>CM053582.1:197971063-197997900 GCA_028627135.1 Pseudochirops cupreus | reverse complement strand
CCACTGTAGTGAAAACTGTGTGGCCATTTTCTGTGATAAGACGTAATGTTGTGAATATTTGTCTTGATTTGTAATGGAATAAACAGAGTGTTCACTATATTTTGTAATCTGAACTCTAAAAGCTGTTCACAGTAGCGTTCCTTTGGGAATCTGCTGGTGCATGGCATTACAGCATTTAATCCAATCCACTCACCTCACAGATGATACAACTAAAGGATGGGATGGGAAAGTGACTTGCTCAAAGATTCACAAACCATTAACAGAACAGAGACCAGAAGCCAGGTTCTATGATCTGCCTTAGTCTGCCCTCTTTCTACTACAGTATTCAACACCACTCATTTTATCAATCTCCTAGTATCTTTGTTCTCCTTCGAGTTTATCTCTCCATTGTTTTTAAGTATGCCTTGTCTTACCAATGATATTGTAAGTTCTTTTGGAGCAGGGATTATATCGTATTTCTTTGGGATCTCCTCCAATACTTTTCACAACACTGGACCTTAAGAAGCACTCAGTAAACACCCATGAATTGAATCAAATATACTTAATGACGCAGAGCAGATGTGGCCCTAGGCCGATCTGTACAAACCAACATATACTTCCATTCTGGAGACTCATGCTGTTCCTAAATGTTCATGCTCTTGATATTAAACATTCAAAGACCAGGCTAACATTATATGAAAGCGCATTGTGAGATATGTAGGAAATATGACAATGGGGCTGAGAATATAGGGTGAGGGGCACATGTTTTGTGTTGACTGGAAAGCCTAGTACATAATGATAGGTTTCTGTAATATAAGTTTAAAAACACATTGGCATAACTTTAGGCATAACATGGTTTAATTGTTACTGACACAGTTGCTGTATAGTTCAGAGTAGAGCTCAGAGACTTTTGAAAGAATGAGAAAGACATAAGATTTTCTCATGCAGTCAGGTTGGGGAGGGAAGAGGAGGCAATGAGTTTATAGATAGCCTAGGGATCAAGGCTTCCTATTCTGAATAAGTACTTCCAACCAGGAAAAAAAAAAGCAACTTTGTATTTAGAAAAATCCCTATAGGGTAGCCCAAAGCTGTTTGCCTCCTTATTCTCCCACTGTCTTCCAAAAGAAAGGAATTCCACAGAGACCCTGTCTATCAATCCCATCTTTGTCAGCTAAGTGAAAGGGACGCTATTTTTTTTCCTTGAATTTTAAAGGTAAATTAATAAATAAATGAAAAATAAAATGAGAAACATAGTTGAGCCTGGTCTTGTGTTTCTAATAGAATCATAAATGCCAGAAAGTGCTAAGAATGATTTATTATCCTGTTATTATAAGTGACTAGGAAGCTTTCGATGGAGTCCTTGCTAATTTCTAACAGCTGCATTAAATCAGAAACTCTATTAGCTATTATAGAATCATCATCCCATACTCCTGCAAATCAACTTCAACACCTGATGGGAGTTTGGAGCTATGGGTTACGTAGTTGGTAACCTCATCCTCGGCCCCTAAAAGGGACATAAAAAATGCTGCTTAAAAGTGGCATGATGCTGGATGCATCAATGGTTGGAGATTAATAAACCAAATGGCTAAGCACTTTTCATAAAAAAGATTCTCAGTAGGGAAAATGACTACGTAGCATAAACATTACCTCCCTGAGAGAACAGTGACCTAACTCTCATCCAATCCTAGGGCCCACATTATTATTATTATTATTATTATTATTATTATTATTATTATTATTATTGAATTAATCAGGATTAAGTGACTTGCCCAGGGTCACACAGCTAGTAAGTATATTATCTTGAAGTAAGTAAAGCTATATCCTTCCCTCATGACAGGAAACCCAACAAATCATAGAGTAATACATTAATTAGTATTTGTTCAGTTCTCAAGATGGGAAAATGAGAGACAGGAAATTTACTTTCCAAACATTTGTCATTCTGTCTTTAAAATTAAATTTAATGTTTTAAATGAACAAAATTATTACCTTTTCCTCTCACCCCTCCCAACACCGAGAAAAGGATAGTAAAATCTTTGTAATAAGTATGTATCATCAAGTAAAGCAAATTCAAACAATAACCATGTCCAAAAATACACGTTGTGTTCATCACCTCATTGGTGGGAGGTGGGTAGTATGTGTAAAGCCAAGCATGAACAGCTTTCCAAAGGACTGCTCCTGTGAACAGCTTTCAAGGTCCTGATTACATAGTATAGCAAACTCTCTATTCAGTAACAAATCAGAGCAAAACATTCACAGAAAATCAAGGTACGGCATTCACAATGTTACAACTTATCACAGAAAATCAAAATACAGCATTCACCATGTCACAACTCAACAACTTATCACTAAAATGGCCACATAATTTCCACCAAAGTGGTCACATAGTTTTGAACAAAGTACAATCATTTAGTAACTCATTCATTTATTAACTCAGCCATTTAGTAACTCAATCATTCAATCATCCTTAAGGAAGGGACACAAAGTACAAAAGTCAAAGTACTCCCTGGGTAATATATTCATTTGGTCAATCACAAAATCTTTAAGTTCTCAGTTCAATCACAAAGTACAAAAGTCAAAATACTCCACCCCTAGGTCACAGTAAATCATAATCTTCTCAGTCAGTACACAGTATCCAAGTAAAGTCTTCTTTCAGCTTGACTTGAGGCTGGCTCTCAGCTTCTATGGTTCCTCTTCCATGGTCCCAGCTCCAACTGTCATCTGGGTTCAAAGGCAGGAAGCTCCCAGTTCCCATTCGATATTGAAGTTCACAGTGTCCAGTCCACCTCAAGTCGTTCACAGTTCCTGTTTCTAGGAAGACACAGAGCCACAATAATATTCATGCACATTGCCAGCACCATCATCAATTCACTATCTGCCTGTGAAATCAACTCAGACCCACCAACAAGGTCTGAGAACTCAACACAAATCATCAAAATAGAAATCAACACAGATCCACAAACAAGATCTGAGAGGTCAGCACAAATTATCAGTAAATTCCCAGGATCTCTCAAACCCCCCTCCAGGACTTCTTTAAACATACAACCAGAAAATCCTCTTTCAGAGGGTCCAGCAAGGTCCCAGGGCTTCTGTACAAAGTATCACAAACAAACATCAACACAGACAGAGCAGACAAACAGAATGCTGGGATACCACAAGTTTTCTCCTTCTTGACTCTGCCACCACAAGAGTCCTCTTTTCAGTTCTTCTGTCTCTAGCCTGGGCCTCTCCTTATATGTGTTCATTAGCTCCTCCTCTTCCTGTTGCAGGAATTAATGAGTTCTAGGGTTCACAAGTTGAGGGGTTCACATGTTCTGTTTCTTAATATACTTGATACAAGGCTCCAAAGAAACTTGAACTGAAACAAGGTGCTAAGTCAATAGCTGAAACAAGGTGTGAACTATTTCTGTGCTTGCCATTACAATATGCTTCATCATACATCCTCCATTTTCATGGTTGTTCATTGTATGGTTCAGTTTTCCCTCTTAAGTCTTTCAAAGTTGATTGTCTTTACAATGTTGAAATTGTTAAAAAAAAAAACAATTTTCTCCTGGTTCTACTCATTTTTCTCTGTATCAGTTCATACTGGTTTTATCGGGTTTTTTTGAAACCATCTCTTTCATAATTTCTCCATCTCCATGATTAGCAACTCATCTCTTGTTTAGGGATCTCTAAACTTAATTGAGATGTTCCCAAGAGCAGCTACCTTTCAAATAGTCACTTCCTGTCTTGATCTAGCATCCACATCATGACTGGGACATGCCAGCAACCTAACAAAAGTTAGTGCAATTGAATTTGATTGCACAGAGTAAAAGTTTGCTTAAAAGTGGGCATATAGTAGAAGTCCAATAATGTCATTCTGACTTTTTGGACACAGAAGGTGGTCTGATTAAGAAATTCACAATAGAAGCATTATCATCATTGCTGACTGTTCTTTGAAGGCAGAATTGTCAAAAGTGGAATCCCCAATGGTAGATCTTTTTCTACTGATGTCATGAGATGCAGTAGTTCTTCACTCTGTAGAAAAGAAGAGACCTCTAGTTATTCCAGAGCCTGGTGCAAATATCATCAATCTCTGGTCTACAATATCAAGTCAAGGTTCAGGAAGAGCAGGGGTCTCTGATTTCCCATTATAAGCAGAGAAGGCATTGAAACCCAGAGAGGGTCTTCTGTCCATGTTTCTGTTTTTGTTCAGCAGCAAACAGAGGCACTTGTCAAACAGGCTGTCCTTTGCCCAATGCCATGGCAGTGATAGTTTGAAAAAGGGTAAAAGGAAGGGGGGAAAAAGACATTAAAAAGAAAATGTCACTATTTCCAAATGCCATATTTTTTGACAGTTTCTCTTTATGTTGCAACAACTGCTTAACATGACAAATGGTGGCTTTAATAAAAATTCACGCAAGGAGATACAGCCCCAGAAAATGAATAATGGAGCTTTCTAACCCGACATGTTGTGGAACATATTCACCCAGCAATGAATAGCCCCTTGGTGACAGTGTTTTGCTACTTGCTTTCAGACGAACTCCCTTGAAAGGTAGTTGTCTCTGGAGCACTGGACTCTGGGGACATTTCATGGACTGTGATTCCATCAGGTCACCCACTTGGGGAGGTGTGGGTCTGACCATTGTCAATGACCCTACTGAAGCAATTAAAGCACAGTACATAAAATCCAAAGGAGTCAAAGGAGGGCAAGGACTGGCAAAGCAGGTTGTGGGGAACATAAATGGGGTCACAAAATCAGGCACCAGGGGAGAAAATGATGGTGGTGACAGAGCTGGGAAGAAAACAGACAACAGGGACAGGTGGCAGGGATGAACACAAAGTACAACAGATTGTTTTCAGCCTTGGTCCTTCAGTGGACAGGACCTCCCTGGAGGTTTGCTAACCATGTGTCTTTACACTTCACTTACTGTCTTGTCACCTCAATGCAGTCTCAGAAAAGAAAGACTATGTTATTGAAAACTGGACAAAGGAGCCACCCCAGGGCACTCTGCAGAACATGTAGGCAGAACAAGGAGGCCAACAGGAAACAGGGTGGGAACAGTAATCCGGCCTGGCTGGTTCTCCTGAAAAAGAAGAGTCTTTGAGGAAAGACAACCTAAAGTCCTCCACCCAATGCAGATTAAAGTATTTCAGCTTGCTTGTTTTTGTTACATTGCTGCAGATATGCTGAGTACTTAAAATCCATTCCAGGCAAAAATGAAAATAAGCAAATAGAACAAAAAAGGGAAAAAATGTAAAAATGCCGTGCTGCCTCCATACATCCAGAGGTAAGAGAAAGAAGTTGACTAGTTCAGTTACCTTGACATGAATGTGAATGGAAAAATATAGACAGGGGCGGGGTAGGTAGAAATCAATCTCTTAAGATAATTTTTCTCCCCATTACAGGAATTATAGCCGTGAAGATCTTTTGTCTGTAACTGATTACCAAGAAGAAAAAGGAAAAAAGGTTCTTCTTGGTTGATTTTCAATTAAATCAAACAATATACATGTGTATATTCATTGTGGATAGTATAAGTTATAACCCCTGCCCTCAAGGAGCTGGAAATTTTCTAAGGAAGACATGCAAGAAGTTCATAAAATAATAGTTCAGGATTTAAATATCATTCAGGACAGCTAGGAAAGAGCTGTCCAAAGGCATTGTCCAATGAATTGTCAAACACGCAGTGGAAGTGGTGAGTGTTCCCAGTTATAGAAAGGAGAAATCAGACTAGATGGTCAGGAAAGACAGGACAGAGCAGGGTATTGAGTCGAGTTTGGGCTAGTCTGCAGGATCTAGAAGTGGGGAGAGTGAAGCCGGCATGTGGCAGGGCCACTTTCACTGTTGTGGAGGTATTATGTAGGAAAGCATTGAAAGTAAAAAATGGGTAGAAGGAAAATGGACATTGGGAGGAATTTTTTTATATACAAGTTTTCAGATAAAGATCTCATATTTCAAATATGTAGAGAATTTTGTCAAATTTATAAGAATATGAGTCATTTCCCAATTGATAAGTGGTCAAAGGATATGAATGGGCAGTTTTTCAAAGAAGAATTCAAAACTATATATAGTCATAAGAAAAAATTCTCTTTGTCATTATTGATTAGAGAAATGGAAATTAAAACTTTTTTGAGACATCATCTCACATCTGTCAGATTGGCTAAAATAATAGAAGGGAGGGGCAGCTAGGTGGCACAGTGAATAGAGCACCTGCTCTGGAATCAGGAGGACCTGAGTTCAAATCCAGCCTCAGACACTTAACACTTACTAGCCGTGTGACCTTGGGCAAGTCACTTAACCCCAATTGCCCCTCCAAAAAAAAAAAGGCAAAAAAAAGTAAAATGATAGAAGGGGAAAATGACAACTATTGGAGGGGATGAGGAAAAATAGGGACATTAATACACTAGCGGTGGAACTCTGAACTGATCCAGTCATTTTGAGAGCAATCTGGAATTATGCTCCAAGAGTTATAAATCCAGTATATACACTTTGACTCAGGAATATGACTATTAGGACTGTTTCCCAAGGTGATCAGGGAAAAAGGAAAAGAACTTATATGTTCTGAAATATTTATAGTAGCTCTCTTTGTGGAGCAAAGAACCAGAAATTGAAGAGATTTTCATAAAAATGGCTAAACAAGTTGTGGTATATGATTGTAATGGAGCACTACTCTGCTATAAGAAATGATGAGCTGCTTGATTTTAGAAAAAAAAACAAACATGGAAATATTTTCATGAAATATTGAAAAGTGAAATGAGCAGAACCAAGAGAATGTGGTATACAATAACAGGAATATTGTATGAGGAATAATTGTGAGCAACCAAGTTATTTTGAGTATTATAAATACTCAAATCAATTACAAAGGAATTATGAAGGTGATGCTTCCACCTCCAGAGAATGAACTGATAAATAGAAGTATGTACAATATGGTTTTACATATACTTATATATCTTTGTCAAATGGTGGCCTCCTCTAGTGTGGGGTGAGGAGGAAGGGAAAGAGGGAGACAGTTTGGAACCTAAAATATAACAAAATAAAGTTAACTTTTTAAAAAAGAAATAATACTATGGAAAAAAGAAGGGGATTAAACTGTCACCTATATATGTCTGGGTTTTACCAGAGGGTAAATTTCTGAGGTAATTTCCAACTTTGAGATTATATGTTAAAAGTATTAGTGAGTAGGACTCAGTTTAGATTTAGGGCAAGAGGAAGAACTTCTATGACTAGCTTAAAATAGATGAAAAGAATGCAGAAGGAAGGACAGAAATTCAGGATATCTATAAAAAGAGAGCCAGATCTTTCTCATAGATTAGACAGGAAGTTAATATGGTGAAATCACGATTTCCTTGGGAAAGAACCTCACAACAAAGGAGTTAGTGATAATATTCATCTTGTTTCAAGAAGTCACAGGGTGGAACTAGGGCCTATCCCAGAAGTGGTCTTAATCTTCCACAGCATAGAGAATGGAAGATACCTAAATTGGAAACCAGAGAGAGAAAATTCATGAACAAATAATAACTTGCAGCTATGCTTCAATAGATCTCTTGGATCAAATATATAGGCACTCCTCTGTTGCAGGCCAAAATATTCTTGGGGGTCAGTTTCTTTGCAGATGTCTTTGAGATTGCAGCTTTGGCCTCCGGCTTTGAAGCCTGCTCTCATATCTTGATAAGAGTCAACTGACTTTCCCCATGACTTCCTGAGGCCTTGATAACAAAGCCTTATCTTATCCAAGCTACTTTCAGGGTATGACACACTATTATATTGATAATAAAATTCCAGGATATGATTAGGATAAGAGTACTTGAATCTTTGTATTTTGGATCTTTAAAAACTTTGTTCAAAGAATCATTAAATGGAGTTCATGATTCTTCCTTGAATTAGACACATTGTCTGGTCATTTCTTATTCACATCTCCAATCATGCTTAGTGCTGGACCCTGAGCAGCCCACAACACTCCTCCATTGTTCAGATCATCATCTATCCTTTGTTCTTCACCTTCTGTGACTCTCACCTGTTCTCCAAGATCCTCTACCAAACAGTCTTTTTTTTAAGGTTTCTTAAAAAATGTCATGTTTATAAGCATAACACTCAGGTTCTTCCATCTATCATGATTCACCAGTTCACCTCCTTTTATGATCATATAATTTTCTTTATTCTACATTTTGTAGGTTGGTCATTTTCAGAAATTTGCTGCAGCACCCTTACTTTGATCATGTAATGTCTAATGCCCTTTGGGTCACTCACAACTCAAATTCTTCAGATTCTGAAGTGTTCAAAGATTTGTAACCATAGAATGTCACTGAAAGAATATTAATGTTTTGTTTTAATGGGTTTTTTTATGTTGAAGAACAACTTGAGAAGTTTCTCCATGTTTAACCCAGCCTACCCTTTTCCTGTCTATTTGATTCTGGGCTCTGTTCATTACGTATTGGTGGTGACTGTCCTAGATATCTGTATGTTTATGTACTAACTCAGTAGACTAACAACCCAGCTCCATATCATAGTCAGGACAATATCCATGCTTTTTTGTCTTGTTTTTGTTTGTTTTTTTATCCACAGAGTTTTCCCTGGATTCATTGTTATACCAGTCCTTTTCAAGTTATCATAGATTTCAGTGATTATGCCCTACTAGGGGCACAATGCCACATTGGAGTAATGGCATCTGGTGGATTTCACACTCTATAGGGAATCTCTCTTTCATTTGAACCTTGTTCCTTCATGAATAGTGACATATTTTGTAAATATTTACTATCTTGTTCTGACTTTAATGATTGAGACATCATTGAACAATTATCTCTATTTGCCTTTTCAGATAAATTTTGCAAAACGAAAAGCAATATGTTCTTGTCAGAAGAGAATCTTGAAGGTTGCATTTTATTCTATTCAGAAGTCAATGTCTTTTTTAAATGTCAGGAAAATTTTTCTACTAAGATGAAAGTTGTTACGTTCTCTTCAATTTAGAGTCTTAGAGACTTGCATTGAGAGGTTAAATGACTTGTCCAGGGTCACATAGCCAATATGTGTTAGTAGTGGGACTTGAACCCATTTTTTCTTTTTCAAGGTCAACTCTCTATCCCTTGCCCCAGGTTGCCTCTCAAAGATTTTGTAGGCCAATGGATTGGTAGATACTTATGTATTCAATATAACCTGTATCCTGGGATCCGTGTATTCTATTCCAACACTGCCATGCTGTGCTTCTTCTTCTTATAGGAAAAAAGAAATAGTACAAATAATCAATCAATTTCTAGCCCAGAAAAATGAGTTGGTCACTTTTATGTAAATGAAAATTAAATTAATTTAATGATTAAAGTAATAAAAAAATTTCTGAAAACAAAAGAGTAGCTTGAATGGTGCATCCAAACCATTTGTGTTTGGAAGACTATAACAAAGAACCCCAGCCCAGCCCGTAAGCTAGTAAGAGTGGGAGGAAAAGAGGCCCAGAAGGTAATTCCTTATGTGAAAAGCTGCTCTCTCATTTTTACAGCTTGGGGAGTGATATTAAAAAAAGGGTTTGATTTTCTTTGTATGACAAGACTACAAAACAATGAGCAGTAGCTTGCATTTATATAATGTTTTAAGGTTTTCACATAACTTCTGTATATTATACAGAAAAGCATCAATTGATCCCCACAATAACCTTGTAAGGTGGGTAGCACAATCTGTACTGTCCAGATGAGGAAACAATCTCAAAAAGGCTAGGACTGGCCTAAGGTCTTATAATGGCAAAGCAGAGATTTGAGCTCCATCTTATTTTTTTAAAATTAATTAATTAATTAACTTTTAGTTTACAACATTCAGTTCCACAAGTTTTTGAGTTCCAAATTTTCTACCCTTCCTTCTCCTTTCCCCTCACTCCCTATGGCAGCATGCAATCTACTATAGGTTCTACAAATACTTTTACATTAAATATTAGTCAAGTTATAAAGAAGGATTATAGCCAATGGAATGAACAGTGAGAAAGAAGGAACAGAACAAAACAAAAAAGAGAGAGACCAAGTAGTTTGCTTTAAACTGCATTCAGACTCTGTAATTCTTTCTCTGGATGTGGATATCCTTTTCCATCATCAGTCCTTTGGAGTTATCTTATAACCTTGCATTGCTGAGATGAGCCCAGTCTATCCAAGTCAGTCATCACAGATTCAATATGTCTGTAATTGTGTACAGTGTTCTCCTGGTTCTGCTTCTCTCACTCAGCATCAGTTTATATAAGTCTCTCCAGGTTATTATGAAGTCCATCTGCTTCTCATTTCTTATAGCACAATAGTATTCCATTACATTCATGTACCACAACTTGTTTAGCCATTCCCCAGTTGACGGGCATCCCCTTGATTTCCAATTCTTTTGAGCTCCATCTTCTGACTCTTCTATTCTTATTACTACATCTTGAAGGTTTCTTAGCCCATAATTTCAGAACAGCCTTTCCTATTCCCCATTACTGACTGCTAGTCAAAAACACTTTGGCCATTTTCTAGCTCATAGTCCATTTAATGGTACAGCATTCAAGTGGATTGCCTTAAGGCCTGAAATTCTCCTAGGATGCAAATAGTTATTGAGGTTCTATCCCATTCAATGATTTTTTTAAGGTTCAGCTCCAGGCAAAACTGGAGGCAGACAAAGTTTTCCTTTGTTCCTTCTACCTCTCTTGGTTTCTCTCCTCACTCCAAGACCCTCTCTCCAATTACTATATGGGTTACCATTCCTGCAGGCACTTCATTTAATTTTCACTAAATTCAACATATTTATGTTTTAAAAGTGTGTATCAAATGTTATTACCTTAGGGCATTAGAAATTTTAAGTAAGTACAGCCCCTGCCCTAGCTGAGCTTACATTCCACTGTGTGCATGTGTATTTAAGGAATGGGGTATGGGAAGATGAGGAAGTCACTGCACAGCGAAGGAAATACACGATTATCTGAGGGGAGAGCACTAACAGCTACAGGGCTCAGGAAAGGCCTCTCTGGTAAGAGGCAACACCACGGAGTTGGACCTCAAAGGAAACTAAGCCAGAGGGAGGGGGTATCCCAGGCATATAATTAGGGCATGGATAATCATCATATGCAAAGGCATGGTATTGGGAGATGCTAACTTCAGAGAACAGCAACTAGGGGAGCGGGAAAGAGGGAGAACATTGGCTAGACCTTGGAATGTGAGAAGGGGAGCAATCGTATTAAGCCCAGGAAGGAAGATGGAGGCCAGAATGTGAAAGGCTTAAGATTGTCTTTAAATATGAGTCATAGAGTCAATAGGGAATTACTGAAAACCTGTAATTCAGGTAGTGACATATAAGTCAAGAATCATTTATTAAAGGCCTACTATATTTAACACAATAAACTAGGTGCAAAAGAGATGCTACAAAGAGATAATAAAAATATTTGCCTGTCTTCACAAGCATATATTGTTAACTAAATTTAGACTTCAGGAAGATTGTTTTGGAAATAATCTGGAGTATAAATTGAAAGGGGCATAATAACATATATACATATATATATATATATGTATGTATGTATGTATGTATTTGTGTGTGTGTGTGTGTGTGTGTGTGTGTGTGTGTGTGATTGATGAACCTCTCTCAGAGATATTTGAGAAATCTCAGATCAGTTATGGTTACAGAGGCCTAGAAATGGACAAAACTCTCTCTCTCTCTCTCTCTCTCTCTCTCAGGAAATGGTAGATATTTCAAATTATAGGACAGTGAGCTTGACTTTATTGTCTATTTGGTGAGCATTTAAAAAGAGAAGATGTGATCACAACCAGCTTCATAGGTTCATTAAAAATATTTTATTTCAGACTCACTTCATTTACATTTTTAATTGTTTTTTAATTGTTGGATCAACAGAAGATCATAGTCATTACATTTTAGCAAGGCATTTGACAAAGACTCACAGTAATATCTTATTGGACTAGAGGTATGGACTAGATTAGGGTACAGTTAGTTGGATTTGGAACTGGTGGATCAAAATAGACCAAAGAGTTTTGATTATCATCAGTAGTTTATGGTAGTGTTCCACAGAACTTTGATCTTGGTCTTGTTTTGCTTTTTGGGACATAGTCTATATGTCCCATTTTGAGAGTAACCTGAATAAAGGCATAGGTGCAATGCTATTAAATTTTGCAGATGACAAAACATTGGGATGGAGAGCTGACTAACTGGATCACAATATCAGTGTCCAAAATTAATTTATTAGTATAGAATGATGGAGTAAAGCTAATAAGATGAAATTTAATAGGTATAAATGACTGATTTGACTGCCAAAATATAAAGTCTAACACTTGGGTTAAGAAAATCAACTACTCAAGTACAGGATGACCAGGAAATAGTTTTTAAAAACACCAAGGTTTTTTTTTTAACAAACTCAAGATGTCAGCAAAGTACTAAAATGTTTGAAAAAAAATCCAATGAGATTTTAGGTAGAAAGGAAATAAACAAACATTTATTAAGCACCTACAATGCACAACAGTGCTACATTCTTTACAAATATTATCTCATTTGATCCTCCCAACAGCCTTGGGAGGTAGGTCTTATTACTTTCCATTTTAAAGTTGAGAGAAGAAAGGCAAATAGATGTGAGCTGACTTGCCCAGGGTCACAGAGCTATTAAGCATTTGAGGCCAAATTTGAAGACAGTTTATCCAGACTCCAGGCCCAAATTTCTATTCACTGTGCTACCGACCTGCCTAGCTAGAATTAAAAAGATAGTTTTCATAACAAGGGAGATAATAGCCCCATGGAACACATTGGGAATTTTCTGTCTGGTTTTAGGGGTCACATTTTAGAGGAGACATTGGTATGCTGGTTGATTTGTCAGGAAAGATGATCTAGATGGTGAAGGCACTTGAAACCATTCTATACATAGATTACTTGAAGGATCTGTTTCTGAGAATCTTGCTTTTAAGAGTTCATCTATTTGACAATGTGGAAATCTGTTTTAACTACATCATCATTTAGCAGGTCAAGGGTCCTACTATTCAGGGGCCACTGAGACTCACTTTGAGTCCTCTACATGCGTCTCGTACATGCCTAATCAAAAGGAACAACCGGTGGGTTCATCTCAGGTGTACATTCTGCAAACTGTTGCCAGCAGAGTCATATTTTCCCTCCATATTACTCATAATTAACGTTAGTGATCCCACCATCCTTTTCCCCCCGAATGCCCATCACTATAACACGAGAGCCCCAACATCTGGGGTGAAAGAAAACTTTGTGTTCACATTTCCCTGGTGCATAAAGCGGTGCTAGGGAGGAAAGTGCCACAGCAAGCTTTTAATTAGTTACTTTCTATTCTCTTGAAAACAGTGTTTTTTGTGTATGTCTGCAGTCAGCAGGATTCCAGATGATGCCTGGGCAGGGATTATTCTTCCCTTGCATGCTCATTCTCTCTTTTCCCACTGCTGCTTGCTATTTTCTCTCTCCTGGAGATCTTAAATTCTTCTTTTCAGTACTCCACCTCTTCTGTTTGGGTTGCGTCTTTGTTTGTCTTGCCCTCTGTGCATGTTGCTGGATAATTTACTCTTCGCTATATATTGAAGGCAATTTTTCTCCCCCTACATTGCCTATGCTTGTACAATAGGAGGAGGATAGAGCAAGGAGCCATTCTCTGACCTGCACTGGCACCCAGTGAAGAACCAACTAAATCCACTCCCAAATTTATAATTTTTTCAAAGTGCATTGAAATACCCCAGTGACTGGAGAACCAGGAACCCTTGTGGTATCCATGATGTGTGGAGGAAGAGGTCAGTGGTAAAGCTCACACATATTAGACATTGAGTTGTAGCAATACCACATTCATCCCATGGTTAATTCACCACAGTAAATTCCCTGAAGGTAGGTGACTTCCATTTTTCTCCAGTTCGTATGTCTCTCTCTGCTGGATTAGAAACAGGAATTCAAGCTGTTCTGGTGTGGAATAGACTATGTCCCAAGTTTAAGCCCCTCAACTGACATATGCTGGCTGTATGACCTTGGGCACTTAACTTCTCAATGCCTTAGATCTTTAAGACTATAAATTGTAAAGAAGGAACTGACCTTCATTAGGAGAGGAAAATCCACATATCAGTGAAATCACAGATCAAGTCCCCATCCTTAATGGGTCACTGTCACTAGAAATATTCCAGGAAACATGGAATGCACAAGCAACCAGTATGAATGTTGTAAGGAAGATTTCTACATCAAATGGGAAGTTAGACCAGAAGGCTTCCAATGCCTCTTCCAATTTCAAGATGCCCCCAGTTAATATATAATATATGTAATATGGGACTCTGCTCATGGGGTATGATACAATCTGTTCTCAGTCAAGGCCAATTTGAAACCCCATTTTCTGAGGATGGCATCAATTTCATGGTTTTGCATACAAATTATAAATTTGTTTGCACCATATCCCAAAGGATTGCCATCTCACCTTGCAGAGTATTGTAGCACAGGACCTCAATTGCTGCCTTTGTCCCCATAACAATTTGGGGGAGAAATGCAGTGTGCATCAGATCATAGGTGCTATGACTAAAAGCAAAGTTTGTAGAGAGCTCCTAAGCTAAAGGAAATGCCACACAGAGTAAGACAAAGCCAGGGAAAAACCCTGGGTGGTTTAAGAACCTACCTTTGTCTGCATCCAGAAAGCTTCAAAGTTAAACTCTTGCAGGGTCAGTTCTGAAAGGTAGACATGTTTAGGCAGGGAGCCAGAAATGTGTACCCCACTTTCCTCTTCCACATCCAGGTAAATAAATCAAAAGAGATTTGCACAATGGGCGCTTGCAAAGGAGGGTCATTTCTAAAGAAAGAAATATATGTGACTTTATTTTGATATCATCTTTTATCACAAAGAAGTAGGTACAATTTTCATGTCCTTGCTTTGCTTCCATGACGCTCCTTTCACTTTCCTCCAGGCCAAGATCTGGATTTAAAACATTGTCCTCACATTGAGCAGTAGATGCTGATTAGATAAGCTCCCGAGGCAGAGGCAGAGTCAATCAACAAACATTTTTAAGGGCCTCCTAAGGCACAACGTGAAGTGCTGGGAGAAAGAAAGAAAGGCAAAAGGTCGTTCCTCACCCTGCAAGAGCTCACAGTCTTCGAGGAGAGATGACACGACAACAAGCGCGTGCAAGACACAGAGTGGCAAAATTAGTCTGTTTGCCACTTTCCAACTTCAGAGGAACTTAGATTCTCAGCTTCACATCCCTCTGCCCCACCTCCAGTCTTCTGAACATGGGTTACTATAAAGAAATTGGGCTGTGCAGTTTAAAGGTAGGTGAGGAGGAAAGAGGAGATCCAGAAGGATGGGAGGAAGGAAAACACTGACCTAGCTTGCATCAGATAATTAAGCCAGTTTCTACCCTGCTCTTAGTTTCCTTTGCTTAATGATACCTTCTCTCACAAGTAAAAGGGAAGTGCTGGTGGTACTCCCTACTTTAGTCATTTAAGTAGCAGTGGTAATCATGGACAGAATGGCAGCTGGATCTTAGGGGCAGTTAGGTGGTAGAATGGATAAAACTTTAGACCTGGAGTCAGAAAGACCTGAGTTCACTTCACACACTTACTAGCTGCATGGCCCTGGGCAAGTTTCTTCAACTCTGTTTGCCTCATTTCCTTCAACGTAAAAATGGTGATAATAAGAAAACCTACCCACCAGGGTTGTAATGAGGATCAAATGAGATAATATTTGAGTAAAAAAATAATAAATGAGTAAAGCACTTAGCAAGCTACCTGGCACATAGTAGGAATTATATAAATACTCCCTTTACCATTCTTTAGAGATAATTCAGATCAACCACCTCATTCAATAGATAAGGAGATTTAGGCAAAAGGTAGAGAAATGGTTTATCCAGTGTTACACAACTAGTAAGTAGGCAGACATTGAACCCAAGTCTCCTAAATCCAACATTATTCCCACTATACTATACTATGCAAAGCTCTGGGATTTGCCTTTGGCTAAGGTTCTTATCATGTTCTATTATTTGGGACAGCCCTACCTATGATCTGGATCAAAATTCATTTCCCACTCTCTGACTCACTTTACACACTTTGAGTAATGAAAATATTATTTTCAAATCACTCCCCATTCTGTTTGAAATCCTCATTCTCTTTCAGATACTGATCTTGATGTTTGTATAAAATATATATTTCTTCTTGCCTTTCCATCCCAAGAAGCACACTTATTCCTATCCAACAAAATATGTTAGAAGCCTGACTGAATTCACTAACAGAAGAATGAATTCTGTTTATATGTCTTATCTCTGTGTCTAACTAATTCACTTCTAAGTTTCTAGAGGAGAGATTGTGTCAATTTAATATTTTTTTCCAAGAGCCCCCAATTTTGGTTTAGTGAGATTTGGATGAAGATAGTGAGAGACAGTCAAAGGCTTTTAAAAATCTCTCTGAGAAAGTCACCAGATGACATATTTTTAGAGTTCTGGGATATTTCATCCTAATTCTGCCCGGAGCTATCTGAAAGCACAAAGTAATAATAGTAACAACTAACTGTATAGTGCCTACTGTGTGTCAAGAACTTCACAAATATTATCTTGTTTGATCCTCTCAACAACTCTACAAGGTACATGCTATTATCTTCCTTTTACAGTTAAGGAAACTGAGATAAATGGAGCTCAAGTGACTTTCCTAAAGTCACCCAGTTAGTAAGTATCTGAGGCTGAATTTGAACTTGGATCTTCCTGACTCCAGCTCTAGCATTCTATCCACTGTACCATCCAGCTACCCCTACCTACTTGATCATTTTATTCCCTTACCTCTCCTTAGACTCTCACAATTCCCCCTCACCCACTTTTTGCTCCTCTCTTACCCACCTCCTACCAGCATTTGGGAAATATGCCCCCAGGCCCGTGAATGACATCAGTTGATTGTGGATAACATGAGGTCAGAGCAAATGACAGAGAAGGAATTGCCAGAAAGCAACCATCTGGGTATTTGAAAAATAATTTTTTTAAATGAGTGCAGGAGAGTAGAAGTAGGATACCTTAACAGAGGGAGAAAACGGAATTAATTCATAGATGTGTTATTTGGAAATTAGCATCCAAAGATGTACAAGAAAAGAGGAGACAGAGGGAGAGAGAGAGAGAGAGGGAAAGAGACAGACAGATGGAGAGGGGGAGGGAGAGAGAGAAAAATGGAGCAGAAGAGACAGCTTTATCTCCTTTCCTTGTTTTGCCACCAACTAAAGGGTTTTGTGCTTTTATGGGGACCCTGTCTTGTCATTACTGTTTTGTCCCTTGTTAACATCTCCATTATTTCTTCTTGCCCCAGTCATACACTCTATTTCCTCCCTAACATCTTTGTTTTTTAGACAAATAATATTTCTCTCAGGGGCTTCATGATTCAAATAGTCATAGGCCATCAAATACCTGATTTGTGTAATACCATTGAACTGGGGTGAAGATGAAAGCTTAGGAGCTGGACATCCATGTTTGACCTGTACAGTCATCAAGTTCCCTTGCCACTGGGCCTCTGGGATAACACATTGAACAACCTGGATGAAAAGGAAGGCTCTGTCTGCAAAAGCAAGGAAAAGTGTCATTTTAAGTGAATGGAAATGTAGTAGTGACATAAATGGCTTTGCTAAGGTATGTTCAAGTTCTTACTAAACGGGAACAGAGAGAGAAGATTCCTGCTTAAGAAGTTGTGGATCAAGCTTTATAATTTTAAGAGGGAGGGAAGGGGAAATTGGGAGAGAGAGAGAGAGAGAGAGAGAGAGAGAGAGAGAGAAAGTTTCCATTCCCATCTCTGGTCTCTGTCTCATGAGAACTGCTATCTGTGTTTTTCTATCTCAAAACATTGTGAATTGTTCCCTCTTTCAAAGAGCAGCTGCTTCCCTGGGCTCTAGGGAGATGGCAGTTAAAAGTCATCTGAGCAAGGGATCCAGAAGGAAATATGGAGGAGTGTGGAACTCTTACTCTTTGCCCCTGGTGATCTAAGTTTGGCTCTTTGTTTTATTCCTTCTGACAAAGTTACCCATTCTCATTATAAGCTCAGTTTTAAAATTATTGGTAAGTTTCAACCCGTCCCCATCACACTCCCAAACTTCATTTCTTATTTGGGCAGAATATGGCCAGAGTATTCTTATTGTCTGATGTGTCACTATGGAACCTCACATGATCTCTGTAATCCATCATTTCTCTTGAGGGAACAATTGTAAGTTATTATTAGGTGAGGGAGGAACAACACAATGTTGCTCTGGGTGTTCTTGTCGAAGAGCTAATTCTTCTACCAATTCTGAGCTATTGCAAATCCTACTGAATGTCCTCCCTCTCCCTTTCTCCCCTCTCTCCTTTTTCTCCCCACCTTGTCAAAACCCAAATGTAATCTGATCTGTGTCCTCATCTGGAAAATAGGGATAATAAGAATACCTACCTCCCAAGGTTATTGTGAGGATCAAAGGAGGGAATAATTGTAAACAATTTAACAAAAATGCCTAGTAAGTACCAGGTATGTGTTTAGTTATTATTATTATTCCCTCTCCTCATAATTGTAGTAAAGATCTTGGGGTCTGCATAACCAGGAAGGACATGATGTTTCTTCATGTATAATTTCTATTCGTCTGTACAACTTCTATTTGTCTGGGCCACCTAGCCGAAACATATACATGAATATACATACACATATGCATACATACATGTGTGCAAACGCACATATACAAATTCTTTGAACTTCCTAGGTGGCAGGCATTATATCTCATACATGAAATTCTTTGTTTTACATTTTGTGATCCCATGAAACTCCTTCACATTTTTCTGAAGTCTTGAAATCATCAGGGAGGAGAGAGGTGATAGTAGGTAGAAAAGGACTGGCATTTTAACCTCTGATTGGGGTTAAGACCTGCTTGCTAATTCATTCTCTGCTCAGAATGCTGTCAAACTATAGAGAATAGGGGAGAGGAAGGGATATCTACCATATAAGACTAAGATATTTGCCAGTTATCTCAATGTGTTGGTTGGGGGCAAGTGCCTTTCCTTCTATTCATGTCCCATAAAGGCTGATTGCCAGCACAAATAATTCACCCTTTCTGAATCTTAGGATTTCTTGAATCCTAAGAAATTAAATATCACATGAGGACTTCAAGAGGATGATGCAGAAGCAATAATTGGATTGTGACAATTATTGAGAGGAATGAATAAAGGAAGAAGATCCTCACTTAGAAAGTTGGTTGTGTCATCAACATTACCAGACTTGGAAGGAGAAGGTCTTGGCCTTAGTCCCAGTTTTCCAACTTACTAGCTGTGTGCCCTTAGGAAAGTTACTGGACTTTTATGAATTTTAGTTTATTGCTCTGAAGAAAGAAGGACTTGTATCATTTACCTTTGTAAGAGGGTTGAATTAGAGAATAGGTACAAAGACTGAGGTAACTGTGAATGTTTGAAGTATCTGTGATTTCAGCACAATGGGGAATTGTCAGTGTGGGAAGACTCATTCCCTACCAGAGCAGTTCCTAATCCGATGACTGAATAACCTAAGGAGGTTGAAACTTGCTTAAGTTACATAGCTGTTGTCAGAGGCTGAACCTGAGCCTAGATCTTCTTGATTCCAGACCTAGCATTCTATCTCCTATTCCATGCTGCCTCTGTGCGGTGCTATAAACTGCTATCTAAATTCACTTACTATTATTACTATTACTGTTAATGTTGCTGTTATCAATCTCTCTCACTCAATTATCTTATATTGTTCTATTTTTGATGTTCCCATTGCTTCATCAGAATAGTCTATTGTTTGTTTGGTTGGTTTTTTTGTATGGCTTTTCCCCTTACTAAATTGTAAGCTCTTTGAAGTCAAGGACTACATTTCATAGCATCATTGGATCCCCAGATCCTCTTGAAAAACAGTATTTCTCATGTCTTAAGTGCTTAATGAAATTTGTAAAAAAAAGGACAAGGAAATAAAATGATGAAGAGTTAACAAGTTTCTAGAGCCAGAGTAGATGCTTACTATATGTCATCCACCTAACCTACCTTCTCCTCATGTTTCCTTTGTGTGAAAGAGGGGATGAAAATTTCAACCACTGACTCATCTCTTGGAATTATGGTGAAACAGGTGATATGAGTCAAGTGCTTTGAGTTTCCCTAGTGAAGTGAGCTCTATCTCATTTAAGGTATTGGGTTTTTTTTTTTTAATCCTGTCTCATTATCCCTTGAACCTCCTTTGAACCTGAGAGCTGAGGCCAAAGTCCAGTCATGCTTTTCTGTAAACCAACAGCACACTTGAGTGAAACAACACACTTCTTAGTCACTGCACCTCAGTGTGTTGAAGGCCCCTGGGGTGAACCAGCTTCTGCAGGATATACTGCCATGTCTCCTTTTCAACCGTTCCACTCCACTGGATAAATACTGAGTTCGGCAGGTTTTTGTAACATAAATATGCATAGCATGCATACTCCATACATTTTTTTTCTTTTGATGCACATTCAAGAACAGCTTGGTACAGGCCAGTCTCAGATAAAAGCATGTTGGAAGTTTCCGCTGTTTATGAATGGCACACACTTTTGACATTGTCTTTGCAGCAGTAACTACAAACACTGTTAGATAAATACAGATGTTCCTGTTGGACCTAGAAAGCAAATTACCATCTTTATATATCCAGTCTTTATGGGAGAAAAATGCCAGCTTCTTAGGTCTCTGGTTTTTTGGGGGGAGAACGGAGGGCTAATTGGGGTGGAGGGGGGAGGAAGAGTCCATGGTTGCGTGCTTTGCTCTGTGAACGTTGTCTTACCTTCTCACAACTGTTTCCTAGAACAGAGCCTTGAATGTCAGCATCCTCCTCCGTGCAGCTGAAGGAATGTATTTTCAGGAACCCCTGAACTCTTTTCCATAAACTGTATTATTTTAGATACTTTATCAATGAAATTTAATTTATTAATCCTTGAGAATGACAAATTAATGTATATTGGCAATCTTTCCTTCCCATTGGAAGCACAATGGTATCTTCATTCAATGGGATATTTTACCAGAATGTTTTTTTCCCTCTAACCCATTCCCTGAGTATAGAGCAGAAACCCCACATTATCTTGTATGTTCTTTGTGCATATTGCATATGTTTAGATGTGCGTACTGTTTCCACTGATAGAATGTTGACTCTTTGTGGACAAGGACTGTGTCCTTTTTGTTTTTTTATCTCCAGCATCTAGCCCAGTGCCTGTCATACCATAGGTGATTAATACATATTGCTTGGTTGATATAGAGAAAGTGCTTTATGGCAAGAAAAAAGAACAGGAGTCCTAGAATTTTGGGACTGCCAAGACAAAGTGATAGGTCATATTTCCAATGTCTTTCTAGATCAGAGAGGCATAAAACCAAAGATTTTAGAGCCAAAAGTGATTTAGAATTCTCTGATCATTAAGTCCAATTTTTTCGTTTGACCAGTGTGGAAACCAGAGATTAAAAGTTCTTTGCTCAAGATTACTGGTAGGTAAGGGCAGCTAGCTGGCACAGTGGACAGAGTCTCTGACCTGGAGTCAGGAAGACTCATTCCCTGGATTCAAATCCAGCCTCAGACACTTACTAGCTATGTGACACTGGGCAAGTCACTTAACCTTGTTTGCCTTAGTTTCCTCATATGTCAAATGAACTGGAGAAGGAAATGGCAAACCAAAATAGGGTCCCAAAGAGTTAGACATGACTGAAACAATTCAGTAACAACAATAAAACATAGCTAGTAAGTAACAAAGTCAAATTCATGTCCAAGAATTTTGACTCCAAATCTAACATGTTTTATGTCTCTCTGTCACTATCTTTTTCTCTCTGTCTCTATTTCTCTTTTCTGTCTCTGTGTCTCTTGTTATTCTCTATCGGTCTCTGTCTGTCTCCATATCTATTTCTGTTTCTTTCTCTGTGTGTCTCTGTTTCTTACTTTTTCTCTCACTTTTGCTCTCTTTTTTGTGTCTCTGTATCTCTTTAACTCTCTGTCTCTTTCTCTCTCACCTATCAAGTGCTGTTCCTATGTAATGAGCACTGACCTGTTTCTATTGATGGCAGTTGAATCTCCCACAGGTTCCCTAAAAGCCAAGAGGGTTAGCATGGGTTTAAAAAAAGAGCAGCAGAATAGTAGTCAAGGTACCTGCACCCTGGTCCCACTTTTTCTACAACTAGCTGTGTTACCTTGGGAAATCACCTAAGCTTTCTGGGCCTCAGTTTCCTTCATCTCTCAAATGAGAGAACTAGATGGTTTCTAGATTCCCCAATACTGTGACCCTATGATTCTATATGTCTCTTCCAGACCTAAAATTCTAATTTCTTTCTCAGAACATCTTATATCCACAATAGGGAATCTGAAGGGACCTTTTAATGAGAGGCCATGCTTTGAGCTTGCACACAATTTAGCATTTGTAAAGAAACAGACTAGGACACCTTCACACCAAAAGATCTCCATCATTTGCTACCCGTTCAGTAGTTTTCTATTACAAGGTCCATGATTTTTTATTCCTTAGGCTACAATCTTGGACTTTGGCTTTCTCCCTCTCTTTACCTTTACTATCCTAACCTAGAATAGTGTATTTCCTCAGCTGATTGTCTAGCGAAAACCCAAACAGTAGTTGGAGGAGCTCTCAGGAATAAAAGCAAATAGGTAAGTCATGTCATTCTTTTCACTTTATCTAAACTCTTTTGACCAAATGACCTTGATCTCTTTTGGCTTAAATGAATTAAGGTTAATGTAGCATAGTGAACAGAGTAAAGGACATGCAATCAGGGAGTCCTGGGTTTCAGTTGTGTGGTTCTGGGTAATCCATAGACAGTCTCATGTAGAAGGGCCCTGGATATGGAAATATAGGTTCTGAGTTCAAATACCACTTCTGGGGCTTATTATCTGTGACTTTGACAAGTCGTTTATCTTTCTTGTGCTTAACTTTCCACATCTGTACAATGAGGGGCCTCTGGGGTCCCTTCCCACCCTAGGTTTATGCACCTAAGTCATGCAATTTCTTTCAGCCTCAGTTGCCTCAATTTAAAATTGAGGATAATGATATCTATAACATCCTCATGGATCAAAGGAAATAATGTATATCAGATACTACATAAATGCCCATTATTCTATTACTACCATTATTATATTCACAATACATTCACTTTTTCCTTCTTTGCGTTAGAATTCTGTGTTTGTCTCTGGGGTCCATATAGAGTTCCTTAGTATCAGATGAAAATTGCTCTCTCTAAAATTACCTGAAACGTTAATTTTTAGTTCCCTGGATTTTGGCATAGCATATCTTTCTCTAAACTCTCACCCCATCCCTTGCTTGGAGACATTCATAAGATCATAGATTCAGAACTTGACGGGATTTTAAAAGTCATCTGGTATAGGAACTCTTAACCTTTTTGGTATCATGGGCCCCTTTGGCAGTTTAGTGAAGCATGTGGACCCCTTCTCAGAATAAAGTCTCGAAATGCATGAGATAAAATACATAGGATTATGAAGGAAACAAATTATATTGAAATAAAGATGTGTTGGGGTGGCTAGGAGGCACAGTGAATAGAGCACTAGCCCTGGAGTCACAAGGACTTGAGTTCAAATCCGGCCTCAGACACTTAATACAAAAAAAAACTAGCCATGTGACCTTGGGCAAGTCACTCAACACCAATAGCCTTACCTTCCCCACTCCAAAAAGAAAAAAAAAGATGTGTTTTTTCAAAATATTAAAAAGGTTCAAGGACTCTAGGCATAGCATCCCAATTCAGTTTAAGTCCTTCATTTCTTAGTATGGGGCAAGTGGGAGTTTTGACATGCCCAAGGTCACACCTGGTAGTGACAAAGCCAAAATTCACATACCAACCCCTCTGACTCCAAACCCAGTTTTCTTTCCACTGGGTTTTCTTTCCACTGATCCACACTTTGCTCCAAAATCTCATGCTTTTCCTAAATTGGCCTCACTCTAATCAGCTGATGCACCCTTTTCTGGCTGTTTGCAATAGTCTTGTAACTTAGAGTCATGTTGCCCATGCTTTGTTTCCTTCAAAACCTTCTATATACTCAACGTAGATGGTTCTAGGGTATAGGATATCCTTTTTGCTACTACCTTATCTTGTTCTCTGGCTTGTGCATTCCCAATATCATATATGCAATGTCAATCAAGTCTAATCAGTCATCTATTTAATATTTCTAAAAGTGCACCTTTATTTATACCTGATAATCACAGGACAACTATCATTGTGAACAGGGGGCTGAATATGGGGTCAGAAAGGTAGAGAATCAAATCTTGTCTCCAATATTTACCAATTTTGTGATCATGGCCAAATCATCCAGCATCTCTGATCCTTAGTTTTCCCATGTGTAAAATGAAAACTATAATACCTTCGATACCTTACTTACAGTTGTAAAGTCCACATAAGTTAGTGGCTCTAAGTGTTTTGTAAAGTTAAAAGTGTTATGTACACTGTCAATTATCAATGCCGATGTTTATAATAATAATAATAAACAGTAGAAGTTGTAGAGGAGGATATTGATCATTTATATGACTATAGTTTTGTCATTTATACTCTCTGAGCATTGTTTTTCTCACTTTGAAAATGGAGATAATAAAATTCATACCACATTTATATAGTTTTATGAAATGCTTCTCTCACAAGAAAGCGAGGCTTAGGGAGCAGATGTGACTTGCCTAAAGTTACTCAGCTAATAAGTGTCAGAGGCAGGATTTGAATCCAGATGTTCTTGAAACCAAGTTCACTGCTTTTCTAACTTTAGCCTATTGCTTTTCAAATGGGTTTCTCATGGTACTGTTGTAAGAATCAAATAAGATCAAATTATGTCAATTTCTACACAAATGTGTTATTTTTATTTTTTGTTGATGCTGTTATTGGCTAGTGGTAGAACTGGGACTAGAAGCCAGGTGTCCTAATTATGCCAGAAAATTCAATATTCCTTCTTTTCCCATGTTACAGAAATGGAACAAGAGGCCCATCATAGCATATACTTTTCTTCACCACCATCAGATACCCATTTGGAAGGTGTGGGTGAGAATGATGCATAATTTTTAGGCTGTTAAAAATGGTGGTTGAGATAATGTGCTTGGGGTGGGAAAAAAGAGAGAATAAAAACCTCTCTCTTCAAAAATAGCTTAAGTCATTGTCCTTTCTTGTTTACTTAATGGTAAGAAAAAGGAAATGTGTCCTTGGACAAAAGGATACCATTACTGAAAACTTGATCTCTTTTGGCATGGGGAAAGTGGCATTGCCTTTGCAGATGGGCAAAGTAAAGAGATGACAGTTGTGTGTGGAAGCAGACAGGCTGGGTTCCCCTGCCTGCCCTTCCGTAGGAAGCCTCCTTGAATAGGAAAGGGGGTGCATTATCTTGCTTAGGAATACACAAGAATGAAGGAGTCAATATTCTATTTTCCGACGTTTCTCCTCGAACTTCCTCCCTTCTCCACACCTTTACCACTCTGCCTCTTCCTAGGTAATGCTTAGAGAGGGTCACATCTTTCTCTGCTACCTCCTTGTTCTTTTGCTGGAGCTGAGCGGGTTAAGGGAAGAATAGACACAGACTAAGCTGCCGCCCTCTTCCCTCTCTTCCATGCCTCTGCATGGATTTTAAACAACTATTCCCCATTCCCTAGGCTGTATGCTCACTGGTTCCCAGACCCAGCAGTGCAAGGGTTAAAGTGGGAGCTCTCTCTGCTGCTCACAAGCCTTCCCAGAGATTAATGTGCTAAGTCTGCGCCTCTCAGTGTGTCTGTATGGGAGTGAAAGTGTTGGTCAGTGATGGAGTTGCTACCATGACAACCCTGGAAGTCGGTGCTTGTGCGAGTCGGAGATGTTCCTGGGAGGAAGGAGATGCTGAAATTAAGGGAAGCAGCTGAGTTTGGTGTGGCTCCGGCAAAGCGCTCACATCCCTGGCCAGTGGCGTCCTCTCTCTGAGCTGAAGGAAGGGTTGGGGGTTCCCGCAGCTCCCACACCGGGGCCCTTGCTCCAAGGCTTTCCTGTCTTCTCTGCTGGAAGGCTTCTTTTTGCTCCCAGGGTTCGGATTTAACATCGTTCGCTGAGCTGGGTGACTGGACTGGATCCAGGGGCTGGATTTGGTTTGAGGAAATTTACAGGATCGGGGGCATCATTAGGAACCAATTGCAAATCCCTGCCGGGAACTTTTTTTTTTTTAAACCTCCCCTGCGTTAAAGAATCAGTGCGAATTGGCGGGTTCTTCTTCTTCTTCTTCTTCTTTTTAAAAAATATATATACGCAATATACATATGTGCGAGCTAATAAAACTCTTTTCTCCTCTTCCAAAAGAAGGAGCTTTTTAAATGACATCTCCTTCAAGTCAGAGGCACTTTTTTGGGTTATAAACTTTTGATGCCAGACCTCTGCAGCGCGTGCCCAACTGAATCTTAAAGTAGCATCTTGAAGAGAGAGGCAGAGAGAGGGAGAGAGAGATCTGTGACCTTCATCCCTGCACCTTCCTTCTTCTTCTTCTCCCTTTCGATCTGCCGCCTTCCTCGCCCAAGGAACGTGGGGGGCACGCACACTTTGGATGCTATTGGGGGAATTCGTTTCTCTGATGGTGGAAAGCTGAGGCTGGATTTTGGGGGAGGATCATTAGACTTGGAGGAGCCCGGGCTCTTTCTCTCTCCCGCCCCCAACCCTCCCCCCTTTTTGCTCCTGGATCGCTCAGTCCCCTTCCTCTCCCCCCGCCCGCTTCCTGTGCCCGGCTGGGGGGCGCCTGCGGTGCCGCTGCTCCAGTTCAGGGAAGTTGTGGCTGTCGAGGATGGGGGTCGGTGGGTACTTGCTGCTGCCCTGGAGGTTCCTCGTGGTCCTGTCTCTCAGGCTGCTGTTCCTTCTGCCCACAGGAGTGCCAGTGCGCAGCGGAGATGCCACCTTCCCCAAAGCTATGGACAACGTGACGGTCAGGCAAGGGGAGAGCGCCACTCTCAGGTAGGGAGCAGCTCTTCGCTTCTTTGTGG
>CM053582.1:197948007-197970563 GCA_028627135.1 Pseudochirops cupreus | reverse complement strand
GTCGGTGGGTACTTGCTGCTGCCCTGGAGGTTCCTCGTGGTCCTGTCTCTCAGGCTGCTGTTCCTTCTGCCCACAGGAGTGCCAGTGCGCAGCGGAGATGCCACCTTCCCCAAAGCTATGGACAACGTGACGGTCAGGCAAGGGGAGAGCGCCACTCTCAGGTAGGGAGCAGCTCTTCGCTTCTTTGTGGTGGGGGAAAGTGGGTCTCCTGAACGGTAATGATGACTTATATTGGGGTCTGTAGAGACCAAGAAGAGATTCGGGCCCTTGGGGCTAGGGCACTGCCAGAGGTGTTGTGCAGGCCAGGAGTCATGACACTTGCTATCCAGAAGGCTCAAATCCAATCTGCCGGAAGGTTTATAGTTTTGCTTGGGCATCATTTCCGTGGCCTGGGGCTCTAAGGACAAACACAACTCTGCTTCATTCACATTATTTCAGTGTGGGATCTCTAAGTCTGGGACCTTCAGTGGCTAGAAACTGTGAAGCTGCCATGCCTTTTTTTTTTGTCCTGACCCAATACTGAAAAATAGGAACTAGACACCAGCTGGTCAGAAGAATTTGGATTCTGGGTACCAATCAAATATGATGTGGTTTGATGGATGCTCTAGTGCCTTTTTCATAGGCCAGAGAACATGTGTGTTTGGGTGTGGTTAAAAAGGATGGGCAAGGTGGGCTGGATCAGCTATTTTATTCGCCTGGCCCTTTAAGAGTCTGTTACCAAAGCTGATAGTATTTAAGTCAAACAGTTGTTCCTTGGGGTGTCTGTTATAATTTCTTAGGTCAGGCTCAGTATATAGGACGAAAGCAAAAGAAAGAAAACATACAGCTTATCTGTAGATAGACCGCTTGTGGTCGGAAGAGTACAGCAGGACAGCATTTTGTTTTCCCTTAATGAGTTACAAAAAAACAACTAAACCATTCCATACAGAGAGAATGAGAGATATGCTTGGAATATGGACCTTTGGGGACTGGGTTGGCTGCAGCAGAGACTTTAATAAAAATGCAGCCACCACTTTCTACCAGCTCAGCAGATATCATCTTTTATCCCTTTAATGAGGCCGTTGTGGTCCTAAGAGACAGATTCAGGGTTGTCCCAGCTTAACTGTACCTCACAGTGTACGGAGGGGGAGTTGTTTGGCTCAGTGAGTGACTTTGGTGGTTATGATGGAAAATAATGCATCCTGTCTCAGATCTAGGAGTCGAGCAACTTGGCCTTCCTTGCAGAGAAAATGGGGTTTCCCCCATTTTTTTATTTGAATATTTGTACTTCTATCACTTTCATATTTAAAGGGCGATTGAGGTGCGAGGTGGAATTGTTCTGTGGCACTGCCTATCCTCTCTCGTGCTTTACCATCAGGAGTTGATTTCTAGATGAACAGTGATTTCCAGTGGGGACCAGTGGCAAAGCTTTATGTCCTGATGCTCAGGGACCTACGAAATTCAGAGACCTAGAGAATAGAAAAGGCAGATGTCTTCCAAACATGTTGACAGTAGTGGACAATGCAGTCTTCCCCAGGTACATAACGACCTCTTGAGTAATCGTCTTAAATACTTTGTCCCAAAGATGTGCCTCAGACTTATTCACTACCTGGAAAACGACTTTAAAGGGCATATAGAAGGAATGACGATCCAATTAGAAAATGCAAGCAACCTACATGCATCAATGATGATCTGACTGGAGATCCCTACTGCTCTGTCACTCACCCATTTTCAGGACCTAGGTGGAAGGATTTCAGGGCCGGGTATAAGAAACTAGAGCTAAGACTTCCCTGGAGTCCTGTGTGTCTTACTGTGTAGAGCAAAGTTGTCAGAAAACTTCTGAAGTTTCCTGTTTTCAGTGGTGTAGTACAAGGGGTCTACCAGCAGAGGGCCAGCTTTGATTTACTTTTATTAGCTGTTGGCCTGTTTTCATCCTGTCGACTTCTAATGTTCAGCAGCTGTGCTTGGTAATGGGAACAGGAATAAGAAAAAAAAAATAAGCTCGAAAAAGCTGAATAGGTGCTTTTTTTGTAGGCTTGACTTTCATGTTTAAGCAGAACTCGTGTTTGTTACCTGAATGCACTTTCCTTTAATGAGAGAACATGTCTTAGGAGGAGTGGTTATCTTCAGAATGTTTGTTTCTCTCGACACTTTGAACACATTCCTTTTCCTCTGCCTTAATATTTTCACAGTTTTCTATATTGTTCCATTTGACCACGTGTGTTCTGTTTTTGTCCTTCTTTCCTCCCTTTCCCTTGCTTAGCTCCATCACCTACTCTTGGAGCCGTTTTCTTTTTCTTCCCTGTCTTGTTTTTACACCATTTTTCATGCTATTTAACTCTTCATGTTTTTTTGATTTTTACAATTCCTGGGTCCAACTCCCATCACTGTGTTTCTGCAAACTGTTTCTAGGGCTGTTTGTGTCATCCTTCTACTTTTCTGCGGGTTCCCATCCTTAAGAGGTTTCCCTGCCTTTTCTTTTACTGATTACCAGTGGGGCATCAATGCTAAATCAATAACATTGATCAGTGTTCAGTGATTTTTAGAGGCAGCTAAATGGTGCATCAGATGGAGTGTTGAGAGAACCTGACTTCAAATCCCATCTCAGACACTGTATGATCCTGAGCAAGTCATTTAGCCACTCTCTGCCCCAATTTCTTCAGATGCGAAATGGGGATAATGATAGAACGTACCTCCCAGGGTTGTTGCAAGGGTTAAATGAGATAAATTTGCTTAGCATAACCTTTAATCAATGCTCATTTCCTTGCTTCCTTTAACACCTTGCAACTCATGGCTATTCACCAGGGAAAAGCAACTGCGTTTTTCTTAACTGAAAATAGTTAGCTATTTTCATTTCACAAACCTCCCAAAAGTAAAGGATGCTGGTTTTGAAACCAGTTTTACATCTTTGTGGCTTTGCTACTTACTCACTATGTGTGTGACCTAACACGAGGCAAGTCAGTTTTCTTGAACTTAGCTTTAGCTCTTCCATAAATGGAGAGATTGGACTACAATGATCCCAAGATCTGTTCCAGTTCCCAAGGGAACATAGGATCACAGGTTAAGAGATGGAAGGAACCTTAAGTGCCTCATTTTACTGATTAGGAAACTGATGGAGGCATTAACTGACTTATCCAAGGTCAAGCAGGTAGTTAGTATCAGAGGGAGGACTACTAGGTCCCCTGATTCCAGAGACAGTGGTCTTTTGATCATAACATACTACAATCCTCCTAATCCTCCCAATTTTAAAGATGAGGAAACTGAGCCATATATAGATATGTATATATACACACATATATGTGCATGTATGTATATATGTGTGTTTATATTGTATATAAACATAAATATATACGTTCATAAATACATTCATATATACACTTACTTGATTAAAGAGATTTGTCCAAGTTCACAGAGATAGTAAATAGCAGAGATGCTACATGAACTCACTGCAGTCCAGTATGTGTGTGCCACACTCTTTTCTCCCTTCCTGGAGGTACAATGATCTCAATGGATGATCTGATGAGCCCAGGATTGGTGTGGAATTTTATCAGCACAGCGCTAAGCCTTCAAAATTGCATTTACATGCTGCCCACAGTCATCCACAAAAAAACTTCTCCAAATTTGATTGTTCCTTGATTTTGTGCTTTTACGCTTCTTTCTAATCATAGTTCCCACTAATATAAGTGTCTTGCAGTTTACAAAGCACTTCCTTTCACAACATCCCTATGATGATTCAGTAGAAAGTAAGGACATGGTACATAAAACAGTGGCTGACCCTAAATAGGAGCTTAATAAATGACGATTGATTGATTTATAGTTCATGTAGCAGGAGAGGGTCAGCTAGGTGGTGCAGTGGCAGGGAGACTCATTTTCTCGAGTTCAAATCTAGCCTCAGATACTTATGGACCCTGGGCAAGTCACTTAACCCTCTTTGCTTCAGTTTCCTCACCTGCAAAATGAGCTGAAGAAGGAAATGGCAATCTACTGCAGTATCTCTGCTCTAAAAATCACCAAACAACATCAAGAGTCAAACATGATTAATTGACCAAAAAAAAAAAGTAGATAAAGCACTGAACTTGGATTTAGGAAGACTAGAGGTAAAATCCTACCACAGACGCTTGCTAGCTGTATGACTCTGGACAAGTCACTTAGTCCTATGTGTCTCAGTTTCCTCATTTGTAAAATGAGATGAGAAGGAAATGGCGAACCACTCTAGTGTCTTTGCCGAGAAAACCCCAGATGGGGTCACAGAGAGTCAGATGTGACTGAAACAATTAAACAACAGTGCACATGTTGTTATACCCATTTTATAGATGCAGAAACTGGGACTCAGAGAAATTAAGTAACCTCATCCAAGGTCAGACATGTAGCAACTACAGGATTGCTGGAACTGGGACTCAAATCCAGGTTGTCTGAATTCAGTGCACTTTCCAATCTAATTTTGCCTATTTTCCACTATAATAATTTCTATTTCTAAGCAGATGTCCTTGAATCCAGCTGCATTGAAATTAGAAAGGGCCCCCCCAAAAAAAAACCGAGAGGATTAGGAGACTCTGTATCCCAGTCTCAGGTTTTCTAGAGATTATGTGGCCTCAGAGAAGAAGCACTTCTTCAGTCTGAGCCTGTTTTCCACGCTACAAAATGAGATTAATACTATCTTCCCCTTTACTGCTTCATGGGGTTGTTTTAAGAACAAATAATGCATAGTATGTTCAATTATTTGGCCCTCTGGGAACAAGAACCCCGATGGCTGACATGGATATAGCACTTTTAGGTTTTACAGAACACTTTACATCTGCCATGTTATTTGATACTGAAAACAATAAATGGTACAAATGAGGCAGTTCAAGCTTAAGTGGAGTCAGTTTGCTAAAGTCACACAGCCAGACTGGGATTTGAACACAGGACCTCCAAATGCAAGGTTCATTTCACTAAATCATGCTGCAGAACACGGGCTTAACGTGCAATCTATGAACTTTGCATTGTTGTTAATTGTTAGTTGTACTTTCTTGTAATTAATTTCCCTTATAATCCCACGTATTTTATTTTATGCATTTAAAAAACCTTATTCTGAGGAGTCCACAGGCTTCACCACATAGCAGACTTTCCAAAGATGTCCATGACACAAAAAAGGTTAAGAATCCCTGCTATAGACATTAAAGGCATGATATTCATTGCTAATTCTTTCCTCATGTTACAGCTGCATCATATCCCAACATAGCAATGTGCGTCCTATTGGTCAGGATTCATATTAATATGCCTTTGTGTTATAAATGTCACACTCTGCTTTTTTTCCCCTACCTCTACAACATCTCAAATCTTTTTTCCTTCTTTCTCTTCATAGAACTTTATTCATAACTTTAGTTTTGTCCAACATCACCTTTCCCTTATACTATGCTAGGTGGTGCAGTGGATACAGCACCAGCCCTGGAGTCAGGAGGACCTGAGTTCAAATCTGATCTCAGACACTTAACATGTACTAGCCATGTGACCTTGGGTAAGTCACTTAACCTCACTTGCCCAGCCCTTCCCCCTCCAGAAAGCAAAAAAAAAAGTTTCTTATGGATTTTCTTTGCATCTGGCCTCTACTCTCCAACCAATCTGCACAAATGCCAACTTAATATCAGTAAAGGACAGATGTGAGCAATGCACTCTCCTACTCAGCAAACTCCAGTGGTTCACTATTATTACTCCTATTGTAATAATAAAATTCCTCTAATATTGAAAAATCCTTACAACCTGACTCCATCCTATATTTTCATGTTGGTTACACATCACATCCCTTCCCTCCCTCTACATTCCAGCCTAACCATTTTTTTCTTTCTTTCTTTTTGCCTTTAGGAGGGGAGAGGGCAGGGCAATTGAGGTTAAGTGACTTGCCCAAGGTCACACAGCTAGTGTTAAGTATCTGAGGTCAGATTTGAACTCAGGTCCTCCTCGACTCCAGGGCCAGTTCTCTATTCACCCATTTTTACTTTCTATTTTCCATATATATGATCATGTCCTCTTTTCTTGCCCATGTAGATGATAACATCCATGTCCAAAATATTCTTTGTCCTCTCTTCTGTCTCATGAAAACTTTTCAAGGTTCAGTTCAATTGATACTTCTTACAGAGGACTTTTTCTGAATCCCTCAAATGTTAGTGCCTTTCCACCTCCACTATGTTTATAGTGTGTTGCATATATTCTTATATGTAGCATCCCCTTAGAATATAAGCTCCTTGAGGGCAGGGGTTGTTTTTGCTTTTTTTTTTGTATTTCCTAGCCCCTGGAGCAGTGGTTAACACATAATACAAGTTTGTAAATTAAATAGAGAGGCAACTAGGTGGTAGATAGAGCTCTGGGCTTGGAATCAGGAAGACTCATTTTCGTGAGTTCAAATCTGGCCTCAGACACTTACTAGCCTTGTGACCCTGGGCAAGTCACCTAACCCTATTTTCCTCAGTTCCTCATCTGTAAAATGGAGAAGGAAATGCCAGACTACGCCAGTATCTTTGCCAAGAAAATCCCAAAATACAATCATAAAGAGATGGACATGACTAAAACAAATGCACAACAGCAAAGTAAATAGAATTGAATTGGGCTAAATCAGATGTTTTTAGGAATACTTGAATTAATGCTAAAACCATCAAAGTCTCTTTCCATAGTATATCCCACTAGGGTTGATGAGGCACAGTGCAGGCCCTCTGTAGACACTTGCTTGACAATTGATGAAGCAACTTCAGTAGCTGAGTACTGGGTCTCAGTTTTTTAAGTTTATTTTCGTTTTTTCTAGGACCATGGACTTCAACAACAAACCGCCAAAAAATTCATTTAATTTTTGTGATGCTGTTAGAGTGTTCCACTTAACAGAAATAAATCTATTGCATTCCTTGTTTTATCTTGTAGAACAATGTCAATTATATTGGTAGATATTCGTTACCACTGTGGCATGTCCTAGGATATATATGTACCAGTGGCTATTTTCATTCTGCTCTTTTTTTTTCCTCTGACTTTAAAAAAGTATGCTTATTTTAATGCTTTGAGCAATCTGTGATTTCACTGGTAAAAATCACACCATCTTATGTGACTCATCTCTATTTTACAATAAATCCCCCATAGTCATATGTGCAGCTAGAAGAGGGTCCTCTGAGGTTCTTTAGCTGTTTTCCCACTCGCTTTAATTTAATTTAATCTTACTTTATTTTTTTCTTTGAGCCTTGGTCTCCCTATCTTGCCTAGGACTGAAATGCAGTAGCCACTTATAGGCCTGACCCCACTGCTGATTAACACAGAAATTTGAACCTGCTCTGTTTCTCTCCTGGGTCAATTTATCTAACCTTAGTTACCCTAGTGGTCTTCTCTTTCTGAGAACTTTCTGTATTGATGTCAGACTTAGTGTACAACACTTTCCTGGCTTTAGCAGTCTACCAACCTTAACCTACCCAGGAGTAGGAGTTACAGGCATTCACTACCATACCTGGCATCTCTTTCTTGCTATGTGATTGGTCTATGGTTTCCTATTTAACTATTTTCTAAGAACACTCCCAAGTTTGTCTCTCGTCCTGGGTTAATCTGTTCTTTAGCATACATGTGCAGACTTGCTGCTGGTGAACAACCTTAGTTATGGATTATGTCCCATCAGCCAGAGTTCTATATTCTTCAGTTAGATGTTCTGTAGTTTCCCAGATAGATCAAACGAGATAATATTTGTTAAGTACTTACCGTGGTACCTGGCTCATAGTCTGTGACATATCAATGTCAGTCATTATTGTCGTTGTTGTTTCTGTAGCTTTACACTGTCTGTATGGATCATCAATCAAGGTTCCTTTTATGGTATCTTTTCTTTCTTTTTCTTTTTCTTTTCTTTTGTTTCATGGCTGTCAGTTTCTCTAGGATTGACTCTTCAATTGAACCAAAACCTACTATGTGCCAGGCACTGTCCTAGGTCCTGGTGATACAAAAATCAAAACAAAAAATTCCCTTTCCTTAAGAAATATAGATTGTTCTGGGAGAAAACGAATACACAGAGAAGCAAGGCTCTCTATCTCATGTGTGCAGATAAGTGAACCATTCCATCACATGTATATCGACAAACAAGTCTTTTTTTTTTTTTTCCTCAACTACCAAAGTGACCAACATAGAGATAAGAAGTATGGTCCAGATGGAAGAACTCCAGACTAAGAGTCAGGGGACCTGGATTCTAGCCCTGGCTCTGTCATGAACAACCTGTGTGACTGGTAAAATGTCTTAACATCTCTATGGCTTAGTTTCTTCCCATGTAAAATGAGGGGTTTAGGCTATATACTTTCTAATGTTACTTCTTAATATGTATTATGTAATCTTATCAACTGAATACCTAGCTGCCTGGGAAGTTAGGGAATCATTGTGGTACTATAGGCAGAAACCATTTCTTTGGGAGGGATAAATTCTCAAAATTGTATGAGTTGGATTAAGTCATTTCACTTTTTTGGGACTCAGTTTTGTCATCTGCATGATAAGGATTTTGAACAAGCTTATCTCTGACATACCTTCCAGTTTTCACCTCCTATGAGTGTAAGATTTTATGAAATATAAGGACGGTTCCCCATGACTCACCTAAAATACTTGCTGTTTAAAAAAATAATAAATAGGCTCAAAGTATCAGTTTTGTAGGGTCTCTGTCCAGAATATCCCTGCAAGCACAGGAGCAATATAGTTCTTGTTGGGAGATGGAAAACTGATTTGTTCTAAGCAGGCATTCAATAAGTATATGCTGATGCTGGTGTATTCCCCTGGGAGGTGGCACATTTTCTGTCTTTGGCTCAGTGCACTGTGGCTCCAGGGCCTGAATGGCAGGACTGGACCTAGACAAAACCTATAAAGCAGACAGCATTTATCTCTGTATCATCTCCTTCTTCTTTCATTTCCTTTTCTGTTGGACTTCTCCTTCATGTCTCCCAGTATTCCATTGGTCCTTTGTTGCACCTTGCTGACCAGAGCTACTTATTACAAATTCTTAACCAGGTCTGTCATCTTCTATACTCTGCCTTTTTTTCCTGCCCCATCAAAACTCATCTGCTTTGTGTACCATCCTTTCTATCCAGTGACAGGAGCTAATCTGTTCTATGCTAATGGATGCTGAGCTTCTACTATGTTACTCTTTTCAGTTAAAATACTTTCATTTTAACTGTGGTTTCTGTGGACAATGTCTTAATAGAAAGGAGAGAAAATTTGGGAACCCTGGTGGGCAATAGGGGAGAGAGGTATGTGGCCTTTTTGTACGTCTCTCAAGTAGCACCAGGAAGGTGTCTACCAATTTCACCTATGGCCAAGACCAGTCCTGCATGCCCAGTTGCCTGCAGATTGCAATCTGGTCCACAACAACAGCTCCAATATCCCTTAGGGCAAGAAGCAAACCAGTGTTCATTTGATGGGCAGAAAAGGATCTTATTAGCAGCAGCAGTACAGTGCAGAATGCAAAGTGCAGCACTGTTCCACAGAGATCCCCTGTGCTGGGCAAGTGAGGAAACAGTAGTGCATGGCAGCAAAGGACAAGGAGGCTGCAGGATCCTGCAAGGCGAAGGATGTACACTGATGCAGATGATGGGTTCACTGGATATAGGACCCCATGGGGGAGAAGCTGCCTGATTTCCTGACAGGCCCTGCCCAAATCACTTTATGGTAAGAATGACCTGAACAGGGAGAAAATAATTCTTTACAATTATCCCCTCTATCCCCTTATCTGATTCTTTTCAGACAGAAGAGGTCCTGGAAACGTTAGCAATATGGGACTTCCATCCCTTGTGTCCTTCCGGGCAAATTTGACCCTGGGGCTTAATTTAGCCTTATCTTCCTCCTTCGTCTTCTCTGAGTATCCAAGCCAAAACTCCACCCTTGGCTGGCTCGCTGGGTGGTTGGCTCCAAGGGAGATCATGAACAAGATGGGCCAGTGATGTGTTGCAGTCTGATGGGGCTCAGCAATGAGATGCAGAAGGAAGGCGTCCTGTAATAGGTTTCAGTTGACCTTCCCAAGGGAGGACTTTTAAAATTACTTATTAACGGGAAGCAGCCTTTACAGTCATGAGATGAGAGGAGGGAATTACAGTCCATGACGTTTTTAATAGTTGCAGGAATTAGCAATGCATATTAAGATGAGAACTATGCCCTAATCATTCTTGAAAGTTTTTTAAAAAATATTATTATTATTATTATTACTATTAGGAAAAAGGTTGATCAAATAGGTTTGAGGCTTCTTGTCTTAGACAACGGTCAGTAAGGGCTGTGGCCAAGACCTTATTTTATGGGCAATGATGTAAGTAAAATAGGAGGAGCTGGGGTTGTAAGAGGTGGGGGAAGTGGGACCAAGTTCTTTTTTTTTCCCCTCTTTTTTTCCTCTACAGCGCCCCCCACCCTTGAATCCCCCATCACTGACACTTATGGTGCAACTGCCTGTAAGTGTGTTTTTTGAAGGAGGTGAAAATTGGAGCTGTGATGTCTCTGCTTCTGAATCCTGACAGTACCCAGCATTGTGTGTCATTTTAGTCACAAAGGGGATTAGAGAGACAAAAAAAGAGCTCTACATGTTTTTATTGCTAAAAAACTACAAGAATGCATTTTTAAAACAGGGGGGAGGCAGCACAGCATAGAGCATGTTAACCTGAGAATCAGGAAGATCCTGGTTCAAATCCTGCTTGATACTGTATAATCTTGGCCAAGGCACTTAATCCTCAGTTTCCTTATCTGTAAAATGAGAGGCCCGAATTAGATAGCTGCTTAGGTCCCTTTGAGCTTCAAAAACTTTTGATCCTATTTCTAAAAGAGGCTCATAAATAAGTAGGACAATTCTATTCTATTATTAATTATAGAGCTAGCTTAGGTCTTATATGGTCTAGAAAAACAAAATGAAAGATCATTTTGCTGCCTTTCTGTGTACCAGCTAGGTGATGCAGTGGATAGAGTGCCAGGCCTGCAGTCAGGAAGACTCATCTTCCTGAGTTCAAATCTGACCTCAGATTCCTATTAGCTGTGTGACCCTGGGCAAGTCCCTTAACCCTTTTTGCCTGAGTTACCTCATCTGTAAAATGATCTGGAGAAGGAAATAGTAAACTACTCTAGCACCTTTGCCAAGAAAACCCCCAATGGGGTCAGGAAGAGTCAAACCTGACTGAAATGACTGAACGACAACAAAATCTGTGTGCTGGCATCTGACTCTTCAGCTATAAAATGGGAACATTAAATACTATCACTAACTCGCTTCAGAGGGCTGTTGTAGGGAAAATGCTGAGCATACCCTAACACCCTATTATTGTTGTTGTCGCTATCATGTAATTGTAGCTTAGGAGCTGTCCATTGCTTGGCATTCAGCAGGGGCCTTGGTTTCTTCATACTTCATTCTGCTGTCTTGAAATTGAGGAAATCTTCTTCTACCCTCTAGGGCTGGAAATGATGCATGCTGCAAAGGGAAAGGGTTTTTATTTTTTCCAGAAGTATATTAAGATGACAGTGGCACTGAGTGTCCTGCTGAATTGTCAAGGCTACATCTCCAGAGCAGCCTTATTTGAGCTCATCTAAAATGTTGCCCTACCTTGTTAAGTTATTTCTCCAGGCATGTCACAGTCCATCCCAAGGGGCTATGGCAACTGCAACAAAGCAAACAAAGAGTTTTCTAACAAGGGCCAACTAATGACATAGCCTTCCATAAGAACTGTGAAGACAAAAGTGTAATTTTTAAAAAATCAGTAAAGATTCTTCACGTTTAGAGAGGTAACATGACATAGTGTTTAAGGCACTGGATTTAAACATAGAGGGAGCTGAGTTCAAATCCTACCATGGATACTATTTGTGTGACTCTAGGGAAACCATTCAGACTTTCCACTTCAGATTTCTCATTTGTTAAATGAAAGGTTTGGACTCAGTGGTTTGTTTCTAAGGTCCACTCTGGCTCCAAATTTATAATCTTACAGTCCTCTCTATACTTCAGTTTCTTCATCACTGGAGAGTGGAATGGCAGTAGGGCAGTAGGGCATTCAGTGGTTTAGAAGTTTCCTCTAGTTTTACAATTTACAATCCTTTGACAATCTTCCTCTCCCGTACTCACACACACACACACACACACACACACACACACATACACACACACACACACACACACACACACCCCTGCCCCTCCCCTCCTTCCTCAATGCCACATTTTACATTTTAAATTAAACCTTAATATCAGTGGGAAAGAGAGGCATCCTGCCATAGTGGAAAAGAAGTCAGCCTCAGTGTCAGGGGGAAGATCTGGGCTGAGGTTCATTCTCTAACACGTACTAGTTACTTGGCTATGAGCCGATCCCTTAAAGTCTTAGTGCGTCTAGACAGCTCTTTAAGACCATAAAGTGCATGGCAAGCGTCGATGTGCTTTGGGGAAGGGAGTTTCCTCCCTGAAAATCTTCTCTGCCACTGAATACTCATTTGTTAGATGACCACATTTAACAAAAAAATAAATAAATAATGAAAATGAAACACGACCCCCAGTGGAAACAATAACCAAGGTCTTTTAACCTGGATTCTAGCCTATTTTCCTATCGATTAACCTTTTGACCTTGGACAAACCACATAAGAGGTGACTAGGTGGCACAGGGATAAGAGTGCTGGAACTAGAGTCAGGAAGACTTGAGCTCAAATCCAGCCTCAGACGCTTAATTACCTGCATAGACTTCACGACCACTGGAGCATGGTTTTCATTCTCCCGTCCCACTCAGCAAAATCTTTGCATGCACAGTTACTCACCGCATTCAGGGGCATCCCCAGTAATTCTGACTTTTGACTTGCCATTGGACTTTGAGGACTCTGGAGGAGAGAGTGAGGTTCATGACTTTGTACAACTTTGCCTCACTTAAATCCAATTCACGCACAAAGGGAGATATCATCCATGATGTCACTGGTCCTCTTCCAAAGAGAAGGATGAACAACAACACCTGTGTAGTCCTGTGGAAGTCAATTAAATTCTATTTGCCTCAGTTTCCTCAGCTGCAAAATGGGTAACACCTACTTCACAGAGTTGTTGTAAGGATAAAATGAGTTAATATAGTAAAGCGGAAAAAATAAAATGCCATATAAGTACCAGTGATTAGCTATTAATCTACTTTTGATTCTTCCTTTTCTCATCTTTAAAATGGTAACTATAACATTTTCTATAATTACATAGTCTGAAACATATTCATATACAATGCAGGTCCTAAAAAGTTAAAAACTCCAATTCTGAGATGATACACTTTTCTAGTATACTTGAAAATCTAAAATATTTTTATGACCTGATATAAAAGTCATTGATTTATAAATGATTTATGCTCTGAAAGTTCATTTGTAAATTGTTTCGAATTTGGAATGTTACTCATTCTTCCAGCTTCATAGAAAAGTCTCATTAACCTATAATGTAACTAAAATAATGTGTTTTTGCAGTGAAAATAATAGAAAATAGTATTGTTGCTCTAATAGTAATTTAAAATGTCAAGAAAAAACAATTGAACAATATTTTTACTTATCTTGAATCCTAGGGTTCTGTTTTGCTTTGTTTTGTTTTATTTTTTAGGAAAACCAGGTTTAATTAAAAGGGAATGAAACAATAAATGGTAACTCTCTTCAGAGGACTTCTGGATTTCTTTCCAAAAAGAGGTTTGGAGATTCTTCATTTGAACATATATGTTTACCAATTCCCACACTATGGACAAACTGTATATAAAAACAAACTTTAGTTATAATTCATATATTTCTGATGACTTATAAGTATGAATGCATAGATGTTTAATTTGGAGTACATGCAAGAAGTTAATAGAGTAATAGTTCCAGTCTGTGCTTGCTGCTGATGTTCAGTCATTCCAACCATGTCCAACTCTTTGTAACCTCATGTGTGGTTTTCTTGGCAAACATACTGGAGTGGTTTTCTGTCTCCACATCATTTTACAGATTAGGAACTAAGGCAAACTGGATTAAATGATTTGCCCAGGGTCACACAGCTAGTGGTATTTGAGGCCAGATTTGAATTCATGAAGATGTCTTCCTGATTCCAAGCCCAGTGCCCTATCCACTGCTCCATCACCTAGCTGTCCAGTTTATGTTTAACTACATATGTGTAATTAAGTGTTATATATGTATACATACATGTGTATGTGTGTATATATGTGTGCATACATAAATCCTTTAGACACATATATACATACTCACATAAAGGCAGCTAAGTGGTAAAGTAGATACAGTGCTGGTCCTGGAGTTGGGCAGACCTGAGTTCAAATCTAGTTTCAGACATGTATAATTTGTGGAACCCTGAGTAAGTCACTTACCTCTGCTGCCTCAGATTCCTGTGCAGTAAAATGGGGACAATAGTACCTAACTATCATGGGCGTTGTGAGGATCAAATAAGATAATATTTCTGAAGAATTTGGCACAATTCCTGACACATAGCAGTTGCTTAATAAATATTCGTTTCCCTCCTTCCTTCTTAGTCGACATAGGTATATGATCAGTATTACTTTCACACTTCCCTTTGATGATTAGGGTTCTTGGATAGCTCACAGATTAACTGAAGAGGAAAGAAGGAAAAAGAATTCAAAGTGGGTGGGATCATATCTCTGAAAAGGGTATCTAAGTTATGCAGATGACTAAGAGAAATACGTAAGACAAAAAAATATTATCCCATTGACAAGTGGTCAATGGATATAAACAAGTGGTTCTAAAATGATTGATTGTAAACTATTAACAGCCATATGAAAGAATGTCTCAAGTAATTTATAATAAGAAAAATGCAAGTCAAAACAACCCTGATGTCTTATCTCACACCCAGAAAATTGGCAACAATTAAAAGATGAGACTAGTCAATTTTGGAAGAGTTGTAGAAAGAAAGATGCACTGATACATGATTGGTAGAACTGTAGTTCAGTACAACCAATTAAAAAAATAGTTTGTTAATATGCCAATAAAGTGCTCTTGCTCTTGATCCAGAGATTATTCTGTTAGGCAACTACTCTGAAGCAGATTGACAAAAAGTAAGTTTCCACGTACACCAATATTTTTACAGATGTACTTTTTTGTGGTAGCAAAGAACTGGAAGCAAAGTGGGTGCCCATTAATTGGGATGGGTAAGTGGTTATTTTGAAACATGAATGTGATGGACATGACTGTTCTGTGAGATGATAAATACAGACAACCATGGAAAGACTTACAAGAAGTGAAGCAAAGTGAAGTAAGGCAGTACAGGGAAACAACATGCACAGTGATTACAGCAGTGCAAATGGAAAAAGTAACAACCACAATCAATAGAAAATCAGTCTGAAATATTCACCAAAGAAAAGAGGCTAGTGGGGATGGAGATATGAACCCAAGCAGCAATAACATATTTGATGGAAAAAAACAGAAAATCAGTGCTATGAAACTGTAAGGAGCAAGGCTGGCCCCAAAAGACAGATAGATATAAGAAGATATCTCTCTCCAATCTTTTGAAGAGATGAGGTTTTCTCTCCACACTCACAGGTACATGTAATGTTAATTTTTTGGCATATTGGTCAATTTTGCTAAACTTTCAGAAATCCTTTTCTTTGTTAAAAATATTTCTTGTTATGAGGGATGACTTAGGGTGGGAGAGATGAAGTGACATAGGGAAAAATCTAGGTGATGTAAAATAAAAGATATAAAAAATCTGTTACAGAGGGTGGGTGAGAAATTTTCCTCATGTTACTGGATAAGAATTGCAAGAAAGGGTAAATGAAGATAGGAGCTTAAAAAGAAGCGTGTGCGTGACTGATGAAGAGGTAACTAGACCAAAAAGACAGGGCAGTTGTTGCATGTAATTAGAACATTTGAGTCTTCTTTATGATGGAAGTGAAAGTAGGATGAGGAGAAGAGAAGTGTGATCAGTCACATGCCAACCACCAGCTGCTAGCATCCACCAAACGTAGCTTAGTTGTTTCTAGAGTGGCCCCTGATTGGGGATTTGGGGCAGGGAGCAGATAGAGCAGAAACTGTTACTAGCAGTTACAAATAAGTGACTTGCAAGTCAGTCATTAGAAAATGTCTATAGTACTAAACTGCTTAGCTAGCAGGTGCTGGTTCTGTTGATTGTGTAGGGAATGTTGTTGATAAATTTTGTGACAGTCAGTCAAGTTGAATAGCACTTTTCCTTCACTAGATGCCTCTAACAAGATGCCTCATTCTTCTTGTGTGTGTATATATATTCATGTATATATATATATATATATATATATATATGTATATATTGTATATATATATATAGTATATATATAGTATATATATTGTGCATATATATATGTATATATACACACACACACACACTGTATACACACACACACACACACACACACACATATATTTGGAGGTGGGAAGTCAAGGCAGTTGGGGTTAAGTGACTTACCCAAAGTCACACAACTAGTAAGTATGTCTGTGTCTGAGGTCACATTTGAACTCAGGTCCTCCTGGCTCCAGGGTCTATACTCTATGCACTGCACCATCTAGCTGCCCCTCTCTTGCATATTTTCTATGTTTCTTCTTTCGTTCTCTTTGGAAAACATTTCTTTCTTTGTTTCTTTTTGTCTTTTTTAGACACCAAGCAAAAGCTGTGTGTGTGGGGGGGGGGAGACAGACACACAGATAAACAGAGATTAGTGGGGGGCAGGGCAATATGACTCAGAAGAAAGTTGACATTTGAGTCAGGAAGACATAGTTTGTAACCCCAACCTTCTGATACATAGTGATTTTGTGACCTAGAACAAGTTAATCTCTCAGTTGCAGAATTGGAGGCAGGTTGGCAATGATGGATCAAATTTCCTCACCAGTGTTACTCATTCCAATGAAATCACAGGTGCAGTCCTATATACACACACACATACCCACACATATATACATACACACATACATACACAAGTGTATAACCACCTACTATTGTTTTGCTGTGAAAGGAATTCCCATTGACAGATCTCCTTCTATTAATGCAGATAAAAACAAACAAACAAACAAACAAAAACCTACCATGCAATTTAGATCCTCAGCGAGGTGCCTGCAATAGTGAGAGGTTAAGGAACATGTAGCTAGTCTATGTCAGAGATGCAATTTGAACTCAGGTATGCTGGTGTCAAAGGTCATCAATTATGCCACACTGCTCCTCATAAATTATGTGTGTGCATGCGTGTTTGTACACATGTGCATAATACATGTGCATGCCACCCAAACTAGATACTAGATATTCTTGTAGTTTTGGAGGTGATTAGGGAGTCACTGAAATGTCAGAGGCTCTGGCATTGAAATCCTAGTTGGGAGAATTATCTCCTCCTAGATAGCTGCTGTTTGACTTTCTTTCTCTTATTCAGCCTGTTATAATTACAAACACACCTCATTTTATAGCACTTCACTTTATTGTGATTTGCAGATACTGTGGTTTTTACAGGTTGAAGGTTTGTGGCCACCCTGCCTCAAGCAAGTCATTGGTGCCATTTTTTCAATGGCAGGCGCTCAGATTCTCTCTCTGTCACATTTTGGTAATTTCCACAACATTATAACCATTTTCATCATTATTATTAGGTTATGATGATCTGTGATCAATGATCTTTGATGCTAGTATTGTGATTGTTTTGGGGTGCCCACACCTATAAAAGATGGTGAACTTAATAGATAAATGTTGTGTGTGTTCAGACAGCTTTGCTGACAGCAGTTACCCCACCTCTCTCCCTCTCCTTACACCTCCCTATTCCCTGAGGCAGAACAATATTGAAATTAGGCCAATTAATGACCCTACAATGGCCTGTAAGAGTTCAAATGAAAGTAACAGTCAATCCACAGGGCAAATTTCATTGTTGTTTTGTTTTAAGAAATTGCCACAGCCCACCCTAATTTTCAGCAGTCACTACCCCAATCAGTCAGCAGCCAAGAACATTGAGGAAAGACCCTTCACTAGCAAAAAAGACTCCCTGAAAGCTCAGATGATGGTTAGCATTTTTTAAATTTTAATTTTATTTATTTGTGTGGGGGGGTAGCATTCTTTTTTTTTTTTTAGCAATAAAGTATTTTTAAATTAGGGTATGTCCTTTTTTTAGACATAATACTATTGCACACTTAATAGATGACAATATGGTATAAACATAACTTTTATATGTACTAGAAACAAAAAAATTTATGCGAGTTACTTTATTGTAGTATCTGCCTTATTATGATATTTATTTTATTGCAGTGGTCTGGAGCTGAACCTGTAATATCTCCAAGGTACGGCTGTACAATATGTGCGGGTGTGCCCCTACTGTTATACCCACTGTCTCCTGTTAGAGAGAATTTTGGCACTTATACTGGATATGTGATTATCTCCTATTTCACTTGCACATAACTAGAGGAGAGTGCCTGCTGCTTTCCAAAATGTCACCAGAAACTTTGGGAAAGAAAAAGTGTTTCATGGGGTATTTTCCTATTTGACACTAGAAGCCATGCTGAAAGGTCTCATTGGATTAGTCCAAAGGCCATTACTACAGAGCAATCACTTCTGGAATAAGCTGCTATAGTTGGGTCTTGCTTGTTAATTGTAAAAATGAAATTAAAGCAAAAATAAATGAAGGAAAGGTTTGTTTCTAGTTGAATCAATACTGGAAGTGGTTTATAATACTTTACTAATGTCATTGTCCAAATTACAGTCTGTCAGTCATCGGGTATTTATTTAGGAACCCACTTGATATATTGAAGTTCCAAGAACATTTTTCAAAAATAAATGTTATGGTATAGTTCAATACAAGGCCCACTAATTCCCAAACAAACATGCTCATAATAGTATACCTGGGAGTGCAGGTGACCAGAAGCAATGAACAACTCAAAGGAGGAAGATACATAAATCCCCAGAATATTCAGAAGAATGAATGTTGTCAATCAATCAACATTCACCCACTATGTGCTTGGTTCTGAGAACACAGAGACAAAAGTGGATCAGATTCTGGTCATAAGAGGAGATAAGCTTGTATGTACCAATAAGTATATTTTACCTAGAATATAGGACAGGGTTGCTGGGTCTGTGATTTCTTTGTTATAGGGAACCCTTGATGACCTTGCTCCTACTACCAATGCAAAATTAACAACTGCTTGGTAACTCACAGTTTTAGAGAGTTACTTAAAGTTATGAGAAGTGAAATGACTTGCTCAGGGCAAGTAGGTGGTGTAATGGATACGGTACCAGGCCTGGAGTCAGGAAGATCTGAGTTCAAATCTAGCCTCAGAGAATAGCTGTGTGATCTTGGGCAAGTCACTTAACCTTGTTTTCCTAATCTATAAAATGAGCTGCAGAAGGAAATGCCAAGCCACTCTAGTATCTTTGCCACGAAAACCCCAAATGGGGGTCACAGAGTCAGACACGACTGAAACGCCTGAATGACAAACAATAGTCCAAAGGTCCTATGTTCCCAAGTGAATGTGTTCATTAAAGTGTTCCTGGAAACAAGTGGCAGAGAGTGAGGAACAAATAAAAAGAAGATATGTAAGTCTCCAGGATGTTCAAATGAGAGAAGTTAGGAAAGGGGAGGAATTATGTAGATGAAGCTTAGCCCCTTATTGTCTGTGTCAGAAGCCAGGTTCTTCTATCTAAAGGATAGTAATACTTCCCTAAGGGTACCTTTTATCCTTCCTTCCTTCCTTCCTTCCTTCTTTCCTTCCTTCCTTCCTTCCTTCATTCCTTCTCTCCTTCTTTCCTTTCTTCCTTCCTTCACTTCTTCCTTCCTTCTTTCCTTCCTTCCTTCCTTCCTTCTTTCCTTCCTTCCTTCTTTCCTTCTTTCCTTCCTTCCTTCCATTTCTTTCCCTTTCTTTCTCTTCCTCTTTCATTTTCCCTCTTTTCTCTTTCTTTCTTTTCCTTTTTCCTTTTTTTTATGTAGTACTCTAAAGTTTGTGAAGAACTTTATATACATTATCTCTTTGATTCTTTTATCTACCCTGGAAAATAGGTGCTATTTTAATCTTCATTTTACAGATGAGAAAACTGAGACTGACAGAAGGTAAGTGACTTGTCCAGGGTCACACAGCTAGCACATGTCTGAAGCCAGAATTGAACTCAAGTCTTCTAAGTCCAGCACTCTTTCCCTTGTGCTACTTCGCTGCCTAAGTTTCCCAAGATGATAACTCTGCCCCATTTCAACTTTCAGATTCCTGTGGCACTAAGAAGACATGACTAGTTTCCACAATTAGAAGTACATAGGCACTCTGGACAGTGCCCTGTCAGATCACATATGTCATATTATATTCAGTTCAGGACAACCCACTTTAAGGATATTATTAACATGTTGGGGCATATCCATAGGTGGGTGACCCAAGGCTTGAGAGACCCAGAGATCATTCCCTAGGAGAACGGATTGAAGGAGAATTAAAAGAAGTAATGATAAACGTTTTACTTGGAGAAGAAAATGAAGTGGGGATATTATAGCTATTTTCAAGTATTTAAAGGATTATATAGAAAAGAGATTGTAGGTCTTGTTTTATGTCGTCCCAAAGGATAAAATTAGGGCCAGGTGTTGGAAGTTACAGAGAGACAGCTTTTGATGCATCTGTTAGGAAAACAGTGCAACAATTAGAGCTATCCAGAAGTGGGATGGCCTGTCTTAAGCAACAGAATGTCTTCCGTGACCATAGAACTTTGTAGAGGCTATAGGACCACTTATCAGAGAAATTAAATAAGGAATACATGTTCAAGTATGGGTTGCACTAGAAGAACCTTGAAGTTTCACCCAAAGTTGAGATTTTGTGATTCTAAGATTCTGTATAATGCCAAGGCCTACTGTCTCAGAAGAAAAGACACAACACCCAGGTATCCTACCGAAATGCTAAGAACAACAGAAACTCACATGAGAGTTTTAGCACCCAGATTTCTCTGGTAACACTGTATGCTCTGTCAGAACACCACATCTGAGACTGCTCCCTATTTTCATTCCTACAAAATCTGACGCATTTGACATATCTCCTCAGCATAATTGCAGGTGGCCAGTCTTAACATTAACATCTTGCTGATGACAATATCTATCTATTCTTCCTCTTTGCTTACATAAATTATCACTATCCTTCAAGAGATAGGTGGATTTCCTTCATGAGCTCAATTATCAGTAGTAATAATTTTCATTTTGGATATATTTAAAGAGATTGAGGCAGTGATAGAGAGTTCCTAGAAACTCTTTTTAGCAGCTTTCCATGATAGGGATTCAATGGACCTTAGATTTAGAGCTGGAAGGGTCATTAGAAACATCTAGCCCAGGTTCAGAAAGTTTAAGTAATTTGCTCAAAGCCACAGTGGTCTTAAGTAGAAGAGTTGGGATTTGAACTGACATCACCTTCCTCCAAATTCCGTACTCTTTCCATTACATATATTTAACCACGTGGCTTTGTGGAAGTCTTCCAACTTTGCCCAATCTAAATTTCTGGGTACTCATGATACTGCTGCCCCATTAAATATCCAGAGTCGGATGTGGAGAAACTATGGCTTCAAGGCTACATGTGGCCTCCTAGGTCCTTGGGTAAGGCCTTTTGACCAAGTCCAAGTTTTATAGAACAAATCTTTTTATTAAGGGGATTTGTTCTGTGAAGTTTGCATTCAGTCAAAGGGCCCCGCTTGAGAATCTAGGGGGCCACATGTGGCCTTAAGGCCCCAGGTTCCCCATCCCTGGAGAGGCAATCCCTTCAGGGATGTTCCCAATTGCTCTTCATGACAGGTTTGTTAAAGATCAGGTTAGGAATGATAGTCTAACTAATGTCAACCAGTAGTCACTGGTGGTGACTTACCTGCTATCCAAGAGGTAATAACTTTTACTCTGATAAACTCTGAACTGTTAAAGCCCAAGGCAAATGCCAAAAATAGAGACAGGAAGGCACTAGGGTACTGAGCATAGCTTATAACTGACATCAGTGGGTGTGTTGTAGAGAACACGGAGTAATCATCCTGCATGAAAGAAAAGCAGGGAAAGAAACAGAAGGGGAAAGGAGACCCAGGGAAAAATAAAATACTATAGGTAGCTTATAGAATTGGATGGGTCAGAACAACAAAACTTAAACCAGCCTGAAGTAAATCAAGAGACCAGCCTGAGGACAGGAGGGAAAAGGTGCTGGCCAGAGATAGCTGAGATTAATGAGGACAGGGCTATGCCAAGCTATTGCTGAGGGGCTGGGAGAGGGTAAGGCTGGGCTGAGAAACTTCCCCTTTCTTTTTAGGGTCAGATATTTATTTATTTTTAAAGGAATCTAACAAATTTCAAAACCAGATAAATCCAATTACCCATGTTTTGCCTTCAGGGAGTGTGAAAGATTAATGTTAGTATTTTGGCAGGAGCATAAAAAGAAATAGTTGGTAATAACAACGAGAGCTCGTAAAAGAAGCCAGTAACAGAGCCAGTGCCTGGGAACCTGGCTGTAATTCTCTCAGCCATGGGTCACTTGCTATCGGGCCTGTGCTCAGCCCCCCAATTGCAACCTTTTCTCCTTCAAATCAGAGCTAGCCAGAAGACCTCCAAGGGAAAGTATGAAGAGTAGGGAAGAATCATATCCTCCTTGTGTTCATCACCCTATCCCCAAACCAGTGTCTGAAGGGAAAAGAGAAAGTGAGAGCACACAAGTGTCCCCTT
>CM053582.1:197895471-197947507 GCA_028627135.1 Pseudochirops cupreus | reverse complement strand
ACCAAAAAGTGACATAGGAGAGAATAGACTGGGGGAGGGGGGAAATACTGGGATGGCAGTTTTGGGGTGGTGGGCGGGGGAAAGACGGGGAGAAAAGATGTAACTCAAAAAAATTTAATAAAGAATCTCATATTAAAAAAAAAATGATGGATTTGGAGTTAGAAAGTCTGGGTTTGAGTCCTGACTCTGTGATCTAGGGCAAGTCAGTTTATCTCTCTGGGTCTACATTTCCTCATCTAGATTATGCCTAATGCTGTCTAGAGTAGAATCTTGTGATTTAGAAGGCCAATGATATTATTTGGGGATATTACCATTCCTGGAATCCTTGCTTATTCAACTAGATTTTTTTTTTTTGAGGGAGTTTGGGGGGGGGGTGTAAGAACAGATCTTGCACTTGGTGTCCAGTACTGGTCTTTTGAGAGCCATGACACTAAGATGGGAAACCATTTGGAGATAAAATATTTTGGATAGTATTTCATAAACCTTGAAGTAGAGAGATCTTATTTAATATTGTGTATTATAAACATTGAGTCAAGAAGACTCATCTTCCTGATATCAAATCTGGCCTCAGACACTTACTAGCTGTGACCCGAGGCAAGTCATTTAACCCTGTTTGCCTCAATTTTTTTTATCCCTAAAGTGAACTGGAGAAGGAAATGGCCAACTACTCCAGTATCTTTGCCGAGAAAACCCCAAATGGAATCACAGAGAGTCAGACATGACTGAAAAATAACTGAAAAAAAAATTAGAATTATCTATCAGCAGTAGCCCAAGCATAGTGAAAACTGGCCTTGGAATTAAGGCGATTAATTCTGATCTGACATAGGATGGTTCTGTGTCCCTGGCCAACTTAACTTTTAGGATTACTTTACCGTTCAGTGCCCCAGAAGACCCTCTCAGACTGTAAGAGCCAGTTTCCATTGATAGAGGGAGTTTACTTTTCAGGAGTCCCCTATACTAGTGAAATCGCAGTTCTCATTTAAAAAGTTATCGTCACTGTCATCTTATTGTAGTGTCATCTCATGATAGCCTTACTAGACCAGGAGGTCAGGGACCTTGCCTTTGCTAAACTTAGTTTCCTTTCCATGCCTACACCAAAGTATTCCATACTTACTTAACGACACTTAATAAATGTTTGTCAACCTGCATTCTTGTCCAGTCTTGTAACCTATGATATGGGAGAGACCTTCAGACCCCTGTCTTCATATTCACTGGACCTTTCCCCTGAAACAGGAAACACAGCCTTGCATCTCAAGAATATGGAATTTGGAGGGTGTGGATTAGGGTGCTGCCCCCATGTAGCATTTCACTATGTCAGATAAGCCCAATAGAATCATGCTTCTTTACCCTAGAACTCTGCTGCCGCAGAAAATAATTAACATCACTCAAAAGACCTGACTCCATTGAAGGCAAGACCACCCAATGAGTGGTTTTCTGAGACATGTTCTTATGGGCAGTAGCTAGAGGCTGGAGTTGAGGAAGGAGGTGCCCTTATGGGATGTCCACAGGGTCCTGTGGATAAAACAAAATAACTTTATTTAAAGATTTATTTAAGATGCTTTAAAAATTGAGTAGAACATACATTTTTAATACTGATTGATATTATTATAAAGCATTCTAATGAGAATCTGCCCACTGGGCCCTCACTAGCTGCACAGACAAAATGTTCTTTTAGCAAGGAGACATGTGTTCTTTCCATGAGTTATTTTTTTTAACAATGTATTAATATATTGATGAAAAGCTCCATTACACATATCAGGGCAGAAAATAATGAGAAATATAGGGGCATAGTAGAGAAAGGGCTAGAAGGGAGCAATGGTGAAATTCATGCCTGTACTCTGACAAATTTCTAAAGGGCTTCACTTGTACAGGAGATAACAGTAGATAAAAAGCGTTTGTTGATTTAAGGTTTACAATAAAACAACCCTGTTTGTTTTCCTCATTTTACAGATGAGAAAACTAATGCCCAGAGGAATTAAGTGATTTATTTGTTCACAGTAACCATTGCTTGTGGCAGGGACAGGATTCCACACCAAATCATATAGTTCAGGGCTGCAAAGGGTACTTTAAGAGATCACCTTTTTTCATGTGCAATCATTTTTAAAAATTATACTATGTTATGGAAATGCTTGTTGTTTTTCACAAATTAAAAGTTAAATAAATTAATTTTTTAAAAAAGAGAGATCACCTAATATAGGGTTTTTTAACCTGTGGTTAACCTCTAGTTCAGAGGATCCATGAATTTGGATGGAGAAAAAAAAAATGATACCATTATTTTCACTAACCTCTAAATGAAACTTGGGCTTTCCTTCAATTCTTTAAATTCTTTATTTATTTAATTGATTTTTTATTAAATTTATTAAAATTTATTTATTAAATTATTTAAAAACAGAAAAAGGGTCCATAAGCCTTAAGTTAATGCCTAAAGGGGTCCATGACACATGCAAAAAAAAATTAAGAGTTCCTGATGCTCATTTTACATATTAGAAGACGATGGTCCAGAGAGGGACTAGATTGTGCAGTAGCCTAGACTAGACCTCTTCACTGCTGACTTCTAATTTAGCTAAATATTGAAACAAACTTATCCAAATGAGTAGGACGACATTGTTTCTCCTTAAAGCGAGACTGATCACCCAGCCACAGGTAGCGAAATTCAAGTGTCCGCTGGGCCACAGCCTTCAGCCACAGATAGGCAGGAGAAGATTCAAACATTTCAAGGTTCCCTCTGAATTCACAACTTAATGGAGAGACATTCAGGTACATTTTGATCTCTGATTTAGACTCTGAAGTTTCCTCTCTGCTCTGAAAACTTTTGACAGTTTTAGCCTGAATTTTAGGTCTGGAGGAAAACCCCAAACCCAACAATTTTGCTTCTTCCTCTTTGGGGGTTTCATCGGGAGAGTTTTACACAGCCTTAATTACCACCTCCAGACTGCCCCCAGGGAGCCAGAGCTGCTAACTAGGGCAGAACGAGAAGGGCCCAGCCAGCTGTGTCCAGTCAGCAGAGTCTCCTGAGCCTATTTCTCGTCTAAGTATGTGGCCAGCTGCAGGTTGTGTTGCAAGCGACTAACATTACTTGCTTTAGAATTACATTTAACTTGGAAATTGAGACTGACAGAAATAGTAGCCTGGGAAGCTAACTCAACTCGTGGTTTAATAGTCTTTGTTGGGAGGTGGTTCACCAATAGAAAGAAGACTGAATCCCCAGAGGAGCAGCCGTTGCTGCTGGGAAATAATGCTTCAAATTGCATTTATTTCCACAACCATCTGAGGTCAGAAATTGCAAAGAAGGGAGAACTATATTCAATTAGTCATTTCGACCAAAACAGATTTGTCAAGATAGTATCCCATTCAAAGAATCTAAAGAATGGAATGGAGAATTAATTGTGGTAATGTTATTTAAGGCTTAAAATATTATTATTGTTATTATTATTCTATTTAGTGTTAGAGAGGGAGTTGGACCCAGAGTGAATATCTAGGTAGTTCATATCATCAGTCACCTGATTACATATTAATACATCCTCCTCTGCTGCAGTTAATGCCCTATTAATAGTCAAATGGATGAAGAGTGCTTCCTGAATAGGGAAGATGACTGGCAAGCTTGCCAAGCAGATGATCAGGCTATTTTCCAGCTAAGTGTGAAAGCTGAGCTTTTTTTTTTCTCTCTTTAAAGTAATGCTGGATATTTCCCAGTCCAAGTTAGACTGTCACTGGATTTTAATCAGTTCTCCTTCATCCTTGAGCCAATGACCCTGAATAAACAAGGTGTTAAAAAAAAAAGTAGACTGATATATTGAGTTTTAGGTGAAGGGAATTCCTGAATGAATCCAGGTGAATGAAACAGTTAAAAGGACCAGATTTTTATTTCCATGAGAAACATGTTGGAATAGTGGAAAGAGCTGTTGGATCAAAGAACCTATTTTTGAAACTCAGTTCTACTACTGGTTACCTTTGTGCCTAGCTCTAAGTCCCTTAGCCTTTGTGGGTCTCAGTTTCTTTATCTGAAAAATGAAGGGATTAATAATAATGACTATGTGTATTTACACATATACATATTCAGATATATATCCATACACACATACATATATAATATATGTATATGTATACATACACATACACATACGCATACACATACATATACATATATGGCAGGCATTATGCTAAATATTATCTTCATTTGATCCTCACAACAACCATGGGAGATAGGTGCTGTTAGTACCCCCATTTTACAGAAAAAGAAACTGAAGCCAACAGGGGTCAAATGACTTGCCCAGAGTCACACAGCTAGTAAGTATCTGAGGCTGGTTTTGAACTCAGGTCTTCATGACTCCAGGCCTGGTGCTCTATCTACTTTATCACTTAGTAGCCCTGATCTTTAAGGTCCTGTTCAATTCTAAATCCAATGATATGGGAATGCTCCATTATATTTAGCCAGTGTAAGGGTTTCCTGGTCTGGGAGTGTCTTCTATTACTAATGCTTGGAGTTGCCTGAAGCACGGGGTAAATCTGTCTGTCTGGCAAGGTCCCACTCAGTGTCAGAGACCAGAGGCCTCTGAACTCAGCTCCTGCTGATTCCAAGCCCAGTAATCTATCCAGTTCCCCAGGCTGCCTCTAACCTATGGTCTTTATGACTTCAGTATTATAAATAGATGGGACCATCTATCCTAGGTGAAGTTTTGAATTAGATTTATCTTACTTGAAGAAAATTCAATGTATTAAAATCTGTATTTTCATTAAAAAATGAATTTGGACATGATTCCTTTTGGTCATTCATTATTTTTGCTGCTGAGGCTGGGAGAGGAGTTCCTTGGGGCCATAGCTTTTCCCTTTAGCTCTTTTGTTTTTGTTCAGTCATATCTGATCCTTTGTGACCCTGTCTGAGGTATTCTTGGTAAAGATACTAGAGTGGTTTAGTCATTTGCTTCTCCAGCTCATTTTGCAGATGGGGAAATTGAGACAAACAGGATTAAGTGACTTGCCCGAGGTCACCCAGCTGGTGTCTGTGGCCACATTTGAACTCAGGAAAATGAGTCTTCTTGACTGTAGGCCCACTGGTCTATCCACTGTGCTGCCTAGCTGCCTGTTATCTCTTCTATTCCTTCCCTCCCGAGGGAGCAGTGAACCATATGAAACTGGGACAACAGTTTACAATGTACAAGTTTTGTTACTACAGTGTGAGGATTATCACTGTATAACCTATATCCAGGAAGGGAAGTAGAAGCTACATAGTCTAGTTACAGAATCACGTCTTGTCTACCTAAGAGATGCTTCCCTTGGAGATTTTTCTTGGTTTTATTTCCATTTAGCTACCTGGGCTCAGTTCTGTCCACTCTAAATGCTTCTCTACCTGCTTCTCTGGGAATACCCCCACACACATTTTTCTCCTAGTTTTACCTTCTTATTTTTTATCTCTTTTCCCTCCCAAATGGGTGACTCACTGTTTGTTTTTCATTTCTGTGATCACTAAGGACAGTCGGTCATTTGCCTCTTCTTCTTTAGAGTCTGTCTTTGACTTTGGCCTGAATTATATCTTGATCTTTCAAGCACTGTTCCTAGTCACCACGTACAAAAGACCCATTGGACAAGTCTTTAATTTTAGATGCTCCCAGCAAACATTCCTCGTAATTTCTTCATTTCATGTTCTGTTTCTCCCCTCTTGACTCCTAGGTGGCTGGGCCCAATGATTTTCTTCTGTTATATGGCTTCCTTCCTCCCTATCAGTCTCTATATTGATTGCTTCTCCATCATAAATGAACATTTACAAGCACATTCATTTACATAGAATATTCATAAGATTCCTTCCTGTCTGTAACAAAAAGGAATTCTATAATACCCAGAATGTGCATTCAGTGGGAAGGGGGTTATTTAATGACATAATCTATTTATAGGCTATATGATTCTCATGCTTACAAAAGGATTCTGTGAAGGACTCTACAGACTTTCTTATCACTTCTAATCCCTACATTTTGAAAATCAAGCTCACCTAGGACTTCTTTTTTAAAATTCCCCTTTGCCTTTCCCTCTTTTCCTGCCCTAAATATAGAGAGGAAGCTTCATGTAGTAAAAGTAATCATGGCCTGGAAGTCAGGACACGCAAGTTTGAGTTCGGAAGCTGTCACAAGCTGTGTGACTGTGGATAAGTATTTGAATCTCTTTCAACTTGTTGAGTCCTTTCGGTTGTGTCCAACTTTTCATGACCGCATTTTGGTTTTCTTGGCAAAGATACTGGAGTGGTTTGCTATTTCCTTCTGCAGCTAGTTTTTACAGATGAGACAACTTAGGCAAACAAGGTTAAGTGACTTGCCTAGGGTCACACATCTACTAAATATCTGAATCCAGATTTGAACTCATGAAGATGTGTCTTCTAACTTCAAATTTAGTCTTTTATCCACTCCAACCTAGCGACCTTCCAGCAGCCAGTTTCCTAAATCTAATCTTTAAAATGAGGATAATACAACTTTCACTATTGAACTCAATGGATTGTTGTTAGGAAAATGCTTTGAAAATCTTAAAATACTATAAAATGGAAATTTACATATGAAATGTTTTCTAGACCCTTCATAATCTCAGTCCCCAGCCTGGACATACTCAAGATTGTTAGTGTCCCCATGAAAACTCAGTGCTTGAAATGAACACAGCAAGGACAGAATACAGGTGTAGCATCACTTTTCTTTCGGAACTTCCACTTCTATAAATGTAACCTGAGCTTGATTGACTCTTTGGATAACATTATATTATTGAGTTATATTAAGCATCCATCACAATCTTAATCATTTTCATACAAACTATTGTTAAGCTACACATTCCCCCTTCCTATATGTGACCAGTTGACTTTTTTACCCTAAATTTAGCATTTTTCCATCTGTCCCTATTAAAACTATTCATTAGCTTTGTTCTATTGTTCCAACTTTTTACAATCCTTCTTTACCCTAATTTTGCTGTTCAATTTTTAAGCCACTCCTCCCAGTTTTGAATCATCAGTTAATTTAATGGAAATGCCTTCATTTTTTTGTCCTAATTGCTAATTTTGCTCAGAACAAGGACAAGATTAGAGCCCTATGGCATGATTCTAGAGAATTCTTTACTGGTTGACATTAATTCATTAATCAATATACTCTGGGTCTTGTATTTCACCCAGTTATGAATCCACTTTACTGTCATCTAAGCCGCATTTCTCTATTCTGTTCACAAAGATGGTGTGAGAAACAATCCAATACCTTGCTGGAAATAGAGATCCTGCAAATCTAGAATATTCACTGTGTCTACTGATTTGGTAACAGTTTTTTTTTAAAGGGGTTGTTCAATTTGATGTTATTTTAGTAAACTCATACCTTAGTGCTTACCTTTCTGGATGGTTACAAAGCATCAACTTAACAGTTCACCTTGTATGACCTTCAAATTGTGATGGTGATGATGGTCAGGGAGGTAAAGTAGGGAGTGAAGAAAGAAGTGCTTATATTAACAACCAAAATAACAATGGTTTTCTTAAAGGTCAGTATCACAGTGCCTTAGGTTTAGAATTGGAATGCACCTTAAGAAATCATCTAAGTCCAAATCTTTCATTTTACAGATGAAGAAACTGAGGCACAAAATGGTTAAGAAAAACTTAGCCTTTTAATTTCCTCCTAAAAAGGAACATTACAAAATTGGATGAAGAAAGCTGCCCAATGAAACTAAGAATATTTGGGTAAACATTTTCGAAGTTGGAGGCAGTTCAACAAGCATTTATTAAGGTCCTACTATGTGCCAGGTGATATACTAGATGTTAGGGCTACAAAGATTAAAAGTAAACAGCTTCTGACTTTAAGGAGCTTAAATTCTTTTGGAGGAGTTTAGAGGGGTCCACCTAACGGATAAAGAACATCTCCAACATAAAATTTCAATAGGTCTGGACATAGGAAGGCTAATCTGGATTTTAGAATAAAATCCCCACCCGCAAGAAAACAGAGCTGAATTATCAATAATGATTAAACAGCTCCCTCCAGAATCCTTTCTTCAAAACGTCAAATTAACTTTAGCGTCTCAACTGGTCCCAAGTCATTGATCCAGGTGTGTGTGTGTGTGTGTGTGTGTGTGTGTGTGAGAGAGAGAGAGAGAGAGAGAGAGAGAGAGAGAGAGAGAGAGAGAGAGTGATCTAGATCAAGGATTTTGTTGACATGAGAAAATCCTAATGAGAAAATTCCTTCTACCAATGTAGATCTGTTCTGTAATTTGTAATCTTACTTCAACACTAACAGATTTAACTTAGTTGTAACACTAACAGATTAGATGATTTGTTCCGAATCTCTCAGGCAGCAAGCAAGCATGTGTCACATGGGGACTAGAACCTCAGGCTTTTTTGGCTCAAAGGTTGATTCTCTATTCATTCACTTACACTTGCCAGGTTATGTGAACTGTTTTTTGTTTTTGTTTTTGTTTTTTTAAGTGTAAAACTCTTTAGCTTCTAGCTGTAGATACTACGTCCAAGTTTGCAGCTCAGCCTTTTGGTTGGCTGGCAGCCTTGGATTGGAAAGAGCCTCAACCCCATTGTTGTTTCACTCACAAGCCTTCTCACCCATGCCAGCCTCAAAAGAGTACAGGGATAGGGCAGGCAGAGAGCTAGTGGGCCTGCGCATGCTATCTTAATAGTAATAATGATTACAAAGGAAGAGATCGTAAGCCTTCAATCATTCAGCCGAAACTGGTGACTGGGAGTCAGAGATTAATTGAAGCCATGTCCTATTGACTCACAAGAACCAATTGGGAAATTTTTAGTGGGAGCATTTACTCTTCAATCTGCAAACACTTCAAATCAGAGTATGACTTATTATTTTATTAGTTGTCTGTCCTTAAAATGAGGGGGAAAATATTAATAATGCAGATTAAATTTAGAAATGTGTCCTGTGTAGCTATCCCCCCCACTCTATCCCCAGTCCAACTGATAAATATTTACTGTCAGCCACTCAATAGACATTTTTAAGTGCCCTACTTTGGGTCTGGCATTATGCTGAGCACTGGAGATACAAAAAGAGGCAAAAGACAGTCTCTGCCCTCAGGGAGCTCACAATCTAATGGGGAAGATTATAAGCAAACAAATTAGCCATATGCAGGATAATAGGGGAAAAAAAATTAGGAGAAGGAAGGCTGGCATTAAAAGGGGGTGGGAAAGGCTTCCTATAGGAGATGGGATTTTAGCTAGGACTTGCAGAAAGTGAGGGGAGATATACCCTGCTGGGAAGGAAGGTTATTAACCATTTTCACTGCGCTACTTTCAAGCACTTAAATATTTCACTGTTTCTTTTCTTATTTAGGTGGCTTTCGTTTGTTTGTTTGCAAAGTCCTTAGTGATTCTCAGTTAAAAGATTCTAATGACAGTAGGTTGGCATTACCATTCAGGATGCCAGCCCTAGAGCCTTTATTAAGAGAGGCACTCTAGTTCTGCAACGTCAGAAGTGCCAGCTTGCCAAGCATCCAGGGGTTGTGCCTGATGAACATTTTAACAGCATGCCATCTACTTCTCCTTCAACTTGCTTGGTAGGAAGATGCAAGGAATGGGAGGTTTGTTTGATCTAAGGAACAATAGGAATCTGTACACGAGATTTTTTCTTACCCTGCCCTTTTAGGAACAATAATAATGTATGTTTGCAGAGCAATTTGTAGCGATGATAAACTTCTTCATAGAGCATCTCATTTTACCCTTAAAATGAGCCTGTCACATAGGTAGTACGAGTATTATCGTGTCCATTTTATGGATGAGGAATTTAAGACTTAGAGGCATTGAAGAAGAATTTGTCCAAGGTCATCTAGGTAGTTATTAAATGGTGGATCTTGAGCACTAACCTAGACATTTTGACTCCTAGTCCAATGCTCCCTTTATTATATCTCTGTTGTGAGCAAAATCAGGATTTTCTGTTAATTCTTGCTTTGGGATTTACTTGCTATGAAATTGAAATCTTAGGACCCATGTGTAATTTATAGCAGTTCTTTTTGTGGTGACAAAGAATTAGAAATTGAAGGGATACCCATCAATTGATGGAATAAGTTGTGGTATATAATTGTGATGGAATACTGTTGTGCTCCAAGAAATGATGAGCAGGATAGTTTTAGAAAAACCTGGGAAGACATGTATGGATTGAAGCAGAGTGAAGTGAGCAGAACCAGGAGATTATCATACATGGTAATAGCAGTATTGTAATGATGATCAACCACGAAGGACTGTGTTATATAGATAAATACAATGATCCAAGAAAATTCCAAGGGACTTATGATGAAAAATGACATCCACCTCCAGAGGAAAAAAGAAATATGAACTCTGTGTAGAAATGAAGTAAACTTTTTTCACTTTATTTTTCATGCCTTTTTCTTGCAACATGACTAATAAGGAAATGATTTCCATGATTTCACATATATAATTCATATTATATTGGGGGAGGATCAGGAAGGAGGAAGAGAATTTGGAATTCAGAATTTTCAAAAAACAGAATGTAAAAATATATAATAACATTTAAAAAAGAAATTTAATCTTTCAATAATGAGATAGGCAATGCATACTTTTCTTTTTAATTATTGCCACTGTCTTCTATCTGTGCCTGTACATACATTCTGGTAATCCACCTCCAGGAACTAAACACTCTGTAAACTGAGTGACATTGTACTCAGATAAAGAAGTGGAGTCTGTGATTTCTAAGCATTTAAGACTGATTTGTCCTTTTCATCTATTCTGACATGATTTAATGTTCCAGAACTTGTAAAAGGAGCAGATCCCCCCCTTTTTTGTTGTGAAATTTGTGAATAATTTATCAAGTAACTGAAAGAACTGCAGCTTTAAATTATTAAAATACATTTTGGTTTTGAAAGAAGACATTAGAGATGTTTGCCTTGGCCCATTCTTATGCCTCTAAGCAGCCACAAGAAACTCCTCCAAAGACAAGGAATATGAAGGTGATTTTCTGTGATTTATGGGATGCCTGAGATGGAGCCAAAAAACATACCAAACAGAGAGATGAACAATACAGACAACTTTCATTATTTAAGATGAAGTCTTTTTCCCCAAGCAAATGACCTTTTCTTGCCTCTCCAGAGAAATGACATTTTCTTTTCTCCCTATATTCTGCAAAGAAGGTAGACAGATGGTAAATACACTCTCACCCCATATATGTACAGATGTATGTGCATATACATATGCATATATGTATGATACATGTGTATTGCACATATGTATATGCATTTGTATATAAAACAAAACAACTCCCCCCATAAGCAATGCTCTTACCTCCTCAACCACTGCCCATAAAGAAAGGTAAAAGCACAACTCTTCTTCCTTCTACTTTTCACAAGTCAGAGATGGCACAGACTCTGAATTCCAAGGGAATTACCTCATTCAGTTATTCATTTAAAATGAAATATTTTCTGTACAGAGAAGTGAGAACAAGAATAATATCTTGCACAGAGCACATGCTAAATACATGTTTGCTGAAGCAAAAATTCTCGTCCAGATTGCAGACTTTGCCTTCAATGTGAGGGAATCTCTGTAATATGGTTCGTTCTGGTGCAATCTTAATTTTTCCTGTTTTCCTATTTCTTTTTTTTCCTCTTCCTTCCCTCTCTGGGATACAGTTGGAAGAGTACTGGATTTGGAGTCAGAAAACCTGAATTCAAATCCTGCCTCTTATCACTCACTGCCTTTGGGTAGGTCACTTTTCCTCTCTGGTTTTCAGTTTTCTCATGGGTATAAATAATAAGAGGGCCACATTACATGGCTTTTAACCACAGCAACAACAACAAATATGCACTTTTTAAAAATTTTTTCTCAAAGAGGACCAATGACATCAAGAGGGTGATGTCTTGACTTGTAAGTGAATTAGATTTAAATGAGGCAGAGCTGTGCAAAGTCATCAGCCTCACTCTCTACTCAGAGTCGTCAGAGTACGGTGGCAAGACATAAGTCAAAAAGACTGCTGGTGACCCCAGATGCAGTGGCGGACCGCGGCCTTTTTAAGCTAAGGTCTTTCCCAAATTTCAGTTTGTCTGAGGCAATGCCTGTTCTGTAATTAAAGTCTAGGTAGAAATTGAGTCAAGAGATGGCCTAGTTTGCCTTTACAAAAGAATCAATCTGGGAGGGAAAGAACCACAGATTTTTTTGTCCAAAACAGAAACAGTTGCTATTTATGCTCATTCATACTCATCAAAACCCAAAGAAAAGCAAGCATTTCTGTTTTGCTTTAATGTTTGCAAAGCAGTTTACAAATATTGTTTCATTTGATCCTCACAACAACCCTAGAAGGTAGATTATTTGCCCCATTTTTAAGATGAGGAAACTGAGGCAGGCAGAGGTTAAGTGACTTGTCTGGGGTCACACAGCTAGTAAGGGTCTGAGGCTGGATTTGAACTCGGGTCTTCTGGACTTCAAGTCTGGTAATTTCCCCCCTGTGCCACCTCGCTTTCAAAATGTCTTTTAATATCCGTTCTAATTTTAAACATATAACCTCATGGTTCTTTGACTCACTTGTCACGTTCTGGAAATAAGCCAACCCCAATTCCTTCTTCACGACTGTCCCATTCCAAACCCAATGACCCATGACATCACAGAATCACGCTAAATTTGGCATGAAAGAATTGAGAGGGTTTCTGGGATCCTAAGATCCAAGAATGACTCACCTAGTAACAGCAACTCCCATTTATCCATGTCTGAGGCTTATGGAGCACTTTCCTCACAATTCCATATCTAAAGACTGTTTCCCAAACCATAACACAAAGCAGTTTTCTAACCAGGGACAGGACAGTAACAGCTGAACTCCTGGCAGATTACATTTTACTGGGCTTAGGAAATGGGGGAGCATGCACACAGGTGATTAAAGGCAAAACACGTACAAAAGCAAATTCAAAAGTATTTCAAAATTTTTTAGGGGGAAGAAGAAATAATAACTGGGGAAATCAGGAAAGGTCTCTTATAGGCAGTAGGTCTTGAACTACTGTGTCAGTTGAAAGATGAAATGACAATCCCCTCAATTCCCTCACTGCTTAGACGGAGCCAGGAGACTAGATATAAGAGCATTGTACTTAGAATCTTCAGGAAGATTTGAGTTCAAATTTTGTCTCTAATATTTATGAGCCAGACGAGTCACTTTTTCTCAGCCTCCATGTCAAGGACTCAGTTAAAAAAAAATAAAAAATAAAAACAGTTATGGGATAGGGCTGGTTAAGGAGGCTCCCATCCCTCCCAAGATCCTCCCTGATCAGCAAGCAAATAGAGGGGTAAGAATAAAAGGACTTTCCAATTCATCAGCTACCTAGCATATCATTTATTATGCATTCACTCCACCTCTGTAACCCAGAGGGATGGTCATACCCTTGTGACCATCACCACAAGTTGCCATCTTTCTGGTCAAGAACTCTGAAATTCCTCTTTCAGATCATAACCTCCTGTCTTGACTCTCCTTGTGTTTGACCCTCCTAAACCTATTCTCCATCCCTATCATCATCTCTATTCCCTCTGATCCTCCCTGCCATCCTAAGCCATCATCCCTGCTCTGGCTTCACTTTCTTTCCTTCAAAATCTTCAGTAGACTATTAACAGTTCAGATTTTTATTGTCACCTCAAGTCTCTTGCTTCTCTTCACTTATCAGTCCTCATTCCTTTATGGATTCCAACTCTAGATTATTCTCACCATCTGCCTTTTCTATTTATTCCTTTTCATATGTAGTTGAAAGCTACTGAAGGAAGTCATACAGCCACGCCGAATAGGTCCACTACAAACTTAGCTTTGAGACCTCTATTGAACCTTCACTGTTAGACACCAGTTCTTTTACTCTTCCCTGACTGGACCTCTACCAAGTTCCACACTATGTATGTTCCAAACCTTCTCTTCTATTATCAAACCACCTGAACTATCTCTTCCACTACTCCCTTAGAAGAAGAGCTTGCCTTGTACTTTACTAGAAAAATTGAGGCTATCTATCACAAGCTCCCTCTTTTTCCAAATTCTGTTCCTCAGATGTAACATACCATCATCTCACATTCTTTCTCTCTTTTTCTTTCTTTCTCTTTTCTTTCCTTTCTTTCTTCTTTCTTCTTTCTTACTCTTTTTCCTTCCTTTCCTCCCTCCCTCCCTTGTTCCTTCCCTCCCTCCCTCTCTTCCTTCCTTCTTTCCTTCCTTCCTTCCTTCCCTTCCTTCTCCTCCTCCTCCTCCTCCTCCTCCTCTTCTTCTTCTTCTTCTTCTTCTTCTTCTTCTTCTTCTTCTTCTTCTTCTTCTTCTCTTCCTCTTCCTCCTCCTCCTCCAGCACCTCCTTCTCCTCCTCTTCGTTCTCATCCTTTGCTTCACCTGAAGGGGGAAGGGGCCCCAGTCCCACACTACTGTGTTTTGGATGTCTACCTGGATGATCCATTAGCATCTCAACCTCAGCATATCCTAAATAGACATTATTCTTTCCCTCCAATCCACCTCTCCTTCTAAATTCCCTGTTTCTGTCGAGGGTACCACACTCTTTTCAAAATCATCCCTTACTCAACTTACATTCACTCTCCCTGCCCTCGTATCTAATTAGTTGCCAAATCTTGTCAATTCTAGTTTTACAACATACATAGCATCTGTCCCCTTTACTACATTCATATGAAAAGCACCCAGGCTCTGAGCACCTCCATTCTGAACTATTGTAATTACCTTCTAATTGGTCTCCCTGTAGCTAGCCTTTCCACCCTCCAATCCATCTTCCACAAACTGTCAAATTGATATTCCAAAAGTGCAGGCCTGACCATGTAATCCCCCTGCACAGGAAGATTTGGTGGTTTCTTTCTAAGAAAAAAAAAACAGTCTTCTTTGCTAGGTACTTAAATATCTTCACAGTCTTTGCTTTTACCTGTATTGCAGGGCTCATTCATTACTCTCCATAACACAATTTAAACTCCAATAAAATTGGTTTCTTTGCATTTGCCCATGAACAGTATTCTGTGCTCTGTTTCTGTGTCTTTGCACAGCCTGCTTCCCTTGCCAGGGAGGTTCTCTTTCTTCCCACCACCTCTTATAATCCTTAGTTCCCTTCAAAACTAAGCTTGATAACAATACTTATAATGATTGCTAACATTTATGCAGTGTTTTGAGGCTCTCAAAACACTTCACATATATTATCTCATAGAATCAGTAAAGCCTGAATTACGACCTGTGTAACCCTAACCAAATCATTTGACCTCTGCCTCAGTTTCCACAACTGTATAATGGGGACAATGTCAGAGTTGTGAGAATCAAATGAGATAGTATTTGCGAAGGGTTCCTGGAACATAGTATGAACTAAATAAATGTTTGTTACCTTCCATCCTTCATTCTTTCCTTCCTTCCTTCCTCTCTTCCTTCCTTTCCTTCTCCCTCTCTCTTCTTTCCTCCCTCCCTTTCTTCCTTCCTCCTTTCCTTTTTTCTTTCTCCCTTTTCTTTCTTCCTTCTTCCTTCCCTTTCCCTCCCTTCCCTTTCCTTTCCTCTCTGAATTCCTTCCTTCCTTTGATTCTCACAACAACCCTGCACAGTAGTATTATCCCCACTTTATTGATGGAGAAATGAAGTTTGATAAAGGTAAAGTGACTTGTCTGGGATCATACAGCTAGTAAACATCTGAGGCAAGGTTGAATCTCAAGTCATCTTCTCTTCACGTTAGTTTCCTCATCTTTAAAATGGCAATAATAATAATAATAATAATAATAATAATAATAATAATAATAATAGTGTCTACCTCCCAGAGTTGTTGCTAGGATTAAATGAGACAATATTTGTAAATTGCTTTTCAAACATTAGGGCACAATATAAATGCTTACTGTTGCTGCTGCTATTAAAAGCCATCTAGTCTAAATTCCTCCTTATATTTCTACCGATAAGGAAACTGAAGACCATGAAAGAGAGCTAACCTTCTCAGGGTCCCAAATATAGCTGATAATAGGGGCAGGATTTTAATCCAGGTTCTCTGATTCTACGTACATCACTCTACATCAGAATGTATTTTCATTTTATCTCTTGTGCTTTTTGATAAAATGACTTTTGCTTTCGATTGTGTCTTCCTGTCAATTGGTAAAAGTAAATTCATTACTTAGAGGCCCATGAACAATGGTTTTGAGCGGATCCCAACCCACAGAGTAGATCAACAAAGCTGGAATAACTTTCTTGAAGCCCACTGTCTGGAAAGTTAGAAAATGCACTCATAAAGAGAAGAGGAAGAAAATGAGAATTTTTAAAAAAATGCCTACTATGTGCCAGGCACTGTATTAAGTGCTTTACAATTATTATCTCATTTGATCTTCAACACAACCCTAGGAGGTAGCTGCTATTATCATTCCCATTTTATAGCAGAGGAAGCTGAGGCAGACAGAGGTTGAGTAGTTTTCCCAGGATCACACATTTTTAGTAAGCAGCTTGGGCTCGATTTGGGTTTAGGTCTTCTAAACAATAGTCCTGACACTTTATTTTTGGTGTTATTCAATTATGTCTGTCTCTTCGTGACTCCATTTGGGGTCTTCTTGGTAAAGACACTAGGTCCCACACTGGGGACCTCAACTGGACCTGGCTAGATATTTCTTTCCTTTCTTTCTTTCCCTTCCTTTCCCTTCTCTTTGAGATTGAAGGACAAACAACAACCTGGCACTTTATTCACTGTATCACCTACCCATGCCACTTATTATTCTATGATTCCTTCAGAAGTTGTACCCATTTCACTTAGCCACTGTAGATAGGCATTTTCCACCAACTGGATTGACCTTTTCAAATCCATACCAGTCACTTTATTTTCTATGCAGCTCACCGTGACATTCATAGACAAAAGAATATGGTACACAAAGCAGCTAATGTTATTATCAAGTGAAGTGTACTCCCTTCTTGAATTTACTCCCTCCTCCCCTCAAAAATATCCATATAAACAGCATGCCTATAACCATGAGAATAAATTAACTCAGTCACCCAAAGAGAATAGTGATTAGCAAGATGTGGTTTTAGACTATTGGACACGCTGGCTTCCTTCAGTTGGTACCCATACTGTTTCATGTAGGTATTGAAAATGCAAGCCTCCTGACTTTCTGCATCTATCTTCAATGTGCATTCTATGCAGCATCAGTCATAGAGCCCTGCAGACACTGTTATTATTCCTTAAAGAGAAGATCTCATGCCCTTGACCCCATAGGGAGATGTAACTGTTTGGTGGTGGCTACCATTGGGGGTCTTATTGTTAGGTTAATTTATATAGATGAAAGGAGGGGCAGGAGATAAATGGGCAAACACTGCCATCTCCTACAGAGGATAAATAGCAGATGGCTTTAGTTGCACCACTCAGAGTCCTGTCTCTGTTTTCTGTGCACATTCTCCTCCAGTTTTCATAACTCAGCTTCTTCTCTTGAAAAACAGTCTGCTAAGGAAATTCTCTGTGATTTCACCAAAATGGTGGGAGCTGAGCTGCCATCTCTTTTAGCTGTATGAAATTGTGTCTTTGGGGAAAGTCACACAGGTTTCAATAACAGTATTTTTTTGTTGTGCTACCAATGGTGTTTGTACCTGCTTGATTTTTCTAACGATGTCTGTTATAATTGTGTTCCTGACCAGTAAATGCTAAATCCTGTAAATAGTTTTTAAAAAAACAACTAGAAGTTAATTCCTGTAACATTTTACTTATTAGAATGTCAGTGTTTGTCTTCATGTGCCAATACCTTATGTATTTTACTACTTGTGATGAACTCCATGTAAAACATAGCTCTCACTGTGACATTATCTGCTCAATAAATTTGAGTGTCTTTCTATTACTTTTAAGATCCAATGTAAACTACTCCATTTGGCATTTTTTTTTTTACTACATGGCTCCATATTACCTCTTCAACCTTATCACGCCTTCTTCATGATCAATCCAAACTAGACATCTTGCTGTTCCTCTCATGCCGTCTCACATTTCTGTACATCTGCCCTGGCTATCCCACATGCCTGGAACTCACTTGCTTTTCACCCTTGCCTCTTAGAGTCCCTACGTTTCTTAAAGATTCATCTAATATTGTTTGCATGACTCCTTTGCTAATCTTCCCCTACCCTAGCTGAGAGTGCCTCCCACACTCCAGGATTGTATCTGTTCCATCTGTGTTCTCTCTGTATGTGTGTACATATACATATACATATACACATGCATACATGCATACATATATAGGCACAAACACATATGCCTACATATGTATATGTTGTTTCCTCCATTGATTGTAAGCATCTTGAGGGAAAAATAATGTTTTGGTTTTATCTTTTCTGTCTCCAGCACTAAGAACAGTGTTTGGCATAGAGTAGGCACTTAGGGGACAGCTGGGTGGTACAGTGGATAGAGCACTGGGCCTGGAGTCCAAAAGATCTGAATTAAAATTTGACCGTGACTTTGGGTAAATCATTTAGCTCCTTCCTGAATAAAACTGGAGAAAGAAATGGCAAACCACTCCATTATCTTTGCTTAGAAATCCCCATCAATGCTTGGTCCATAGAGTCACAAAGAGTCAGATGTGACCAAGAAACTAAACAAGGCACTTACTAGATGTTGTCTGATTGATCTGATATCTTTAGAGAGGTAAATGTCACATTTTCCCCATAAATAAAATGTTGAACCCTAGTCAGGTAAACGTACCATGTATAAATGCTCCTCACTTCCAGTGTGTACTTTTTAAAATATCTCCTTCTCTTGTTCTTTTGGCAAGTATTAGTGTTGTTTCTTAATAGACTGCAGATGGCGAAATCTAGGCAAAAATACCCTTTGCAGAAGCAGCGGCGTCATGTTCTTGAGTGATGATGATAGGAGTGCGCTGACTGGCCGCTAAGGCTCCGTTACACTTACTAGAGCCTTGAACTTGGAGTCAGAAGACCGAGTCCTTCTCTGAGTTCTCCAGGCAATTGGCAACCTCTCTTAGTGGGAATTCTTCATTTGTGAAATGAGAGTAAGAGAGCTTGCCATGTTTGCCTTACCGAGTGGTTATGAGGATTAAATGAGATAAAGTGAATATATTTTTAAAACTATAAAGGGATGTATTAATGTAATTTATTTTACACTTCAAAATGGAGATGAGAAGTAGAATCATTTAGTAGACCAAGGTCTAGCCACAGATCCCCTGTGCTCTTGACCTGGTTAGACCACTCCTGAAGAACTGTGTTCATTTAGGGACACATGTAAGGAAGAAAACTGATGATGTGGAAAGCATTCCAAGAAAAGGTAACTCAATGACGATGCAATATAAGGATTAGTAGGTGGAAGTCAAGTCAAAAAGCATTTATTAAGGGTGTATTTTGTGTCATGCACTATGCTAAGTGCTGGGAATACAAAGAAAGGCAAAATGATCATCCCTGCCTTCAAAGAGCTGACAATCTAACAGGGAGGACAACATTCAATCAACTATGTATAAATAGAATATATGTAAGATAAATTGAAATTTCTGAGGGGAGGCACTAGCATTAAGGAGTCTTGGGAAACTTGTTATAGAAAATGGAATTTTAGCTGACATTTGAAGGAAACCAGGGAAGCCACGAGGTAGAGATTAGGGGGGATAAGAGGAAGTAGACATATTTAGCCATTTTCAGCAGGGACATACTGTTTTCAAGTATTTGAAGGATTGCCATGGGACAAAAGGTTTAAACTTGTCCTTGTCCTTGGAGTTCAGAAATAGGAACAATGACTAGATACTGGATTGGGGCTTGCTCTAAGGAAAACTTCCCCTAGATTGGAACTTCAAAAGGCAAATTGACACAGTTAGGAGGTAATAGGTTCTCCCTCACTAGAGGTCTTCAAGCGACCTTAAATGACCCAATATTAGGTATGGAGGACAGGCATAGGTTAAACTGGATGGCCCTTCCATTTCTAGGCCCTTCTGTGATTCTGTGAAGAAGATGAATTTTAACAATGTCTTATTGTTAAACTCATTGCCATAGGCAGAAAAAAATATATGATGCACAAACATATATTTCAGGACATGGATTCCTTCCTGCTCTATCCTTTGGAGTATTCCTTTCTGCCCTATTATACTTACCCCACTTCAAGAAAGACAATCTGTGGTTTCTAATCTTCTCATTTCACATAAAGCATTCCTTCAATAATAACTCTGTGAGGTAGGCAGTGCAGCTGTTATGTTTCCCGATTTAGTGTTGAGCAAACCGAGTCTCCAGACTCAAAGTCACAGGTCCAGATCCACAACTCAAACCAGGTCTTCCGTCTCTTAATATTCCGGCTTTAGTAAATAAGATATAAGCCCACAGATTAGAGGGCAGTTCTTCTGTTTCCAGGGGACCAAATAGGCCATATGTGCTCTGGGAATATAGTTCCCCCCTCAGCTAGTCCCACATCGTGGCTCATCCATGAGAGGCCTCTATCTCAGATAGTGTCTTTGCTTTATGCATTTCAGGCACTGCCAAAATCAGCCCCGTTCTGAGGTGCCAGACTTTCTCTCATCTCTTTTAGTTCTCAGATAATATTGTCAAAGGAGATTTTGTTCATGAGTATTTTTTTATTTGCCAGTGTGTTGTTTTTTGACGATTTTAGGTTTTTTAAAAAGTATTACAAACCTCTGATGATTCCAGGTTCCCTGATTTTAAGGGAACACATAGGTGTGCATATAAAGACATATATTTGTGTGTGCATTATATAAATAGTATCCATATATGTGTTATATACATACATATTTATACTAAATAAATACTATATGTTCTATCATAAAGATATAAAAGTTCTTTTACATTTCCTACTTTACCTTATAAAATAAAAACAAATACTTGAATGACTGATTCATTTGGTTAAGCTAAGAAATTGAATCATAGAGATTAAAAGGCAAAGTTGTTCTAACATCAGCTAGGCATTCTCTATTGATTATCTTATTTAAAACATCTCATTGAGGTTACTTCAATATTAAATTACTGATTCTCCATCACCTTCCCCATAGCAGATGTTCCACATTTTTTTTTGCAGTCCTCTTGTTCCCAATCCCCTTCCCATCTCTTTCTCCTGTATCCTCATTCTCAAAGGATAACCTCACCTATTTTACTGAAAACTTTCAAATATTTGGCATGATCTCCTTCACCTATTGCTAGATGCTCCTCTCAACCTCAATTTATCCTTGCTCCCTGAGTCATCTCTTGCTTCCTTAAAGAAAGTGCTACTCATCCTTTTTTTAAAGACTCTAATTCTGCACTCTGGATTACATCCTCTCCTGACCTGCTCTGAGCCCCTTTTCTCTGTTATATACCCTTATTCTCTCTCTTCCCCTGTCTCTCTTTGTCTCTGTCAATACCACTTCCTTTCTCTCCCTCTCTGTCTTGACCTTCTGTGTTTCTGTGTCTGTGTCTGTCTGTCTCTTCTCTTGTTCCTTCTTGTCTACTTATTAACATATAAAAGTGTTCACCTATCTCTATCTTGAAAGAAAGAGAAAAACAAAAACTTCCCCTTGGCTCTAAAACCTCTTTAGTTATCTTTTTGCTTATATAGGTCAAGTACAAGGTGCATTGGACTGAGAGCCAGAAGACCTATGTTCTATTATTGTGTCTTCCACGGAACTCCTCCAAAGAAATAGTGCCTCTGCTCCAAGAGTTTACTCTTTTATTGTTTGTTTGTTTTTGAGGGGGAGGGCAGGGCAGTTGGTGTTAAATGACTTGCCCAAGTCCACAAGGCTAGTAAGTGTTAAGTGTCTGAGGTCAAATTTGAACTTAGGTCCTCCTGACTCCAGAGTTGGTGCTCTATTCACTGCACCACCTAGCCATCCCTTCCAAGAGTTTACTCTTGGAGTGAAGTTTTAACTTACTCTTATACAGATAGAGAAGATAGAACACAGAAAGGAAGTAGTGCCTAGATAAGGGCATTTTTATATGGGAAGTCACAGTGAGTAGAGCTTTTGATTGAGTGACCCTTTCCGGAAGTAGGGGTGGTGTTGATTTCGTTAAAGTGGCGCAAGTAGAGGAGGAAACTGGGAGGAGGTTTGGATTGTGGTGAAGGAAAGGATAAAGAAAGTTCATTAAGTTACTTGTTGTAAGTTAGACATTTTTCAGTCCTTTCTGACCCTTCCTGACCCCATCTGGGATTTTCTTGGCAGATACTGGAGTGGTCTCCCATTTCCTTCTCCAGATCATTTTACAAATGGGGAACTGAGGCAAACTGGGTCAAGTGACTTGCCCACAGTCACACAGTGTCCAAGGGAGGCAAACTAAATAATATAAACTCTGACTAATCAGGATGGATAGCCCTAGGGCAGGGGTTTTGGCAGTAGCAGTTTGGCAAGATTGGAAGATGGCTGGGGTAAAGGAACATGTGGTGCCAGGCCATTAATAAAATGCTTGTTGAATAAGCGAATGTATTATAAATCCTTGTAACCACAGAGTGCCGTCTCTGTGCTCTCATTCTGTGCTCCTCTTGTCCTGTTGGAAATTCGCTACGTGGGGTTCATGTTCAAAGGTCACGGGGAGCTTTCTTTTAATTTAAAAAGAAATAAGGACACCAGGTTTGTGTTTGTTTCCACAAATGCATGGCGTTGTTGGAGCATTGCTATTGTTCAGGGGCACAAGAGCCCTTCAAAAATCCAGAATTATAGAGTAAATATGCTACAAGCTTCTAGTCCATGTTTAGCTCATTCTCTTTCAAACTTCTTTAGGGCAACACACCCTCACTTTCCTCCCTGCACAATGGACTTACCCCCTCTATCAAGTCTATGATAAATGACAGAAAGTTTCAGCTAAAATTGTGAACTACATTGAAATGGAAATTCCAACACCTTAGGCATTTGAAAATCATAGGGTTCTCTTGCTGTAACATTAACACCAAAACCACACCAAAGTCCTATGGTGTCTGAAAGAGCATTTCACATGATTGCCTTTATTCTTTACACAGACAACAGGCTTACTTGCTTTATGAGCCAAGTATACAGCCCTTTGCTAGAACCAACACCACCCACTGAAATCAAATAAAATAGCAGATGAGTGTTGATGTGAATTCAGTAAATCGCTATTCACAGCCAAGTTGTCCAAAAAAACCCTCCAAGCTTTGAGATAGCTGGGCATCCTGCATATACATGCTCACAGCAATGGCAGTAATAAAGCTGACATAATGAAAGGCTCAATCTCAGGATGTAGCTACAAATGGAGTTAATGGAAAGCATGAGTCTTTACTACGCATTTTGTAGGAAGAAAGACAGAGGTATGTTGATGAGTTCCAAATAAGCAAAAACAAAAGTTATGCATTCCTTATTTACTCTACTTTAACCAACATTAGCCAGCCAGGTCTTTGTTTCCTTGAAATAAGAATTCTTACAGGACATTGATGATGATAATGGTGGTGGTGGTGGTAGTGGTGATAACAATCCTCAGGGTTCTGTCCTAGATCCTATTTCTCTTCTCCTTCTATGCTTCTTTTATTGGTGATCTCATTAGCTCCCATGGATTTATTTACCTTCTCTACGTTGATGATTCTCAAATCTATCTTTCCTGCCCCATATTTTCTACTGACCTCCAATTCCTCATTTTCAACTGCCTTTCAGATATATTGAACTAGATGACCAGTAGATATCTTAAACTCAACATAACCCAAACAGAACCCATTATTTTCCCTCTAACTCCACCCTATCTCCATTATTATAGAGGGCAACACTATTTTCCCAGTCCCTAAGGTTTACAACATAGGAGTCATCCTGGGTTCCTCACTATCTCTCACCATCCCCATATCCAAGATGTCACCAAGACCTGTTGATTTCACCTTCACAACAGCTCTTGAATATGCCCCTTCTTTCTCTGACACTGCCACCCACTTTAGTGCAGGCCCTTATCACCTCACATGTGGATATTGCAATAGCCGGGAGGTGTATCTACCCCCCTCAAGTCTCTACCCATTACCGTTGATCCTCCATTCAGTCATTAAAGTGATTTTCTTGAAGCATAGTTATGATCATGTCAACTCCTCTGCTCAATAAACTCCAGTAGCTCCCTATTACCTGAAGGATCAAATATAAAATATTCTGTTTGGTATTCAAAGCCCTTCATAATCTACTTTCTACTTACATTTCCGGTCTTCTTATACCTTACTCTCTGCCATGTAATCTTTGATCCAGTAACACTAGCCACCTAGCTATTGAATAACAAGATACTCCATTTCTTGGCTCTGGGCATTCTCTCTGACTGTCTCCTGTTGTTACAATGCTGTCCCTCCTCTGTTCCTGCTACTGACCTCCCTGGCTTTCTTTAATCCCAATAAAATCCCACCTTCTGCAGGAAATCTTTTCCAACCCCTCTTAATCCCTTCCTTCTGTTAATTATTTCTAATTTATCCTGTATATAGCTTGTTTTGCATATACAGCTTGCTGTCTTCCCCACTAGATTGTAAGCTTCTTGAAGAAAAGAACTGTCTTTTGACTCTTTTTGTATCCCTGGTACTCAGCACAATGCCTGGCACACAGTGGGTGCTTAATAAATGTTTATTAAGTGATTTATATCACACTTTATATCTAGCATTTGCATAGCACTTTATAGTTTGTAAAGGCTTTTATCCTTACAACAACCTATGAGGTAAGAACTATTATGATCCTCATTTCACAGATAAGGAAACTGAAGCTGAGAGAGTTTAAGCAATTTCTCCAGAGTAACACAATGTCTGAAGCAAAATCTGAAGTCGTCTACCTGACTCCAAGTCTAACATTTTTTACAAGCCAGAACTATATAAATAAGTAGAATAGTTAGCCCCTATATTTCATATTGGATGGCTCTCTCCCCCACCCACTTTCTCTAGGTCCTGAAATTCCCAACATGAGTTACTTCATGGCACTGTCTCAACATGGTCCCTATTAAGATTTATATATTATTTGGGAAGAATAAAACAGGTTATGTTCATTTATACATAGATTTGTTCACCCTCACTAAGCAAAGAGTTGATGGAATAAGATACAGGTTTGTTGGAGGTCAAATGTCAAAAAAGATCAAGGAATATGCATCCCCAGTCCAGTGGGGACTCCTGAAAAACATGATGATCCCCTGGATGTGAAGCTCAATTACCCAAAAGAGAAAGGGGAGTTAAAAAAGAAGTGGGAAGAAAGAATCATGGAGACCGACATCACTCTAGCTGAGTATCAGCCCCAACTATTTAAAATCACAGAATTTTAGCACTTTAAAAGACCATCCAATGCAGTCTACAACTTGAAATATAATCTCTACAACATACCTCACTTCTGTTTGAAGACCTTTGGAAAAGAGAACCTATCACCTCCCAAGGCAACCCATTCTGGGACCACGATTAATTTCATCGGGTTTATGGACCTATCAACATGTTCACCCAATGAGGGCAGCTTCTACCATCCTCAGTCATGATGCCCCTACAGCTTTAGCCACTAGTAACCTTAGAATTCACCAGGTTCCTCCGAAATTGCCTGATTGGTGTCAGGACCTACTTGCCTTCTAGAATGACTTTGTCCTTATACATATTTTGAATTCTGCTAAATACATAGCAGATGGGATTTTGCTTTGTATGCTACTTTGATTCTGCTAAAGCTAATTTGCTTTATAGTCTTCTCTATAAACAATGCTTATGCTTTTATAAACAGCGTGCTCATTTGGGGATTAGGGCTAAACATCTCCCTTTAGGTGGGGGACGCAGTGGGGGGTTGAAGGTTCATTTTCTGTCCTTGTCCTTCCTTGGATACCAATGCTGGGACTGACCTAATTTGTGGGAGCTATTTCAGAACTTACCTTTAATAGGGTGCCATGGAAGCCCTGGAAGAGGCAAAGAAGAAGAATGAGAGTTGGCTTAAGTCTTTTTTAGTTCCTGACTATAGGACTTGAAAGCAATGACAGTAAAATGAACTAATTTATCTTATTTTGCATACTTATAGTTAGGGGCTATTGAACACAATATGCAAATGCATGTAAATATGCAAATGAGTCACATTTCCTAGATTTGGTGAGGGGGAAAATGTGGTAGCCTTATGTTAGATAGCTTTCCCTTATCTGGAAACACAACTTTTCATCACTGCATGTGCAAGTAACTGTGCATTCAGAGCTGGGACTGTTAATTTGGAAATCCAGCAAAGGATGATGGGAGAAGACGATATTTTTGCTTTACTTTGCTGCACACTCTCTTCTAGAACTGGTCATGTTACTATTTTTCCCCTTGGGAAATCTATTTTTCCCTACTAGCTGGGGTCTTACCCAGCTTCCTTTCAGACCTGTTAGAGATATGCAACATTGATCCTGAACAGAACTAGGAAGCAGGTGAATTTCGTCAGATACCCTGAGCCCAGGGGTCTCATAGAGTGCCTCTTTTGTCACTGAAAGAAGGTTCTGCTATATTAGTTCACACTAAGGCATTGGTGACTGTCTCCCAGAAATATTTATACCCCAAAAGAGGTTATCTGGAGTGGAATGAATCTATAAATTGAAAGTCTAGGAGATGAGTGGAAGAGGCAAGTTTGGACAGGGTCTCCTCAAATCACAATCGGTACATGAATGGCTCTGCAAACATATTGCTTGGAGGCTGTGAACCACTTCCTAATTGTGTTTAGCTTGGAAGCAAGGAAGCACAGCCCAAGTCAATTAAGGTCATACTCTAAAACCAGAGGGAGTAGAGGAAACAGGGAAGTAACCTGGATGAGTGTCAATTTCCAATTACTATCTCTTCTCAGTCAAGAAAATTATATACAATTACTTGAAATTGGTACCCCAAAATGTTTCAAAGAGGAGAATAATATGGCCATTCTACCAGCAATTTGGTTAGTAATTTGGTAGTAATCTCTGGTAATTACTGTAAATGCTAACTAGTTCATTTCCTGAATCACATTTCCTTTTGGGTGTCACTTTACTTGGTACATTTTAACTGTTTTTTGTAAAACGTGCTAATGATACTTAACATTAATCAGTGTTACCTGGGGATAAAAGTGGAGGACAAGAAGTCATCAGTAGCCTTGGGGGTCTGTTTTAAGTACTTGTAGTAGTTGAGTGATTCAAACTAATTTCATTCATTTCTCTTTTCCTGTTGTGGTGCAGAGGGGAAGGTGGGATCTTGAATAGTGAAGGTAGGGGGCAGAGTGGAGAGTCCTGGGAGTATTTTCATGAAAAGTAGGTGTGGTTCTGCTGGAGATGAGCTCCAGGATTGGCTGTCTGGCTGAAGTGAGAGTGATTACACGCCAGCTGGAGTCATGCCGTAACCTCCATGTGGTAATGCCATACCTGCTTGCCCCACCCTCCACTGTGAAGACCATTGGCAGCCTGGAATTCTTAACCTGGAGCTCATGAAATTTAAAAATGTATATAGTAATATATTTTGGTATAGGTAGTTTCTTTTGTAATCCTATGTATTTTAATTTATGCATTAAAAGAAAAAAAACATTCGGAGTAGGGAACCATAGGCTTCACCAGACTACCAAAGGGTTTCCTGACATACATACACACACACACACACACACACACACACACACACACACACACACACACACTCTTAAGAATACCTGGATTAGGGATATCTGAGAAGTTAATAGTGAGTGAAGAATCTGGAGGAGAGAAATAAGATGACATTCAGTTCAATTCAACATACGTTAATGATTACTGTGTTTATACTAGGAGATATACAAGGTGCTAGGAATGGAAAGACAAAAAGGAAAGGGTCCCTACTCTTGAGGAACTTACTTTTTATTGAGAAAATACAATGTAGACATGAAATCATACAAGGAAAACTGAGGGAGAGAGCATCAATTGTGGAACTTACATTTTATTTGGAGGATACACAATCATACAAGGTAAACCAAAGGAGTGAGCACTGAGGGCAGGGATCAGAGAAGGAGGTCTCATGAAAATGGAAGCGCCTAAGTTAAACTTTACAGGAAGTCAAAGATTTTGACAGGTGGAGAGAAGCATGCATTCCGGGTCCTGGGGAAAGCATGAGTGAATGCAGTGAAGTAGGGGATAAGAGTGTGGAATTAAGTGAACAGTTAATAGCCTGGGTTTATTTGCCATAGAGACTTTGTTACAGACATCATAGGAAATAAGGCAACAGAGGAAGATGGAGTCACAATAGAGAGAACATTAAGCATCGTGCTGTGGAATCTGCTTTTTAACTGTTTCAAAAAAAAAATTAGCAGTCATTGAAGGAAGGTTTCTAAGTGGTGGATTGGCAATTTCAATTGATCAGGCAAAAAATTTTCGTGCTGTTGTGCGAATACCAACACTATAGCTTGTTGTTCTTAGAGAAGTGGTGAAAAGTAAAAGCAATTTAAAAGCAGTACTAGTAAAAAAATAATAATAATAATAAATAGCTACCTTTATATAATGCTTTCTACGTGCCAGGCGCTGTGCTCAACACTTCATTTTTGTTAACCCATTTGATCAGCACAACAACCCTGGCAGGCAGGTGCTATTGTTATTCCCAGTTTACAAATAAGGAAACTGAGACAAATAGAGGGGAAGTGTCTGAAGCCTATTTTGAACTCAGATCTTCCTGACTCCAGGCCAGGCATTCCATCCACTGCATCACTTTGCTGCCCCTATATCTGGGAGTTCAGTAAATCTATAGCAAAGTGAAGGAAAGAGAGAGAAGAGTAATTAACATTTGAAGTTTCACTTTGTTCAGCTTTGAAATGGAATTTTAAAAAATCCAAATTGCCAAAAAATTGAAAAGATTTATCATCGTCATCATTGTCATCATCATCACCATCATCACCATCATCATCATCATCATCGTCACCATCATTACCATCACCATCATCACCATCATCACCATCATCATCATCACCATCATCACCATCATCATCATTACCATCATCACTATCATCATTATCATCATCATCATCACCATTACCATCATCATCATCATCATCATCACCATCATCATCATCACCATCATCATCATCACCATCATCACCATCATCACCATCACCATCATCACCGTCATCATCATCACCATCATCACCATCATCATCATCACCATCATCACCATCATCATCATCATCATCACCATTACCATCATCATCATCATCATCACCATGGCAAGAAAGATGCTAGTGGAGCAAAAATCCCCAATTGCTCTTGAAAAATCAGTGGAAGGAAAGTCATAGTTTCACCTCATCAGTTTTAGTTAATTACCTTTGTTATTTCTTGCCTGAGAGCATATAACCTGGAAGTCATTTATACATGACTGCTCAGGCAAAAATTTTCCTGGTGTTCTGCAAATACCAACACCACAGCTTGTTGTTCTTAGTCATCGTGGTGCAACTTGCTTGTGCCTGTATCTTTCTCTCTGTAATTCTGACAAAAGGAAATTCCTTTTCATTACTTCCAAAGCTTTACTTCTCTTATATCTGTTCTCTTGTTACATGACATGTAAGGCATAAAATAGCTTTGCTTTTAAAAGATTTCTTCTAAACATACAGAGCTACTTCTGCCTTTTCTGCTTCTATTTTATGCTGCTTTCTGGAACCTTGTAAAATAAAGAAGGTCACAAATAACTTTTTACCTCATTTATGTGTCCTGATTTGACTGTTAGCTCCCAGAGGGCAGAGGCCTTAACTTACTTTAATCTTGCTTACGTTGAGTTGCTAGTACTGGGGTATTTGCAGAGAGGTGTCTGAAAATCCGACTCCGTAACTCTCCTAGCTCCTTCTATGCTGATAGCTGTGTTGCTGTAGAGGGGCCATCAGGCAAAACGGATAGAGAGCCAGCCTTGGAGTCGGAAAGACCTTTTTTGTTGTTCATTTACTTTTCAGTTGTTTCTTGACTCTTCGTCATCCCGTTTGGGGTTTTCTTGGCAAAGATGCTTGAGTGGTTTCCCTTTTCCTTCTCCAGCTCATTTTACAGATGAGAAAACTGAGGCAAAGAAGATTAAGTCATTTGCCCAGGGTGACACAGCTAGTATGTGTCTGAGGTTGGATTTGAACTCACAAAGATGAATCTTCCTAACTCTAGGACCTGTGCTCAATCTCCTGCACCATCTAGCTGCCCTGACCTTCTTACTAGGAAACCTAAATTCGATACAAAGTGTAATAAATATCACTATTCTCATTTGTCAGAGGAAGGATGGGATAAAATCAAAGGCAAGTGATTATAACTGATGAAATGGACTTGTTCTATGGCTGCTGCATTTAATAAAAGCAATGCCATACATGTGACAGGAGGGTGTTAGAACAGATGGATAGTCCAAGAACTGCACTGGTCACTACAGAATGTTAAATTAACCAAAGAATGACTTATTAGCCAAAGAGTAAATTTCATATGGAAAGTTTGCCCCAAACTCCAAAGAACAAAAAGGCATGAATGGGTTGCGCTCTGTACTGAGGAAAGATGATCCAAGGACATGAAACCACAGACTGATTTTAGAAGACACAAGCAGATAGGGCAGGAGTCACCAACCTTTTTGTAAGGAGGAATGAATTTTTAATTCTTCCAAAAATGTCTTGAGATGAGTAGGAAATTGGTAGAAGAGTGTTACTGCAGGTAAGAGTATAGATAAGTCTCTAAATACATTGAGGAAGAGGTCACTGCTACCTTCTCCACCCGGAGGGTCCCAGGAAAATTAAAGGGAGGAAACTGTATGTTAGTGGCAGTCACTTGATGATCATTCAGTAACCACTTTTTAAAATAATATTTGGTTTTTCCCAATTACCTGTAAAGACAATTTGTAACATTCTTTTTTTTTAATTTTGAGTTCCAAATCTCCTCCCTCTCATCCTTGCCTACTGCCTCCCAGAGAGGGTAAGCCATAGATTGTATGTGCACAATCATGCAAAATATGTTTCCATAGTTGTCATGATGTGAAAAAACCCCCCCAAAAAACCAACAACACAAAAACAAATAAAGGAAGTGAAAAGCAGTATGCTTTAATCTGCATTCAGACTTATCGGTTCTTTCTTGGGAGATGAATGGTATTTTTCATCATGACTCCTTTGGAATTATCTACAATCATTGTATTGCTGTGAATAGCTAAGTCATTCACAGTTGATCACTGTACAATACTGCTGTTACTGTGTATGATGTAGTCCTGGTTCTGCTCACTTCACTCAGCAAGCACATTTTAAGAGCCTACTATGTGCCAGACTGTTCAGTTGGCATGCTACTCCGACAAGAATAAAGCATCCCTTTTCCTCAAGGGGTTTATGTATTCTATCTAGGGAACAACACATACGAATCCAAGGAGATACAAAACATACATAAATAAAAATTGAAGAATAAAGACTGGTACTACCCCTGTAATTCCTTTGGTATATGGAACTCCCAAAGGAAGAACTACCCCTTTGTCAATGTGGGTCACTACCTTCTCTTCAACTTTTATAGTCTTAGAGAGTTTCCTAAAGCACAGACAGAGGTTAAAGTGTCCTGCCCAGGGATCACACAGTCAATATGTGTCATTTTTGTTGTTCACAGTTCACTTGTGTCTGATTCTTTGTGAGCCCACTGGGGTCTTCTTGGCAAAGATACTGGAGTGGCTTGCCATTTCCTTCTCCATCTCATTTTACAAATGAGGACACTGAGGCAAAGAGGGTTAAATGACTTTCTCAGGGTCACACAGATAGTATCTAAGACCAAATTTGAACTCAGGACTTCATGACTCCAGGCCTGGCACTCTACACACTGTGTCACTGCACTGCTCAGTGTATGTGTTATAGATAGGACTTAGGAGCTAAATCCTATTGGTCTCAAGGCTGGCTCTTTATCTACTTTACCAACCTGCCTTATACTACATGAGTATAGGATAATGTTTGTTATTGGGGGGTAGGGGAGGCACTAATAGTTTAGGCACTAATAGAACCTTATATGGGAGAGGTGGTTTGAGCTGAACTTTGAAGACAGCTAGCGATTCTGAAAGATGGAAGGTGGAGGTCAGAAGGGCATGTATTACAGACACCCTCAGGGGCACAGAGATAGGCGGTGGAAAAACAAGAGTCAGGGACATCAAGTAAGCCAGTTTTCTAGGACTGTAGACCTTTTTTAAAAGGGTTATATAATAAGTCTAAGGTGATAGGTTGGTATCAGATAGTGAGACAGGGGCTTTAAAGTCAAGCAATGTGGCGCATGAATGTAATGGGGTAATTCTGTACCATGAGAAATGGCAAATATGATGAGTACGGAGAAGCACAGAATGGTTTACATGGGCAGATGCAGAGTGAAGTAAGGAGAGACAAGAAAAGTAATACAGAATGATTACAACCACATAAATGGAAAGAATGACCACAAAAACAATAGGAAAAAAATGTCACAAAATCACAAAGGGGAAACTTATTCCCAAAGAAGAGATATTAAGAGAAGACATCTCCCCCCAACACACACACACACACACACACACACACACACACACACACACACACACACGCCTTTGCAAAAATAGGAGAATCTATGAATATTTAACATTGCATGTAATGTCAGATTTTTTTTTACTATATTAATCAGTTTTGTTAAATGCCTTTCTACCTTCCTCTTTTTCCTTTTGTCTTGTCTACATTTTTTGTTGTAAGGGATAGCTGTCTGCGCGGGGTTGGGGTTCATGAGAGGAATGCAGGGGGAAATCTTGGTGATGTAAAAGCAAAATATAGCTAATATTTTTTTTAAACAGTCAAATTAGTGGTTTGTTTTTTATCCTACAAACAGTAAAGAGCATGTTAGGTAAAGCTTTGAAATCTGAAGACCCCTGGTATAGTGTTTTTAAATGTCTATCTACAAACAAGTTTTTGAGGTAAGTAGAACACTTTTCATTATTCCTATTTTATAGACAAAGTAGTGGAAACATGTAAAATTTACATAAATTGTCTAAACATAAGGCTAAGCCAAGATGAAAATTCAGAAAACTCTGCTCCTAGCCCCAGACTCTTTGTACTGAAACAGTGGTTCCCAATTTTTTTTCCAGTATAGGGAACCCTTTTCACTCTAAAAATTTTCACAGTTGCATGAAAATAGTTGTAGTATTGGTATCCTTTGATTGAGAAAATATAAAGAAACACTATGAATTAAGTAACACTTTCAGACTTGCATTATGTTCATCACAACGGGACCTATATTGATGTAGAAAACAGTAATACATATGTGTTCCACACATTATTTATTCAACCTACAGAAGCTGTTTGCTTGTTTATATACTGAGTCATGTTGCATATTTTTGTTTGATCTAATTAAAAATTGAAATGATGATGAATGTTTGATGCCCATATGGATGTGAGGAGCCTTGACAATAATTCTGAGACCCTCTCTCCCCCAATGTGTTTTGGTTGAGAAACAACTGCATTTTTTATCAATGTGAGCATGTCACTTGTTGAATTGGTAGCTCACTTTTCTTCTCCCTGCCTGCCAAATAAGAATGACAACTCTTTAAGTATGAAGCCTTACCATTGGGTTTTTATCTCCAGTTTAGGTCCTCCAATAAAAGGCTTTATATCGGCCAGCTTCGCTTCCTGTCAATGACTGACATCATAAATGCTGACCATGAATTTCAGAACTGAATTGTTCACACGTCTTCCCTGGGTTGAAGAGACTTATCTTACATTTTAAACATCCATCTCTGCAGAATGTGTCTGTTGCTTCTCCCTTAGTGGGGTATAGATCACTTTTAAAAGGCTATCATCGCCACTTGGCAGGCTGAAAAGTGACTAGGTGGTTGGACTAGTGTCTGTTAGAGTTCTCCAAAGTCTGAGAATTCCAAGTCAAGGCTCCACATACATTTTTTTGGCTGTCAGTCAATAGTTATTTACTTGAGTACCTACTATATACCAGGCCCTATGCCAACCACGGGGGGATATGAAGGAAGGTCAAAGACAGTTCCATTTGGCTTTCCTCCCATTGGGACAAACCCTGCCAGTCATTTCATTTTCTTCAAGTACACCCTTGAGAAAATTTGGCATTATTTTGCTTTCCTGAATTGACATTGGATAGTTTTAGATCCCTTCTTGAACCCAGCTTCCTTGAAAAATGAAAAAAAAAACATATCTATAAGAGCTATCTATCCATCTATCTACTATTTTATCTATCTAATCTATCTATAGATATACACAAAGGAATAGGCATATAACTAAATCAGGTGGATAATACACACAGTGCATGCACTTCCATATTCTTCATTTAAAAATCCCTTTTTCCCAACTTCTCTCCCAGCCCTCTGCCTCCTGTTTCAGTCAAGGAAAGAGAAAAACAGGAACACTCACTCATTCCTGGCCTTTCCAAATATCCCACCGTCGGCACATTTATATTAGATATTGATTTCTGTTTAATAGAATAAGCCAGGAAAAATCATACTCTTTGTTGGCGTTCAAAGGATAAACCATAAAAACCATTAAGAAGCACTGTAAGCATGAGGATGATTAATGGGACGCTAGGTGCCGTCCACTGACTATTTCCAGATAATGTCTTTGAGAGATCCCATTGCTTCTGGCTGCAGTTGAGAGCTATTTATTTGCAAGGTGAAATTCTGAGTAATGATGCTTCCAGGGCAATCCTGACTGACAGTGTTAAAGAGACAAAACCATATGCCCCTGAACTCAGATCTTGAAGTGTTTGCTCCAAGGAATTGCTAGGATACTTTGGAGGTCGTGATCTGAAAGACAATATGTCTGCCCTCAGAACGCCTCTCCCCCTGTGAGCAACTGATACTCATCTCCATGAAAACCTGCTGGGTTTTTAGGTTTATAAGGAAGAAGTGTTTGTTAGAAACTATTGATTGCCCCTCTTCTCTGAAACCAGCATGTGTTTTCCTTCCTAGTATTGGATTAGTTTGGACTTGGAAGGTAAGCTTCCTTTCAACGGTGCCTCACTAATGTCATAAAACAGCTCCCATTTGCCCTTGATTTGACAGAAACTTGTTCAAAGACGACCACCCTGTATTCTCCTGTCCCCTGACCCCCTTGTATTTTTTCTTGTTTCCAGAATCATTTTTTTCACTGTGTCGCACAAGCTCTCTCTCAGTTCTCCCAGCACTCTGGGACCTCTTACTACTTGCCATGTTTAAGGCAGTCTTTGGATTCTCCTGTATTCTGATCTATAAGCTCCAAGCCCTCAACAATGAATTCTATTCCCGAACAAATCCAAAAGAGCATTCAGAACACAAGTCAATTAAATAGAGCAGAGAAGTTTAAAAACAAAAGGAAAAGAAAAAATCTCTGATATGCAAAGGATATGCTTTCCTACAGGTTTCCATGCTGACTGTACTTAAGGTTACATCCCAGTCGAAATACCTCTCCTGGCTCAGTGAGCAAGCTACCCATCATGCCACACTATTGCTACCCTCCTCTTGTGAAGCTCTCATGTCCTGTTTCATGACAGAGTTCCTTCCATCATCGGTTTCTGGGTTTCTTCTCTGATGACTTAATGACCTCTGCCTCTGGGGTTTTTGATTTCTTCTACATTCAGTTATTTTCATCTTCTAGAGCTGTTTTAAGTTGCTAGGGATGATTTTTTTCTTCAAAGGGTATGTTAGTGCTCTTTTGTGTGACTGACCTGGCCGAAATAAGCCTAGAGCTTAATTGTTCATTTTCAGTTCTTTTGTTATTCAAGTTCACAGTCACAAAGAAAAGAGACCCTAAAGTCAAAATCTTTTTTTTTTAAACCTTGCTCCCCCCACTTAAGCAAAAGTTCTCTTAGGCCTGCTTTTTATTTAGGTGAAGGGAAACATTCCTTTCATCTCCCATCATGCCTCTGGTGCCCAGAATCAGAGCCATGCAAATCATCCCAGATCTTTACTTAGTATCAATGGAATTATCGACCTTGCCCTGCATCCCACAGCTACATGCATGTCTCTGTCTTCCTTACCTTTATTAATTCCAGTCCTAATGAGCAATTCAAGTTATATAAATGTCCAGAATTCATTTGTTGGAGGGATAACATGTTTGATGACAGAATTGGGATCCAAAAAGAACCTGACAGAAAATGTGTGCTAAAGCTAAAAAGATAAAATTTATTACATGTACTTGTAATTGTTTTCACCAGTTTTCAATAATTAATTGTTCAAGTATAACATGGAGGATATATGAATAAAAACAAATAAATTTCAAAAAAAGATCTAGGGGTCCTACTGGACTTTATTATGTCCATAATATGGTGAAATGGCCTTAGACCCTAATTTTGACTTGATTAACATTCCTGAAAGTACAGTGTTTAAAATAAGAAAGGTATGTTAGTCATTCTTTCTCTGTAGTACTGTGTTCCCTTCTGGTAGTTACATTTCAAGAGGGACATTGAGAAACTAGATTGTTTCCAAAGGAGGCCTACTAGGAATGTGGGTGGAATTGAAAGTGTGCCATACAAGGACTGATTGAAGGAATTAGGAGTGTTTAGCCTGGAAAAGAGAAGACATGGGGTCCACACCAGCTACTGTTAAATATCTGTAAGTTATCATGTGAAAGAAGTATTTGATTCCTGGGACCAAAAAGCAAGAAAAGGGCCAAGAGATTGCAGTGACAAAGAAACAGGTTTTGGCACCTTATAAAGAAAAAGAAAAGAAGAAATTTCATAAAAACAAAAACTGTCCAAAAGTGAGAAAGGTTAGTTTGACGAGAAGTGAGTTCCCTGTTGCTGAAGGCTTTCAAGTATAGATCACAAATTTGCAACTAGAACTGATATTAGAGGTTATCTAGTCATAGCACAGCATCAATAATATAGAGTTGAAACAATGTCAGGGGAATGTGACTAAGGCAGGGGATTCCTGACGCAAAGAGAGGAATGGCCAAAACAACAACGACACCAACAACACCGGTTTTTAGTTTTGTGGTTCCAGGGTTTAGCATTTATTCCTTTATTGATCTATTCAACTGGTAATGTAAAGAGAAATCATGCTCTTATTCTCTTTTGAGGGCGAGTACCTGGCATGACGAATAGAGCTCTGGACCTAGAGTCAGGAAGACCTGAGTTCAAATCATCTCAGACAATTACTTGCTATGTGACCTTGAGCAAGTCACTTTAAAAAATCTGTTTGTCTTAGTTTTCTCATTTGTGAAGTGGGGATAATAATATTACTTACCTCCCAGGGTTGTTGTAAGGATCAGACTTAGCGCAATGCCTGACACATTGCAAGCACTAAATCAATATTAACTATTACTATTATTATTTCTCACTCAATTGACATGGGGATCCTGGTACCATATATATTATTCATGCAATTATTAAGTTCTATGATGGGCAGGTCATTGGTCCAGGTGTAGAGGAGATAAGACTGAGTAGTTATCTGCATAAGATTTAAAATATATGTCTAAAACAGGGCTTCTCAAACTTTGTTGTTGTTGTCTGGTGAAATCTATGGACTCATTTTCAAAACAATGGAATAAAATAAAATACATCTTAATATAAAGCAAACTAATTATATTGAAACATAGTTGTCAAAAAAAATTTAACTTCTTTACCTGGACTTCATGTTAAGAATAGCAGCAACATGACTAATTTGAGTCAATAGGTTTTTTTTTTTCTGTAGTCATTGCCTTTGAGAGAACCTCATCAACTCAGACTAGCCCCCAGCTTATCCTGCCACCCACAAGCAGTCACAGATCATTGGACCATCCCCAGTTGTCCCTGGTTGCCCGGGGCCCTGTCTCCCCTGGAGCGTGCATTGAAGAGATACCGCAGAGGGAAGCAAAGACTCATTCACAAGAGTAAGGTGGGGGTAGATCACTGGGAATTGTTTCAACACATTCCTTGGAAGTACTCCAATCTTCTTGCTCTAAAGATATCCATAATCATCACTATAAAGTGACCCCATAGCTTATATGAAAAGTGGCTAAATATATGACTCACATCAGAAAACACTCTTGGGTCGTTTTATCTAATCACTGTGTAAAGTATATTGGGGGGTCGAAGGGGAGGTTGGTTATCCGTTCTCAAGGAGGACCATGAAGTGATGCCATAATATACAAGTAAATTGGATTTAAGTAAGGGAGGGCTGTGCAAAGGCACCAGCCTCACTTTTTTCTCTGGAGCTATCAGGGGCCACTGGTGAGACACAGATCAGGATGACAGGAGATCGCCCCGGATGAAGTGGGAGAGCTTGGCCTTTTTAAATTATGATCTTTGGGAGACTGATTAATCTACAGGTAAACCCACAACTGTTCTCAGGTACAGTTACTTTTTACTGCTTCTGTCACAAAGCATTTGCATGGGCTTCTCTCCTGAAGAAGAAACAGGTAAGAGGTAACAGCAAAGAGGAAACTACAGGATTTGGTAAATGTACAAAATTTAATTTTATCCACTGCTTCCAATTCTCCATGCCTTTGTTCATATCATTCCCCTAGGTCAAGATTGAATCCTCCACTTGATACATGAGATCCTCTTGAGCAGGGGAATGACATAGTCAGACTTGCATTTTAGGAAACTCTGGCAACTTTATGTAAAGCACAAATCAGAGAAGGACCTGAGAGAAAACCACTTAGGAGACTATTTCAAGAGTCCAAGTGAAAGGTGTTGAAGGACTGAAGTAGGGTGAATAGAAACAAATGGTCATATTCAGAAGATGCTAAGGAGCTAAAAATGACTAGATATGGCAATTAGTTGAATATGTGGGGTGAGAGAATGTGAGGAGGTGAACATTATACTGAGGTTGTGAGCCTGATATGACTGGAAGGATGGTGGTATTCTTGAGAATAAAAGAAGCTTAGGAAAAGAGTGGGTGTGAGGAGAAGTATTTAATGCAATGAGATCTGCAATGAAGATTACAAGCTATTTATGCCTAGGGGTAGAGCTCAGAGAGGGGAACCATGCTTTTTCCTTAGTAGTAGCCTGGACAACAAAGCATTACCAATTGTCTTTCCACAGCCTTTTTCCTCTGGTGATCTGGGAAGGCAGGTAACAGATTTCCTAAAAGAGTGTGTGAAGTTTTCCCAATAGGATATTGCATAGCTGCTACTTTGGATGCCTATGTGGGTTAAAATTGGGCTGAAGGGGAATCACCTAGCTTGTACAGCAGAGCGTGGAAGGAGAGTGGAGAGTGCTGGGAGATAAGGGTAGGATGTAGTTGTGCTGAAGACAATCCACTACTATGGGAAACTACTTGATCACATACCGCTTGGGGGCAAGCCATGACCCTCCACTTTGTAAGCAAATGACCCTTGAGGTTCCTAACAATTCTGCAGATCTGATTCCATGACCCCCCTAATTCCAAATGACAAATAGAGCACAAAGTTGCAGGCAGTGGAGTCCCCCTGATTCCCAACTTCAACTTTGGCTGTAGCGCAGGGGTGGTTGTTAGACTTCACACATACTCCAGACTTCTCAACTTTTATAGGCTTGGCTCCTCAATACAAATCTCTCAGCAAAGCATTCCCCTCTTTATTTCCATTAAGGAGCAAACTTCAAAGCTTCCTTGTCCATTCGCTGTTGCGTACCAAAAGCTTACATATTGGCCATTTCCCTTGTCCGCTCTGATCAGTGGTGACAACTTGCTTTTCTCACAAGACCTGGAGGCAGTATTAGGAAGAAGCATTTTCACAATAATCCCATGGCCATCTCCTCAGGTATCCCACAACAGTGAGTGGAAACACATTTTCCCAAAGGGCTACTTTGGCTTTAAAAGGAGAAAAAAAGAGGAGGGTAAGCTTTTCTCACTCTTCAGTTATTCTTTTGAATAGTTTCACTCTTATTTGCTCCTGACTCCTCTGCAACAAAAACTACAGAACTGACAGACCCGAATAAGGCATAGATTTTCCCACAGAAGAGTTGAGCTCCAGGACATTTTGTTACTGACAATAATAACAGAAGTGATAATAACAGCAAAAAAAGAAAAAACAAACAAATAACCCACCACCCCAATTATGATTGACAAAATGTCATGGGGAGAAAAGCGGGATATAATTGATTGTAGTCATTAAACAGAGATTGGAACTCAGGAGGAAGGACCTGCAACAGAAATGGGCATATCCTTCTTTTAAGGGAGAATAACAAGAAACTTAACCCTCCTCTGATGTGAAAGTAAGGGCCCAATTCACTGTGACAGAGTAATTATTTACTTCTTTATCAGCTGATTTGAAACTGCTTCAGGGCCAAGGAAAGGAAAGAAATTTATTTTATGCTGAGGAGTATTTCTGTCTTGGATGTTTTCCCCCACTGATATACAAAACCAATTTGTCAAATGCTTTGGTCATATTTTAATTCTTTTATCAATCTTGGCCCCTTTTCCTCTGTCTTGCCTTTCTTTTTGTCACCTTTCCTCTCCTTTTAACTGTATTTCTGTTGCCTGTTTTTAATTGTTTTTACTTCCATGTATTCCAAGTTCATTTTTTCATCTTCTTGTCATCCTGAACTCCTCCATCGCTTTTCATCCTCATTCTATAGCATCAGTTTTGGCTTTTTCAGTTCTTTTTGTGGAACAAACACCCTCCCATCTACTCCCAGCTCCTCTGGTCTTTCCTTTATCTTATACCTTATTTGGCGTCCTCTTCTTACTCTTCTTCCTCCCTCAACCTCACCTTGGTTTTAGCCTTTCAGCCCTGATGCACCTACTTCTGTCTACATGAAGCTGTCTCTCTCTACAAGACCTTTAATTAGTAACTTCTTTCCCAATGGAGGCCTGCAAGATAAAGCAGTAATTGCACTGAAGTAGTCTGCATGTTTACCATTGTAAACCTGATCTATTGCTCTTTTAAGCTTGCTTGAAGAAGCCATTGGAGTTTTCAATCTCCTCAAGATATATTTAGAACTAGAGGAAAATAGCAATATTCCAGGCAAACGCCAAGATATGAATAGACTAGGAAGATATTGCCTAGTATCTCCCTAGTGACCAACACATAGGGAACGCTTAATAAATGCTTGCTGAATTTTTTGAACTTTAGACAGGGGAACAGAGGGTGAAATCATAGTATTAGGGAAAGATATGAAGCGAAACCACTGTCTTCCATTCTTTCTCCTTCCAGATTTGTGGAGATGATCCAGACTGATTTTTATAAAAGGAAACATGTTGAATGATTTGGTTGCAGATCTGTGCCTCTAAAATCATTTAATTCTACTGGAAAATACCACCCTAATTTGAAATCCCCTTGTTTTTTACTCTAAAGTTATTGAAGGAGTTTAAGATGGTGGACATTGGGTCTAACTAGTAGGGAGAGATGATCAAAATTGTAGTCTCACAGTCCAAAGTGCATGGTGGGTAAAGAAATTTTTATTCTTTTTGCCACTATCACTAAAAAAAAAATAGTACCTTGCTGTTTTGTGGAAAAGGCAGCCCAATGGCTCTCAACTCAGGTGTGTGTGTGTGTGTGTGTGTGTGTGTGTGTGTGTGTGTGTGTGTGTGTGTGTGTGTGTGTGTGAGAGAGAGAGAGAGAGAGAGAGAGAGACAGACAGACAGACAGACAGACAGAGACAGAGACAGAGACAGAAAACGAGATTATAATGTGGAGGTTGAGTTTATCTTGAAAATGCCTGATGCTGTGGGTAAAAATGCCATCCTTGTAATGCCATCCCTCCTTTTCTTGTCCTGTCTCTGAGTTAATTGCCTGATGGGGCTTCTAGCCACAGGATTTCCCAGGCATGGAAACTCTTCCTGGAACAGATCTTTCAATGTAACTAAGAATAATGAAAGAACAGGCAAAGAACAGAGTTGGGATAGGGAGAGAGAAATGAGGGAAGGTGAGTGGTGGTGAAAGAGATCAGCCTTCACTGTCCTTGTTTCATTTCTATTTGAAAAGTCAATTGTCCACAGAATCCATAAAATGTTGACAATGACAGAAGTAAAGTGGGAGATTACAATTGGATAGAAGAAACCCCAGGGCCATGGTTTGCCTCTTACCTTCTGGTTGGTAGTTACTCTATGTAACATTTGTTTCAAGCTTTAAGTAGTAGCCTGCCTCCTCCTGTCTCAGCCTTTCTCTGGTCTCAGCTGTCACTGAATCTTATCTTCAACTACACAGTGTGTCAGTCATCTTCTGCCTGCAATGTCCTCCTGGGGTCTCCTGCTGGTCTGTGACCCACAATCTCCAACCTTTCTACCGAGATTTTTCTAGTATTTTTCCCATTAGTTTCTCTCCCTCTTCCAATATTTCCAGGCACTTATTTAATAGTGCCTCTTACTCTGTAGATTCTATTTATTGGGTGTGATAATAAAGTAATGTGGAAGGAGCCCTGATCAAGGAGTTAGAATCTAGGGTTCTAGTTATCAACTTCTGGACTTGCTTAAAGTGACTTTGAATGCATGACTTAACCCCTGAAAACCTTTTTCCAAAGCAGCTGTAAGTTAAGGACAACAATAGCCGTAAGACTACCTCACAGCTTTGTTAAAGAAGGGCCAAATAAAATAATATTGGTGAAATAATAAAGTGCTAAGAGAATGTAAGGTATTTGCTATTTGTATAATTAAGTTACCAAATCTAGAAGGATTTAGACATGATAGTAAATGTTTTCCCCTGCAGAGTTGGAAACACGTTGGGAAGGGACATACTTTTCCTAACAGTGCAAAGATTGTTTTTTAACTTACCTTCAGAATCTTCTCTCTGCGATGGTAACTAATCTTTATCCCTTTAGGACTTCAAGTAGGAGCTTAATAAATGCTTGTTGAATTTAATTTAATTGACCGTGGCTTTGATGTTCTGAAATAGCCAAAAGACATTGGTAACCAAATGTGGCAAATAAAGTGTACAATTAAGTGGGGGTAATTCTGACTCTGGTCAGAAATTAGTTGTGAATATGAAATATGGAGATTAATTTTTTGATGAGGCTCTTAAAGTGGTTTTGAAAGCAGTCTTAAAAACAGGAATTCTAGAAATTCTTTAAGCACTGACCCTATCAGCCCCTATCAGAATCCTATCAGTCTAACCTAGCAACTTTTATTTAGACTAGCTTATTTAAGTTCAATGGACTTTGTGTATGTCCACAGGGAAAACAAACAAAACAAAAAAAATATAGGTTATAAGGCCCCATCAGAGGACAATTATGTAAAATCAAAAACATTTGATATTACAGTAAAAAGGTAGCAATAGGATATTTTTCCAAAAAAAAAAAAAAACTGTGGCATACTCTTTCACAAAAAACACTGTCCTTAAAGAAAATGGACCCACCAAGGGAATATATGTGAGAGAACTCAAAAACTGGGAATACAGGAGGTAAACATTTTTAAGGTTTTCACTTTCAGGCAAGAGATAAGAGCTGCCAGTCCTGAGGCCCTAAGTTTTCTCAACCTTAAGATTCTTTTTAGTCTCCCATGAAGATGAATGGGAAAGAGGAAAGGCAAAAGAGAAAAAGTGCTTAGAACTCAATTCAAGACACTAATTGACAGGGAAATTATTTATTCCAAATTTCTGATTCCATGATGTGTTCTAACGTCTTCTAAAGTCTTCTTCATATGTACCTTCATAGCCTTCCTATGTGACTTGTAGGAAGGGGATAATGTTTCTCAAAAAGTATAAGTGAATGTATTCGGAGTCTCCTAACAAAGAATAAACAAAAATCTACAAGCCAACCATTGTTGGCTTGAAATTCATGTTCAAACAATGGATAAACATAAGAATATTTCTATACTACAAAAATATTAAAATTAAAATAAACAGAAATATAATAGACTTGGGAAGTTATTCATTGTGAAAATGAAAGATAACCTGATATCTAAAATACATATGGAACTGTTAAGTCACAGTGGAAATTTCCAATCCACAATGAATAAATTTCCAAAAGGATATGAACGGAAAACTTCTGACAGAAGAAACACAGCAGGTTAATAAGCCCTCAAAAATGCTCCACTTTACTAATAATAAAAGAGTTGCAAAAAGTCCCTTCTGCCTATAAAACTGGGAAACATAATGAAAAGAAATTAAATGAAAGCTGGTGGGATTGTGAAGAATGGGTACAGTCACCCGTTGCTGGTGGAATGATAAACCCAAATCCATAGAATCTTTTTGTAAATATTCATTAAAATTATTTTTAAAAATAACCTGCTCAATAATTTCATTGTTGTGGACATGCCCTGAAAATGTCTTAAATATAACAAATGTATTCCCATCTATTCAAACATTTTTTTCATAGAAGCACTATATGTAAACCCTGTTCCTTCATCCCCAAATTGAAGAAACCTGAATAGACAATAGGAGAATGGTTAAATAAAACATGGCAGATAATGCAATGGAGTATTATAATTTAATTAAGACTAAAAAGCACGAGGAATACAAATAATTCTAGATATTTCTTTATGAATTAATGCAGAGTGAAAAGTAGCAGAACTAGAATGGTAAGAATTGTGTATACAAGTACTACCATTACATTGAGAAAAGTGAATGGGAATGAATGGAGGACGAATCCTCATGAAGACTTGAAGAAATTGACTAAAATGTCTTATGTCTTCATGTGTTGAAATGAATAAATTATAATTAAACAACTTTAGTTGCTTATATTGATATTCAATAGTATCTTCCTAATAAGATTTAAAAAAAATTTTTTAAATGCCATACTGTATTCAAACTAGTGGTTGGTGTAGAGGCATATATTTTCCTGTCTCTATTAATAGTTTAAAGCTCAGCTCTACCACTTACTATTGATTAGCAAGACCTTGGGCTGTTAATTCATTACTCTGAGCCTCAGTTATCTCATATGTAAGAGAAAATTGGATTATACAATACAATAATTATATAAGGGCGCTTCCAACTCTTGTGTTCCATGTTCTCTGATAACCCCTATATAAAGGTGACTACTTTGTGCAAGATGGTGTGATAGCTACATTGGAAGATTAAAAAGGGCAATAGTTTCATTCCTCATGAAATTTGTGACCTAATTGAGGAAATAATATCTACATATGAAAATACAGTTATCAGTTCAAGGTGTTAAATGATAGATACCACATGGATTGCATCTGTAATTGGTACTAAAGGACTTCAAATGAGTGGGAAAACATTTCTAGTCAAGATGAGAGAAGGGTTTAGGAAGAAAAGTAATGATCTGATTTGAGTCTTAAAGGATGACGAAGATTGATTTCATTGGGTTGAAAAAAAACAGTGATGTTGTGAGTGAGCAAAGATTAAGCGAGAAAAAAGAAATTCATGTTCAAACAAACTTGAAAGAGCACTAGATTTGAATTCAGAGGCCATGGGTTTAGATGTTAGATCTGGTACTTACTGTCTGTGCGACCGTGGCCAAGTTGTTTAGCTCTTCTGGGCTTAATGGATTCCCTATCTGTTAGAAGAGGGTGGGGTGGTGCCTCCTTTTCAGCTCCAAATTCTGTCTTCTAAAATAGTGATGTCAAATTAAAATAGAAATAGGGCCCTCTAAACCATACGTAAGGATGCCTGTGGGTCATATATTGACTTAGTTTAAACTATTGTTGTTTATGTTTATTGAATTTTAAAATTTATTTTGTTAAATATTTTCCAATTATATTTTAATCTTGTTCAGGGCCCCACTCAGTGAGTATTGTGGGCAACATGCCACTCGAAGGGCTATGGGAAGGCCACATGTTTGATACTTCTGTTCTAGAGGATAGTGATTAAACTATTTTGGCAAGAATAAAGATTTGACATATGGGGCTTTGTGAGAGAAAATATTAGTGAGGCATTTTAGGATCAAATTGTGTCAAGCTTTTAATTCCAACATAAAGAGTTTATACTTCATCCTGTAGCCACCAAGAAACCATTAATGGTTTCATTGGGGGATTCACATTATGAAGTGAGTGCTTTATAAAGATTCATCTGGTGGTAGAGTACAATATGAGCTGGAAGGGAGAGAGGCTATAGGCAGAGAGGTCATTCAAGAAGCTAATTTAGTAGTCCAGGTATCAGAAAACAAGTGTTTAGGATTAGGGTTAAGAGGAGTTGGGGGGAAAGTGAACAAATGTTAACCATATACCAAAAGGACTGGCAGCTCGTCATGTCATTCAAGCCTCAAATATCTGATATCTTTGTAAGCGATTTAACTGGATTAAATAGAAGAATAGTAAAAGCAGAATAATTACTTCCATGTCATGGAATTATTGTAGACTATAATTCCATTCATTTCCCAGATATAGACTCTATCAAAGGAACTCTTTTTAGCATGGAAGCTGTCCTTCTTTAATTTCCCAAACACAGTAGAAACCTGGGGGAAGAGAGATAATTGGGAAGTTCAGTATCTGATTGTATAATTGACATATCCCAGTGGAAAAGGAGTTGGAAAAATACAGTTATCTCATAGTGATTGTCTAACCAGATTAACTATTCATTTTTTTATTATTATTTTCTTAAAGCAACTCCTAGTTTTACTAACAAATGGTTTTGCGGTTGTTGTTTTGTTTTTTTTCAGTTTTCAATGTTGTTGATTTCTTTAATTTTCAGAATTTGTATTTTAATATTTAGTTTGGAGTTTTTGATTTTTTGCTTCTTTGAAACAGCTTGTCTAATTGATTGATCTTTTATAATTCTCTTTTGTTGATAAAGTATTTAGAGATAAACATTTTCCCACAAGGACTGCTTTAGGTGAAGCTAAGTTCTGATCTTCCATCTTATTGTCATTTTCTTTGATGAAATTTTCTGTTTTTTCTGTGATTTGTTCTATGACATACCAATTCTAGGATTAAATTATTTAATCTCCAATTAATTTTAATACTTTCTTCAAAAAGCCTTTATTGAATAAAACTTTAATGCATTTTGGTCTGTAAAGAATATGTGTAATATTTCTACTTTTCTTCTTTTGTTTGTGAGGTTTTTATGCACATGATCAATATTTTAAAGGTGTAAAGCTCGGCTGGAATATATGTAAATTTCTTCTAATTCCCTTTCCATAATCTCAAGAGATCAGTAATATCTTATATTTGTACAGTTCTGTTTAGATTGTTAACTTCTTTCTTGTTAGCTTTTTGTTATACTTGTCTAGGAATGTAAGGATTATGGGGATTGTGCCGAACTATTAGAGGATTAAAGTTTACTGTTTCTCCGTAAAATGTGGTCAACTTTTCCCTTCAGAATTCAGATATTGTGTCATTTGGTATATATTCAGTACTTAAACGCTATCTCGCACATTGGTTGTTAGCAATTTTTTTTTTTTTGTTACAGAAGAAGTAGATTTTGGCTATGATGTTCCTGAGAGTTTTCATTGTAGGGTTTCTTTTACAAGGTGACCAGTGGATGATTTTTATTTTAACTTTGCCCTCCAGTTTTGTCTGAGCAGCTTTCATTTAGGATTTCTTGATATTTTCATCTAACAAAACTATTTTCATTTTTAAATTCTCTCCTTCCCTCTAGCCCCTTCTCTACCCTTTGAGGAAGTGAGAAATATGCTACACTAATACAAAGTAAATATTTAAAACACATTTTCATACTAGCCATGTTGCAAAAAAGAAGAAGCAGGAGGAGGAAGAGGGGGAGGAGAAGAAGAAGAAGATGATAAAGATGAAGATGAAGAAGGAGAAGAAGAGAAGGATGAGGAAGAAAAGGAGGAGAAGGAGAAGAAGAAGATGATGGTGATGGTGAAGGAGAAGAAGAAGAGAAGGAGGAGGAAGATGGGGAGGAGAAGGAAAAGGAGAAAGAGGAGGAAGAAGAGGAGGAGGAAGAGAAGAAGAAGACAACAAAGAAGATGAAGATGATGATGATGATGACAATGATGATGATGATGGAGAAGGAGAAGAAGAAGAAGCAAGAATAAAGGAAGAAGTGAAAGAAAATATACTTCAATCTCCACTCAGAGTTCATCAGTTCTCTCTTTGGAGGCAGCAATTTTTTAAATCAGATTTCCTTTGGAATTGCTGTAGATCATTGTACTGATCACAGTAGATAAATATTTCATAGTTGGTAGTCATTATTGCTATTGCTGTATACAGTATTCTTCTAGTTCTGCTCTCTTTGCTTTGCATCATCTTATTGAAGTCTTCTCAGGTTTTTCCAAAGGCATTCCCTTTGTTACTTTTTATGGCACAATAGTATTCCATCAACAATCATATAGCACAACTTGTTCAACCATTCTTCAATGGATGGGCATCCCAAAAGAGTAGTGTAAATATTTTTGTACATATCTGTCTTTTTCCTTTTATCTTTTTTGAGTACAGACCTACTAGTGTTATTGCTAGATCAAAGGATATGGACAGTTTTATAGGCCTTTGAACCTAATTCTAAATTGTTTTCCAGAATAGTTGGACCAGTTCACAGCTCAACCAACAATGCAATAGTATACCTGTTGTGTTGTTGTTTTCATATCCCCTCTAGCATTTATCATTTTCCTTTTCTATCATGTTAACTAATCTAATAGACATGAGGTGATACCTCAGAGTTGTTTTAATTTGAGTTTCTCTAATTATCAATGATTCAGAGCATTTTTTCCACATAACTTTTAATAGCTTTGATTTCTTCTTCTGGTAACTACCAATTCATATCCAAATCATTTCTCAATTGGGGAAAGTCTCTTATTTTTATAAATTTGTCTCAGTTCTCTATATATTTGATTCTCTTCATATTTTCTACATATAGATTCTCTATATGTATTCTATATATATTTAACAGAGAAACTTAATGTGAAAAAATCCTCTGGTTTCCTGCTTTCCTTCAAACTTAAGCTTCATTGATTTTTGGTTATTGTGGGGGTTTTTGGTGCAAACCTTTTTTTTTTCTGGTAGTCTCTTGTTTATTTTTCTTCTTTAACCTATCTGTTTTTTTTTTATTTTTATTTTTATCTTTTTAAATTTTATTATAGTTTGCATCATTCATTTCCACAAGATTTTGAGTTACATATTTTCTCCCCGTCTTTCCCCTGCCCCCTGCCCCAAAACAGCCATCCCAGTGTTTCCCCCCTCCCCCAGTCTATTCTCTCCTATGTCACTTTTTGGTAGGGCAGGATGGATCTCCCAACTGCAGTGCCTGTGCATCTCGAGTTCCAGTTGGATGTAGCCAATAATAATAATAATAATGGTGCAAACCTTTTTAGTGTAATCAAAATCAAGTATTTTTTTACCTTCTGTGATCCTCTCTATCTCTTGCTTAATTATGAACTCTTCACTCATCTATAGATCTAATGAGGGTTTTTTCTTTGCTCCCCTAAGTTATTTATATCACACTTTATGTATAAATAACATACCCATTTTGAGCTTACATTAGCATATCGTGTAAGATGTTGGTCTATGCCTAGTTTCTGCCAGCCTGTTTTCCAATTTTTCCAGCAGTTTTTTGTCAAATAGTGACTTCTTGCCCCAATAGTTGGGATATTGAGGTTTATTAGATACTCAATTATTGTGGTTAATTACTTCTGTATATTGTGTGCCTAATATTCTGCTGATCAGCCACTAATTTCTTATCCAGTACTGAATTGTTTTGATAATTACTGCTTTGTAATATAGTTTGAGATCTAGTAGTGTGAAGTTGTATTCTTTCACATCTTTTTGCATTGATTCACTTGATGTTCTTGACACATACTTCTTTTATGTAAGATAATGTTCTACCTTCTTTGTCTCTTTTCCAATTCTTCCAGTACATCTCTTTCTCACACTTTCCATTCCTTTGTTTTTGAGATCATCCCAGTGGAATAGATTTATATTCATGCCCTCTATGTGGACTCCTTTTAATTGTTTTAATAAATATTTTTGAAGTTACATATACTATCTTCCCATATAGGAATGTAAACAGTTTAAGCTTATTAAGTCCTTTATGATTTCTCCTCAATGCTTACATTTTTATTTTTCTCTTGAGTTTTGTATTTGAATATCATATTTTCAATTCAGCACAGCAGGAAAACTTCAAAGTCTTCTATTTCATTAAATATCCATTTTCTCCCCTGCAGGATTATATTCAGTTTTTTCTTGGTAGGTTATTCTTGTTTGTAATCTTAGCTCCTTTGTCAGAATATCATTCATCTTTTAATTCCTCCACTCCTTTATAGTAACAGCTGATAAATCTTGTGTTATCCTGACTCTTACTTCATGATACTTTAATTTTTTTCTGGCTGCTTGTAGCATTTTCTTGTTGACCTAGGAGCACAGGGAGTCCCTTGGATACCTTTCTGACTAGGTGTTTAATTTCCTCACTCTCCTTAGGCCCTAAGTACTCCTGGTGCTGACACTGCTGCTGCTACTGCCACTGCCTCCAGACCTCTTATGACTAGTGATGTGATAATATAATATTATTGGGAGATTTTATTTTGGGATATCTTTCAAGAAATGATTTGTAGATTCTTTCAAAGTCTACTTTGCCCACTGGTCCTATGGTATCTGGTCAATTTTCCTTTTTAATTTCTTGAACTGTGATGTCTTTTTTTTTTATCATGCCTTCTAGTCCAGTAATTCTTAAATTATCTTTCCTCTATTTTCCATATCAGTTTTTTTCTGATAGGATATTCCAAACTTTCTTCTATTTTTTCATTTTTTTGAATTTGTTTTATTGTTTTTGAAATCTCATTGAGTCATTAGCTTCCACTTGACCAATTCTAATTTTGAAGGAGTTACTTTCCTCAGTGAGATTTTGTACCTTTTTTTTAACAACCTGTTAATTATATTTTCAAAATTTTCTTGCATTACTCTAATGCTTTTCATAGTTTTTCCCTTTAATACTCTTATTGGATTTTTAAAATCATTGTTTTTCTTTTTTCTTTTCTTTTTTATCTCTTTATTTAGCTCTTCTGGGAATTCTTGTTAGGTTTGTGTCCAATTTGCATTTTTCTTCGAGACTTTGCTTGTGAATGTATTAAAGTATTTTTTCTTCTTCTTAGTTTATGTCTTCAGCTCCCATGTCATCATTTTTGTTGTTTGTTGGTTGTTTTTCAGTTGTGTCTGAGTCTTCCTGACTCCTTTGGGAATTTTCTTGGCAAAAGTACTGTAGTGATTTGCCATTTACTTCTCCAACTCATTTTGCATATGAAAACACTGAGTCAGATAGGGGTAAGTGACTTTCCCAGGGTCACACAGCTAGAAAATATCTTAGGGTAGATTGAATTCAGATCTTCCTTACTCCAGGCTTGGCCCTCTATCCACTCTTCATTTTTCTAGTCTATTTCTTGACTTTGAACTTTATATTTAAATTGGGCTCTGCTCACCACTGGGAATAAGGATGACTAGAATGATCTTCTATGGTTAGATCCATGAACCCATAGGTTTTTGGTGCTTCCATGTTGCTGTGATCTGGAGAAAGCTATGGTCATTATCCTCCTTCTCTGTGCTCTGGTCCTTACCCAGGTAAGGGTTCTGTTCTCTTGTAGCCACAAACTACAGCCACTCTTCTCCATCCTGGAACCCTGACCCTAAACTGAGTAATGAGCAAAAGAGTTTCCAAGGGGTACATCCAGCACTAGCATAGAAGCTCCCTGTAGCATTTCCTTATTGTCTTCAGATACTCGGCACTCCCGCTGCTGCTATTGCCACTGCTACTGGCATTGCCTCCAGGTGCCACAGCTGGTGATGCTTCTACCACCCTATACTCCCAGTCACCCCTACCCCCATGTCCACTGCCTTCTCTTTCCATCATTATAAGTTGTTGTGGGCTGGAAACATGAGTCACCATAAGACTTTTTTTTAATCCCACTCAAAATTTGATTTGATGTGTTTTTTAAGAGTTATTTAGAGTGTTGGGTTTAGAGAACTCAGCAGAGGGGGCAGAGCCAAGATGGTGGCATAGGAGCAGCAGCATATCGCAGCTCTCACATAGCCACCCCAAAATACCCATAAAATACGACTCTAAACTAATCCTGGAACTCCAAAACACACACAAATATACTTTCCACTAAAGTCAGCTCAGCTACGAGGAACCATATCAGCACTGCGAACCTAAACCAGCCTGGCCTGAAGCCCTGGCTGAGCCCCGGGGGGGGCTGGATGAGAGGAGCCGAGGAGCCTCAGGTGAGCGGATTAGCAGCAGCTGCAGCAGTGTTCAGAACTAGGTCAGTGGGGATTGCGAGGTCTTGGGAGAAAAGCAGTCTGGCCAAAACACCTCCAGGGCTGGAAAGTGAAAGGCAGAGGTTTTGCACCCACCTCCGCATTACAGCTTCCGCGCCCTTGGCCTGCAGATTGCAGGGGGACTAAGAGATCATTCAGAGGCCAAGCACTCTCACATTGAGTGGCCTGGATCGAGATCGCGGTCTTGGGCTTTGGTCCTGTGAGTCTTCTTTATCCAGTGAGCTGGAAGTGGGAAAGGGACCCAGCACCTTCCTGAGAGCTACTGCAGCCGGGAGGACCCCAGAAATTTGGGACAGAGCTTTCCCTTCTGGAAGCAGAGCCCCACAGAGATTAAAAAAAAATCATGGACTGACCAACCATGAGTAAG
>CM053582.1:197867913-197894971 GCA_028627135.1 Pseudochirops cupreus | reverse complement strand
TATCTATCTATCTATCTATCTATCTATCTATCTATATGCAATTATTGTTATTATTATTATTAACTACATCCAACTGGAACTTGAGATACACAGGCACTGTGGTTGGGAGATCCATCCTGCCCTACAGAAAAGTCAGAGGGGTGAGGGAGGAAGACATAGGAGAGAATAGATTGGGGGAAGGGGGATACACTGGGATGGCTGTTTTGGGGTGGTGGGTTGGGGAAAGATGGGGAGAAATATGTAACTCAAAATCTCGTGGAATTGAATGATGCAAACTAAAATAAAAAAAAAAACACCATAGAGAACTCAGCAGAAATGCTCAATTAACTCCACCATTCCAGTTTCCTCTTTCTTGGAATATAATATCCAGACTTTTTCTTTTGTTCATGGATATTATCCATCCTTGACTTCATTTCTATGTCAGCTGTTTTTGATGGTATATAACTTACATTTAAAAAAATCTAATGATTGTTTTAATAATTCTCATTTTTAATAGTTATTACTTTCTATTTGGCTGATTTTAATTTTCAGGAAGTCAGTTCATTAAGTATTGCTACCATCTTTTCCCATCTTTCCTTCCATTTTTGTAAATTCTTCATATCATGCACTGATATCATTTAAGACAGTAAAGTCTTTCCTCTTTTTCTTTCTTTCCTTCCTAATATATTTCCCTTTCCCTCCTAGTTTCTTCTCCTAAGAACATCAAAACAGAACAATACAACGCTTCTGAACTGTTAATTCACTTTGTTATTATTTCCTCCCTAGCTGCCATTTTATTGAATATTGCATCTTGCACCTCTTGTCTTACTTTTACTACTCCTATAGTCCTTGTGACCAGAATATCCTTTTATCTGAGGCTCTACTTGGACATTTTGTGAAGTTACTCTTCTGTGTTTACCATTTGATCTTTTCTCAGTTCATAGTATTTCTTCAATGTGTTCAGCATTTTTTCCATTTGTTCTTTCTCATCCTAAATTTCTGGATTGGGATTTTGTCCTCAGGTTAGAATATATACCCTTTCATACTCTTGGATGGTGTGGGTAAACCTTGCTTGGTCCTAGATATAGTAGCTAAGACTAGATCCTGCTTTCTATAGCAATTCCTCAGTTTGGGCTCAGTCTTCTAGTAGCTTGACTTAAATGATAGCCTTGACCCCTTCTCTACCTCCTTGTCCTCACATAGTCCGGAACTGATTCCAAATTTTGCTATGAGTCTGAGAGGTCACCGTTGATTTTGGCAGTAATAAGTCTTCTATAAGATTCCAAGTGCTTTTCTTCTGGAAGCTGTCGTGGTACCACAGATCTTTCTTTTGCTGCAGATCTTGCTGTAGCTTAGATGGAGGATGCCCAGCACTAGGATGCTCAGGTATCTGGTCTTGTCTCCTTCTGCCAGGCCTGGTTTGCTTGTTTCTATTCTGCCTGACCATTGGTCTGGTTTTGTCTACTACTATAGTTCAAGTGCATGGCTACCTGAATATTGCTCTGATACCATCTCTTGGGGTAGCTTAGGTAGATCCACCTGGTTATTGTGCTACCTGGATACTGATATAGTCCTGTCCTATGTTGTGACTCAGGTGCTGCTGTTTTGGTTCTGCATTGAACATTGGTCTAGCATTGTCTCTTCCCATGGATCTAGGCTACCTACGTAATTGTTTTCTGCCTGTCTTGGTTTTTATCCAAACAGTTTCCCCAGGATTCTACTGTGTGTGTGTGTGTGTGTGTGTGTGTGTGTGAGACAGAGAGAAAGAGAGAGAGAGAGAGAGAGAGAGAGAGAGAGAGAGAGAGAGAGAGAGAGAGATTTCTAAATTAGGGAATTAGGTGGAGATGGTTATTCCTGTTTATCTTTGGTTTTATTTTTCTTTGTTCTCTCTGCTTTAATTTTAGACCTTGACTACAACATGTGTATGGGATCCTTTAGGTCCTAACATGCCACCATCATCCCACAGTTCTCCTTCGTATCTTATTATCTAGCCAGAGTTTTAAGAGTACTATGGCAGCTTTGATGATTTTAATGGTCAGTAAAATAAGAGGGAATTCTGCTCTCATCTCTAGAAGTTTCTTGGGTATTTGTCTGCTCCTCAAATACCAGTACTGAAATATGGAGAAGTTCAGACACTCTCAGAGACTGGTGACCATGTGGCACTACCTGAAAGCCATAAATCTAATAGCAACAGAAGGAAAATGACAGGCATAGACCTAACCAATAGTATCTTCCTCCAGTTCCCTCTCTTTCGCTTTCAAAGATGTGTGTGGGATCCTGTGCGTCATAGACCAGCCATTTGAGTTGTTCAGATTCGAGATTGTAAAGAAATGAAACTCCTAGACCTTTTAACAGTTAACAAAGGGAGGTTTACTTAACTATGGCATGGAAAGTACTTAAGAGGGATACATGCTCAGATAGATGAAAACCTTCCTCCTTTTGTCTACAGAAATGCATCTGATTGCCAGAACAGAGTAGGGTGACTCAAGTGACTATGAGACATCTACCAAGTCTGAAGAACACTGACTCTTCTTGGGCTGGTCTCTTTATTTGTCCTCAGTTGACCAGGAAGTTATAGTAATGACTTGAACCTTTGCTCCTGGGCCAATCAGCTCTCAGAGACATTCCCCCCCTCCTTTTTTTTTCTTTTAGACCTATAAGAGGGTTAACAAAAAAAACAAACAACAACAACAAAACACAACCTAATCTATATACTTATGACTCTGGCAGATATTGGTCCTAATATACTTCATCAGCATCAACTTGTGAGGTCATTATTCAAATCTAATTCCATGTCTACACTTGCCTTATCTGGCTTACATATTGGTCCAGCCTGGAAGTGTAGCCTTCTACTTATTTGCCCCAGTTGAAAAACAAAACAAAACACTAGTCTTGTAATTAAGGTGGGCTACAGGTTCATAAGGAGATCTATATAGCTACCATCTCCTTTATAAATAAGGAGCAAGGGAAGAGAATGATTGCATATTGAGAGTGTTGTCAACAGTAGCACTTAGAGCAAAGAAGGTGATCAAGCACGGTGATGGATGAAAAATAATCAAAGGATTTTGTAGAATTCATTGACCTTCTAGAGAGTAGTCTCAGCAGAGTACTGGGACTAGAATCCAAAGTACAGGGGATTAAAGAAAGAATGGGAAGTGAGGAAATGAAGGCAGTGAAAGGGTACAGACTATCTATTTAAAATGTGGAAAATGAGAAATGCTACCATAACAAGAAAAATAGAAGAGGCATCTGGGTTGAATGAAGGCTTTTTGAAGATAGTGGAGACTTCTGAATATTTCAAAGCAGAAAAGATGGATAAGAGAAAAAAGAAGGATATTGAAGGTACTGGAGAGAGATGAACAGAGAAATAAATGGTACCTTTGGAATAAGAAAGGAATTCATTTCCTAACAAATTCAATGTATCTTTTACATCTTTCACTTACCTTTGACTAATGTCACCATATTTATAATCTTTCATCTCAGTTATCTATATGACACTCCTATAAAGGAGTGGACAAGGATTATAGCTATGTAGAAATGGACAAATCATTGTTCTGTGCCTCAGTTTTCCTATATGTAAAAATGGGTATAATGGAATTACCAGGATCAACCTCACAAGATTTCTTTAATAAAGTGTTCTGAAAACCTTAAAGTACAATATCAATATGAGGTATTATTTTATTCTGATTTAAAAGATAGGGAAACTGAGGTGTAAAAAGATTAACTAGCTTTCAAAAGGCTACCAGCTCATGAGTTAACCTGGCATAAGACCCAAATTCTCTGATTATGCATCTGATATGTTTTTTTTCTCTCCCTAAATCTTCTGTTCCCAACTTATTCTGCATGTAAATATACTTGCTCCAATCAGGAAGATTGGAAATCAAAGGGCACTATTTCTTTGTTAAAGGAAATGTGTGGAAGCCAGAGACTTCCCTCCTCTCCATCTGTCCATAGGTTTATTGCCAGATTGAGTGAAATTGAGAAAAGCCATTTGACCTTTGATGCCTCAGTTTCTCCATTTGTGAAATTGGGGGTAATGACATTTAACACCTAGCTCCTTCCCCCAGAGGTGGGAAGATTTAATAAGTTAATGTTAGCAAAGTACTTTGGTGTTCTTGAGTGAAAGGCACTCTGTGAGTACAAAGTATTACCATGCTTTTCATTAATAAATAGGATTGGCCTGAACATGGAGCCCCCAGAGACTTCCTTTGTCCCTTCTCTGCATGCAGATTCAGTGCCATTTTCCATGACCCTCTTCACTCTGCCTGTGAACAGCCAGGTCATTAACCTACATAATAACACTATTTTGCCCTTTTATAAGACTTTTCATCTAAAGAGCTTGAAATGCTTTACTAATATTATTGAATCATGACACATAGGTGAGGTACTGCATGCATTATTATACTATCCAAACAGGTGGACCAAGTGTTCTGAGAAATTCAGGGCTAGGAGCCAGGCAGAGAATCCAGGAGTCCTGACTCCTTGTATCTAGCATACACAAATGAGGTGAAAGGGAGTCTTCCTGCCTAAATTAATGATGTCCTCTTTCTGTTTCTCTCTGTCTCTGTCTCTGTCTGTCTCTCTCTCTCCATTCTTCTCTTTTTCTCTCCCCTTCCTCCCCTTCTTTCCTTCTCTACCTGTACTTTCCCCAACACTCTTACTCTAGATCTCTAATTCTCTTCTCCCAATCCAAATTAAAGCATAAGAGAATTACAGCAGATTCACTACCTTTATTTTCAGCAACTTCCACAAAGAAATCAATTGAATTTGTTGGACCATCTCCTTTTGCTGAACCTTGGCTGGTAAAGTATTTAACTTTCCATCATCCACCCCAACCCCAAAACAAAAAGACAATTTGATTTCATCCGTGACAAAACTTTCTAGTCTTTTTCCTGACCAAGTTGCCATACTAACTAACCTGAAGCACCTAGGCAGATGTCTCCTCTTTCTCAGCTCCATGATGACTATTGTCTCATCGTCTGAGGCAATAGGGAAATGCTATCACTTTAATTAGCAATGCTCTCTTCCCTGCCTACTGCTGACAACAACAGTTAAGGTACTCCACCTGTCAAGATGTCAAATGGCAAATAAAGAACTCATCTCACTGTCCTCTTGTGAGAAAGGCCACCTTTTCACTCATTGAAATAGGAAGCTGGACATGACCTTGACAATCATTTTATCTTTCCCACCCATTCTGTGCCTCTCTACCTTTCTACCCTCACAAATTCCCAACAATAGAAAGGAGCTGAACTAGCCTTCTTTTTGTATGAAGGAAGAGAATTTACCTACAGAAACCTTTAAACCTGGTTGCTTTCAATAGGCATGTTTGCTTTTTTTTCTGTCATCTCCTACCTTCAACTCATGGTTAGAAAATTCAAAACAATTTAAATATTAGTCAAACAGAATTAAAAACCTAAATCCATTGAGGAAAAAAGTAAGTATACCTTCCAAAGCCAGATCAAAATGACTTTTTGATTATCCTCAATTTTAACTTCTCTCTCATGCCTTCTCTCTATTCACATGGATAAACAGGTAGGAAAGTTAATTGTTAATTCATACTGCTATCAGAATAATTTTCCTCTTGCCCAGGTTTGGTCTGTAACTCATACTCAAAAATCTTCAGGGACTCCCTTTTGCCTGCTGAATCAAAATCACACCAGATGACACAATGGATAGAGCCTAGTGCCAGCAAGACTCATCTTACTGAGTTCAAATCCAACCTAAGACACTTAATAGCTGTGTGACCCTGGACAAATCATTTAACCTTGTTAGCCTCAGTTTTCTCTTCAGTAAAATAAGCTGGAGAAAGAAATGGAAAACCACTCCAGTATCTTTACCAAGGAAACTCCAAATGAGGTCATGAAGAGTCAGCACAACTGAAATTAGCTTACTGCAAATCTAATCCTGGCCTTCAAGGTTCATCATGTCTTGGCACTTTTCCAGTCTTACCTCATATTAAAAGCTTCCGCCTCCCATTTATTCACTGAGCCACCAAAACTTCCCTACTCTCCCACCTGAGACCAAAACTCTCACCATCTCCTGCTTTTATGCTTTTGCTCATGTTGTCTCAGATGCCTGAAATGAATGTCCTCCCTCCTCTTTTCCCACTTTTGTTTCCTATGGCTTAAAGACTGAAGCCCGACTCAAATGTTGCCTCTTACACCAAATCTTCCTTGGTCTCTTCTTCCTGCTGCCCTCACACAGGGTCTGTATATCTAAAACACACATCACAATAGAAAGTGCATCATGGTTGTCTATGTTTGTCTCTTCTTCCCTTTCTATTATGTTAGGTATATAAGGGAAAGGGTTGGGCCCCACCTAAAATTAATAACTCCCCCCCATCATGTAATAAATGTTCATGAATGAATGAAAGGACAGTAACAAAATCTTTAAATGACCAAAGAGATTGACTCTTCTCTCCCTTTTGGAGAAGAAATCCTGTACAACAGATAACCAATAATGCAGAAGTCCAACTGAATAAGAAAAGCACAGTGCCAGGTGTTCCCTGGAGGATGAACAGTATAAATATTGATAGAGCAATCTTTGAATATTGTCCTGATTGGGTAAGAGCCCTGGCTCTGCTGCTTACTGTATAAGTGAATTTAACAATTCAGCTATCATTTGTGTACCTGCTATAGGCAACACCCTGGGCTTTACCAAGTCATTTGACTGATCTCTGACTTAGTTTCTTCCTTTGTATAGGGCAAGGATGTGAGCTAAGGAAACCTATATAGTAATTCTGACTCCAACACTTATTAGCTTTTGATAAATGCTTATTGATTAAATGACTTAAAATGTTGTGAGGTTTCAGGGTCTATCTCTAGGACTTTGTAGAAGATTCAGGTCTTTCAATGTAGAAATTTGGATTTAGATTCAGGCTTATTTTTTTTTATTTGTATAAAGAAGAACTGTCTTGAAGAAAGTCTTCTGCCATCCCAGCATTACTAAGGTGGGAGATCAGCAGCTGCTCTGACATTTATAGTCTTAGTGAGTTACCTGATCAATGGAGAGGTGAAGTGACTTGGCTCTATCCACCAAACCATACCTCATTCTGAGAACCAAGAGAAATAGAGTCTTTTGTTTGGTGTATTTAAGAGTGGGCCACATCACACGGTGGCTTAACTTCCTGGATCATTGCATGTCGTGTCACTTCTGTTCAGACCATTTTGTCTACCTCCTGCCCAAGGTAACTTGGACTCTACCACTGGGGCCGTCTGTTCTCACGTGGCAGCTTCTGTTAATCTTGCTGAGGCCCAGGCCTTGATACCACTTCTGGGTCTGGTCTACACCATACACAGCATCCCACCCCCTCTTCCAGCTCCTTTTTATTTATTTTCCTCGTCCAGTAGAATTGTTTCTTGAGGACAAAGACTGAGCACAATGCTGGGCAGGTAGTAAATGATGAATAAATGATCTATGGATTTATGCAGGCATCCAGCTGGCACAGTGGAGAGAGCACCAGGCCTGGAGTCAGGAAGACCTGAGTGCAAATTTGGTCTCAATCTTTTACTAGTGAGATGACCCTGTATAAGTCACTTAAATGCTGTTTGCCTCAGTTTCCCTAACTGTTAAATACGGATCACGCTAGCACCTACCTCCCTAGGTTGTTATAAAGAACAAAGGAGATAAGATTTGTAAAGCTCTTAGAACAGGGCCTGGAACATAGTAGGTACTTATGAATGATTATCCAGATTATTCAGATCCCCTTTGAATCTCTCTTTGTATCTATTTCTATCTATCATTGAATATACAAAGGAATACACAGAAGAGGAAGTACAGAAATAAGAAAAGGGCAGCCTTCTCACTCCCACCAGTCCTGACATACTTAAACTAGGACAACCAGCTTCTCTTCCCACCCCTCCCACCATTAAACAAATCTAAGAAACAGAGAGAAAAGCCTGTGCGATCAGGGCTCTTACCAGAGAGCCTTCAGGCATTGAGACCATTCTCTTTCAAGAAACTACTCTTTGAACTTGGCTGGGACTCATTTTTTCCCCTTCACCTCCACTGCATGTTGGATACAGTGATGTTCCTACAGGACTGGACAACTCAGGAGTTTTATAGGGAAAGACCAGATTCACCCCTAGGCAGGTCTGATTTATTTCTTAATCTCCCTCCCCACTCCCCAAGGGAAGGAGGGAGATATCTAGGCCACTAAAAGATTATAGGCATAGATGATTCCATATATGGGGAAAGACAGGTAAAGGAAAGTTAAAGGAAGAAGGAGGCAACATGTCTGAGGCATGGAAAGTATTTTGGGCAGAGAAAAACTGGGCCCAAAGATTCTGGGACTATAATATGAAGAATGCTCTATTTAAATACGAGGAATTGTTATTCACTGTTAAGTGTTATTATCTGCTAATGCTTGTTTAGTTGACAGCACAGGGCTGGGGTAAGGCCCCCAATAGATAACCCATGTAAACAGCTTCGAAACCCTCCCCTCTCTAAAACCCCCAACCTGTGCGATTATTGTTGTGGTTGCTTCTTGATTTGTACTTGCTGTCTTTTCATTACCGGAGCACCAAGAATGAAATAGGTGTGTCTGTCTGCGAGGATGGGTGATGCTAGGAAATGAAATTTTGTAGAGTAATGGGATAAAGCTGAAATAAGGAAAATATCAGCTGACCATTGGGGGAAAAGCAGATTCCTGGCAATATCCATTACATTGTGGAATTGCTTCTCTCAGGAAGTGGTAGAAACATTTACTGCTCAACTGGATAAAATGCTGTCAGAGGCTAGATGACCTACCATTTCCTTCTACATTATCTATGAGGGTCTTTTACAATAAAAGAAAGACCCAAATGGACTCCAATACTGTAATCATCTATGGATACATTTTGCTCTACATCATAATTATAGATTGTTGTGGTTGGAGATAATTGTTCCCCATTTGGTCTTGGTCTTGACTGCTCCCACATTCTATTTGTTACCAAGGCTGTATCTACACTGCCTGCATTAGGATCTACACTGTCATTATGCATAATTCAGAAAGCTTGAACAAAATCTGCCTTTTAATCACTATACTGTGTTCAAGCAGTTTCAACAGCATAATGTCAGGTATAGTCTAGGCCAGGCACCCTTTCCATTATATGAAGCTGCATTTAATGTTACTCATGAGAATGGATAAAAGAATTTCAGGAAGAGCTTAGATGGTGACTTGCCTGGGATGTCATTTAGGGTATTATTTTAAATCTATGTATAGTTTATGTGTATATTTTGAAACTATGTATAGTTTGGACAAGATTGCCTCCGAAGTTCCGTCATAATAATTATAATGGCTGGTATTACTAGATCCGACATTTACATAGAGCTTACTACGTGTCACAGAATCATGAGTTCCATCCATTCATTTTACAAATGAGGAAATGAAATCACTTCCAGGATAAGTGACTTGACTAGGGTCACTGATTTACAACCAGAGTTATAAGTGTCTGAGGTAGGATTTGAACTCAGACCCTTGTGACTCCAAGTTTAATGCTGTATGTTATTGTAATTTTTTCAATGATTCATGTATAAGTTTGTGTTATTGGTTAATAGTTATTAATATTTTCCTAATGGCCTTTTCAAATTGTTCTATATCAGGGTGGCTAGGCGGTGCAGTGAATAGAGCATTGGCCCTGGAGTCAGAAGGACCTGAGTTCAAATTCAACCTCAGACACTTAACACTTACTAGCTGTGTGACCTCGGGCAAATCACTTAACCCCAATTGCCTTGCCTTTCCCCCCTCCAAAAAAAAAGCAACAAAAATGTTCTATATCTTCCTATCTTTCAGGTATTTTGAGTATTGATTTCCGGGGTCACTGTGTTGTCTCTAGAAAGGCCTCTATGCCTATATACATACAATTTTTCTGGTCCATCTGCCTTGACCATTATTGGTTGTTGGTTTTTTTTTTTTGATGGGGAAAGCAAGGCAATTGGGGTTAAGTGACTTGCCCAAGGTCACATGGCTAGTAAGTGTGTCAAGTGTCTGAGGCCAGATTTGAACTCAGGTCCTCCTGACTCCAGGGCCAGTACTCTATTCACTGTGCCACCTAGCCACCCCCATTATTGTTTTCTTTGGCATCATTTCTCAGGTAGCACATTGGTATTGAAAGGTACTGTTACAGCCCAAATGGACAGCTCTATCATCATCCGTGAGAAAAACTATTTATTTTAGACTTCAGGGACCCAGATTCATCTTTTTGCCATGATAAAGCCTTGTAGTAGGACTTTGGGAGAAGCATACACTTATATGCTCTTCCTAGACTTGAAGTTCAATGTGCCAATGTCACAGCTGTGTTTTGTTTTTTTAGAATTGCATCTCTAGAGCTTAGAGCAGAGTGCCACATTTTTAAAATTAGACTTGTGATTTCATTGGTACAGTAGACTACCGGGGAAGAAGCTCCCTTTACCATTGCAGGTTGGCTCCTCTTTAGAGAGCTAACTGCTCAAGAGTTTGTGTGACTTACTACAGTCACAGGGCCAATCCATGGCTGGGAGGGAGGGAGAATGTGAAACCAGGTCTTCCTTGCTCTGACTCTAGCTGTTTATTTAAAATGCCATCAAATTGTTGAATTAAACTTTGTATCTCCCAGGAATTAGCACAGTACTCAGCATATAGCAGGCATCTAATAAATGTTTGTTGGCTTAGTTCAAATGTTCTAGGTAGTTTAAAATATTCTCATAAATATGACTTTGAAGATCAAAAAACAACTACTCAAGATAAAACTCTGGGTGCTAGGTGGCATAGTATATAGCGCACTGGGCTTCGAGTCAGAAAGAACTAAGTTCAAATGTAGCCTCAGACACTTACTAGCTGTGTGACCCTGGTTAAGTTGCCTAACCTCTGACTGCCTCAGTTTCCTCAATGGCAAAACTATAAAGCAATTGCACTGTAAAACAATAGCACCCTCCCTCCCAAGTCTTCATGAGGTTCTGAGGAGATAGGATTTGTAAAGCACGTAGCATAGTGCTTGACTCATAGTTGGAGCTTAATAAATGCTTATTCCCTCCTTGTCCAATAACTCTTGTGCCTTCCCCGGGAACAAGAAGAACAATGTGTGCCAGTACATAGGCTGTGTCTCTTCATAATCTTATTCTAAACTTTGGAGTTTCAGAAGCAGCCCATCTGTTGCACTCTCCGCATTTAACTAACAACTAACAACTTACTTTCCAGGATCTGACCTGTGATTCTGAGCGTCATGTTGTAGAAATAGCATTGGATCCAGGTTCCAGTTCAGGCTTTGCCATTCACTAGCTGGTTGACCATAACTTGTGTCAGCTTGGTTGTCAATCTTTCAGCCTCTCTGGGCCTCAGTTTCCCCATCTGTAAAATGAAATGATTGAACTAAATCATCACGAGGGCTTCCAACCAGCTTGACCATTCTATGAAGACTATGGTAAGCCTTGATCAATGGCAAGCAGATCAGATGGTCCTGTAGATATCTCAAAAGTAAGCTATCTAGAAATAAATCAAATTAGGTGGCACAGTGCATAGAATTCTGGACTTTGAATTGTGAAAACTTGAGTTCAAATCCAGCCTCAGACACGTCCTAGCTGTGCGATCCTGGGCAAGTCATTGAATGTCTCAGTCTTATTGTCTGAAAAATAGAGATAATCACAGCACCTCTCAGCCAGGGTTTATCCCAGGGTAAAATGAGATAATATTTATAAAGTCCTTTGTAAATCTTAAAGCGCTATATAACTATTAGCCATCATCATCATCGTCATTATTTTTATTGATGAGATGATTTATAGGTCAGGAGCCACCTGGAGTGAAAATGTCATGAAGAAACAGAAAGCTGAAATGGATAAAGTCAAAGCATATGGCTCTTCCAAACAATCAGAAGAGGCACAAAGTTTAAAAAAATACATTTATCCCTTGAATGCTATAATTTGGAAAAATTGCAGTGTCCCCCTGACCAGTGACTTTAGGGTAGGCTCCTTCTTGTTTCTTGGCATCATGTTTTTCACAGTTAAGGCAAAAATCAATCAAATCACAAACTTGGAAAATACATGGACTACAAGTGATTGTTAAGACAGAAGACTATCATTAACATTTCACTAAAATGCCCCAATTTAGTAATATAGTAGTTTAATATCAACTTTCCATCAAACTAAAGTAAGAACAGGCATTTTCCCCCTAGAGGTAAGAACCAAATGAATATCAGGATTTAGCTGAAGTGGACTAGTTTTTGAAACCAAATAACTATGCTTAGAGATCATGTGTCAATTTTTTAAAACCAAAACATTATCCCTTTCCTCTGTACCTGTATCCTTCCCCATAGACAGCACTCTATGCCTGCAGACACTTCACCTTCATGATGTCATTGGTCCTTTTTGGGAATGAAGGACAAACAACAACACTGAGTCAATAAACATGCCACCTTTTTTTTTTTGGAGGGCAGAAGGCAGGGCAATTGGGGTTAAGTGACTTGCTGAAAGTCACACCGCTAATAAGCTGTCAAGTGCCTGAGGCCAGATTGGAACTCGGGTCCTCTTGACTCCAGGGGCTGTTCTATTCCCTGTGCCACCTAGCTGCCCCCCACCCTTTTCTTAGTGACAATGTTCTGGAGAGTAGGATATTATAGTTTTACTTCATTAATTCATTTATAAAGTATATATTGAGTATCCACTATGTCATAATTACTTAAATATTAAACAGAATAAATTTGAGCAGGTAATAACTACCAGAGAGAACACACTTTCTCAAGCTCACCATGTTTGGTTGAGATGGTAAAAACCAGTCTCCTGGGCAAAAGTATGGGTATATAGGTTCTTGTAATGACCTGGCCAGCCAAAATGATTGCTTATTTTTACTTATCCTTGGCGAGCTATACTGTGTATTTGAATGCTTATGCTGAAAGTTAAACTTAACTTTCCTTCTGACTCCACTCTTCTAGCCAAATAATTTGCTTCCATCTTAGGGCTTTAAATGCCAATAGTTTGTTCTAGTCAAAACTACCTACGGAAATGAATAAAATAGATTTGGCTGTGGATCTTCTCTCAAGTAAGGCCTTCTTGGAACATGCCTGTTCCATTACCCATTTCAATGGGTAAGGTAATTTAATAAGGTTATTATATTTTGCCCCTACTAAAAAGACTTAAGAATATTTTTTTTAAGTCTTGTCATTTGCTATTCCTCTTAGGAAAGAGTCAGTGGAAAAGACAAGAAGGACTGAAATCAGGTCTTGAGTCATTTATCTGACTCAGATTTTGAAATTTATGTGCCCTCTTCTGCCTTGAGTTTGAGGAGTGTTAGTTCCCTTCCGGTACATTAGGTTCAAGAAAAACTTTGGGAACAACTGTGGGAAACCCAGAAAGAAGGCCTGTGCCAATAGATAGCTTTGTTCTAGTGGGCTGAACTCTCAATTTACCCAGATCTAGACCTTGGATGAAACACTTCCTTTCTCTGACCTTCATCTCCCCACCCCCAAACCCCAATCTCTATATAAAATGAGGAGATTGAATTAGATAAATGGCTCTTAAAGTGTGGTCCAGGGACCCCCAGGGGTCTCCGAGGTTAAAACTATTTTCCTAACAATAGTAAGATGTTTCCATTTTTAACATGGCGAATATAAATAGATAGAACTACATTAGCAAGAGCTCTTGGAGGAGGGGAGTCCTCTTTTAACAGTGTAAAGGGGTCTTGGGACCAACATTTTGAGAACTGCTAGATTAGATGGTCACTAAAGCCCCTTCTAAATCCCATAACACTGTGATCTGTCCTAATAAATCATTTCTGCAAGACGCTGATGCTACCCTAGAAGATAACTTAGCAGTTTCAAGGTGAGGAGAGTCTTTGTGCTCTGTAGTCTGCACAGGTTTCCTAATCACTGTAGAATTTATTTCAGGGTGGTGAATTTAATCTGTACAGCTGTATATAGTTTGGGACCCAGTTAACTTAGAAATTGATTCTCTTCCTCTGCACAGTCAAGGCAATTGGAATCAGTCAGGATGTGCATCCTTGCATTCCATTCCCCTGAAAAAGAAAAAAAAGTGCCCCAGGTGGAAAGAGGGACCATAAGCTAAGGAAAGCCCTAGGGCATGCTCTGTGGGGTTTTCCTGCCTCTAATAAAGGCTACTCTCCAACACTTGAGGAGGAAGCTTTTTTTTATTCTGCTACTGCTATCATTTCAGGAAATAAACCCTTGTGTGAGAGAGTGGGGAATGTGTGCATGGCGGGAAGGGGAGGTGCAGCTGTCTCTACCATACAGCAGGAAGACCAATTTCTCTTCGCTAGGGGCCCATTTAAAGACGACCCCTATTTTAAATCTCAAGGATCAACACATAGAGGTACTTTCTTTGGCGAACTCTAATCTTTGAAACTCCACTACCCTCAATTCAGGTCAGTTAGTCTAGTGCAGGGGTTCGTAACCTGGGGGTCCATGGATATCTATGCATAGGTTTCAGGGACTCTGTGAACTTTTATGTTGAAAAAATACATCTTTATCTTTATTTTCCTTTACCTCTAACTGAAATTGATCATTTCCTTCAATTATTTTAAAGCATTGTTCTGAGAAATGGTTGAGTCTTCACCAGGTGGCCAAAGCAATCCATAGCACAAAAAAGTTTGTGGACTTTGTAGGTAGAATACAGGATATATTTTCTGTCGCTGTTATTAGTTTAACATATTCAAAAGTTATAGTGGCAAGGTGTGGTGGTCCATGCCTGTAATCCTAGTTACTAGAGACACTGAGGTTGGTAAATATCTTATTAAGGTCTGGTAGCGAGCTTAGGAGTTTGGAGCTGACTTGGGAAATCCTAATTGGGTGTCTGAACTCAGTTCAGCATTAATATGGTGACCTCCTAGGAGAGGCAGGGCTACTAGGAAGGGGATCCACCAGCATGGGTTGGAAAAGGAGTTGAAGTTTCTATTGCTTATCAGTAGTGGGATCAGCCCAAGAGTAACACACCTGCCCTTTCAGACAGAAACTTAATAGTTGTCTGACCCTGGGCAAGTCACTTAACCCTGTGTGTGTGTGTGTGTGTGTGTGTGTGTGTGTGTGTGTGTGTGTGTGTGTGTGTGTGTGTGTGTGTGTGTGTTTACCTCGTTTGTCTTAATCCATTAAAGACCACTCCAGAATCTTTGCCAACAGAACCCCATGGAAGGTATTGGTTTGCTATGGTCCATGAGGTCACAGAGAGTCAGATATGACCAAATGACTGAACAACAACAATGCCTGACAAAGTATTATACTAAGTGCTGGGGATACAAACATAGGAGAAGAAAAGTATCCTCTGATGTCAAGAAGTTCACAGTCTAATGGGGGATAACAACAGACAAACAAGCTACATACAACATAAATAGGAAGTGATTCATGGAGGGAAGAGCCTGGAATTAAAAGAGGTTAGGTAAGGCTTCCTGTAGAACAGCGGTTCTCAACCTGTGGGTCATGACACCTTTGGGGGTCGAACGACCCTTTCACAGGGGTTGCCTCAGACCATCGGAAAACACATATTTCCGATGGTCTTAGGAACCAAGACATAGTTCCTCTATCCATCTCCAAGCAGAAGATGGGATTTTAGCTGGGACTTAAAGGAAGACAAAGAAGCCAGTACGTAGAGGAAAGCATTGCTGGTTTGGGGGCAGCCAGAGAAAAGAACCAGAGGTGAGAGAGAGAATATCTTGTTTCTAGAACATTGAGGTCAGCATCACTAGACTGAAGAGTAGACAAGTGGGAATAAGATGAAAAAGAAGAAGAAAAAAGACTGAAAATTGGAGGAGGACTTTAGCCACCAAACAGAGGATTTTATGTTTGACCCTGAAGGTGTTAAGAAGCCCCTGCAATTTACTGACTTGGAACTGTGCCTTAGGGAAAATCACTTAGTGACTGAACCTTCGTGGGTTGGCATGGGGAGAGACTTGAGGCAGGCAGGCCCACTAATAAGGTATTATAAGAGTCCAGGTGTGATTATGAGGACCTGGACTACACTAATGGCAATGTCAGAAGAGAGAAGCGGGCATATTCAAGAGATTTTGTGAAGGTAAAATGGACAGGCCTTGACAATAGGTAAGAGTGAGAGGTGAGAGATAGTGAGGAGTAAAGAATACCACTTAGGTTTTTGACATAATGGGACTGGAAGGATTTTATTTTTATTACCCTCTACAGTAACAGGATTTAGGAAGATAAATGAATTCCATTTTGGATATATTGAGTTTAAGATGTCTACTGGACATCTATTTCAAAATGTCTGAAAGGTAGTTTGAGATGCAAGATTAGAGGTTGAAAGAGAGATTGAGGCAGAAAAGGTAGATTTGAGATTCATAAGCATAGAGATGATAATTAAATCCATGAGAGCTGGTGAGATCATCAAGTAAAGTATTACAGAGGGAGAAGAGGAGAGGGCCCAGGACAGAAGTCTGTGGGAATTCCCAAGTTAATGGGCATGACCTCAATGGGGACTCAACAAAGGAGACCAAGGAAGAGCAGTGTGATAGGTACGAGGAGGACCAGGAGAGAGTGGTATCTCAAAAACCTAGAGAGAGGAGAGTATCAAAGATGGTGAGCTACAATATAAAATGCTACAGAGAGTTGGAGAAGAATGAGAATTGAGGAAAAACCGTTAGATTTAGCAATTAAGAAATCACTGATAATTTTGGAGAGAGCTTTTTGAGTGGAATGATGAGGTCAGAAGCTGGACTGTAAGGAGCTAAAAAGAGAGTAAGAAGAAAAGTGGAGGCACCTATTGTAGATGCTATTATCAAGCAGTTTAGCCTGAAAGGGCAGAAGAGATATAGGATGATAGCATGGCTGGAGGGATCGAGTGAGAGAATTCCATAAAAGGTCTGTGTAATGTGCTTAAAGATCTTCCTTTTAAAAATAGATATTTTCCAAATACAACATTTGGGTATCCAACTGCAATCCTTTTAAGGGATCAATCAGCATTTTAAAAAGTCAAGTACAATGAGAGTCACCAGGGATACAGCAACAAAAATGCAATTCGATTCTCGGCCATCAAGGTGCTTATGTTCTATAGATGGAGACAAATACAAACAAAATAAATGCAAAATACAGATAGGGTCATTTGGGGGAGAAGAAAACACTGATGGTTGGGGAAATAAGGAATGATTTCATGTAGAAAGTGTTATTTGTTATCAATGTATGAGGTCAATCTCCTTTCTTGGTCATACATGTTTTCAGTGATGGTTTTGTTTAAAATCTTCATATCAAATTTTCTGCTTATTTCACAAGGAGTATGGTTCTCAATTTATCAGATGAAGAAACAGATCTGATATTGGTTCATGGTCATGTAGTTAGTAAAAAAGTCTATCCTAGGTAGGAATTCAGATTATGTCCTTAGCCTGGTGCTCTGTCCATTATACCTCTCTGCTTTAATGCCTCTTTGGGAAACATTAAGAGAAACTGAATGACCTTTTTGTCTTGGTCACCCCCTTACCCAATCTACTTTATTTCTATTCCTTGTTCCTTCGTGGTATGCCTCAGCCTCTCCTCAGCAGTCCCATGCATTCATGTTGCTCCCCAACTCTTCTCGCATTCTTACCTGCCCTTGCCCTCAAGGACCTATGAGTTGGATCTGTCTCTTCCATGCTTCTCCTACCTTGTCAGCTTGAAAAGAATGCATGAAATTAATCTACCCCAAGAATGTGAAAGCTTAATATGTCTGTTCTCGTGAGTATTATCCTCTTAACAGGAGATAATGACTAAACTGAAAATGAATGAATTCACCATTGGCAACATTTTAGGCACTTTGACAGGTCTGGGTAGGGGACAACTTGCTTCTGTCAGTTATAATACATAAGTAGCTGCCTACTCTATTTATAAGGCTAGACCTGTGTCCCTACTTCCCCTCTCCTCCTCATTTAATGACAGGTTTTATAGGGCATTCCCTCTATCCCTATCTCTTTGTCATCCTTTCTATCCAATTGTCTTTCTGTTAAAGGATAAAGAGGATATTACAGATTCTGAAGAATGATGGAGGATTGTAAATGGTGGTATATAGCAGAAAAGGCACTAGACTTATAGTCAGGAGTCCTAGGTTTGAGACCCAACTCTGCTTCTATCTTCAAGCCCCTAAGTAACTCACTTGCTCACTCACCTTCATTTCTTTATTTGTAATGTGATAGTATTAATGATGATGATGATAATGTTAATAACACTAAGTTTATACATTACATTTCTATGCTATACTTTTTGCAAAGTGCTTTAAAAATATTATCTTTATTTTATGCCCACACCAACTCTGGGAGGCAAGGGCTATTAATACCCCATTTTACAGATGAAGAAATGTACCAATAAAAGCTTAAACAAGGTGCTCTCCTTTCTAGCTCTGACAATATGAATTTCTGATGAATTTGGAAAGAATACACAGCTTAAGTGATTCTTCTTGGTTGCTACTGTGTGTATTCATTAGATGATTGCTATTTCTCTCTCTGACTTAAAGCCATTGTTGACCTAGCCTTAGAGAGAAGGAGGAGGTAAACTCTGCTTAATTGCAAATTACAAAGTTATAAATACAAGCCCTTTCTGTTTATTCCCTACAAGAATATCTCACTCTCTGTGGGTAGTTTCTGCTCCAATCATGGATTGAATTATACCAACGTTACACTTGAGTGATTTTAAATCTGAACTGAAATGTAAACACATGCAGACCCCTTTTCCATGGTGTGGAATCCTATGATAGGCAAATTGTTTAACTTCCACACACCCTGTCTGGCCCTAATTGATTCTTCTAACCCAACTGTGCGTTTTAACATGTTCCAAGTTGGAGAAATCTACCAGCACTAATTCGACACAGCAACTGCTTATGGGCCTTTTAATGTGCAAAAAGGAATCAATCTAATTTCTCAAGTTAGCTAGGGAATAAGTTAAGTGTAACCTGATTGGTATTGAGGGGAGGGAGCTGAGAGATCAGGTAAGTATAGGCATACATAAACATTAAGATTGGGAAATACTGGTTTGGATTCCATAAGAACCCAGTCCCAACAGACTTTTTCCCCCTCAGGGGCCTTAGATAATGTAATCATAAAGATGTCCATATAGCAAACATTTCTCATAGAGGATTTTCTGATTCCATTACACTTGGAAAACACAGACTTAACCCAGTTCTAAGCTTTTTAGATTTGCCTAAAATGAGGAAGTTGGACTAGTTGACTTCTGAGTTCCTAACCTAGGATACTTTTTATGCTGTCTACCCTTAACTGCAGGGTCAGCTAGATGGTGTAGTGGATAGAGCACCCAGTCTGGAGTCAGAAAGACTCATCTTCCCAAGTTTAAGTCTGGCCTCAGACACTTACTAGTTGTGTGATCCTGGGCAAGTCACTTAACCCTGCTTGTCTCAGTTTCCTCATCTGTAAAATGAGCTGGAGAAGGAAATGGCAAACCACTCTAGTATCTTTGCTAAGAAACTCCAAATGGGATCATGAAGAGTCAGACCCAACTTAAATGAATAAATAACCGCAAACAATCATCAACTGCACTTCAGTGATGAAAAGGAGCTTAAAGGAATTCCGAATCTTTTTGCTCTGTCAAAGAAATGCAGATTTGTTAATAGGACAGTTAAGTTAGGTTACTTTTCTTTAGAGAGATCAAGTAAAGGACTTTAGAATCTCTGTGTAACTTAAATGAAACTGGACATACTACATTAGAAAGGAATCTCAAGCATACATTATGATATCACTGAGCTATATTTTGTAAATGTGTTGACATATATGTATATGCACATATTTACATACGCATATGTATATGTGCATATGCATACAGACATATATGTGCATGTATACATATAATGTATACATACATTACATGTATCTATATGAGCATATATGTATACGTGTGCCTATACATATAGATAGATTTATGTCTAGCTCTCTCTCTCTCTCTTACTCTCTCTTTCTATCTGTTTATCTATCTAGAGCAGCAGTTCTCAAAGTGGGTCGCGACCCCTTTGGGGTTGAATGACCCTTTCACAAGGGTCACAGGGGTGCCTAAGACCATCGGAAAACACATATTTCCATGCTCAACATCGTGCTCCTCTGTCCATCTCCAGGTGGGTCCACCCACATGCAGACACACCCACATATAAGTATTAAAGGGTTGCGGCATTAGGAAGGTTGAGAACCTCTGATCTAGAGATTGTTGTCAGCTCTCGCATACTGCAGTAGCGGTGTTGGCAGGATCTGGTTGCAATGACTGGATGAATGATTGTAAAATTTTAGAACTTGAAAGGGACCTTCTAGATCGTCTCATCCAGCCCTCTTATGTCAGAGATTAGTCATTACCTTCACCAATTTCAGAATGATGATAACAGAATTATTTTCATTGGATTAGCTGGCCCCTTAGGTCCCTTCCAAATCAGATGTTATATAATTTTGTGAATAGCTCTTAAGTAGGATGGTCAGAGTTAGTATCTTCCTGCAGTAGATGGGTCAGGAGATAGGAAGAAAAACAGCGCCAAACACAGATAAAAAGCAGCTAAAGTGACTGATGAATTCATCAGTCAATCAGTAAGCATTTAATAATTACTTGTTATGTGCCAGAAACTATGTTAGGCACTGATAGAAAAGGAAAAAAAAAATATGAATCTCTGCTCTCAAGAAATTTGTATTCCACTATGGGAGATGTGTATATGTGTAAGTTAATAGGGAATAGATACAAAATGAAATCAGGGTAGTTAAGATACAAGTTTTGTAGCTGGAGAGAGGAATATTATCATTTTTTGAGGGGAGGAGAAATAAGAAAGGTGTTATACAGTAGAAGGTGGTGCTTGAGCTGCAACTTAAAGGCACACCGGGATTTTAAGAGAAGTGAGTACATTCAAGGCTTGAGTAACAGCCAGGGCAAGGGCACAGAGATGGGGAATGGTTGATGTGAACAATAGTGAGAAAGCCAATTTGGCTAGACCTTTGAGGAAGCATATTAATGTAAAATGAGACTGTAATATATGAGTGTTCATTTCACTATGCCACGCTTCGTCACAACTGCTCTGGACCCTCAATTAGTTAGCAGCAAAACTGACTCTGAGGATTACAGTCTTCCCTGAGATGACTGAAGCTGTCAGAATATCCATGAGAACCTCAGATTTCAGAGAATCACCAGGATTTCAGAGGATACTCTGTGTCAGAACCATGAGTGTCCAATAGAAATAGTAGAGTCACTAAACACCAACAAATCTGTACTAAACTGGTATATATCCTTATTCTCAATTGGTCTATTCACAGGTACCTAGGAATTTCTCTCCATGGACTGAGCATTGTAATGAATACCAGTGTCATTTGTTTAAGCTTAAGTGTGAACCAGTATAAGTTCTAAGCTTGAGAAAATCTGCTCATGGCCAGCTTATAGCACTGACTGAATTAACAACCTCCTGCTTGTAAGTCACATGGCCTCTGGTGTATCCTAGGGTCAGTTTAAAAACAGCCTAGTTTGACTTTGTCAAAGAATGGCCACACATGTCGTTGCTGTATCTCTTCCTCTGATATCCTGAATAAGTTAACAGTACACATGAACTATGTGCCATATGAATGCTAAGCAAGTGAAAAAAGCACATTATGTATGCCTGGTACTTTATCATTTTCAAGAGAATTTCATCTCCATTATCTGAGTGCCAAAATTAATTAATTATTAAAAATTAACATAATTGCCATTATTATTTCCAATTTACAGAAAAAGCAACTGAGGCTTGGGAGACTAAGCTTACAAAAATCAGACCTTCTAAATTCTAGTTCAGTGCTTATGCTATACTTTCTGACAACCACTCTGGACCTTCAGTCAGTTAATACTGAAACTGTCTCAAGGGAAATGAAGATTATGGATCTGTCCTGAGGGGAGTGAAACTGTCAGAACACTCCTGAGAACCTCAGATCCCAGGAGGGGTTTAGAGGATACTCCATGTCAGAACCATGAGTGTCCAATAGCAATCCTCACTGCATGGTGGAGGTAACTTCAAGTCAATTCAAGTGGACCTTTATTCCATTTCTGGTCTGTGACCACTCAACTCAAAGATCGCAAAGTCAGGTTCCTGGGCATTCTTTCTCACTCCACTCTCACATTTCCACTTAAGTTTATGTGTCTGGTCATTGGAATATGAATATATTTAGGAGGGTGGAATTGTCCCAGAAAAGCTTAGGCAGATCTAGTATGTGATTTCTTGGTGACTCTCTCTCTGTTGATGTGCAGACTAGTATAAACAGTCTTTCAAGCTCAAAGCCAAAAATGAAATCATTTTGTTTTTTAACACATCATTCTGCTACAAGAATAAAAGATCATCATAGCCAGAATCCAGAAAGGAGAGATTAGGATTTGCTGATAGATAATGGAATCTTTGCATTTTAGACCTAGTAATTTAGAGCTAGTAATGACCTTGGACCTCCAAGTCTTACCTGCTCAATCTTCAAACTGATTGTTGTCATTATGATGCTATGCCCTCTTCATGATTTGTCTAGATTCCCAGAGGAAAGAGTATTGAAACCAGTAGTGTTGGTAGCTTCTCTATATGTCAAAAACTATGTAGGGATCTTACTTTCAGGACTACTCATGTTCCATGCCTTTTCGTCATTGCTGTCTCCCTCTCTCTTCAGCACACACTTCCAGAATAATCTCAAAGCTTGATGGAAAAATAAAGATAGTAAAAAAAAAAAGCTGTTAAGTTCTCTTCTTGTGATTTCTTCTTGTGATCTGACATTTTGACTCTAGAGGGTTTGCTTAAGGATGACTTTGATTTATGCTAAAGGGTTGAGATTAAGGGAGCATTTGCTCTTATGGTTATGCCTATGGGGTAGCTAGGTGGTACAGTGGATAGAGTGCCAAGTGTAGAATCAGGAAAACACATCTTTCTAAGTTCAAATCTAGCCTCAGACACTTACCAGCTGTGTGACCCAGGGCAAGTCACTTAACCCTATTTGCCTCAGTTTCTTCATCTGTAAATAAGCTGGAGAAGGAAATGGCAAACTATCCTAGTATCTCTGCCAACAAAACCTAAATGGGGTTGCAAAAAGTTGGACGTGACTGAAAGAACCAAACAACAACCATGCTGAAAATAGTCACAAGATCACAGACTTACAGCAAGAATATACTAAGAGGTCACTGAGTCCAATTCACCAACAGATGAGGAAACTGAGGTACAGAGAGTTGAAGTGACTTGTCCAAGGTCAACATGACAGTAAGTAGTAAAAACAGGATTTTAAGTTGGGTCCTCTGGTTCAAAATTCAGCATTCTCTTCACTCTACCATGCAGCCTCTCATCTTGTGCCCTTTTGATATTCATGAAATCATTAGATTTAGTGTTGGAGAGCATCTATTGCTACCCCCTTCATCTTATAGATGCAGAAAAGGATGCCCAGAAAACTGGAATGACTTTCTTCAACTGATATAGCTAAGTAGTAGAAGAGCCGATATTTGACCCCAGGTCCTTTGACCTTTAATCCATTGTTTTATATATTAATCTTTGAACAGGGAATTCTTGCCCTTAAAGATGAGGGCAGGCTTAAAACATAAGAGCATCACTTATTGGGGGGAGGGAATGATGGGAAAACAACAGAATGTTTGCTTTCAAGTTTTCATCTATTAGATCAAAACAGATCCTCAAGTTAAAATCATTACAGATTTGGAATTCTTTGCTGACAGTGACGGCTTATAAAGATGAGTTCATCCTTATGATACCAGATCAAATCCTACAGCTAAAGCATGAATTCAAGTCAATTTATTTTTACATGTACTGTTTGCCTAACCACCAACAGCAAGCTTGACTTCTGTCCTCTGGCATACAGTCTACCCTTTTATTGACTTGGATGATTTTGCCCTAGGTCCCCAATGGGGTCCCAATGCTATGCAATACCCCCTGCTCAGCTATCAACATATTCTTTGTGTGTAATCAAGGAGCTGAGATTTGAAACCTCCAATGATACACTAAGCAAATATGAATCAGAAATCCTGTCCACACAATGTTATAACAAATCCTTCACAACAAAAGAAGAAATACCTTCACTGAGTGAAAGTAAGAAAATCAATGATGAAATGGAAGGGGGAAAAGGAAACAGAGAGAATTCCCCAAAGATTACACTGAAAAAATTTAATTTCTGATCCAAATACCTGACACTAAACACTCTTTCAAATGCTATCCTGAGTCCTGGGTGAAAAGTCAATGACTCAAAAATGGGTTCAGTTTTGAACTCAACCAATTAAACCATTTATTAAGTGTTAACTATGTTTTACTCTGTGAGATGCAGATGATGTAGCATAGTGGCTCCAAAGCTCCCTTCAGATCCAGCTGGAACTGGGTTCAAATTTGCCTCAGATGTAACCTAGCTATATGATCCTAGGCAAATCAATTAAACTTGAAGTTATCTAAGCAACTCTCTAAGATTATAAATTGCATGGAAGGTATGATTTAGATGAGTAGAGTGACTTTCCTCTTCTGGAAGTTTTTTATGCTAATGGTATTTTAGGTACAGTCCCTATATATGCTAGGCACTAGGGGGAAAAAGTCAAAAGAGAAATAATTCTTGCCTTCCAGGAATTTATAACTAATATAACTACAACCTAACAAGGGGAAACATAATCTGTACATATACAAATAAGATACAAGACAATTTTGGTAGCCAGCTATTAGCAGCGAGGGATGGAGATGGGTAAGGAAACGTCAGGGAAAAAAAAAAACTTAATGAAGATGACACTGGATCTGAGCCTCCTTTCCCTAATATTATATGTCCTTGAGCAAGCCAATCAGGAAATAAACATTTATTAAGCAACTACTATGTGCCAGGCACTGTACTAAGTGCTGGAGGTACTAAAAAAGAGACAAAAGACAGTCCCTACCCTCAAGGAGTTTACAATCTAATGAGGGAGACAACATGCAAATAAATATATGCAAGCAAGCTATATACACCATAAATAGGAAATAATTAACAAAGGGAAGGATCTAGAATTAAATGGGGGTAGGGAAAACTTTCTGTTAAAAATATATATTTTAATTGGGAATTAAATGAAGCCAGGGAAGTCAGGAGATGGAATTGAGGAGAATATACTAAGTGTGACAGCCAGCCACAGAAAATGTCTAAAGCCAAGAGATGGAGTATCTTTTTCATGGAATAGCCAGGAGACCAGTGTCACTGAGTTGAAGAGTACTTACAGGGAGTAAGGTCTAAGGAGACTAGAAAGGTAGGAAGGAGCTAGGTTATGAAGTGCTTTGAATATCAAATAATATTTTGTATTTGATACTGGAGGCAAGAGGGAGTCACTAGAGTTTATTGAGTGGAGGACAAAGGAGAGGTGACAAGGTTGCATCTACATTTTAGGAAAATCATTTTGATGGGTGAACAAAGAATGGACTGGAGTGGGGAGATATCTGAGGTAAGAGACTTACCAGCCTGAGGGGCTGGAAGGATACTTTTGCTCTCTCCAGTAAGTAGAAGGGGAAAATAGAAAGGGGTGGGAGAGGATTTAGAGGAGAAGATAATGAGTTTAGCTGTGAGAATGTTGAATTTGAGATATCTACTGGACATCTAGTCTGAGATACCTGAAAGGTAGTTGGAGATGTGAGACTGGAGGTCAGCAGAGAATTCTGGGTAGGATATTTAGATTTGAGAATCATCAGCACAGAGCCGATCATTACATCCATGAAAACTGATTAAAATACCCAATGAAGCAAATAATTTTAATTCTGTAATCTTACAATTCCTCGCCTATAAAATGGGGATTATACATAATACTTGTTGCACAGGGTCATTATGAGATTCATATGATATCATGCACCAGTCAATAAGCATTTATAAGCACCTTCTAGGCCAGGCACTGTTCCAGGCACTGAAAATACAAAGACAAAATTAAAAGTATCCGCATTCAAGCTTACATGTTTTGGAAGAGGGGCAATACGTGCAAAATAAATACAAGATAATTTTAAGATGCAGCAATCACAAAAAAGTCTTCTGTCCAAGGTAGCCCTGGAGCTGAGCTTTAAAGCAAACTACAACTTTTAAGAATTAAAGGTGAAGAAGGACTACATTTTAGGCATGGAAGACAGCCTTGAAAAAGCACAAGGATGGCAGATGGAAAGTCTTGGGTGCAGAACAATAAGGATAGCTTGGCTAGACTATTGAGTTTATGAAGAGGAGTTATGTATGATAAGGCTAGGAAACTAAGCAGATCTTGGAGATCATCTAGAACAGTGGTTCTCAACCTTCCTAATGCCGCTACCCTTTAATACTTGTATGTGGGCATATCTGCATGTGGGTGAACCCGCCTGGGGACAGATAGAGAAGCGGTGTCTTGGTTCCTCAGACCATCGGAAATATGTGTTTTCCAATGGTCTTAGGCGACCCCTGTGACCCCTGTGAAAGGGTCATTTGACCCCCAAAGGGGTCGCGACCCACAGGTTGAGAACCACTGATCTAGAAACTAGATGAACTGGATTACACATTACTCTTTGAGAGTAATACATTACTTATTTTATAGATGAAGAAACTGAAGTCAAGGAGGGTTATATGACATGCCCAATGTCATGCAGGTGATGAGTGCTGGTTTTCGAGTCAGAGGATCTATGTTAAAATATCATTAAATACTTGAAAACCAACACTCTTTCCACTGCACCACATTACTTCTTAAAGGTATGTCAAAGCCAGGTTGTGAAGTACTTAGAAACTTTGTATTTGCTTCTAGAGGTAAGAAGGAATAACTAGAATTTATTAAGCAGTAGAGCGAGGTGGTCAGACCCAGCTTTAGGAATATCATGTTGGCAACTATAAATGTATATAAAAGCAATTCACAGAAGTTGAGGTTAGTTATGGTTATCATGATTCTCACTACTGTAGTATTAGGTCAATGGTTGTTTTCTGGGAATGCTATTTAGAGTGATGAGCTAATCAATACCAGTCAATACTTACTGAAAATATTCATCGGAATAGGAACTTTATATCCCTCACAGAAAACATGACACCCCAAACGTTGGTTGTAATGTCAGAGTTTTTCAATATATTGATCAGTTTTGTTAAGTTTCTTCCTTTAATCTTTCTCTATTTTCTTTTGACAACGTATTTATTATATGTGATGGCTCTCTGAAAGGAGTAGGAATGCAGAAGAAAATGTAGGTGATACATAAACAAAATTTCCTAATAATGTATTAAAAAAGAAAATATGGTATATTA
>CM053582.1:197848342-197867413 GCA_028627135.1 Pseudochirops cupreus | reverse complement strand
TTTTTTTTTCTTTTAGGCATTCATTCGTAGTCTTAGAGCCAGTGTGCATTAGAGGCTGAACTTGAACCCAGGTCACCTTGACACCCACTACCAATATGGGTGTCATCCATAGAAATGGATCCCAGCAGGCCTCAAATCGACTTAGAAAACCACAAATTAACATCATCTGTATTTTATTGCATTTTTATTTATTTTATTAAACATTTCCTAATTTTATTGAAATCTGTTTCTGACCACATGTCAGGCTGGCTTCTGTGAGTTTGATTCCTCTCCACTATACTGCCCTATCTTTCTATATGTTTAGCTTAAGAAATTTTAAAATTAATGTCATTAATTCATTAACACATTAACATTAATTCAATTAGAAGAGATAGTTAAAGTAGATATTTTTGATCACATAAACTTCAAAATCTTTTGCACAGGCAACATTAATACATCTAAGATGAGAAGTAAAGTATTCAACTAGGTAAAATATATCAAATATCTAAAATATAAAGATAGATGGATAGATAAATGGAGAAAAAACAGAAATATATAATAATGAAAGCCTTTGTATACAAATAAGTGGTTAAAGAATATAAATAAAGACTTCTCAAATGAAGACTTGAAAATTATTAAAAGTCATGAAAAAGAATACACCAAAATACAAGTAATAAGAGAAATGCAAATCAAAACAAGCTTGAAGCTTCACCTATTACCCCAAAAATTGACAACAATCACAAAAGAAGGGAATAGTCAATATTGGAGGATTAGTGGAAAGACAGACACAGCAATGTGTTATTATTAGAGTGATAAATTCTGGAAAGCAATTTGGAATTATGGAAAGTGGTTAAAATGCCCAAACTGTTTGAACCAGAAATTCTACTGTTAGGCACATACTTTAAAGAGATAATTAACGAAAAGACTCCATATACACCAAAATATCTATAGCATCACTTTTTGTCATAGAAAAAAAAAAGTAGAAACAAAATAGATATTCATGGACTGGGAAGTAGATAAACAAATTGCCACACCTGAATATAGTGGGATATTACTGTGGTGTAAGAAATAAAGACTGTGATGAATTCAGAGAAGGATAAAAGAACTAACGTGAACTGATGCAGAATGAAATAAGTAGAGCCAAGAAAACAATTTGCATATCAATTGCAACTAGAAAAATGGAAAAAATAAAATAAAAAAGAAAGCTTATAGAAAATGAATGAAAAAATTAGAAAAAGGACAAGCTTTGCCCCAAAGAAGAGATATGAGAAGATACCTCGCTGTGCTCCTTTACTGAGGGGTTATTTTCAGGGGTGTAGAACATTACATATCAGATATTTTTGATGAATTATTTCATTTTACTTGTAATGAGGGAGATTGTTTTTTGGAAGAGGGAGAAAATTCTAGGGGAAATTCTAGGCAATACGTTGTGGGTTTTTTTTAATTTTTGGAGGGGGAAGGCAGGGCAATTGGGGTTAAGTGACTTGCCCAAGGTCACATGGCTAATAAGTGTTAAGTGTCTGAGGTTGGATTTGAACCCATGTCCTCCTGACTCCAGGGCCAGTGCTCTATTCACTGGACCACCCAGCCGCTCAAATTCTAGGCAATATGAAAACAAAAGATATAAATAAAAATCTATTTTTAAAAGAAGACTTAAATGTAATAGATGTTCTGAAGGAAGAACTGACATTATGTAATATCACTGGATGAAGAGGAATTGGACACAGAGAGAAATGATTAAGGTTTTTATATATATATATATATATATATATATATATATATACACATATATATGTATATATATATATGTACTTTATTCAACATATTCAATAAAATTCAAGAACTATGTTTTTAAAAAGAAGTGATGAGGTTCGTGAAATATAAAGAAAAAAAGATTTTGTTGGTGATTCTCTAGCATTTTTTTGAAAGTAGGGTAACTTTATTCTAGAATCATAGACTCATTTATTTAGATAGAATTATCACCAAAAGGTAAAAGGACAATTTGTTACGTTACCAAAGCTTGATAGAAATATCTGTTTTATTTATTTTATGCTCACCTAGCAAAATTTTGATCTGTAATTTGTTTTCCTGAATAGATGAGAATGGGGTGTCTCGAACATTGTTAAGTATGTCTAGCATTACGAATTTGTATATTTGTGTTTTGGTTTATATGTCAGGTTATCGTGAATTTTGTTAGTGTAATTTGTTAGCTGTATCAGTTCTTTATAGATGGATAGTTTTGTGTTTCTCAACATGTGAAATGAGCCCCTATTGGGGCATGTTTTAACTCTACCAAGAAAGAGCAGTCACCCACTGAATTCCACCTAAAAAAACAAAGAAAACACAATTCATCTTTTCTTAATGATTTAATTACCACATTGTACTCTAATGAATTGATATTTCTGACTTCATTTTTAACTCTTATACATCTTTGTTTTGTTTTGTTTTGCATGTCTGGTTTTTTTGGGGGTGGGTCTGGAATTGTTTAGACATCTTTAATTAGGAATTATAGAACCTAGGGAATTCAGTGGAGCCTGGGTGGAAAGGGGTGAGGGCAGGTGGCACTACTATGGGACATAATTGAGCTGGATTGGAGACCAGGGCCATGGGAGTTTCACAAGTTGATGGTCTTAGAATCCACAGCAATTAGAAAAAATAAGGTAATAGGATTGAGAACACTTTGATTGAGACATTGAACTTATTTGAGGGAAGAGTGAGTGACCTAGAGGTCCATAGATGACATGACAGCAAAAAGGATCTGGGCAGGGTGGTATAAGTTTTAAAAGAGGAGATCTGGTGGCTGAATGATAGAAACAGAAAGAGGGTTTGAAAATATCAGTGGTGAACAAGTAGCGTGCCAGCTCTTCCTCCTAGTCCAGCCTGTCCGGAGGTATGCTAGAAGGAGCAGCTGGCCTGAGAAAAGATGACAAGAGATGCTGTGTTTTCATGAAAAAGCTAGGTTTCTGGGAGCGCAAAAAGATGGAAGGAATATGAAAGGAAAGGATCTAAGAGTATTCATTTAGAGGTGTAAGGCCTTGTAATTCATGTAGTACAACCCTCTGGTTTTAATACTATTTTTTTTCCAATTACACATAAAGATAATTTTTAACATTCATTTTTTAAATAAAATTTTGAGTTCCAAATTTTCTCCCTCCTCCTTCCTTAAGATGGTAAGCAATTTGATATAGGTGTTTCATATATACATATATATATATATATATATATATATATATATATATGCAGCATTGCACAACATATTTCCATATTAGTCATGTTGTGAAAGAAGAAACAGAACAAAAATAAAAAATAAAAAAAATAAGGCAAATTCAAGTGGCATGCTTAAATTTGCATTCAGACTCTATCAGTTCTTTCTCCGGAGGCAGGAGGCATTTGTCATCCTAAGTCTTTTGGAACTGTCTTGGATCATTGTATTGCTGAGTAGAGCTAAGTCAATCATAGTTCACTGTCAGACAATGTTTCTGCTTACTGTGCACAATGTTCTCTGGTTCTGATCACTTCACTCAGCATCAGTTCATATAAGGCTTTCCAGGTTTTTATGATTTCTGTCTGTTCATTTCTTATAGCACAATAATATTCCATTACATTTATATACTACAGTTTGTTCAGTCATTCCTCATTTGATAAGCATCCCCTTAATTTCCAATTCTTTGCCACCACAGAAAGTACTACTACAAATGTTTTTGCATGTGTATGTCCTTTTCTCTTTTTTAAAATCTCTTTGGGTAATCCTCTGATTTTAAAGATGAAAATGAGACAGGATCTAAAAAATGACTTACTCATGGTCACAGATGTAATAAAGGGCAGAGTCATGTCCTCAGACTTTAATTCCCATGATCTTTGTTTGCCCTGTCCCACCACAGAGGAAGCTTCTTGATAGGCAAAAAAAGAAAAGGAGGGCAAAGGAAGATAGTAATGGGGGACTGAACTGAGCTGTTTACTGGGCTTTGGTGGGAGATCCATGTCAGAAACTGAAGACAGCTGCAAACCATTGCACCTGCACATCACCTTTACCTTTGATGTGCCCAGAGCATCCTGCACTGATCTCAGACATCCAGTGTGAAATATGTCCCCAGATCAAATGTTTTTGTTTTGTTTTGTTTTGTTTTTCCTGAGATTGGAAGGCAGAAATCACTCCAGGGGAAGGTGCTCTTAGAGAGGGTAATGAGTAAAAAATCTCCTCAGCCTCAAAGAATCTGCTTCTAGGATATCATCACCTGCGGCTTAGTTGCTATCACTAATACTGGTTTGAACCCTGATATTATTATGGAAATTCCCCTTATACGTTTAATCTATAATTTTCAATCTTAGAGAGTTGCCTGGGGCATTAAGAGGATGAGTGACTTGGTCATGGTCATATAACTCATAGGTGTCTAACAGAGGATGATCCCAGATCTTTTTGAGGTCAAGGCATCTGTTTCCCGTGCTTTAACCTTACATGGTTAAATTTGGTTCATAAATTGGGTCATGGTAGAATGTCAAAATGAAAGTGAATCTCTGTATTTGAGGACTCTGTCACTCCCTAGTTAAAGAAATAAATGTTGAAATATGTTTGTACAAAGTAGTCAGAAAAGCCTTTCTCTTCTGGTTCTCCTAATGTATTTTCACAATGTGTATGCTCTTATAATTTGGACATTACAAATCCTGCACTAGATGAAACATCAAATAACTTCTAGGAAAAAGAGCATGTGAATGAAAAGTGAGCTGAAAATCGAAGACACTTTCAGCAATCCTCATGAACTTTGCCTGAGAAAATGTCTTGGATCCCTGTCCTATCAAGAGTGGAGATTTATAGTACTTTTTCCTGGTATTAATATCTAGTTCCAAAGTGTTTATTTTGAAGACAACAGGGACAGCTTTTATCCTTGTTCTTGAAGTTCAAAGTCTTCTACACCAGACTATGCTGTGGTGCGCTCACAATTCCACCATTACTCAGTTTGGTAAGATCTCTTCCGTGAGGTTCAGTGTGGTTCAGTGTGCTTGTTAAAGAAATATGTGCTAGGAGTAGATGGCATTTACCTCTGTCTAGCTTTTAAGACTTTACTTAGGAAAAAAATTACCAAGTGTACTGGTGTGATAACAAAATTAAATGGGATTCTGGGAAAAAGAAGAAATTTCTAGGGGTCCACCAAAGTCAGCTAAGGATGAGCTATGGTGGTAGGGTTTTAAGCAGCCTGATGGAGTTGGGGGCTCTGGGGTTGGTAGGCCCCATGGTTGCAGCATAATGACTAAGGAAGTGACCTTCAACCAGGATCAGTGAGTAGCCTTAGACTAGTTAACAACATCATCTCATGCCTGGACTATTCCAATAACCTTCTGGTTGGTTTTCCTGCCTCACATCTCTTTCATTCTAGACACTTCTCTGCTTAACTGTAAAACTGATCTTCCTAAAGCACAGGTATGACCATTTCAGCCCCTTATTCGTATTCAATAAACTCCAGTAGCTCCCTTTTACCTCCTGCATAAAATGTAAGATATTCTGTTTGGATTATAAAGCCTTTAACAACCTGGTCCCTCCTACCTTTTCAGTCTTCTTAATCTTTATTCCTCTTCACATATTCTGCTATCCAATGACACCACCCTCCCAACATTCCATCTTCCAACTGTGCATTTTTGCCAGTTTTACTGACTACCTCACCTGCCTGCAATCCTCTCCCTCCTTGTCTCCCCCTCCTGACTTCCTTCCTTGGGCTTCTTCCAGTTTCTGATAAAATTCTGCCTTCTTCATTAAGCCTTTCCCAGTCCTCCCTAGGTGTTTTCTCTGTTGATTATGTCCAGTTTATCCTGTGTATAGCTGGTTTGTACATAGTTGTTTGCACATTGTCTTTTCTATTAGTATGTGTGCTCTTTGAGAACAGTGGCTGTCTTTTGCCTTTCTGTATATCCCCAGACCTTAGCACAATGCCTGGCATGTAATAGGGACTTAATAAATGCTTATGGAATAGACTTGACTTCTCGGTCCACTCAAGGAAAGATAGATTCACCTGCTGCTAGTAAAGAATCCAAGGGACTTCTTTTGTCTATTGCTTCAGGCTTAGGCAAAACTGTAAGGAAATGACAGTGGGGAGGATTTTTCTCATTGTTTTATATTCATTGTCCTTGTTATCTGAAATGTGTATATAAATTCTAACAGCCCTTTATACTAATGACAGCTTTTTTGTTGTGTGTACAATTCATAAAAGAGAGAAAAGGTTTCTCCTTTTAAAAGGCAGTTTTTTTTTCCTACTTAGTATTGTTAAGCTCTGCTCAGAACCAAAGATGCAGAGCCATAGAGAGAGGGCTAACAATATTACCTATTAACTTTATAAAAGTAGTCCTAGACTTGTTTTCTTTCTCTTGAAAACAAAAACAAATAAAAAAAGATGAGCCAGAAAACAGCTCATTATGAGTAACAAAAATTGCTTTCACTTTCATTGTAAGAAGCTTTGGGCAGCTAGTCCCCCTTTTCACAAGTTTGTCACAGGCTTAGAGAAATTTGTCTTGTTCTGTTTGGCTCCAAGTACCAGAATTAGGATCAATAGGTAGAAGATGTAAAAGAAGTCCATTTGGGATCAATATATTTATATTTATGTATTTCATATATATATGTATATATATATATGATAGGTATATATATATGTATATATATATGTATATACTTATATTTTAATTTTAAGTCTTAAGAACAAGAGCTATACAAAAGTGGAATGGGCTATTGTGAGAGATAGTTGGTTACTACTCCCTAGAGGTCAAGTGAATATTGAATGGATACATTTTACAGACATTATAAAGAGGCATCTTGGTCCAAAATGGATTTGGCTAGATGACCTTTGAGGTGACTTAGTTCTGAGATTTTGTGATTTTTGAGATTCTTAAATGGTTGGCAAGATGATGTTTTATGACCTACTGGTGGCATCACAATGGAAGAGATTTGAAAGAATGAAATAGACAAATAGGAGATATACTTCAATAAACATTTATTAGGAGTCTCCTCCATGGAAAACATTGTGTTGTGTCCTGTGGAATGGAAAGGCAAAAGTGGAGGCTGCTTGGAATAGAAAATAGAAGTCCTGGACTTGAAATCACCGAGACCTAGTTACTAGCTGGGTGACTGTGCTCAAGTCACTTAATCTCTCTCAGCCTAAGTTTCCTTATCTGTAAAGTGGGGATGATAAAACACCTATGTCAGAAAGCTATAAAGATCAAGTAAGATAACATATTAAAGGTTTATAAACCTTAAATATTGTACTAATATTAGATATTAGTAATTCAGCAATCTCTGCCTTCCTGGGGATTATATTCTTTAAGCCCCATAAAAGGTTTATGAACTTTAAAGTGTTATATAAATGTTGGATATTGATAATTGAACAATCCTTGCCTTCATGGAGATTTCTTCTTTTGGGTAAAGAGGATGCAGAATGCATACTGAGGAGTAAATTAAAGTCAATTTGAGAAGAGAGAGAGCATGTGTACCTGGAGGAATCAGTAGCAGCTTCCTATGGTACCTGACCTGATCCTTGAAAGTAGTTTAAGATAGAACACCAGGGATAAACTTCAGCTATGGGAAGAGGGCAAGGGAGGTGAGGGGAGAATGTATGATGGATGGAAGCATGGCATGGAATAGAGAAATGCTGAATTCTGGGAACTGCTAGTGGACCAATTTGGTTTTAACTTAACATGTACAAAGGGAAGGAACATAAAATAAGCCTGGAAAGGTATTTAAAGACATTATGGGGAGCTTTAAATGGAAGACTGAAGAGATTTTTTTAAAATTAGATTCCAGAAAGCAGTGAAGGGATCCTCCCCAAGCCACTTAACGACAGTCTTCTAGGTAGTGCGAAAGAAACATTTGTTCCTTAATATCGATGCTTCATTTAAAAAAGGGAGAGAGAAATAACTTCGCAAAGGATGAGAAAGGCATAGACCCTTGCCAAATTTCTTTGGGTGTCCTTGGTACTTAGTTGGACAGCATGACTTCGAGCACTTTAAAACTTACAGGGAGAAAAGAAGGGCAGAGTTCCATATGGGATACTGGGGGACAGTGAGGAGAAAAATGACTCAAGTGGTCATTTCTGGCCCTATTATCAGTTATGATGGATGGGTGGTAGAGAGACAGGAGGAGAAATGTCTATTTAAAGCTAAGCAATTAAGAAAGTATGTCTAAGTACAGAGAAAATGGCAGTGCCGATTCTGACTGTTGATGTGTCTGATGAAGCAGGACTACTTCACCTACAAACTGACACAGCTGCATTAATGTGGCTTTAAATAGCAGTTCTCATCTGCCTATGATGGAGCTGTGAAGGAGAGTGCCTCATCACCTGTGGGCTTATAAATGTAGATTATTCCCTTTTGACTAGAAATCATTTCTACCTGGATTCCTCCTCCAGTGTTGAATCGTGGCTTTCCATTGTCTCCAAAATGAGCACTAAACACCAATTTGTTGTTTTGGCTTTGGCCCTCTTGGTATGTTAGGCGATCCTGAGGTACATTAACCTTATGCTTTTTAAATTTCCACTTGTACTTTTTTAAAATGCCAAGTGTAATTGCGGTGATTTGCCCAATTGCTTTCATGTACATGTAGTCAGGCAGGTTTATGATGCTGGGATACACGACTCACTGAGCAAAATTAAGGCATCATTATCTAAGACTATGACTGTAGCTTAGTTATAGGAGAAAAAAATTGCAGGTGGGAGAGATCTGATTCTGAACTTAAGGAGACCTTGCCACACAGGCACATTCTAAATATATCCCACCACATCAGAAATCCTATTGAATTTAGTTATGCTTTCTCTGCATTTCCTTTCACCAATATTGCTGAATATCAAGATCACTGAGTGTTAAGAGTTGCATTCTCTTGTAGTTGTAAATTAAAACATATTTTCCTTTTTCCCCCTCAGGAGGAAGTGGTAGTAACAATGTTTAAATTTATTTATTTTTCGCTAGGGAGGCATTGAATAGGAACTATTTTCTGGTACAGGATAATAGAGGCAAAGCACATTGAGGAAAAAAAAATATTCTGCCTTCTTCCTGAGAGTTGTGCCCTATGAGAGTAGCTGCATTGCCATCTCTATGTTTGGAGGTTGTTCCTTCATGATGGGGTCTGCACCTGGGAACCATGATTTATGATGTCCTCAGAGAAAGACGATGGTGGTACACACAAAGACGGAGACAGAGGCTCATCATAATGAACTGGCTAATCGCAACAAAGATAAGGTACCTATGATGATCTGCTTATTGTACAGTTCCCTTTTTTGTAATACATTCTATTCCACTGAAGCTTCTAGAACAGTGGTTTATAGCCAGTGGAACAAGTATAGCTGCCCAGTAAGACTTTGGGGTGCAGACTGATCCCAGAGATCCTTGAATCCATACTTTGAACAAGTATCACCATTTTGATCTTTAGTTAGGTCCTACAAAATATATTGTGTAAATTTTTAAAATGCACAAACAAAACCTGTGGAGCCAAGATTAGAAGGAAAGCAGGAAATGGGAGGGGGAATTTATAGCAAGTTTCTCGATAAAGGTCTCATTTCTCAAATGTATAGGAAATTGAGTCATAACTATAAGAATACGAGTCATTTCCCAATAAATGGTCAAAGGATACAAACAGGCGGTTTTCAGAAGAAATCAAAACTGTCTACAGTCAAGAAAAAAGAATGTTCCAAATCACTATTGATTAGAGAAATGCAAATTAAAATAACCCTGAGGTACCATCTGACACCTATCAGATTGGCTAATATGATAAAAAGGAAAATGACAAATGTTTTGATGGGACATGGAAAAATTGGGACACTAATGCACTATTGCTGGAATTGTGAATTGATTCAACTAATTCTGGAGAATGATTTAGAACTATGCTCAAAGGACTATAAAACTGTGTGTACCCTTTAACCCAGCCATACCACCACTAGGTCTGTATCCCAAAAATATTTTTTAAAAGGGAAAAGAACCTATACATACAAACATATTTATATCAGCTCATTTTATTCAGGCAAAGAATTAGACACTGAGGGGATGCCCATCAATTGGGGAATGACCAAACAAGTTGTGGTATATGATTGTGACAGAATATTATTGTGCTACAATAAATGACAAGCAGGATGCTTTCACACACAAAAAAAAAAAACTTGAAAAGACTTACATGAACTGATACAAGGTGAAGTGAGCAAAACCAGAGAACATTATACACAGTAACAGCAATATTATAAGATGATCAACTGGAAATGATTTAACTTTTCTCAGCAATGCAACAACACTTCCAATGGACTAATTGGAAAAAATACTATGCACCTCCAGAGAAAGAACCAGTGGAGTCTGAATGTAGTTTGAAGCATACATTTTTTTTTTACTCCATGATCTGTGGTTTCTTTCATGATATGTCATATAAGGAACTATTTTTTTTTTATCACTGCACATGTATAATCTATATCAAGGAGGGGGGAATGAAGGAGGGAAGGAGAAAGTTTGGAACTCATTTCAAACTCATTATTTTTTAATATAATTATCAAAACTGTCTACAGTCAAGAAAAAAGAATGCTCCAAATCACTATTGATTAGAGAAATGCAAATTAAAATAACCCTGAGGTACCATATATGATAAAATTTGTTTTTTCATGTAACTGGAAAATTATAAAAATTTTTATAGCAAAATATGCACACATATGTATGTATGTATATATATATATGTATGTATGTATGTATGTATGTATGTAAAGAGAAAGAGAGAGAGAAACTCAGGGAAATAGTATCTCACAAATATGTACTATACACATACCCATATAAGTATTTTCAAATATATTTCAAATATTAGGCTATCAGTCTGGGTGGTAGATAAACTCTTAGGTTTTAGGTCACAGAAAAATCTGAAGTTGGTCCCACTTCTGATGCTATGATTACAGGCAATTGACCTCTCTTAGCCCCAGTCTTCTCAAAAATACAATGGGGGTAGGAATAGCTATAACACCAACCTTCCAGTCTTGCACTGAGGCTAAAATGAGCTCATATATGTAAAGTATATTGAGAACCATAAAGAGCAATGTAAATATTATTTAATTATGTTGGTGATAGAATCTGTTGATTCAAGAAAAAACATTAATTTAAAAGTATTACTGACTTTGTCATAGCTTTTTTTAATTGTGTATTTCCTCATCTGATAGATGCTAGAACTATAATTACTAGTAAATGAGGGTTCCCAACAATGTTTTATGTGGGTAATTGTTTGAAAGGGCAAAGACACCTCTGTTTGACATCTAGGTAGTGCTAAAACAATATTGTTGGAATGTTGATGTTTAATAAAGATTGCCAGATATAATGGTGCCAGGAATGAAGATGGAAAACTTCCCACCAGAATCATGGGGCATATGTTTCCATTTCGAAAAAACCTGGCAATGTGTGTGTAGTTCAAGTTCATCCCCATTAGAAATTGGAATGAATACCAGATGTGCCACTAACCTTATGGGCAAGTGATTAAATAACATGACATGGGATAGATTGATAAAGAGGAAGAGAATGTATTTGAGTGAGGAGAAATCCGTCAATATACATGTGAGGAGAGTCAAGATGAAAAAGAATGATTTAATATATACTCGATTCAGCTGTAACAAGTCAGAGATGGCATATGCATCTAGACATTTTTCAGTCTCAGAGTGCTATCGTAAGGTTAATATGGGTCGCTTACTCTGCCTGGGTCCCCGGGACTGAAACCAGGATTAGTAATACGTGACTGAAATTTAAGGTAGAGAATTCATAGGACATGAAGATAGAAGTGTGAAGAGTATAATCACATGGCTGTATGTAGGCGGGAATAAGACTTGATTGGCCAGGAAGAGTTTGGACTTAGAATTCAAATGACCTGAAGAGGTCAAATAGATTTTACAGGCATAGAGAGGTTCATGATAAACTTTAGAGAATGTAACTAAGACTAGAGGAGGAGCAATCAAGTACTAGAAGCTGCCTAGAGTCAACAAGTCTCATACCAGAGGACAGCAGTGTGGACTTCTGGGTCCAGGGCAAGCTCATTCCTCTTTGCCCTATCATATATATCCAACTGTTTGCTGTGTTCAGGCAACCCTGGTCCCAAGGAATTGATCATACTAGGAAGGCAGAGGCCTCTAGATGAATCTTGCCCCTTTCTAAGACAGGAAATATATGCTATAATTACTTCATAATTACTCAATAAACTACCTTGTAAGTTTTGTGAACTATGGATATACAAGGTTGAAATCATCATTAGTTCTCTTCCTCCTCACTTTAGCCTCTTGGAGACTAAGCCTCAGACTAGCTTCCTTTTTAAAAATTAAACTATTTATTTTTAGTTTTCAACAATCACTTCCATAAGTTTTAAATTTTCTCCCCCTCCCTCCCTAAGACATCTTGCAATCTAATACGGGTGCTACACATACATTCCTATTAAACATATTTTCACATTTCAGACTAGCTTCCTTCAAAGTTCAACTCAGGCAACTCTTCCAAAGTGGGGTGTTTTATACCCCTTCCCCTAGGGCCTCCTCCCCAAATTATCTTATATTCACATATATATTTTGCAAATAATTGATCATATGCATCTGTGCTCCCCAGTGGGATATAAGCTTCTTGAGACTATACGTGATTTCAGGCTTATCTTTGTATCTTCGATATCTAGCATAGTGTCTGGCGCAGTGGGACATTCATGTGTTAATAATGATGATCATAATAATGAACCAGCATGTAGATAGCCCTTTAAGGCTTGCCAACCATTTTCACACATATTATCTTATTTGATCCTCACAACAACCCTAAGTGGTTGGTACCTTTATTATTCCCCTTTTGCAGATGAGGAAACTGAAGAGCTTAACAGACTTTCTCCAGGTACACTTAGGGTCTTAAGGGTCTTTGGCATGGTTTGAATCCATGTCTTCTCAACTCCAAGCCCATCACTTTATCCCCTACCCTATGCTGTCCTCTGGATAGTTAGTCCACTAAAAAATGGATAACCAGATAGTCTGGATAACTTCCAGATAGGTACTGTCCTCCCCAGGACACAGAAGGAGATTGATTCCAGCCCAGGCTTTCGGTTCGGAGCCTCAGCATTGCATTTGACGAGAAAATGATCAGTATACAATAGGAAAATGATTGGTGTTCTGTTTGACATTTTGTTTCCTTGGTGCACAGTGCATCCAAAAGCTAATATGTAATCATCTTAAAATAAAAACAAACTCAAACCTCTAGAAACCTCTCTATCTTGCATTAAGGGGTGAAGTGGAAGGGTTAAGGGGAGTGGGTTGTCAAAACAGCAGAAGCCTGGAAACTGAAATAATGCTCTGTTTCTTTCCCCTGTCTGTTCCTTAGGAATTATGGTCCGATGGATGTTGGCTGGTGCTGAGGACTATTTTTAAACCCTGCCAGCATTCAGATATGTCCCCTTTGTGCTTATTCATACAAGGAAACCATTTTCCCTCTTCTTATTAAAGAAATCACAAATATCAGCTGTGGTCTGGCCACATGCTGGTTTATCTGTTGCCAAGCCCTGGAAAGTCTAAGTAGCTAGCAAAATCAGACCAGGATTAGAACTACCTCGGGATTGTGCACTGAGATATTAACCAAAGGATCCACACTATTGTCATCTTCCACTTGGAGAGGATGTAATGGAGTGGACCATTGGTAATTAAGCCCATTTGTTTCCTATTTGATGATCTTCTTTGGCCCTGTCAGGGTTCCATGGGTACTTCCGCTATATGAGATATTTATGGTATTCAGGAAAAGGGAGAGTCCCACAAGGATATTTATAAAATGGCCCTTGACCCCAGAGGAGCATTCTGGTGGCACTGTAATATGGAACATAGGCAAGCACCATATGCCTTTTTCTGTCCTGAGGTTCACATCCATCCCTTCATATTCCCCTTCTTGACAGCATCCCTACCCTCCCTTATCATTTTCTCTTTGCTGCTGTTATTCACTTGGGTTTGCATAGCCTGGTCTCAGCCGCTGTTCAAAGGAAACTGTAGCCGTTCTGCTCAGTCTGGCTGCCTGGTAGTTCAAAAGATAAGAAGCACTTTCTAGCATGAAATAGGCCATGAAATATGTTTGAAAATAAAGTTGTTAATGACAATTGTCATCAAAAACTTCTCTTTCAAATGCATCATTCACAGCTTACATACCTAAGAGAGATGATCTCCTCTTTTGAAATTTCACACTGTGAGGCAGCTAGTGGAGGCAGACATGGTCAAATCTTCATATTCCCACAATGGTGTGTATGTAGACACACATACATGTATGCACATACATAATACCCACATTCTTATGCTTGCCTATACAACACATGTACAGAAAACACGTAATACCTAAATATATATTGTACAACACACGTATACTTACATGTGAATGCGTAACACACATACATATAAGTACATGCATCTATAGAGACACGTATACAAAAATTTCCACACATATATATTTTCATATCTATGTATATTATGGGGGATGTGTATATAGATGTAGATAGGCATCTATACACACATTCAGACACATACCTATCCGTACATACACAACCATATATACTGCCTCCAATCTATCCCATACACTACTGCCAAAATGAGTTCCTGAAGTGCATTTCTAACTAGATCATTACCTTACTCAATCATTTCCAGTGGCTTCCTGTTGCCTTTAGGATAAATTATAAACTCTACTAAGTTTTTAAAGCCTGGTCACAATCTCTCCAGCCACACTGGGCATTCTTCTGTCTCCTGTCCTTGGTGATGAGTCAAAGTGGACTTCTCTCTGTTTCTCAGACATGATATCCCATCTCCTATCTCCCTTCATTTTCCATTTCCCATGCCTGGAATGCACATCTTTCTCAAACTACTATCTGAATGGAGACTGTCCCTCTCCTCAAGCCGACAGTGCCTCTGCATCCTCAAGGTGACTTTGTATTTGTGTCTGTTCATTATGCATTTAGCATGTGGTTTCCTCTGGTATAAAGTACTTTATTTGGAGGCAGGAACTGGGTTTTGGGTCTTTGTTCTTTCTCTCTCCGGTACTCAGAACAGGGCTTGATGCCTAGTACGTATTTAATATATGTTTGCTGACTGATTGACTGACGTGCTATCCATGACATCTATAGAGAGTTATACTCTGCGTGTTTCTGTGCCAAATTGCTCTTCTCTCTGTTTCTCACAAATGGCAAACACTCCATCTCTCATCTCCATGACTTATACCGGATGCCCCTCCTCCTCTCTACCTCAGAGAATCCTTCTGTTTTTCCAGCACCACCTTCTACATGGTACTTTTCCTGATCCCCACAACTGTTAATGCCCTCCCTCGATAACTAGAGGTATTTTCACCACTTTGCATTTATTCCATATATATTTATATGTGTGCTTATCTCCCCATTGGGACTGGAGTTCTTTCACTCTTTTTTACTGGAATTCCTACCAACTAGAATGATGCCTAAAACAGAGTTGGTGCTTAATGAATGCTTATTAATTGATCTTGCAATTATGTAGGGACACAATGTACTTAATTATATAAACATATAGGCACATGTAGTGCTTATTTATGTGTACATACACACATGCATGACGGATATTAATCTATAGTGGTAGAAGGGGTTCCTTATTGCAAGTTGCCCAGCTGAAGAATAAATTATACATCTACATCTATATATATATACATATATGTGTATATATATATATATATATATATATACATATACAAATTCATAGATACTAAGATTTGCATGTAATTCACTTAATATATACCCCATTATGTGTATGGCTGTGCATATACATATCTAGAAATAGATATATTATCTGCAGCCTTCTCCTACAAGATATACTACCTGTGAACTCATGGAATGGATTCTGTCCTGGGGACTGCCTAATCTTAAGAAGAGGAGATCAGGTTTTACTTTTAAATTCTCTCACTCATTATGTCCTCCCCTCTAGGGAATATCTCGGCAAAAAAGCTTTGAATGGTTCATATCTTTGGTCTCACCTAAAAGGGATTAACAGGGACACTTCTAGAAAGAATATTACTTGTTCAAAGTCGATATTGGGCACTAGGCATCTATTATTTGTTTCACTGCAAAAAAGAAATAAAGTACAAAAGATTCACACACACACACACACACACACACACAAACTGTCACATCAATTACACTCTTGTGAAAGTTGAGACTTTGAGATATTTCGCTTTGACCTTTGACCTATGCCATCTACATCACTCAAAAGCCCAGATTGCCTGGCAAAGCAGGGCATCATCTGAGCTTCCTTAGTCCTTTCAGCAGAAGCATCTTCTTCCTAAAGCTTTTGCCTGGCAGGGTGCAACTCCTCTCCTGAGAAGCAGTGTAGTTTCGGAGCTGGGTAACTGATTCAGACTCAGGAACCAAAGAATTCCTACACTATCAAGGTAATCATAAGGACTGGAAATACTCATCTCAGGATCGCTACTTGGTCATTTGAATTTAAGGAAAGAAATACAACTGCCCGGGTTGTGGGGCCCAGTCACAGGCTTGCCTGATCAAACATATGTTCTTGTTGGCACATGTTCATAGCCACCATCGCTGCTGGACATCTTGGGGAGGATGGGGAAGTATACCCTCTCTTTGCTGCTAAAAGTCCAAGGAAGGGCTGGCAGCATCCCAAGCAACAGTCTCAAAAGAGAGGAAGAGAGAGCGAGACAGAGCCTTTGTCCTCTCCTTTTATAGTCTACTGAGTAGGAGGCTTTTCCTGGCTCAGCTAGCAATCATCTATGACATAGCCCCACAGTCTTTTAGTGTTGAGGCAGATGCATGCCCAGCTCTGTGGGAGCACTTCTAGTAGATTGTTCTGTGTGTGTGTGTGTGTGTGTGTGTGTGTGTGTGTGTGTGTGTGCTCGCACATGTGCAAGTGCATGTTCATGCACTAGCCTGTGGGGAAGGGGTGGAGAGACAAAGAGAGAAAGAGACAGACAGAGAGATTTGAGGGGGAGGAGAGCAGAAATATTGTTAGGTTACCATCAGAAAGATCTAGGTTCACATACTGGCCCTGGTGATTATTTCTGGTATGATACAGTCCTGGGCAAGTCATTGAAGCTCTATGTGATTCCAGTGACATTCTAGTATTTTCAGTTTCCAATGATAAAAGAGTTTCTTTATTAGAAATTACCAATACATAAATTATATATTCATATACATACAAGTTCATAGAATCTCAGATTTAAAGATATATAACTTATAAATATCCTATACACAAACACATATAAATATGTGTGTGTGTGTATGTGAGTATGTGTATGTGTGTGTGTGTGTGTGTGTGTGTGTGTGTGTGTGTGTGTGTGTGTGTAACAGTACCTGGCCAGCCTCAACTACTATAGGAACAGCTAGTGTGTCTTATGAAAAAAAAACATAGTTATAGAATCTGTGGGTTGAGATTTATAAAGGAAGAAGTTTAAAAAAAATAGGAGAGCTGATGCTGAAAGAAAATTCTCAGGCAGAGCTGACCTGCCTAGCACCAAAATATCTTTTCATACTATTTCTTCCTTCCTCCCTCCCTCCCTCCCTTCCTTCCTTCCTTCCTTTTTTCCTTCTTTTCTTTTTTCCCCTTTTTGAAAAAATTCCATCATTCAGAAACATTCTCTTTTAAAATGCAAATACATTTTGAGAACTAAAAGTTCATCATTCATTCACACTTTAGTGTGCATTAATTAATTTAGACCTTTCTTTTCTTAAAACCTAGCCATGATCAAGAACATTAAGTGACAGAGCTTTTTAATTAAATGGAGGAGGGGATATAGGCAGTTTAGGGAACTGTAGTACTTCAGAGGGGAGTGTAGACCTTGATGAGACACCTGTTAGGAGTGTGATTTCAAAGACTTGGTCACTGTGACCTTCAATTCGGTATTGGTGGGTTCTCTCTAAAGAACTCCAGAGGGCCCTAGATATAGAAAAGTATAATTAAGACTTAATATTTTGTGTTAAGTGGTAAGTGTGGGTAGGGGTCTAGTTAGGTAGAAATGCTGAAAATCCCCAGCTGAGGAAGAAAGATAATTGGTTTGACAGAGGGGACCAGAAGAAGGGAGCTAATAAAACTTTTTTTTTTTTTTGCCAAAGCATAGGGAGAATTATTGCTCTTGGAATGCAGCTTTGCATATTTTCTTTCAGTGAACACTTTCTTTTGTTTTCTGGTTTTATATGAGTCTGAATTTAAACAGGTAAACTGTTCTTTTGACTGCACAGTGTCTCTAGTATTTGACAGGTTGTAAGGTCTGGAGAAGGGAATATATAAGATGAGTTTTCAGAAAGACCTTGGAGAAATTGGTGGCAGCCTTTCTTTTAAGAGTTCCTGACCATTGTGCTTATTAACCTGGATTCCATGGACATTTTAAGACAAAATGATAACTATTTCAACTAGTTTCCTTTGTAATTCCATATATTTTATTTTATGCATTTAAAAACATCAGTCTGAGAAGAGATCAATAAGCTTTACTAAAATGTCAAAATTTCCGCAACAACAACAACAAAAGTCAAGAACTGCTGCCTTACAGAGAGTTGGGTACAGGGGTTAATCAATAATGAATTTGAGCAATAAATTGGTAAAACTGGTTTTGTAGGTTCCTTGCAGGAACATTATGTGGGCAACCCAAAAATGGTAGGCTCATGAGTCCTTAGAAGGTCAACACTAGTAACAAGGAGAGAGGAGAAGAAATGGAGGAACACACCAAAGAAGTACTTTATTTATTTGACCATTTTGCCTAGGAAGGATATTGTACTCGAGAAAAATAAAGGAAAATGTATTTTTCTCCCTTGCTCTCCATCCCTTAGGCACCTCCTAACCCCTTTTTCTCAGAATACTGCACTTGACCTAGTTTTATTAATTTAGACACACTATAGAATCAGGAGGCTTTAAGGGCTATGCTGGGAACCTAAGCTAAGCATTTATAATGTCATTTCTATGGGATGCTTCATAAAAGTCCTACTCTAATGCTTTAACGTGACATGGCGATGATTTGGGTTTCTCCAGAGCTATGTCTGTGGAGCAAAAACATGGGATATTCCAAAATGTTGAAAAAACTTTTAATACCTTCCCAGAAGCCAGTTGTGTGTATTTCCCAGGACCAGCTTACGTAGGTGAGTAGAGGTTC
>CM053582.1:197817699-197847842 GCA_028627135.1 Pseudochirops cupreus | reverse complement strand
ACACTTTCTAGCTGTATGACCCCAGGCAAGTCAGATAACCCTAATTATCTCAAAAAACAGTTATTTCTTGAATAGTTACTCTGTATGAAGCAATCCTAGATGATACATAACTAACAAATACAAAGGAGGCATTGCAATTAAGAGGCTAAAATGTACTCACATATCTATAAGGTAAAATAGAATTAAGAAAAAAAAGAGTGATAATGGAATAGTCCCTGTGCTAGGAATTGGAAGAGACCTTGGACTGAAGTCTTATTCTGGCGTTACTAAGGGTATCATCCTAGGAATTTAATTAACTTTCCTGATGCTGTTTCCTAATTCCATAAAATGCAGTTAATGTTCACATTACCTATTTCACAAGATTATATGAGAAAAATACTTTGTAATGCTAACATTCCATCTTCTACAGGAAGTCTTTCCCAGTTCCACTCAATTCTAGTGCCTTCCCTTTGTTTATGTCCTAGTAATCATACATAGAGATATATCTTATCAGTGTCTACATGTACACACATATGTATATATGCATATGTGTGCATATGCATGCGTGTGCATATACACACACATACATGTATATGTGTATATGTGTTTATGTATTTGTTGTTGTTATTTGTCCTCCCCCATTAGGTTGTGAGGTCCTTTGAAGGCAAAGGCTGTCTTTTGCCTCTTTTTGTACCCTAGAACTTAGCACAATGCCTGGCTCATAGCAGGCACTTAATAACTGTTTGCTAATTAATAGGTTGACATGTTAGCCAGCAATCATTTGTTAAAACACTTTATGCCAGACAATGTGGAAGAGAGGGTGGGGGATCCAAAGAAAGGTGAAATTAAAATCATTCTAAAGGAGAAAAAATGTGCAAATAAATGATGAGATCCATGATCTAAGAAGAGGAAGGCCCTTGCAACTAGAATCTAAGAAAAGCTTCCTTTAGAAGGGAAGTTTTGAGCTGAGTCATAAGGGAATCCAGAAATTTGAGAAATCAGTATTGCAGAGGGGAAGCACTCCAGATGTGGCGGATAATCTCTACAAATGCAAAAAGAAGAGAGCAAAGTGCTATGTACAAGAAGTATTGAGCAGATTATTTGAGCTGGATTGTAGAATGTGTATTAGGGAAGAAGACTAGAAAGGTATAAAGGGAGCGGGTTGTGAAACTCTTTAAATATCAAATGGAGAACTTTATATTTGAGGCAAGAGATTATAGGGAGGCATCAGAGTTTATAAAGGGGGATGATATGATCAGACCTACACCACAGGCATACCACTTTGGCAGCTGTGTGGAGGAAGCAAAGTGATGGGGAAAGACTTGAGACTGGGAGACTGATTAAACATTTACACGAAAACTTTATTATATACGCAAAATGAATAGCAAGTTGTACATAATACATTTGCAGTTTCATGTACAATCATATTTTTATATTTCTATGTTATAGAGATGCTTTGTTCCATAAATTAAAAAGAAAATGAGCAAAGAGAAAATTAAAAAAAAGAAAGCTATTGTAATGATGACGTGGACCTGAGTTGGGGGATGGAGAGAGCTACATGAGAGAGAGGAGATGTATGACAGGTATTGTGTAGGTAGAAATGACAAGATTTGGCAGCATACATTGGACATGAGTTGGATGAGTAAGAGTGAGAAATTGAGTATGAAACCAAGGTTGTGAGTCTCTTTAATTTGGAGTTATACAAAGTGCTATGTGATTTCATAGGGTAAGGATATCTCTTAGGAGGAATTAGGGAAAACTTCCAGAAGCCTTTTGATCTAGATTTTACAGAATGGGGAGGATTCTATTTTTTTTTGAATGAGGACATTCTAGGTAGAAGGAATGGCATAAGCAAATGCAGACAACTTGGGAAAGACAGGGTACATTTCAGGAAAAGTGAATAATTCATTCACTATTTGACTAGAAGAGGTAAGGTAAAGATTAGAGTGAGAAGCGAGGCAAGAAAGTGAGGTTGAGGAGAGAATTCTGGGAAGATGGAAGAATAGGTCAGAAAACTCAGCTCTCCAATTTTCCTCCACAAAAGATGAAAGATAGAATATCACGTCAGAGCAGCAGAAATAAACATGGGGTAAAAAAGTTGCCCTCCTAAGACAATTTAAGAACACCCAAGGAAAGACCTGACCTCCAGGGGCAAAGGTTCAGCCTGAGTGAAGTGTGAATACCTCCAGACTGATTGTAGAATGGACAAACTGGGTTGAGAGGCAGCCTCAGCCTTAGAAACTTTCATTTTCACCCAGTGTAGGGGTCTGATGGCTGAGTAGGAGAAGATTGATGAGCTTTCCATTGTCAAGGGACAGCAAGCACAGCTGTGCTGACTAGACACTCATTCTGAGCTGTGGCTGCAGGGAGAAGGAGGTATTACACAGCTGGTGAGTGCAATAGGGAGGGGTGGGCACCCTCTTGACTGTGAGAACTTGAAGAAGAGCAGAGTCCAGCTGTAGTTTGCAGCCACTGGAGGGACCACAGGGAACAAGATCATTTGTGGGATAGTGCGGCTGGGGGCCCTAAGTGTGGCTTTTTGGACCCCAAGACAGATCTCAGAAAATAATAGTAAGAAAGACCTGAGACTTGGGGCATCATTCCCCATAACCTGGGATTACAACTTGATTATTTTACTAACTGCTAAAAACCAAAATAAAACAAAAAATGAATGAACAAAAATGATAACCAAAGGAGAAATAACCCAACCACAGATAGTTACTATGGGGATAAAGAAGTCTGGATCCATATTCAGAAGAAGATAATGGAGCTAATAAAGCAATGCCTTTTTCAATGAGAAATGTCAATTTCTTGAAAGAACTTAAAAAGGACTTTAAAAATCAAATAAGAAACAAGGAGGAAAAATTAAAGAGAAAAAAAAGAGCAATCCAAGAAAATTGTGAAAAGAAAGTCAGTCACCTTGAAATAGAGAATAAAAAACTTAAGGAAGAAAATAAATTCCTTGAACACTAGAATTGGGCAAGGGGAAACTAATGACCTTCTAAGACACTAAGAAAATGTAAAACAAAATCAAAAGAATGAAAAAATAGAAGAGAAAGTAAAACATCTCATCAGAAAACAATTGATCTGAAGAACAGATTGAGGAGACACAATGTAAGAACAGTCAGACTACCTAAAAATTACAATAAGGGAAAAAAAGAATCTTGATACAATATTACAATAAATTATCAAGGAAAATTACCCTGAAGCTCTAGAACAAGAAGGCAAAGCAGAAATAGAAAAAAAAATCCAATGATCACCAACCGAAAGAGATCCCAGTAGGAAAACTTAAAGGAATATCAAAGCTCCCAAGTTAAGGAGAAAATATTGGAATCAACAATAAAAAAAAATTTAAATATTATGAAGCTTCAGTAATAATTACACAAAACATAGCAGCTATTACATTGAAGGATGGGAGGTTTTGGAATAATATATTCCATAGAGCAAAAAGGCTGCAGTTATGACCAACGGTAACTTACCCAACAAAGTTAAGTATAATGTAGAATGGGGAAAAAAAATAGACATTTAACAAACTGAAACACTTTCAGATTTTTGTGACAAAAACCCTAGAACTTAAGGGAAAATTCAACATCTAACATCCAGGATCAAAAGTGAAAAACAGAGAAACCAAAACCATGTCAGCAATTTTATACAATAATGTTTTAGACCATTTAAAATACATAGACAGTATAAAATACCTGAGTGTATAGCTGCCAAACCAGACACAGGAACTACATGAACATAAACATAAAATACTTTCTATACAAATAAACTCAGATCTAAATAATTGAAGTAATATTTATTGTTCATGGGTAGGTAAAGCCAATATAATTTTTAAAATGATAATTTTACCTAATTAATCCATTTATTTTGTATAATCCCAATTAAATTACTAAAAAAAAATTTACTGAATTAGAAAAAAAAGTAATAACAAAGTTCATTTGGAAGAGCAAAAGGTCAGCAACTTCAAAGAAACCAGAAAAAAAAAACATGTAAAGGAAGTAGATTCAGCAATATTGGACCCTAAACTATATTATGAAGTAGAGTGTTGTTGAAGTATGAAAAGGATAATTTCAATTATTTTAAATTAAAATTTTATCACATAAGTGAAACCTACATGGACAAAAATAGAAGGAATGCAGAAAATTGGGGGAGGGGAGTTTCATCTCAAATAGGCTGTGATTGGGTTAGAATATTGCTGTGGTATAGGAAATGATGAACTGGTTGATTTAGAAAAACACAGAAAGACTTGAACCTATGAAGGAAGATGCTATCTACCTTCAAAGAAACAAATGATAGGTGGAAATGAGCAGAGTATGGCCATATGCACATGTGTTTTTGTGTGTACACATGTATATGTATATAACTACATACACACATGTACATACGTACATACAGACTTAATTGTAGCCTTCTTTAGGGCGGGGAGAGGGAAGGGGCAAATAAAGTAAAAAGTACGCAGCAGAGAACAAAAGAAAACCGACAAGGAAGCAAATAAAAACTGGACAGCTTGGAACATAATGTGTGGTATTTATTATGTAGGTTTTTTTGAAATTGGAATTTATTGATTTATATTGAATCCTCTCTTATGGTCTGCTGTGTACATGGCTAATGTTTTCTTTTCCCATTCTGTATCAAAGTTTAAAATAAAATTTTAAAATTACCGAAAAAAGAAGGTGAGGTTGATATCCCAGCATAAAGATCCTTCCCAGAGTCATAGCACAGGCAAATTGGAAGAGCCCTCAATGACAATCTAGTCCACACACCAAAGGAATTCCCACTACAATGTATCCAGAAATAGCAACTCCAAGTAAAAAGAAAACACTACCTCCTCTGGGCAGTCTGTGCCACTTTAGGACAACTCAAATTGCCAGGAAGTGGTGGTGGTGGTGGTGGTGGTGTGTGTGTGTGTGTGTGTGTGTTTCCTGACATCAAGCCTATATTGGCTTCTTTGCAACTTCTCTCAACTTTGCTTTTAGTGTTCCCTTCTCCACCTGACAGCTCTTTCAGTACTTGAATACAGCCATTTCCCCACCACCATCACCACCTAGTCTTCAGGTGAAATATGCCCAGCACTTTCATCAATTCTCATATAGACTCAAGGTCCTCCACTGTAGTGATTTCCCTCCACTGGAAGCTCTCATCACCTTGAGTATCTGGTTAATGGTTTTGGGTGTTATTCAATAGACAAAAGAGAGACTTTGAAGATTTTAATGAGAGAGTGATATTATCAGAATTGTACATTAGGAAGAATATTTCTGCAAAATTTGGTTTGGAGGGAAAGAGACTAGTGGCAGTCATCAGGTTGCAGGTTATTATAGTAATTTATGAAAAATATTATTATGGGAACTAGTATGTTGAAAAAGGGAATGCAAGGGAATAGATATGCATGGGAAATATGGATATATACTCAACAGAATCTAAGCATTATAAAAGTAGAATCTATTTGTCAGAAGAAAAAGAGTAGTTTTAGTCAAGAGGATAGGAAAGATGATGAGTATGATAATGAATGCATTGAGTTTGAGTATATATTAAAGGTTTAAGAAAAAGCTGACTTTTGTGAACTCTAGGGTTAAATTGGGAACCAAGTAAAATTAATCCCTTTTTCTGGTTGATAGGCATAACTTTAAGGTGCTTATGGAATTTCTTCTTCCTCTCCCTCTCCCTCCACTGCCACCCTTGGGCAAAGTAGATACCAATACAATAGGAATGTGTGTAGGTGGAGCACCAGAGAATTTGCTCTAATATGAAGGATAGTGCTTCCTTTAATAAAAAGAGAGAAATAGGAAAGTCCAAAAGAGGAGATGGTAGTTTGGGGAAGAAAAAAGAAATGAGATCACTTGAGGACATGTTGATTTTGAGATGTCTGTGCGATAGTGATGGAAGAATAGAGCTCAAGAGAGGAATCAGAACTGAAATACAAGTTGTCCCAAAAGTCTTTTGTCATTAGCCTGGGAATAATAATTAAAATCATAGGAGCTTATAAATTACTGAGAGAGCATGGAGAGAGAGGAGATATCCTAGGACAAAACCTTGAGGTATACCCTCAATTAGAGAGTGGGACATGAAAAATGAGACATCAAAAGATAGAGGGAAGGCGTAGTAAAATGTAAGAGGAGAACAAGGAGAACATTGTCAGGAAAATCCATAGAGGAGAGAGAACCCAAGATGAGAAGGGGGTCAACAGTACCCCATCTAAGAAAATCCAAGAAAGGGGAATATTGTGGAAAAGCCGTCAGAACCGGCCATTAAGAGGCCAAAACAATTTCATTTGAGTGATGAAGCTGAAAGTCAGGTTGCAAGCGTTCAGAAGTAAGTGAGGAGCACTAGTGGAGGTAACACATATAGGCAGCTTTTATTCTTATTTATTTTTCTTTTCTTATTTGTTACAATTTTTGCTGAAAAAGAAATGAGTGATATATGATGGCAGTTTGAGCAAATGACAAGGTTTAGTCAGATATTTTTAACCATAGAGAAGACAGGTATGGTTTTTTTTTAGGCAGGAAGGAAGTAATCAGGAGCTAGGGAGAAACTGACGAAGAGAGAGAGAGAGCAATGGAGGGAGAGACAGAGACAGAGAGAGACAGAGAGAGACAGACAAAGAGAGAGACAGAGAGAGAGACAGAATGAAAGAGATAGAGAAACAGCAAGACAGAGAAAGAGAAGCGAGGAAGTTAGGATCAAAATGAAGAATAGTATTAGGAGGAGTAAGGTTTTGGGAAAGATTGGCAAAAAGTTGTGATCAGATATAGGAATTTCAGAATTATTGACAATGGAAATCTAACAACTTGTGGGTAATGGCAAGATCAGGGGTATGAGCATCACAGTGAATAGTTGGGGGGGTAGTTTGATAAACTGGGAGGTTAGGATTTTTGAAGGCATATCAACATGCATGTTTCACTCCATTAGCACAAGGGCAAGAGTTGGGATGGAAAGGGGAGACTGTGAGACGGGTACTTAACTCTTAGGAGAATAACATAAGAGTTGGTAGATTGTCACTAGGATAGTCACTAGGATTGAGGTTGGATGATAAAATTGATAGGGCCAGTCTCAAAGGAGTATAGGCTAAGTGAGGGAGGCAGGGAGAGTGTTTGGAAATGGCAGTTGGAAGGAAAGAGTTTTTTCACTCCCCATCCAGGACCAATGTGTTGGTGGTGTGTGAGAAGGTTCAAACAATACTAGAAAGTATGTCTAAGGATACAATACTATACAAGGTGATCCAGATTTCTCTGACTGCCAGAAAATGAAAGGAGAATGAGAGGAAGAAGTCCAAAATGAAGAGAAATCTACTAATTATGGAGTGGGAATTTTAGGGATAGGCAAAGCTGTAGTGGGTCATTGGAGAGCTAGTGTTGAAGCAGACAGGGAAGAAAGAACAGATTGTGTGGAGGTGGGGCAGGAGGTAAAGGGGCAGTTAGTTCATTCTTGTCAGTCTAGGAATCAGTAATAATAATAAATAGTAAATGTTTGCTTACTAAAGGGGGAAAACTGAGAAGATTAAAAGTTTTTTCTATCAAGGTTTCACTTTGGTGGTCATAGGGGTTAGGGTTCCACTTGGTGGTCATAGGGTCGGGATGCATCAGGCCTTCCATCAGTGGAGTAAAAAAGAGCCTTTTGACTGTAGTAGGCCACATGTACTCAGCCTCTCCTTCCAACCTTAGAGAAGGTCCATTGCTAATTGTCTCAATTAAAGAATTAGTGATCATGAGAGTTTAAATTATAGGAAAGAAAAAAATCCTTTAATGGTACTAAGACTTCTGAGTCAGTTCTGGAAAGGAACTGGGAAGCTCACAGGGTCAGTAAGACTGAAAGTCTAGAGCAGGTTTCATACAAGAGATTCTAATGTGTTATTTGTCACTAATTTTTAATGATATATTTTGTTTTTATAAGACATTTCCTATTCACTTACCCCTTAAGTGAACCTTGACTTATAAAAAGAAAAAAATAGCATTGATGATATTTGACAACGTGTACAACATTCTTCCATAGGCCCCCATCTTTCCAATGAACGGTTAAAAATGACTCTAATGATTTTTTAACCTTTGAAATCCCCACCAGCTCTCTCACAATGAAAAGTGCTTCTTCTGGGATATAGTAGGTTTCCTGTTATTATAGATCTTTGTCAGTTGTATTTTAGAGAGAATTTTTCCCCCCAGGGAGAGGTTGAACTGGAGACTACTGAGGTCCCTTGTAACAGTTAGGTTATATAATTTTCCAATAGGAGTCTTAGGGAGCAAGAGTACAGGGGATAACTGCTAAATTTCTCTATTGTGGGAGCTAGCTTGGATTGGGGACATGGTCCCTGCTATCTACAAGTCATGATTTCCCCGCCATTGACATGCAAACATGAGTTTGTCATCTGTCGCAGATGAAACCATTTTTCCTTGTAGTCCATCCATTGACTCAGAGGTTCCAGGTTCCGTAGGTAAGTGTCACAGAACTACATGACATACCTGAGTATACAGTTTTGCTTCCATAGTTCTGAGTTAGCTCCGTGTGTGTGTGTGTGTGTGTGTGTGTGTGTGTGTGTGTGTGTGTTTTGTAGAGATGAGAGGAAGGAGGAGGGTAGGAAATGTAGCTATAAATAACAAAGACTCTTTGTATGATGGCCCTTTGTAAGGAGGAGTCTTGGAAAGGCCCAGGATTCTGGCACAAGGGGGTCACACTGTACATCATCCTGAATCCCTCAGTAAATCCACCATATCACTTTAAAATAGCAACAACTGCCTTCCAAATCCAAGGGGGCAGCTTCCCTATACCATCTGTGTAGCTTAACTCTGGTGGAATGGGAGGGAATTGCTTAGAATAATATTCAGGGGTCTTTAATCACAGCCTCCAACTTGTCTTGCTGGCCTGAGAACAGAAAGTAAGGGAGAGAGAGAGCAAGTAAGAGACAATTCTCAGTTTGTTTATTCTGTGTTTTAATAATTGGCTGATTAAGTTCCATTTTTATTTGGTTTCACTGGCAATCAGATAGAGAGCTGTAATATCCACTCACACCTTGTAATTACCATTAATTTCTTCCCTTTACTCTGCACAGTCAGGACAAGGTTGGCAGAGGAAGCCATGGGAGAATGAGTGAATCAGACTAGGGAAAAAATGCATATTCATGAAGCCAAGCAAGCAGCAGCTCTGAGGAGAGCTGGAGCTGGTGGGGAGGGCAGGAAGAGAAAGAAGGCTGAGAGATGGAAAGGGGGAAAAATACCTTGAATTGGAGACAAAGGGAAATGGAGGAAAATGTTGAAGTCAGCACAACAGCCTTGCTAGCTTAATTACCATAATGATGTAAAATAGTCCAATCAGCAATCTGGGGCTAATCTTTCATGTATTACAGGTCTCTCCTTCAGAAAGCTCCACAGCTTAAATGCATTTTTAATGAAGATATTTGAGGCAAGCAGATAATTTCCCACTCTTTACAGGAGGGAATCAGAGCACATTAAATGGGCTGTTCCCCTTCCCTTTGGCTGCCCAGAGTTCTTGCTCTGTCTAGCTCAGGGGAGTGATTGTCTTCCACGATGTGTCACTCAAACCCTGCCTCTCCCTGTGCATCAGCTGGGAACTTAGAGACTGGAGAGAGCTCTGAACAATTTCTAGGCTTTAAGATTCGAATCCAATGATCTGGTGTCCCCTGGCCATCAGCTCTTTCTTTGAAACCCAGAGAAACCTAGTTTCCTCAGCTGGAAACAGGAAGGAGAGAGACAGACATGGGGAGAGAGAGAGAGAGAGAGACAGAGACAGACAGAGAGACAGACAGAGACAGAGAGAGACAGAGATAGAGAGAGAGACAGAGACAGAGAGACAGACAGAGAGACATAGAGAGACAGAGACAGAGAGACAGAGACAGACAGGCAGACAGAGAGACACAGAGAGACAGAGAGAGAGAGGGAGAAAGACAAAGAGGTAGAGGGAGAGAGACAGAGATGAAGAGACAGAGGCAGAGACAGACAGAGACAGTGAGATAGAGAGACAGAAAGAGAGACAAAGAGAGAGATATAGACTGAGACACAGACAAAGTTACAGAGAGACACAGACAGAGATGGATAGAGACAAAGAGAGACAGAGACAGAGACAGAGAGAGATACATAGACCAAGAGGCAGATAGAGACAGAGAAACACAGAAGCAGTGTCCTCAGTGGCCTACCCTGTCCCATCTGGCTTCAGATTCATCAGCCTTGGCTTGACTATGTGATTCTCTCAGTCCAGATGCTGCTGGGACTCTTTCTGCCTCCATGCTATGACTTCATAATGCATTTGAACCACTTACCTGGGAAACTTCTTCATTTTCCAGCCAGCATAGGTACTAAGGTGGGGAGGGCTCTGGGCCATTGGTAACCTTCCTCCATCTAGCATAGGCCTTTCCCATGATTCCTGCCTTCACTGACTCACTGAGTCTTCCTCCACAATTAAGCGATACGGTATGGAATGAAGTCAATTTGATTAGTATGAGCTGCCTGTTCATTGTTCCATTGTTTTCTTGTCCAGATGTCTAAATGGAAATTAGTTAACAAGTGTTTATTAAGCATTTTCTATGTGCCAGGTACTGTGCTAAGCACTAGGGACAGAAAAAAAGGCTAAAACAGCCCCTTCCCTCAAGGAATTTATATTTTAATGGGAGGAATAGCATGTAAGGAACTAGGTTCCCACAAAATATATACAGAGTAGGTAGAAGCCAATCCGAGAGAGGAAGGCATTGACAACTGGGGGAGACTGCACAAGACTTTCTGAGTAGGTAGATTAATGGCTGATTATTGAAGGAATCTGGGGAAAGCTGGGGGGGGGGGGGGAAGCATTCTAAGCATGAGGGTCAATCTATGCAAAGATACCGAAATGGAAGGCTCACATTTGAGGCAGGAAGTAGGCTAGCATTGCTGGATTGTAGTGTGTGAAAGGGCATAAAGAATAAGAAAACTAGAAAGGTATCACTATGGTCATTCCTTGTTCATGGGTTATGGGGCTTACTAGAGGGTCACCTAAGGAGGACAAGGTGATGTGACAGCATGTGATGCAATACCTGCTTGAGTCACCAGGAGGTATAACTATTTCCTTCTTCATTGACATTATGGAGATTATCCAGTATAGTATAAAGAATGCCCAACTCCAGTCAGCAAGATTTGGGGTCAAATTTTTCTGTGATAACTATTAGCTGCATGACTCTAGGCAAATCACTAAACCTCTCTGGGATTCTGGCAACCCCCTAGAATTTATTTAGTTATATATGGGAAGTGATTTGCATTGGTGGAGGGAGTTCCTAAATCAGGATTTCCCTTTGCTGATGAAATCATAACTCCCTGGTGTATTCATCTACCCTCTTAATCCCTTTAACTTTGGAATTCATTGTGTGACATGGAAGACACTGGCACAAGACTTCTCAGAAGGGCAGGCCCTCATCAGAGCAGGTGCTATGTTCTATGAGCAAAGCAGAATTGAAATATCTCAAAAGAAATGTGAGATGTGCCCAACCCATGGTAGAACATTCCAAGTTCATATTGTTCCCATCACCCACAGTGGGACACTTGTAACTTGACTCTAACATAATGACATCATTTTGGTCCTCTTTGAGAACAAAGGACAACAATTGATCAGCTAATCACTTTAAGAACTCTCTGAGTCACTAGTGTACACTTAAGAGAGCTAATTCCTTCTCAGAAAGATGCTATGAACCTCAGAGTCATCCAAGGAAAAGGCCTCTCTCCTGCTGATATTCCATTGGCATATATCTTCCCAATATATTTGAATAGGGTATGGAGAATTCAAGGGTTAGAAGCATCTAGAGTCAACTGGACCAAACTGATGAAATTTCTTGATATCATCATAGTCAGTACTTGAATTTTTAGCTAGTTATTTGTAAGGCACCTATAACTGAGTTACACAGGCATTTGGCAACCTAATTAGGTTAATTTTAAACAACCACAGGAAGGAAACACATGTTTTTCATTGTCTGTTTCCATGGTTGGCTGTATGATGACGTGGTAGGTAGAAAATTATTTTTCTTTGTTTCTTTGTTTCTTTCTTTCTTTTCCTTCCTTCCTTCCTTCCTTCCTTTCTTTTACTTCCTTCCTTTCTTTTACTTCCTTCCTTCCTTCCTTCCTTTCTTTTCCTTCCTTCCTTTCTTTCTTTTCCTTCCTTCCTTCCTTTCCTTCCTTCCTTCCTTCCTTCCTTTCTTTCTTTCTTTCTTTCTTTCTTTCTTTCTTTCTTTCTTAGTTATAACTCTCTCATGAGAGTAGAATAGAAAAACTTCAGGGGAAGGAGAGTGATAGAGATAACAGAACCACCTGTTGGTTTTCTGTTGTCCAGGAGGAATAAAGAAAGGGGAAGTACTGAAATTTCAGTTGAAGTGAAATGTTCACAAGAACAGTCCCAGTGTAAAAGTTGTGGACAAATCTGTGGAAACTTCTCTTTAGATCTTTGAAAATGTTATGGACTACACAGTTAGTGAATGGAACTGCTCTGATACTTTTCTTTTAAATCTGCAAACTGAGGGGAATTGTCTTAATGGGTTCCTTTGTACTTCTAACATCTAATATGCTATGATGCTAGTTTCTTCTTGTGAATGATTTCACAGCACCAAAGAACCCCAGAATTGTAAGAAAACTTGAAGTGTTCTAATTCAACTGTTGCTCAAAACATGAGTTACAATTTATTTTATCCCACGCAAATCTGCCAGCCTCTACTCAAAGACCTCCAGTCATAGGAAACTCACTATGTCCCATGGCAGCCCATTTAATCTTTGGACAGCTCTAATTGTTAAGAAATTATATTGAGTTACACTCAACCTCCTTGTAACTTCCACTCATTAATCCTAGTTATGCCCTCTGGGGAGAAAAGTAGAACACGTCTAATCCCTCTAACCTGACAGCTGTTAAAATATTTGAAAATGGTTCTCATGTCCTTCCTGATTTTTCTCTTCTTCTCCTGTTTAAGCATCCTCATTTCCTTCAACCAGTTCAAATATAGCATGATTTTGAGTTACCTCACAAACCTGGTCACCTTTCTGTGTGGGCATGTCAACTCATCAACAACCCAACTAAAATTAGTTACTCAGAATTGGACATAATGCTCCAGAGGGTATCCGGTCAGAATGGAGCTGAGTGGGACTATTGCTTCCCCTTCTCTGGGCAGTCAATTTCCATTCAGGTCAACTATGGTTGCAGCAATGTTATTTCTTTTGTTTTGACTGCCACTGATTCATATTGAGAATGAAGTTCATCAGAAACCCTAGGTTTTCCCCACATAAATTTTTATCTTAACATATATTTCTACCCTCTACTTACACAGTTGCTTTTGGAAACCCAAGTGATGAACTTCCTATTATGCCTATGAAATTTCATCTTGATACATCTGTCATATAACAAGAGACCATTGAGATATTTTTTAATCCCTATTCTATCATTCACTGTATTCTTAGCTATCATTCATGGCTTCATGTCACCTGAAAATTTCGTAATCATGACATTTAGACCATCACCATCAAAGTCATTAATAAAAATGTTGAATAGTTCAAGGCCAAGGACATAGCCTTTTGTCACTCCAATAGACACCTCTCTCTAGGATGATGAATCAATCCGTTAATTGACACTTTAGCTATAGTTGTTCAACCAGCTATGAATTCACTTAACTAGGCTTTCATTGGTACTGTATTTCTTTATCTTACAAAGCTACCATGAGGAACTGTGTAAGATGAGAAATTTACTGAAATCAAGATATACCATGTATTTAGTATTCCCCTCATCTACCAGTCTGATAGCTATATGAAAAAAAATGAGGGCATGACTTGTGCTTGGTGAACTCAAAGCCAGCTTGTCCTCATTGACTCCTGTGATTTTAAGATGTCGTGGAGGTGACCTTACCTGATTCCTATGATTCCTGCTATCCCCCATGAATTTTTCCATGTTAGTTGGAATTTGGTTGGGAACAAAAGCTCCTTTTGTTTTTTTTTTTCTTCCTGCTGAGAGATGAAATTTCCTGAAAGCAAATTAAAAACTTTTCAGGTGGTCTGCTTTTATAAGTCATCTTCCCATGAATATTGGGAAAATCCATGTCCTGTCTGTGTCTTGGATCTATCCCACTGTATGCCCTTCATTAGGAATAGTCTTAATAGTAACTGACATTTATTTATCCATTATAAGTTTACAAAGTTCTTTTTGCCCAATAATTACAACATAGTAGATAGAATGCTGGACTTTACACCTGGACCATCTCAGTTAAATCCAGATTCAGACACTTCTGGCTGTGTGTCCATACATTAGAAGCAATAGGATTCCATCAACATTTTTTGAACAGAGGAGTGACGTGGAAACACTTTCACTTTAGGAATATGTCTTTGGCAGCTATATGGAGGGGATTGTAGAGGGAAGGAACTAGCTGCTGGGCAGCCAATTAGGAGACTCTTGCAGTAGTATAGATGGGAAGTGACAAATGCGCAGACCGGGACAAATACAAGATATATTGAAGAGATGGAGACAATATGACTTGGCAACTGATTGAATCAATCCATCAAAGAGTATTTATTAAGCCTCTGCCATATCCCAGGCACTGTACCTATGAAGGAACTGTCTTGTTTGCTTGTAATATAATCAAGAGTGCTATCTGGAAGAATGGAGTTTAAATCTTGCTTTTTACCTTCACTGTGTCCCTGAATAAGACTTTTTAACCTCCCTCAACTTCGATTTTCTCATCTATAAAATGGGAATAATAATAGCATCTACCTCTAAGGATTGTCATGAAAATCAAATGGCACAATAGATGTAAAGCACTTTGTAAACCTTAAAGTGCCATATAAATGCTATCAATCAATCAATCAACCAATCTATCTATCTATCTATCTATCTATCTATCTGTCTGTCTGTGTGTCTAGCTAGTATTTTACAGTGTGAAAAGTACTTTCTGTACATTATTTCATTTGGATCTACAACTCTCTGAGGTAGTATTACAGATATTACTCTCTCCATTTTATAGATAAGGAAAACTATAGCTCAGTACAGTAAAAGGTCACAAACTATCTTGTATTTAACTGCTTTGTATATAGACTCATCTTCTTGAGTTCAAATCTGACTCAGACACTTACTAGTGGTGTGACCCTGGGCAAGTGACTTAACCCTGTTTGCCTCAGTTTCCTCATCTGTAAAATGAGATGGAGAAGGAAATGGCAAACCACTACAGTATCTTTGTCAAGAAAACTCCAAATAGTGTCAAAAAGAATCAGACACGACTTAAAAATGATGAACAAATATATTTGAATTCATTCTCATTTTATTTATGCTGTATATATGTCTCCTCCATTAGAATGTAAGTTTCTTCTGAGTAGGGATTGTTTTTTTCTTTGTACTTATAACTACAGTATCTAGTACAATGCCTGGCATATAGTAGGTGCTTGTTGGTAGATTGATCCATGATCCAAGACAGCAGTTCTCAACCTGTGGGTCATGACCCCTTTGATGGTCACCTAAGACCATCAAAAATCACATATTTCCTACAGTCTTAGGAACAAAGACACTGCTCCTCTATCTGTCTCCAGGAGGGTCCGCCCACATGCACATATGCCCATGTACGAGTATTAAAGGGTCGCAGCATTAGGAAGGTTGAGAACCACTGATGTAAGAGATCTTTTATATTCTATACTCCAAAAACTTCTCTCATCTTTCCATGAAAAATGGGCACATTTTGTCTTCTGTCTGTATATAAGAAAAAGAAAAACATATGACTTAGGAATGATAAAAACTCACATGTGACATAGATAATGTCTTACAACTAACATCATCTTCACTTTTCAGCCTCTGAGGCTCAGAGGCATTAGATGGCCTGCCTAAAGCCACGCAGCTGGCATGTATCAGCTAGGACTCTAACCCCAGATTTCTGGACTCCAAGCCAAGCTTTCTTTCCACTAACATATGCTGTTCTGGGAGATTATGTGGATCTGCCTTTAGTTGGTCCACCTTACATTTAGAATGTATTGTCCCAACCCCACTGGAATCTAACCTTTAGCATCCAAGCTACCTTCCTCAAGACCAGATCACTTGAGGCAGTCAAGTGGAGCAGTGGATAGAGTCAAGAAGAACTGAGTTCAAATCCTGCTTCAAACACTTACTGGCTGCATTACCCTGGGCAAGTTACTTAACCACTCTGTACCTCAGTTTCCTCATCTGTAAAATGAGAATAATAATAGCACTTACTACCCAGGGGTGTTATGAAGATAAAATGAGATAATATTGGTAAAATACTTTGTAAACCTTAAAGGGTTATAACAATGCCAGCTATTATTATTATTATTACTATTATCACTAAAATATTTCACATGTCCTGAATGTAGGAAGTTGCATTTATTTGATCACTGCAACACACATTACCAAAATTCTTCTGGGAATGAAGAAGAAACATGGTATGAAAGCTATGAACAAAACAGGTCCTCCTAAAAGGAAGTGAAGCGAAATAAACTTTTTTTTAACAAAAGGCATTAAAAACCTAAGCCTAAAATAACATAACACCCTAGACTAATGTTTGTATATGTGAATATACATACATATGTGTATATACATAGATATGTATGTGTATCTGTTTGTCATGAGGGCGTAGTTATTTGTAACCACACCCCCATGACTTGGAAGGGGAAAGGAAGGAACTCAGCTTGTCTAAAAATAGGCAAATACAAAATACATACAAGGTTATATGAATTATTTTCGAGAAGGAGAGAGTCCTAACAACTGGGGCATGGTGGAGGGGGCGGGGGGGAGGGAAGAAAGGTCAAATACAACCTTGTGGAGAAGGTGATGCCTTACTGTGCTTGGAAGGAAACCAAGGGTCCTCCTTCAGGGGGCTGGAATGAAACGGGACTGCTTTCCCTGGGTGTGGCATGGAGCACCCACCTGACTCTTCGAAGTACTGAGCCAGCAGAATGGTAATTCCTTAACGATAGGAAGTATTCATTTTTGCCTTTGTATACCTGGCATTGTGCCAGGCACACAGACCTGTCTGCCTGTATATATGCATACACATACACACATACTGACACCCACATATATGTGTGTGTGTGTGCATGCACGTATATGTGTATACATACAATATGTGTAATATGTATATATATGTATGTATATATATATGTACACACACACACACATTGTTGTTCTGTCATTTATGACTCTTGGTGACCCCAATCGGGGTTTTCTTGGCAAAGGTACTGGAATAGTTTGACATTTTCTTCTCCATCTTATTTTACAGATAAGGCAACTAAGGCAAATAGGGTTAAGTGACTTAAGTGACTTGCCCAGACAGCTAGTAAGTATCTGAGGCCAGATCTGAATTCACAAAGATAAGTCTAACTCCAGGCCCTGCACTCTACCTACTACACCACCTCGCTGTCCTCGAGTCAGGCAGATCTGGGTTCAAATCCAAGATCAGATACTTCCTAGTTGTATGAGCCTGGAGCAGTCATTTAACCTCTGCCTCAGTTTCCTCAACTATAAAATGGTGATAATAATAGTAATTTCTTCCCAGCCTTATTGTGAAGATTAAATGAGATAATATTTGTAAAGCGCTTAGTACGGTGCCTGGCACATAGCAAGCATGATGTAGATGTTAATTATTGTTGTTGTTGTTCTTAATGTTCCTCTTGTCATCACCATCATCATCATTCTTATTATACACACCCAGGTGTTGCTGATTTCAGCATCACTTCTCTTTCTACACTTCCACGTTTCCATTTTCAGGGCTTTCGATGGAGGGTCTTCTTCGCTCTCTTAATCACAGTAGTAGCTATCCAGAAAGCCCCTCTGTGCTCAGCTACTTTCTACCTGGTCACGGAAATGGCTCAGGGTGGAGCAGATAGTCTCTTAGTTACCACAGAAAATTAAATGAGAAGCCACAGACGGATGGGGAATATTTGGAAAGGTGGTTTCCAATAAATCTTGACTCATCCTTCCCTTGACAACTGAATGATTTTTTTTCATCCTCTGCACTTAGAGCTTATTTGATTTGGAATGAGAGAAGAAATGAACAAGCAAGACCTCGTAACTTCCTTCTCCCAATGATCACAACTACTCAATAGACAGTCCTTAACAAGGTCTACCACTGACGAGCTGCTGTTGTCTTCATGTTTGGGAAATGGCTTAATCCAGTGTATGACAACACCCTCAAGAATACAGAGTAGTAAACTGTGACAGCTTGTCACTGACCTAAGCAATTGCCATTTGAAAACAACATTAGCAGCTCCCCTCTTCATCTGCTCTGCCCCTCCTCCTCCCCACCAGGAAGAGCTGGGCTCAATACTACTATTAAATTACCCTTAGAAATAAGCTCCTCAAGGAAAAATCAATGCACATGTGTTTTAACACTTGTCACCAATAGATCAAATGGCCAATCTCACATACGTTATTCTATACAAAGGTTTAACTTTTACAGAAACCCTCTTTGGTGGCATGTTTGAGAGCCAAACTGGCTGTTTGGCAGATTGAGTGAAGAACAAGGAAAAGGAGGAAAAAAAGGGAGATGAAGCCTCCTTTTTTGTCCTGTTTACTCAGTGGTTCTGAGCCTGGCCTGTACTTAATGAAGACTATGCATTAATCTTAGAACAGATAAAAATAAAATAAAAGTCTGCATCCAGGTTTTACTGGTGATCCTTTTTCTAATGAACTTTCTCTTTCAATCATTTTCCCTTGTTTTAGTCACCACCTTTCTAGCTTTGAGGGTTTGGGGTTGTTTTTGTTTAGGTGTTTTTTTGAATGAAGGAAAATTAACCAGCACAGTGTAAATAGGTGATGATGATGGCAGATATGGCACCAGAGACAGTAGCAATGATGGTGGAATGGCTATTACATTTGGGTATAATACATGAAGTATGTGCCTTACCAGACAAATAAAACCAAACTTTTCTGACCTATGTGTAAGCATAGGTGGACAGGTCCCTAGTAACTTTAGGCAGCTAGGTAGCAGGAAGAGCTGAGCCCAAATCCAGCCTCAGACATTCAACTCTCCATATGACCCTGAGCAAATCACTCTTTTTCTATGTTTACCTATTTGTAAAATAGGATGATAGTAGCACTGACCTACAAAAGTTGCTGTGAATCTTAAATGAGGTAATATTTGTAAAATGCTTTGCAGACTTTGAAGTGGCATGTAAATGCTATTATTACTATGATTCCCATGCCTCAATTTCCATATCTGAAAACAAGACGCTATTCTGTGCTGCTAATTATACAATAAAGATTATTGAAATATCTTAATATATAAAATGGTGAAGAGGGGTTCATGAGCTAAAAGGTCAGTGTGGATTAACAGTGCAATGGAACATTCAAAAAAGTAATTTGATGGCAGGGTACAATTAATAGAAGTGAAATGTCCAGAAAGAGAGAGGTGATAGTCCCATTATACTCTGCCCTTTTCAAAAGACGTCTGAGTCAAGTGGAAAGGGCATGGAATGTGGAAGTGGATGATCTGGTTTTCAATCTGTGCCCTACTACTGGATGCGTGTATGACCTCAGGAAAGCCACAACCTCTCTGTGCCTTAGTTCCTCAACTGCAAAATGCGTATTTTGACTTTCATGGCCTTTAAGCCCCCTTTTAGCTCTAAATTGTGATTATCTATGGACCTATAAGCGTACACTGAGCACCCAGATTTTTTATTAAGTTTTCATTTGTTTATTCCATATTTACTCGTATTTATTTATTTATCGGCCATCTGGTACACGTCAGTAAGAAATTGACCAGGAAGAATAATGATAATAATGATAGTAATAATAACTGATACTGATGTAACCCTTTAAGATTTATAAAGTGTTTTATAAACATTTCTCTACTTGGTCCTCACTACCCTGAAAGGATTTGCTTTCATTATCACCATTAGAAAGATAAGTAAACTGGAGTTCAGAGGAGTCAAATTACGTGCCTATGGTTACTTAAATATTAAGATTTATGAATGTGTGGTGCTAAGTGTCAAATGGATATTGAAATCACATGATAACCAGGCATGGCGGGCCCCATCTGTAATTCCAGCTCCCATGAAGCTGAAGATGGTGAATCTCCTGAGTCTGTGGACCAAGCTGATTGGGTGCCTACAACAAGTCAGCATTTATACGTTGAGCCCGAGGAAAGAAAGAGCCACCAAGTAGCCTAAGGAGGGGTGAACCCACCCAGATTGGAAACAGATTTGGTGAGACCTTCCAAGCTAATCAGAGTGGAGTGGGAAAGCTTCTGCATTTTCAGCCTAGGCTAAAGAGAGAAACCAAGTGTTAACAATTTTCAACACACACACACACACACACACACACACACACACACACACACACACATACTATATGAGAATCAAATTAAAGAATTGGGAACATTTAAACTGGAAAAAGATCTACGAAGGATGTGATTCTTAATTTTAAGTATATGAAGGGCTATCATATGAGAAAGAAATTAAACACTTTGTGTTTGACTTTGGGAGGCAAAACTAACTAAAAAAAAACCAGAGGAGGCAATTGATAAAAGGTTATCAAACAAATTTATCTATGGTCCAATATAACTAATAGGGATGCTTAAACTATCAGAACATAGCAATACTATCTCCAGGTTGCTGAAAAGTCGAATCCAATTTCTCATAAGATAATGGGTCCCTGTGACCCAAGCTTCAAACAGAAATCCGACAAGTACTTGGCGGAGAAGCTATAAGAGAGACTCACATTAGAGGAAGGGATTAGACCAAATATCTTCACATTTCCGCTCAACTCAGATTCTGTAATACATTTGATGTACCTTTTAATTGAATCGAACGTGTTAGTAAAGTACAAAGAATCATAGGGATTAAAAAATGGTCTCTTAATAAGCCTAGAGAGACAAAGCATTAGCTATTCTATTAATAGGTGTTGGGGTCCTCATTTGACAAGTTTACTGGATTGGGGCTTTAGGACTGTAAGGGGACTTTGGATGTCAACTAGATCTATTCTTTCTCAAATGCACAAGGAGCAAGGATTGAAAGGCAATGGGATGTAATAAGTGGGACACTGGACTTAAGAGGAAGATGTATTTGAAATCTGTTTCAGACATTTTACCAGTTGTGTGATCCTGGCTAAGTCCCCGCTTCTTTATCCCTTATTTTCCACGTTTGCGAAATAGGGTTAATAATATCATCTACCTCACAGGATTTTTGTAAGGATCAAATGAGGTAATATGTGTAAAGTACCTGGCACACCTTAAAGCAATATATAAATGTTAGCTATCATCATCATCACCATCATCATCATCATAGTGAGGATTAAATGAGATAATGTACGTACAAGCAACTTTGCAAAGCATTACGTCTCTATAAACATGGACTGCTCTAAAGATAATCTACAGAATGTTTTCCAAACCTTGCTTTAACCAACTGTTCCAAACACCGCCTCTGCCAAAGCCCTAACCAGATTTGCTAATGGAAAAACAAACTGACTAATTGGAGTTTCTCCTCCTCACCTGAACCCTTCCCACTTTCAGATAGTAGAGCTAATGAGCAGGGAAATGGCCAAGAGGGTTTCAGTAGGAGGGAATGAGAACAGAAGGGGGCAGGGGGAGCCTGGAAGAGTCACAGGCTGGAGAAACAGTCTCTGAATAACTGAGGGCTGGGGAAAACAGGCCTTTTATTGAACAAAGCAAATCTTCTTGCAGAAACGATGCCTGTTTTTATGTTGCTCATTGTAGGCAGGAAGCCGTAATGACTTTCTTCTATCATACTTCTCAATGTGCCCTGAGGCTAACAAGTGATGGGCGCATCCAATAAATGTAACATGGTGATAGCCTGTTCATTTAAAAAGCCAGTTTGGAGTGTTTATTTATGATTTATGATGAACTTCTGGGAGAACCTGGGTTTCTGGATGGTATGAATGGATTACCATTTAAAGCACATTGTACTTATTCTGAGCAGACCTGGCCCAGAAGCTGAGTTGAAAGGGTCAGGCCCTAAGTTTAGATGGTAAATATTAAAATAAGTAGAAATTTGAAGGATCAAAGACCTTCCTCTAGCTCCCTCAATTTACACAAGGATTGAGGATGATGACTATGCTTACAGGCCATTGGTGTATACACTCTCCTTGACCAGAGTGGGCAGGTGGTCCTAGCACTGCAGAGGCAAGGCTGTCATGGCGCCAGACTCTGTTTAGTGTGAACACTATAGTCAGGGTTCACAAATGCAGGACTGTGGGTGTCAGCAATGGTCCTTAACATTAAGTGAAGAGGAAAGTGGTGCTAATGGCACCTTTTTACACTTGGAACCAAGAGAGGAACTTGGGGAACGCCCATCCCAAGTGTGTGGAAATACAAGGAAACGCAGAAACTCCACAGCATGTAGAAGCTCGAGCTCTCAGAGCCACATGGGAGTTTGCAATGAAAGAAGGCAGTGTGTAGAATTGTAAAGCAATGTATAAGTAGAAACTGCGTCATCTACCCCAAAGGCTGATTTAAGAGTTCAACATGTATATGTAGAAATGCACTTGTGCGTACATATATGTGCATGTGTGTACATATATGTGCATATATACACACATATGTATGTGTGCATATATACACACATATGTATGTGTGTATACATTTGTTGTTTGTTTAGTCATTTTCAGTAGTGTCTGACTCTTCATGACCCCTCTGGGAGTTTTCTTGGCAAAGAGACTGGAGTGGTTTACCATTTCCTTCACTTTGTTTTATGGATGAGGAAAGTGAGGCAAACAGGGTTAAGTGACTTGCCCAGGGTCACACAGCTAGTAAGTGTCTGAGGCTGGATTTGAACTCAGGTCTTCCTGAATCCAGTACTGATATTCTACCTATTGTGCCATCTAGTTGTCCTGTATGCATATGTATATGTACACACACATGTATATCTATATATTTAATAGTTAACATGTATGTAAAGCCTTAAGATCTGCAAAGTGCCTTGCAAACAATTCATCTTATCCTCACAACAATCCTGGAGGCAGGTGTTATTATTATTTCCATTTTATAGAGGAAGAAACCAAGGCAAAAGGAAGTTAAGTGACTTGCGCAGAGTCCCACAATTTGTCAATATCCCAAAGCTGGATTTGAACTCAGGTTTTCTTCATTCCAAGCCTAGTGCTCTATATACTGTGCTACCCAGCTGCCTCAATTGCCAGTCTCCAGTCAGAATACCACCTAAACCATTCCAGATAAATAATTATCTTTCCTATTCCCTAGAGTTCTTACCTAAAGAAGATTCTACCACCTCCCTGGAAACCAAAGGACAATGGAAAGAGCAATAGATTTGGTGTCAAATCCTCTCATTGCCACTGATTATCTGTATGACATGGGCTAGCTCACAACCTCCCTAGGCCTTAGTTTGTTCACAGGTATAATAATGGGGTTGGAATAGATGATCTCTAGAGTATGTGCTGGTTCTAGATATGTAATTCTTCAAATATCACCCTGGAGTTTGATAATTCTCAACATCTCTCTACTAATCTAACCTAATCTATTTGTTAGAAGTTTGAAGATACTTTGAACAGTATTTGATATCTCAAATTTTGCTTCTTAGTTTAAGATAATATACTTAGAGTTGGAAGGAAGCCATCCATGCCATTTCAAAGAATGAAGGAATTGAGGCCCAGAGACGTTAATTGACCTACCTGAGGTCACACAGGTAACAACAAAGATAGAATCTGGAGCCAAGTCTTTGGGCTCCAAATACAGTGTACTTTCCATGGTACCACACTATATATGTTGCCTTGCAGGGTTGAGCATATTGTAAGGTTCCAATAACTATTAATCTGTCAAACTGCCCTTTGCCACAACCTAAAATCATTTCTACTCTAGTTCTACTTAAAATGAAAATTGAGAATGGGTTCAACATTCTTTTTTTTTAAAATCATAATCCTTCATCTATTTGAAGGCTGTTATTTAGTTTCCTCTTAGTCTTCTCTTTGCTAAATAATATCATTTATTTCACCTTTTGTCCAGGGTCCTATTCCCAAGCCTATAATTATTTTTACAGCACCCACAAACTCTTAGAATTGGAATAAATCTCAGAGGTCAGTTTATCCAACTTGTATTTGAGCAGGAATTCCCCTCTCAACAACCCTCCCCCCTCCCCCAAAGCATTTATCCAGCTTCTACAAGAAGACCTCTGATAAAATGGAACTCACTAGCTATGGAAGTTAATTCTACTTTGGAACAGCTGTAATCTTAGCAATTAAAAAAAAAAAAGCAAAGAACTATAATCTGCCTCTCTTCAAATTCACCCCCAGCTCTTCTTTAAGACAACTTTAATCTCCCCCTCCCTCCAAGTCTTTTCTTCTCCAGGATGAACATCTTCAAATCCTTCGAGAAATCTTGGGTATGGCACAGTCTCTAGTCTTCTTATCAGTCTAGTCATCTTCCACTGACCATGCTCTTTTTCGTCAGAATTCCCATGTCCCTTTTAACCTGTGACATTCCAGGCTGTTCGAAGTTCTCCAGAAGGGCCTGACCCAAGGTCAGGATAAAAGGAAAGAAAAGCATAGCAATTTTAAGCTTTAAAATCTATGGTGTCAGAGAAGTCAACACCCTCCTGGCTAATTTTCAGCCCATATATTTGTGATATCTGCACTAGAATTTCCTTTTAGTTTTGGTGGTGTTGGGATCTTTTCATCTATTTTTAAATTTCATTTTATTTTGTTTTTTTTAGCTTTGCTAGATATCAGAAGCAGGACAGAGACAGATCCTTTGCTGGCTAATTAAAGCCCTACATGTTAATGAACTCCCAGCACTTTTCTGCCTTGGAGTGTTTGCAGCCCCACAGGAAATTAATAAGAGCTTTAATCACTTGGAGACTGGAAAGGTCAGTGCCCACTAAGGGTTCAAATGCAGAGAAGGCAGTACAATCATATCCTATTTTAAAAGCATAACAACAACAAGCCTTGGGCAATTGGAGCATAACAGCATCAATAGGCAGATAAATTAAAGGATCACTTCTGATCATGGGACTAAAGGTGGGGGGGAGCCCCAGAAAACAATGAGTTGTTTATCATCATACACTTGGCTATTACTCCCCTCTCTCTTATCCCTCACTTCATACCCACAACTTGGACATAGACAATGGAGATGCTCATGTCACATTTTGTATGCCTAGATTCTCAGAGCTACAGTGGAACAATAATGGCCATCTCCTATCTAACAGATTTGTACCTAGCCAGTCAGTCACCTATTGAAATTACAAGTCACTTAAGTACTCTGGGTGCCCAGAAATGGACTTCGAGCAATGGTAATCATTTGAGTATGTTGGCTAGAAGGAAGGGGATTCCATTGTGTAAGACTGACCAACTCCATCAGGTGCCAATGATCATGTTCAATAGCAGGATGAATGATATAGGAAAGAAACTAGAGATAGTTTGAAAGGTAAAGGTAAAGATAAGAAAAAGATAGAAATCAAAGATGACTAAACCGCTAAGAATGGTGGTATCATGAACAGAAATAGAGGACTTAGAAGTGGTGCCAGTTGGGGCAGGAGGAATTTGATTCCTAGTTCATCTCTAGTCATATTGAATTATAAGAGACAGCAATACATTTCAAGTAGAAATGTCCTGCAGAAAACTGAAGATGAATTATCCTAATTCAGCATACGGGTTGAAGTTGTATAAATCAATTTGTGAGATATCCTTAAAAAGGCTAGAGTGGACCCATGAGAATGGATGAGATCTTTGAAAACTAGAGTGGAGAAAGGGAACCCCAGAGGACTTAGGACTGAACCTTGGGGCACTTGCACAAATTTTGGGTTGGGACAAGTAAGAGCCACTTAAAGAGATAGCAATCTGAGAAGAAAAAACTATGATGCTGTAGGAAGGTGACAGCCAAGGGAAGAAAAGAATCAGTACTCAATAATGATAAATACTACTGAGAGGTCAATGAGAAATAAGCCTTGCGTGCAGTAATAAGAAAGTTATAGATGAATTTTGACACTACAGTTAGAGTAGAGCAACAGTAGGAGTAGATGCCATATTATTTTTCTTCATCCTCTCATTCTCATAAAAACTTGCCCATCCTTCAAGAACTATCCAGTTGAGATTCCACATTTTCCATGAAACATTACTAACTACCCTGCCTGAAATAATACTTCTCTCTTCTGACCTCCTATGTAACTTGCCTGTGCCATTAATTTGATATTTCTCATTTTCTGCCTAGTTTTTTCATAACCCACAAACTATCTGAGAACAGGGATCATTTATTCTACAGTCCTAGGTCCCCACCCCTCAGCACCTAACACAGTTCTATATACCTGGTAGATGCTCCATAGACATCTCTTGGTTTATGTGATAGATTAGATTTTCACAATATCCCTGTGATTTAGAGACCAGGTCATCTGTAAACTTGAAAAAAAAAAGGTATTACCCATGAACACAGAAGGTATTTTTTTATAGAAATCTAATAATGGAATTGATGGAAAAATAAAATAAACAAATTAATTAAACACTAAATTTGAATCATTTAAAGATTAAAAAATTAAGTTCATTGTTTTGGAACTCAATAACTGCCAACTCAACATAAGACTATTAACTTCCTTTTTTTTTAAATACCTTGTACAATACTTGGCTTTAACCTTGACAAATTTATGAGTGGCTACAAAAGTCTGTCTGAAAATAGGCTGTTTTCTGAATATGGAGTGCCTCCTAATATAGTATTCCTAGCTATAGCTTTTCCTCTGATGAAAGAAGAGATGTCTGCTGATTCTATGAGTGGAGAAGACATAAAAGGGGGAAATTTGTTAACTTTTATTTTCTTATTAAGTTAAAATGCATCATCTCTTTGAGGAAGGAAGAAAGGAAAGAAATAAGGAATGGAGAGAGGGAAGAAGGAAGGAATGGAGGAAAGGAAGAGATAGATGAAAGGAAGAGAGGGAAGGAAGGAAGGAAGGAAAGAAGGAAGGAAGGAATGAAAGGAAAGGGGAAAAGGAAGAAGGTGGAAAGGGAGAGAGAGAAGGAAAGGAGGGAGGAAAGAAGGAAGGAAGGAAGATAGAAGGAAGGATAGAGAGAAGGAAGAAGGGAAGGAAGGAAAGAAGAAAGGAAAGAAGGAAGGAAGGAAGGAAGGAAAGGAAAGGAATGAGGGAAGGAAAGAGGAAAGAAGGATTTATGTACTATGCAAAGGCTAAGGATAAATATATAAGCTAAAAGAAGCACAATTTCTGCCCTCAAGGAGCCCACATTTTATTGAGAAAAACAGCTGAAAAGGGGGTCTGAAAAGAAGTGGGGTGAAGGTGCAGAAGGGAGGGAGTAGTTTTGAAATCCAAAACATAGGATCAAGACCAGGAGGTGAATGAAACCTGGCCTGGCCCCCTCCACAAAATGGAGGTACCAAGAGGAACACAGCAGTGGGAGAAGGAGGAAGGCCTTACAGAGATTGAAATACTTCATAAAGAGCCATGAAAGATTTTCTTTTCCTTTTCCGTTTCTTGTCTTGCCTGGCTGAAGTATTGTATGTCTTAAGAACAAAATCCTAAATTCTAACAGGTTTAATGGTTTAAAGTTTTAGTTGAAGAAACTTATTCTAGTTATTCTAACTTCCTCTAGCTCACATGTACTGAAAACCATCCCCCATTACGTTGTCTCTTTCAAAAGTAAAGAAAATATCCATTCACCCCCTCTCATCAGAAACTTCATTTATTTAATGACATGATCTTCTACACAATTGATTAGAAAATGACCATTTGACAACATTTATCATCTCTACAAGTGTGGCTGGCCCCCAGCTCTGGCTGAGCTGATATACACTGCCTCCATTCTATAATTCTGCAACTTAGGTAAAGAGTTTAGTTTCCTACTCAGACGGGGCATTCAAGTTGGCAATTGCTCATCTCCAGCTCTTAGGGTCTCCTGATACAAATTCCCAGTTCACTTATGGATTTGATGATAATAAGAAGGATGTGAAGTTTCCTTGACACTACCTAGTTATTTCTGGTAGCAGCCTAAAAGAATATGGTTTAGATGCACTCTAAGGTACTTTCTTTCTCTGGAACTATAATCCTATGATCCTCCAATATCAAGAGACTGAGAAAGTGAGATCCTAATTGGCCTAGAGGTGATGCAGGGTGAAAATAGGAAGGCGAAACAGGTTTACTTACTAAAGTAGATTCTAAAACTACATTGTGTACCTGTTTCTTCTCAAGATTGTGCATAGTCCGTTTCCTAATATTCCCCACATTTAAAAAAATGATTTCTTACATGCTAAATATTTTAATAAGCATTTATTTAGTGCCTACCTTGTGTATGGTGATGTGCAAAGCATTTAGTAAATGTTATGTCAACACAACCCTGGGAGGTAGGTGCTATTACAAATGCTTTATAGTTGAAGAAATTGTGGCAAATAGAGATGAAGTGACTTGCCCAGAGTCAGAAAGCTAGTAAATATCAGAGGACAGATTTGAACTTGGGCCTTTCTGACTCCAAGTCTAGCAGTCAGTTTATTGTACCATTTAACAGCCTGATTTCTCCAAGTGAGCATTATGGATGATGTTCCCAATGCTAAGCAAGATTAAAGTAAAGAGGTGCATTCCCAAGCTTTTAGCTATTAAAGAAAACATATTATTTTTTAGTCAAGTGATGACATAGGAGTGACCAGAAATGAAAACTGTGTGTATTCTGTTTGGAAGTCTCCATGAGATTTTGTCATGCTCTGTACTCAAGAGTCAAATCAAATCAATAAGCACTTAGTACTATCATGTACCAGGTACAGTGCTAAGTTCTGAAAATGTAAACTAAAAATAAAAATACTATGATAGTGAATGCTAGAACTCATTTTAAATCATATAGAGCACTGCTCTGGAGTAGTGCTCTATAAATTTCCCCTGTGGACTTTATAATTATCAACGACTGACACTTGCTTAGTAAAACCCTACCCCCTTACTAACTGTTGCAAGTGATATTTTAATCACTTCCTTAAAGATCAATGTCTGCTCTTTACCTTAAAGATCTACCTCTATATCCCTCTACTCTCTCCTCCAATTGGTCCTTCATACCTCAACCAGAATTACCTTTCTTGTAGAAAGATTTGTTCACATCACTGCTCTGCTCGCGAATTTTTAGTGACTTCATCTTCAGTAGTGAGTAAAATGCAGTCTTCATTTTTGCCTAGCATATAAGGGCCCGTGTTTGATGCCATCACTTTACCTTTTTAGTCCAATTTCACATTATTTTCCCCTGAATATTCTCCATTACAACTAAGCAAAGCTACTCTTTCCCCCACAAAACATGTCCTCTGCTCCAACCCCATTGCTTTTGCTTACATTGTTCTCTATAACTCCAATGTCATCCATAACCTTTTACCTGTTGAGTCTTGACATATCCTTAAAAACCATCTCCTCCATGGAGCCTTCTGTAATTCTTCTGTCTGGTAACAACCTTCAGCCTTGGACCTCATATAAAACAGGGGGCTATGATTGATGAATTTATTGTGCAGTAGGATCATTGCATCCAAAATCTGAAAAAGCAGTTTTTAGAGACCACTTAATCTAACCCTTTTATTTTTTAGAAGAGGAATAGTAGTAGGTCCATGGAAGTGAAAGGACTTTCCAAAAATTATAAAGGTGGTGATTAGTAGGACTGGGATTCAGACTGTGATTCTCTGGCTCTAATGCCTCTATTCTTTCCCTTTCACCATTTGTATTTGTAGAATGGTAATTAGACCACTGGACTAGGAGCCAGAAGGACCTGAGTTCACATTCCCTTGGCCTCAAACTCTTACTTGCCATGGGACGCTGAACAACTCACTTAACCACTGCCTGTCTCAATTTTCTCATCTGAAAAGTGGAGGATAATGATAGCCCTACTTCAAAGGGCCTTTGTTTAGCATATAAAATGGTATAATATTTGTTAAGGACTTTATAAACTTTAAAATGATTTATTGTTGTTAAGTCATTTTGATCATGCCTGACTCTTCATGTCCCCATTTGGAGTTTTCTTGGCAGAAATACTGGAGTGGTTTTCCATTACCTTGTCCAGCTCATTTAACAGATGAGGAAACTGAGGCAAACAGGGTTAAGTGACTTGCCCAAGGTCACACAACTAATAAATATCTGATTTGAGATCATGAAGATGAGTCTTCCTAACACTAGGATTGGCACTCTATCCACTACACCACCTAGTTGGCCAAAATGATATATAAATGTTAGCAATTATTATTTTAATTATACCCATAATAATTATTGTATTACATTATATCATATTATATTTAATGTGATATATAATACGTTA
>CM053582.1:197797816-197817599 GCA_028627135.1 Pseudochirops cupreus | reverse complement strand
TCATATGTGATTGTATATGATGCATGTATGTATATATATGTGGGTGTATACACATACCCCTGCATTATCATTCCTATAATAGAGTAAGAGCTAGAAAAGACTTGAAAAGTCAGCTTTATCTGGTCCGGGGTCCTTATTTTATGAAGAAGTAAACGTCAGTCCTAGAAGGCTTATGAGAAGTGCCAGAGATCACACAGGTGTAAGTGACACCGATGGGATTCGAATTCAGTATCTTTGATTCCCAATCCAGGATTATGTCACTGTACCAAGCTGCCTTTCTCATTAATTAAATTATTTAGGACTGTGTTACAATTACTTGTCTAAACATCACACTAGACAATTAATAGCTCTATGAGAGCAGGAACTGTGTGTTATTTGAGCGTTTTATCTGCCACACAGCTTTGCCCACTCCTCCGCACACAGTAGATACTTAGAAAACATTTGTTGGATGCTTCAGTCAATGCTTCTTCTTCCATGGAGATCAAAGCAGGCTCAAAAGTGAAAAAAAGGACTATAATGGATTCATTTCAATAAAACTTTGATTCCTTGACTCACGTACAAAAACTCTACAAGTCAAAGTCATATTTCGGAGAGACCTGAGTGGTAGTGTGATGAAGGGCAAATAACATTGGATTAGGAGTCAGAGGGTCTGCATTCAAACCCCAAATCTGCGACCTACTTCCTACGTGAACTTAGGCAAGTCATTTTACTTTTGGGGGCCTCAATTTCCTCATCTGTAAAATTGAGTTAGATGAAATGGCCTTGAAGTTTTCTTCTATCTCTGTATCTATGATCCCATGTCTTCTAAAGTCTATTTCTAAATCCTGTTTCTGATCCCATGTCCAGAAGACCAAAGACATGAAATTCAAAGACTGAATACTATGGTTGGTCAAATTATGAATTTGTTGTATGGCTGAAACTAGAGAGGACAAGAAATTCTTTTCTTACAAAAAGTCAACTTATGGGGAAAAAACTTTAATGAAACTAATAAGTTTATGAAAACCTTCCCCTAAAAGCTTCTGATTCATCTCTTGGAAATATCACCATGGGTACCATATTCTATTAGGTCCTCAGCCCAAAACTTCTCTTTCAAATGGCAGGGAATGAATTAATACATCTTGGCATCCCCAAGAAGCCTTGGCTACAAAAAGGGAGTGTTTGGTCCAAGAATGTCCAGTAACTGCTTTACTTCCATGAACCATGGGGCCCCTGAATATAAGGGAGTCCCTGGATATGAACCCGGTAGGCCTATTGTATTATCTCGTCTAGCTCCATGGAACCAGAGACTGCCTTGTCCTGTGTACAGTGACTAATTATTAAGAGAACTTAAAGTTTGTAATCTCACAGACGTCACTGAGCCTGAGTGTGATGAGTCATGCCTGTGATATAGTATATCCTATTTAAAAAAAAAACAAACCCACCTAACAGAAGAGTAGTGCGAGTAGCACTTACCTTAAGAGATTACTTTCTAAATATTCTATATACATCAATATAGAAGTTCACAAACTTGAAGGTAAGAGTTATAAGGGGTGGGAGAGAGGAACAGAAGAGGAGAAGGCATAGGGCAGAGGGGAGGGGAATGGAAGGGAGGAGCAGGGAGGGGAATGGGGGAGAAAGAGAGATAGAAACAGAGACAGAGACAGAGATAGACAGAGACAGAAACACAGAGACAGACAAAGAGAAAAGTAATATCATTGCGGAATTGTCTTGTGGCCTGCACTAATGGAAGGAGATCCTGAAAAAAAATAACAACAATTATATTTCTAGTTCTCCTTTTATATACATATGTTTTAACTCTTGAGCTCTTCATCAACTCTCTGAGGGCAAGGATCACATATTATCCAGTACTGGTATCACTTGGGGCACCTAACAGTGTTATACACGTGGTAGACGCATCAAGTACATTTTATACAGATCAAGGTAGCCTCTGGAATATGTGATGAACTCATAGAACTAAAATGGATTACTTAATGGCCCTACCTGATACACTTCTAGGGATAATCATATGTCTAGAGACACCAAAGTTAATGGAAATAAAGCAGTTTATAAATATCTCCCTTCCTTTGATAGAGAATTTCCTTTTGCTAGCCTGGGGCCTCACTCTCTCACTATATCTACTCCAAATGAAAATTAGGACCCCACACCTAGCTAGCCTTGTTTTGGTACATAGGCCTTTTTTTTTCTCTTTCTCTTTGTACCCCAGGGTAAGGCCACCACAAAATTCCCACAATTTCCCTATCATGGCGCTACCCGTTCCTCCCCCCCATTTCTAGTACCCCTGTGTTGCCTTCCCCCACTAGAATGCATGTTCCTTGAGGATGCAAGAATGATTAATGAAACAATCCCTATTCTCAAGGAATTTGCATTCTGTTAAAGAGAAAACATACATACATGTAAGCATATGTGGAATAAATACAAAATATGTCAATAATTATTAGAATAAGTAAGAGTCAAAGAAATTCAATACATATTCAATGTAGTTAGAAAGGGAGGGTAGTAGCAATTGGGGAGAGGATCATGAAAGGCTTCATGTAGAAGGTAATGCTTAAATTTCATTTTTAAGGAAGAGATGGATACTGTGAGGCAGAAGCAAGGAGCGAGAGTACTACAGGCATAGGGGATGACCAATAAAAAGGCATGGTGGTGGAGAATAAGATATAAGAAATAGAGAAGGCCAGTTTGACTAGATCACAGAATGATAAAAAGAGAAGATATAGGTAAAGATTAGATATATATAAAGATTAAAAGGATAAGACTAGAAAGACTAAAGTTTTAGGAGGGTTTTAAAAGACAAACAGAGCAGTCTATAGTCAATCATAGCGATAAGAGGAAGTCTCTGGAGTTTACTGAGGAAGCAAATGATATGGACATATCTTCACTTAAGGAAAATAATGTTGGCAGTTATATGGGACATGTGTTGGAATGGGTTGATATGTGAGACAGGGAGGCCAATTAAGAGCCATTGTAGCAATGCGGGTGAGAGGTGAAGAAGACTTAAAGTAAGGTTGCAGCTGTGTTGGTAGAGAGAAGGAGTCAGATTGAGAGATGCAGTTGAGGTGAGAATGGCAAAATCTGGTTAGGAATGAGGAAGAGTGAGAGGGTAAGGATGATGTTGAAGTTACAGACTTGAAGACTTGAGAAACTAGAAGAATGGTAGTTTATTCAACAGAAATGGGGAACTTTGGAAGAGAGGTAGACCTGGAGTAAAAAAAAATATATATTACTTTGGATATGTTGAGTTTGAGATGTCTCTGGGACATCCAGTTTGAAATATTCAATAAACAGTTGGTGATGCATTCTGAAGCTCAGGAGACTGGGATGAGGTAAATAGATTTAAATTTCATCTGCATAGAAATATAATAAAGCCATGGGAGTTGATGAAATAACCGGAAAAAATGGATACAAAAGAGAAGAGTCCTGGCAGAGATTTGGGGAGTAGTCATAGTTAGAAGATCTGGTATGGATGATGTCCCAGTCAAGGAAACTGAAAAGGGGGAAGCAGTATCATGAAAACCTGGAGAGGAGAGTATTTGGTAGGAGAAAGTAGTCAATAACATGAAACGAACCAGAAAACACAATTTCAGTTGAGTCTTGAGGTTAGAATTCAGATTGAAAAAAAAAAACATGAAAATGAGGGAGAAAAGAGTAGACAGCTTTTTCTAGAAGTTTGGCTAAGAATGGGAGGAGAGATATAAGAAGATAACCTAAGGGGATAGTAGTCCTTGATGATACTTTTTGGAGGATGGGGAAACTTAGGGATATTTCAAGACAGTATGGAAGAAATCAGTACCTGGGAAAAGACTGAAGATTAGAGAGAAATATGGTTTGTTTGTTAGTTTTGCTTTTTGGAGGGGGAAGTCAGGGCAATTGGGACTAAGTGGTTAGTAAGTGTAAAGTGTCTGAGTAGAAATATGGTTTTTAAGGAAACAATTTGCTTGAGAAGATGGGAGGGGTTAGGATCAAGGGGTCATAGATATTGGCTTTGATAAGGAGAAGAACTACATTATTATCAAAGACATGAGGAAATAACAGGTAATGATATTAATGAGATTTGAGATGAAGAAAAGCTGAAAAAGGAAAATTCATGAAGAATGGCCTAATTTTTTTAATAGGTAAGATCTGTAGCAGATTGAGTGGGGGAGGAAGAGTTGTGGGAGACTTGAGGAGAGACTGGAAAGTTTAGAACATCTTCTTTGGGGATTTAATTAGGGAGGATAAATAAATTGCCTCTCTGCTTTGAGAGCCCAATTGAGATTAGATAATTAATATAAATTTGTAGTGGGCTCACCAAAGCATCATTTTCTTCAGTTATTTATTTATTTCTTCAATGGAGTGAAAGGGGTTAGTTGTGGAAATAATTCTGGCTTGTGGATAGATATTCAATTGAGAAAGAATAAAAGGATTGCCTTGCTGCAGTGAGGGCCCAATCAAAATCATTAAATTGCCTTTGGTGGGGGAAGGTGGGGCATGAGGAACAACAGCTAAGAGAGAAAGGTGACTCTGTGTATGCAAAGGATTATGGTACATTAATAGACAGACAATAGATAGAAAAAAAAATAAGGAGAGAGGTTCAGGGAGAGACGCAGTGTTCTCTCATCATTACTGACTGGCACCCAAAGTTAAGGATTCCAGTTGCACGTCGTATGTGTTTCGTGCAGTACCCAGAACGTCGCCACTTCATACAAGATTTTGCTGCTGACCATGCTGACGGTTGGCAGTCGTGTGCTGCAGCTATCTCTTGACCAAGTGCTCTTTAGAGACTACAATTTTCAGTTCAAATATAAGTTAAATAGAATTGGCTTGAACCCAAGCAGCATTACCTCCTTCAAACAATTTGGATTGATTTGTGCCCTTTGGTTTGCGTGACTTGTTTATTTATTTTTCAAGTCAAAAGCTAATAAACAGGTCAAGATGTCAGTGGATAATTCCCTGCTGCTTTTTAGACAAGAGAACTGAGCAAGTTATGCCAGGGGCTTAGAAGGAAACTGCTAGGCAAGCAAAGGCTCAGGCTTAGAATCTGGTAAGAAATTGATGCAAATAATTTCTTTAGAAATGAAATGTTGAACTAGATGCAGAAGAGCCAAGGCTTTTTATCACCAGCACTCAGGACTCGAAATTCCTGTTGGCAGCTACTATTTTTAGCAGACTCTTTGACCTTGGACAAGTCATTTACAAATTTGTACTTTCCTGTGAAATGACTTCTTTCTTTTTCTTAGCCTTGAAGTGGTCTCTGATCCCTATGCATGTGCTGTTTGTATAACATAGAAGCATTTATTATAGTAGCTGAGCCAATGAATCAATCAACTAATTAATCACTGAGTATTTGTTAAATACCTACCAAGTGCCAGAAACTATACTGGGATACAAAAACAGAAATAAGACAGCTCTTACCCTTAAGGAATTTACATCCCACCAGGGGAAGCACAATGCTCACAGTAAGAACTGGTCTCATAGTTCCAATGGCATAGGGAGTTTCCAGCTGAGGAAACTTCCTCTGTCAATGAGAATCAGCACTTTCTCTGAAACTTTAGTTTTGGTGACTAGTCCAGAGCAAAGAGAAGTGAAGTCCCTAGCCCAGAGTCACATGGCTAGTATTTGCTAAAGGCAAGACTTGGACTCAGGTCTTGGTAGATTCAATACCAGCTCTCTATCCGTTATGTCATACTACCCCTGTAGACATAAAGATATTAAAATATATGCAAAATAAATGCAAGGTAATTTTTTGTTGTTGTTGAGTGGGAAGGAGATTATGGAAAGCCTCATATAGAAAGTGGCGCTTAAGCAAGTTTCAAAGGAAGCTAGGAAGGAGCGCAGTAGCTTGCTTTCAGACTTCTTCTCACAACCAGCTGGATCAGATGCCTGTTTCCATTCATGGGGCTAAGGTGTAATCCCGTAAGAAGAGCTCCTGCTCTCTAATCAATAGTCTCCAGCCCACTCCAGAGCCATGAATCAGTCAGCTAGCCCTCCTTTATCTACGCAATCTAAATTCACTGTGCTTGCTTCATGTAAATGGTACTTTATCCGGCTGGAAATGTGAATCCTGTCAGTAGCACTGGGCTCCGTCATGCTTATCAGAAATACATTATCAGGTGGGGATTAGACAGAGGCTGGTGCTGGTGCCGCTGTCCATGCCAGGGGAATAATGAATAATGAAAATTCCAGGGCCTAGAGACAAACACAATTGACAGGCTGGGAAATGCTTGAGCCACCCTTTCACTCACCTTAATGTGACAAACTCAGCTTCTCAGAACGCTTTCCACTTCATTCACCAGGGCACCTGCTATGTATGGACTAGAGTGTGTGAAAAAAGGGGCGATGTAGGTGGGGAAGAAATGGATTCCCCCATGCCCACTCTCCCCATCTTTCCACTTTGCCCTCAAAGCCCCAGACTTATCAGGGGAACTGCTGCCAAGTAACCAACCCGTGGCAGGGGAAAGCAGATGATAGGGAAAAAGAAGAAGGAGAAACTGTCCTTGGGTCCAAATCCTGACTCAGTCTCGAGGGGTTATTAAGCAGCCTCTCTCAAAGATGCCCACCTCTGAGTGCCAGGATGTGGGATCATTGTGAGACTTAATTACTTCAAACTTTAAATTCATCAATTTTGCTTATAATTAAGTTGGCTTGAAAGACCTGAGTGAATTGAACAAAGCAATGAAATGGTTCAGAATAATATACCAAGGTCTATTTTAATTTTTAAAAGTGTTTCTCTTCCTTCATTTGGTTATTCTTGTTTTAACAGGGAGGTGGGAATGGGGGAAGGTATGAGAGTTATGACGGGAACCAGGGGAAAAAATAACACTTCAAATGCATATGGGTAATAATAATTGCTCTTCTACTCCCAGTGTACCCCAAACACCCAACAAGGCACTCTATCCTCATAATTTAAAATATATGTTGAAAAGTTAACACTACCCATTTCACAGAAAAAAAAGTGAAGTTCATGCACCATTGTGGAAGCTAGGTGATGCAGTGGATAGAACTCTGGGCCTGGAGTTAGGGAGACCCAAGTTCAAAACCAGCTTCAGATACTTAATAGCTACATGAGCCTGGGCAAATCATTCAACATCTGCTTCAGTTTTTTCATCTGTAAAATGGAATTAATGTCACTTATCTCCCAGGTTTGTTGTGAGGATAAAATGAAAAAATGTTCATAAAGTGCTTTGCAAATATTAAAGTATTCTTACTATTGTTGCCTAGAAGAAAGGAGGATAGGGTGGTGTATGATGTCACGGGGTTTGAGAGGAGAAGACGGGGAGATGAGGGAACTCTTTAATGGCCTCAGTTTTCTCAGTGTAAGAAGCGATAGCCTCCTTGCTCACCAGTATCTCCAAATCCGAGGTGCCCTGGATGAAAGGACTAGAACAATTTCATTCATCTTCTCTCTCATCCTCATCCTCCCCCATCCCCATTAGAATATAAGCTCCTCGAGGGTTGGGTCTATTTCATCTTGCCTTCTGTATCCCCGGTAGAAGTTTGAGGAGAGAAAAGAAGGACTTTGAACCAGCTTCTTTTTAAAGTGAGATTAGTAATCATTTAGTGTCCTGCGTGGGGCAAATGGAATACCTTCCTGTAGTGAGAGCAAAGGTGAGAATAGTTAATATGTTATGGAAATGCTTGTGTGTGTGTGTGTGTGTGTGTGTGTGTGTGTGTGTGTGTGTGTGTTTGACCCAGTTAGCTTGCCTACATGAGTTCCTCTAGCTCTGTTCAAGAGCACTTGAATAGGAGCAAAGGAAGGGATTGGTTGGAAGAATCCAGTATTGGGAGGTCATCAAGGGCTAAGAAGGGATAGACCATGTCAGTGAGGGAACTGAAAGTAGAAGACAATGCAGAATTAATTCTCTCAATAACCACAGGGTCAAGATTGGGAAGGAAGGAAGAAAGGAAGGAAGGAAGGGAGGGAGGGAGGGAGGTAAAAATCACATGAAAAATGGCTCGAGAGAGTGCTAAGAGCTGCTCAGGGGATTAGAGTTCCTGATAACATAAAGATTAGTTTAAAAGGAGTGAAATATAGTGAAAGATGGAAAAATGGGAAATTATAGATAAAGGAATGGTAGAATGTTTTACTTATGGAAGAGGCACACACCCAAGTAATGGGAAGAAGATATAGCATGTGAGAATCGATTTTAGCATGGAATCCTGAGGTATATACTCCTCTGCCTAATTTATGGGTGTGTGTGTGTGTATATATATATATATATATATATATATATATATATCTATATATATATATATATCTATCATATATATACATATTTTGTATATATTATTTATATATTATTCATTATATTACAGTTATTATTACACATTACATTATACTTATTATTTGTTACACATTTCCTTGCTCACCAGTATCCCCAAATCCTAGGTCCCCTGGATGAAAGGACTAGAACAATTTCATTCATCTTCTCTCATTCTCATTCTCCCCCATCCCCATTAGAATATAAGCTCCTTGAGGGTTGGGTCTAGTCCATCTTTCCCTCTGTATCCCTGGTCCTCTGCACAGTGCCTGATACATAGCAGGCTGACAAGAAATATTTGCTGAATTGAAAACTCCTTCCCAAGAATACATTAACCTCATAAGTCCTTGAAAAAGAGGATTTCTTGTGAACCACAGTATGGGAGGGGACATGGAGAGTGGGGTGAGGGGAGGTAGGAAGGAGGGACAGAACAGCAAAAAAGTTTGACAGTGCGCAGTTCTTATAATTTAGCAGTAGTTTTCAACACAAGCTACAAGACGTTAGATCTACTCTCCTTATCTGCCTTCTGCCTAAATTTGTTCTACCCAGTCTTGGATTTCCTATTAACTCAGTTGTAATATCCTGGTATGGAACCAACTGACTGAAGCTGGGTTTTGCAGTCCTCTAAAATATGTGACATTCAGGAGCCTCTTCCTATAGTCTCACAGCTTTGTTATCTTGACTGCAACTTGTATCTTACTGGTCAAAGCCTGAGAAAATCTGCCCTTTCCGTCCCTAAACTTTGAGAAAGAAATGACTATTGCTTATATAACAAGACTCTGGACTTTTTAATTCACACATTTATCAGCAGGTCAGATACCTAGAGGGCTACTGGCCACATGTCCCCTCCTGCCTCAAGTGGAGAGGAGAATCCAGGGTATCCCAGTTAGAAGTGGGGTTCTCTGATGCTATTGGCTCAAGCCACCATTATTGTGTATTCCCTCCATTATCACCAGTGATGAGCAACCCAAAATCATGAAAACCAATTAAGATAAATTAGCTTTTAAAAAGGGGTATTTACTGAAAAGGTATAGAATAAGCAGAAGCACATCTCCCCAAACTGGGGCATTCTCCTCTCTACCACCTCTGTCCTTGGGGAGATTGGGCTCCAGCTTAAAGCAGCTGCTACATTGTGGCTGCCAACTTCACTCCTGGTTGTGGCACAGCCAATAGACCAGTCACTTCCTTCTGGGTGGGGCACAATGTCTTAGCTGCCAGGAAGATTCATTGCTAGACTGAGTAACACAGATAACTCCTTGAGGCTATGCTCTCCCTGGGCTTGGCAGTCAGCAAACTCTGGCAAGGATCTCCAGTCCCTGGAAATCTGGGGGCTCTTCTGCCTTTTGAATCTCACAAAACTGTAGCCTAGTCTGTTTCAACTCCTACATTTGTTTACTTAAGAAGAGGAAAGAATAAAACATACCAGAAAAGTAATGATATTATGTGTCCAAGTTTATAAGGCACCCTTTGCGAGGAGGTTAGGGTCAAGATATTTCTCTGTCTCTGTCTCTGCTCTTTCCCTCCCCTCTCCTCCCTTCCTCTGTCTTCTCCTCTCCGTTCCCCTCCTTCTCCCCCTTCTCCATCATCACCATCATCATCATCATCTTCTTCTCCTGCTGCTGTTTTCTCTTCTTCCCTCCCTCCACCTCTCTCTGTTTCTTCCTCTTTCTCCTTCTCCCTCTATCTGTCTCTCTGTCTCTATCTCTGTCTCTCTCTTTGTCTCTCTGTCCATCTCTGTCTCTCTGTCTCTGTCTCTCTCTCTCTGTCTCTGTCTTTGTCTCTCTCTCTCTGTCTCTGTCTCTCTCTCTCCCTCCCTCCCTCCTTTCTCTTTTCTTTCTAATGAAACTAGGAAAGAAAGGGATCATTTGGCTGATTATTTCCTTTAACCATATACTCAGTAGCACTGAAAAGATCCAACATTCAGTAAACACATAGGAAGCAATCACAGAGGATCTATGCATACCCTGAACCGAGAAGAAGCAGGCTCAGCAACACCCCAAGATGAATTGCCTGCAGATAAAGCCTATTGGGATTCCCTGAGGACTTAGTGACTGACTCCTCATTTACATCTGTCCAGGCCCCAGGGTTTTGTGCCCCCATTTTTCCCTGCAAGTCTCTGAGCTCTGGACCTACTAGAAGCTCACCTGTGTTCCCAACCAGCCCCTCAAATACACGGTGTGCTTTTCAGAGCCTAAAGATACGTATGTATTTGTATATGTGCGTGTATATTGGTGTATTATTGTCATTCATATCTTTTCTACTTTGTCCTGTTTGGGTTAAAAAGTTACCTTTTCCACTTATTTCACATGGGGCCCAAGCCCGATTGGTCTGTCCTGAACAATTTACCCCTCCCCCCTATTCCTTCATGGTCATCTAGGGATGGAATAATAAAAAAATGCAAATATATGTGTACACACATGTGTAAGTATGTGTATATATGTGCACACACATGTGTATGTATGTGCACACACATGTGTGTATGTGTATGTATGCGCACACACACGTACAATTTGAGTGCCGCAACAACCCTTGAGCTCAATTTCACAGATGAGGAAACTGAGGCTAAAAGAGATTAAGTAACTTGCCAAAGGTCACACAGTTCATAAGTGCATGTGAGGTTGGATTCGAACTCAAGTCTACTTGATTTTGAATCTGGTATTCTATCCACTTAGCCACCTAGATACCTGGGACATTTTTATACTTCAGACTTATGAGTTATTAGTCACACTTATGAGAAGTAGATCTTACAATTTCCCATTAAAAATTATTGATATCTTTTATTTTTGCATTACATTCCCTTTAATTTATAGATATCTTTTGTTTTTATATCACCTTACCTTCATATCCAAATATATCTCCTATCCAGTAAGCCATTTTTTGTAACAAAGAACATTTTTTTTTTTAAAAAGGGTAGGACAAAAAAGCAATTCAGCAAAATTGAGCAACATATCAACCAGTTCTGACAATACATTGAATGACTCACACACAGTGTCTGCCAGGTCTGCAAAGAAGAGAAGGAGAAGAATTTTCTCATCTCTTCTTCATGGTCAACCTTAGCCATCATTATTACAAAGTGCTCAATATCTCTTTTTTTGTTATTATTTCTACTTACGATATTGTAGTTATATTATTGTTCCTCCTCCTCCTCCTCCTCCTCCCTCTCCTCCTCCTCTTCCTTCTTCTTCTTCTTCTTCTTCTTCTTCTTCTTCTTCTTCTTCTTCTTCTTCTTCTTCTTCTTCTTCTCTTTCTCCTCATCTTCCTCCTTCCACTACTATCACTACCACTACTGCTAGCTAATATTGATATAGTATTTACTATGTTCAAGGCACTGTGCTAAACACTTGACAATTATTATCTCATGTGATCCTCAAAACAACCCTGAGATTTAGCTGCTATTATCCCCATTTTACATATGAGGAAACTGAGGTAAATGGAGGTTAAGTGACTTTTCCAAGTTCATAAATCTAGTAAATGTCTGAGGCTGGATTTTAACTCAGATCTTTTTGACTCCAGATCTGATGCTTTATCCATTGTGCCACCTAGATTTTCATTAGTTTATACAAATCTTTCTATGTTTTCTTATACTTTTCCTATTCATCATTTTTTATGGTGAAGTAATATTCCATTATTTTTATGTGCCATATTTGTTCTCCAGTCATGAGAATTTTATTTGTTTCTAGGTTTTTTAAAAATCAACTATTTTTGTTCACTTTTCTGTTATCATAATTACCAATAGGAGCTCATGGGCATGTTGAAATAATAGCATGTTCTCCATTTCCTCACTTCCTCAATAATTAATCTGGTCCATTTCATAATATCTTGTCTAGCCCTCAGATTCACAGATTTGAAACCTGTATTCTTCCCTTAAATTTCAAAAATGGTGTTTCTCCCACCCACTCTTAGCCCTCTGGTTCATTTTAAGTCTTTTTTGATTGCGTTCTAAGGGATCAAACCATGTGCTCAAAATGGTGGCGCCTTCCATGGAATTAGTCACACTGGTCTCCTCTCAAAGCAACAGAGGACTGGTTAAAGAAGGAAGGAATTGCCTTCCTTCCACACCACAGTGTGGAAATTCTTCAAACTCAAGCAATTAACTTGGTCTCTACTACTCAGCCAGCAAGAGGTTACTCTATTAGTTCCTCCATCTTTCCTGATCCAAGTCTCTCTGGATGTTTATCCAGATACTACCATTAGACACTGGAGTAAATTGCTCTCTGGGCAGATCCCTCAAATGCAATTCTGGTTGGTCTCTGAACACTCAGAAATATATCCCCAACACTTCCTTTCTCAGAAATCCAACCCCAATCATCTCCTTAATCTGTTCTCTGCCAGTTTCTCAATTTTCCCCGGTAAACTCACTTCATCTTTATTTTTTGAATCTTTATTTTTTTAATAGTACTTTCTCCAGTCATTTTCTCTCTTTCTCATTTCCTGCTCCTTCACATCCCATTTAATTTAGGCCCAACTTGTCTGCCTAAGTTGTATTATTTGTCAGTTTTCACTGATCCATTAAAAGACTGCATGTCTGTGCACCTGCATTTATATTAAACTTATGAAAGATGCTTTCTGTTTATGTCAAAAATGGGCCTATAAAGTTTATATGCAGTAGGGAGAGAAGTTATTTGATAGCAATTATGTAAGTATAGTAAAGTTGATAGAATATCATATTTTGAAATCAGAAAGACCTGGTTTCAGTTTTTTTGTTTCTAACTTCCTAGCTATGTGACCATGGCAAATTGGTTAACTTCCCTGAATCTTAGTTTTCTGATGTGTAAAACAGGGTAATAATACTTGCCTCAAGGGGTTGTTTAAGGATCAATAATATAAGTAAAGAACTTTGTATACTTTAAAGTACTGGGCAGATGTCTTCATCTGCTTCAGATGAAGAGACTTAAAAAAATTAAGCCAAGTTCACACACAAGGGAGATCAAGGGCACAAAAATCAGAATTAGAACTTGTGTCCATTCAGATTTTAGTCACATGACATATGGTCAAAGCTGCCTTTCAGCTTGGGAGAATATCACAACTTTAATATTCTCTTTGTGGACATTTCCCCTCTCTGAAAGCAATGAAACAATAGTGATGGACCATGGAGATTTTCCTCTTTTAACTCTGAGTTTGGGGGAGTCTCAAGGGATTAGGGTTCTTGTGAGATCTGGGTCAAAGCAATGTTTCATCGAGTGTACGTGATGATGGAAATATATTTTGCAAGATTGCATATGTATTGAAGTTTTCCGGTCATTTTTCAGTTGTGTCTGATTCTTCATGACACCATTTGGAGTTTTCTTGAAGAAAATATGAGAGTTGTTTGCCACTTCCTTCTCTAGCTCATTTTCCAGATGAGGAAACTGAGGCAACCATGGTTATGTGACTTGCCCAGGGTCACATAGCTATTAAGTGTCTGAGAGCAGATTTGAACCAAGGAAGATGAGTCTTCTGATTCCAGTCCCTGGAGTTCTATCCACTGTACCACCTGGCTGCCTGCAATATGTATAATCTATTTCAAATTACTTACTGTCTCAGGGAGAGGGGAGGGGAAGAAGGGAGGAAAAAAATTTGGAACTCAAAAATTTTTTTAAAAAGTTGACATTGCTTTTAAATGTAATTGGAAAAAATGAAATATTATTCATAGAGAGTACATGCTGCAAAAAGAAGTAGGAATCAGGAGTTGAGTTCCAAGAAATAGAGTGTCATAAAATCTGTGCTATGATAGCTGTATGTCTACCCTATGGCAACTCTCCCATAAAGATCTCAAAGCCCTCTTAAAATATTAACACTCCTCAGATGCACAGAAGGTAAATAAGTGTTATTATGTGTGCCTTTCAGGTGGATAAGAAAAGGTAAAGTGCATCATATTGAGAAATGCCAGATGTCAAAATCAAAGGTAATCATTTCTTTTAGAAAAGTGAAATAACTTGCTTTATTTGAGTTATCCAAAGGATATCAACAGTGTTAATGTCACCCCTCCATTTCTTTTAATTTGGGTTATTACCTTAGATTTGTACTATTGTGTGCAATTCTAAATTAATTATTATACTCTTATGTCTAATTTTGGTTAGCACTTTAATTACGAAGTCATTTTAGCTTTTAGTAGAGTTACAGCTGAAGTTAATGAACAGTATTTACTTTCATTAATGACAATTTTCATTACTCTTCCCTTCCATGATACCCATTCACTGAAAGCTTTCAGACCTAGGGCAACAAAAATGCAATAATGGAAATGTTATAGAATAAAGGACTATGATCATTGTTGGAGCTGAAAGAAACCTGAGAGCATCTTGTCCAAATGCCCCATTATAGAGATGAGGAAAATTATTCCTATAGAAGTTATGGCTAAATAACAGAGCCAAAATTTGAACCCAAGCTCTCTGGTTTCAAATATCTCTTTCTTTTTAATGTATCATACTAGTCTTTGGGGAGCTAGGTACAATTGGGGAGCTAGGTACAATTTGAAACTGAAAACTTGGGGAAGAGGTAGATGTGAAGGGAAACGACCTTATGTCATTGATTAGAGCTCACAAATGCCTGCATTGCTTTAGACAACAGATATTCTTTATTGTAAGCCCATTTATACTAGTCATAGCACCCTGAGCACACAGCCTATTTCTGTTATGTTTTCATGATGCCATTCCATTTCAATGAAGAGTGAAAAATTTAGCATTATATCTGAAATTTTTGTCTACAATCCATGAAGCGACAAGATTTTCAGAGATAATCTGAATGATTGATGCTTTTTCAAATTTTTCTTTGGGCTATTTTGTGTCCTATAGATTTGGTCAAACATTTTTTATATGAGTTTGTGATAAAACATTGCACTGTCTTTACAAAAGAAATGAGTGTCCATTGTTATTTCACAAACATCCTCTAAATAGGATGATATTCTCTTCCACTAAAATTAATCCCTCTTTCATTTTAACTTAAAAACTCATCAATTAAGAACCAGCTAAAATTCCAACTCCTACAGGAAGCCTCTCCCAACATCTCTTAATTCTAATGCTTTCTTTTTTTAAAAAAGATGTATTTATATATGCCATATACGGATAATTTGTACTTAGTTTTTGATTGTTGTCTCCCCCCGGGATAGCGAGCTCCATGAGGACAGTCTGTCTTTTGCCTTTTTAATTTACTTTTTGGTAGCCCTAGTGCTTAGTCCTGACACATAAAAGATGTTTAATAAATGCTTATTGGTTTGGGACCGGTGGCAATTCTACTTGGGCCTCCATTAAAGTTTACTTTTATACCCCTGTCTTTAAAGAGGATTACTGAGCAAATAAATTATAACACTAATAATAACTCACATTTACAAGCATATGATGGTTTACAAAGAACGCAATACACATTATCTTGTTGGAAAGCATTGGACATATTTGACCTATTTAGGGGAACAAATTGCTTTTTAAAGACTTTAACACATTTTTAGTATGCAAATGTTTTTATAACGAGTCTTAATTTTAAAAACGGTATGTAGGACTGTTGCTGCAAAACCCTATTAGCTTACTGTATGTAGGCCAAGGTATCAAGATGTTATTCTTTTTCTTTTTTTTAATTTTAAATTAATTTATTTATTTTCTTGTTGACATCACTCATTTCCATGAGATTCTGAGTTACAAATTTTCTCCCCATCTTTCCCCTACCCACCACCCCAGATGTTATTCTTTTTCAAATAATCTCATAGTGGGTGCTAAATGAATAGTTGTTGAACAGAATTGATTTCAAACTTTCCAACAATCCAAACTGGCCTTCCTACTTCATAGGAGTTTGCTAAATGTTATTGATCTTCATTTTTTAAACTTTTTGAACATTTTTTATTGAAAATTAGGAGTTCCAAATTCTATCCCTTCCTTCCCCCCTCTTTGAGACAGTAAGCAACCAGATATAGGTTATATATGTGCCATTATATAAAATATTTCCATATTAGTTATTTTATACAAGAAGATTCAAATAAAAGAAAAAAATAAAAGAAAAAAGTGAAAAAATATTATGCTTCAGTCTGTATTCAATCAATTTTTTTTCTGGAGGTAGATAGCATACTTCATCATTAGAATTTTGGGATTGTCTTGGATCACGATATTACTGTGAATAGCTAAGTCATTCACAGTTCATCATATATTATTGCTCTTACTGTATACAATGTTCTCTTAGTTCTGTTCACTTAACCATGTGTCAGTTCATGTATGTCTTTTCAGGATTTTTCTGAAATCACCCTGCTTGTCATTCCTTACAATACAATAATATTCCATTACAAGTATAAAACGTAGATTGTTTAGCCATTCCACAATTGATGGACATCCTTTTGATTTCCAATTCTTAACCACTACAAAAAGAGATGCTATAAATATTTTTGTACAAATAGATCCTTTTCCATTTTTTTGGATGTCTTTGGAATAGAGACCTTGCAGTAGTATTGCTGGATCAAAGGGTATGCACAGTCTTATAGCCCTTTGGGCATAGTTACAAATTTCTTCTCCAGAATGGTTGAGTCAGTTCACAACTCCAACAATGCATTAGTGTTCTTGTCTTCCCACAACCCCACCAACATCCGCAACATTTTCTTTTTTTATCCTATTAACCACTCTAATAGTTGTATCTCAGAGATGTTTTAATTTGCATTTTTATAATCAATAGTGATTAAGAGTATTCCTTTTTTTTCCATATGACTATAGATAGCTTTGATTTCTTTGTCTGAAAACCACCTGTTCATATCTTTTAATCATTTGTCAGTTGGGGAATGACTTGTATTTTTATAAATTTGACTCCATTTTCTATATATTTGAGAAATCAGCCCTTTATCAGAGATATTTGTTGTAATTTCCCCCCACTTTTCTGCTTTCCTTATAATTTTGGTAGCATTGATTTTGTTTGTGCAAAAACTTTTTTTAATTTCATATAATCAAAACTATCTATTTTACATCTTACAATGTTCTCTATATCTTCTTTAGCCTTAGTTTCTTCCATTTCCATGAGACAGATAAACTATTTCATTGTCTCTTAATTTGTGTATAGTTTCAACCTTTTATTTGTAAGTCATGTACTCATTTTAACCTTATCTTGGTATACAGTGTGAGATATTGGTCTCTATCTAGTTTCTGCCATACTCTTTTACCAGCAGTTTTTGCCAAATAATTAGTTTCTTCCAAAAGCTTGGATCTTTGGGTTTATCTCATACTAGATTACTATGGTCATTTACTATAAAATAATTTGTACCTAATCTATTCTACTGATCCATCACTCTATTTCTTAGCCAGTACCAGATTGTTTTGATAATTGGTACTTTATAATACAGTTTGAGATCTGGTACAGCTAAATTACCTTCTTTCGCATTTTTTTTTCATGGATTCCCTAACTCCTTTGACCTCTGGTAAATTTTCCCTTGATTGATTCCCTAACTCCTTTGACCTCTGGTATATTTTCCAAGCCCTCTGCTTCTTTGATGTGGAAGTTACCAAATCCTGTGTAATCCTGATTGCAGTTCCATGATATTTGAATTGTTCATTTTTGGCTGCTTGTAATACTTTCTCCTTGCTCTATGAGCTCTGGAATTTGGGTATGATGTTCCTGGGAGTTTGCATTTGGAGATCTCTTTCAGGTAGTGATCAGTAGATTCTTTCCATTTCTATTTTGTCCTCTGGTTCTAATATATCAGGGCAGTTTTCTTCAATAATTTCTTGAAAGGTGTTGTCCAGGCCTTTTTTTTTAATCATGGTTTTTAGGTAGTCTTATAATTCTTAAATTATCTCTCCTGGATCTATTTTCTGGTCAGTTGTTTTATCCAATGAGAAATTTCACATTTTCTTCTATTTTTACTTTTTGGATTTTGTTTCATCATATGTGATGTCTCATAGAGTCAATAATTTCTGTTTGTTAAATTCTAATTTTTAAGCAATTATCTCCTTCAGTGAGCTTTTGTATATCCTTTTCCTCTTGACCAATTCTATTTTTTAGAGCATTATTTTCCTCAGGTAAATTTTTGTATATCTTTACCCATGCTATCAACTCATTTTTTCATGATTCTCTTGCATTATTTTCATTTCTTTTCCAATTTTTTTCTTTTACTTCTCTTATTTGCTTTTTAAAATCCTTTTAAAGCTCTTGAAGATCTTCCCCACCTCTTAATGGGACTCACTTAGAGCCCAACAAGAGAAGCTTGCTTAGGGAGGCTTGTTTTTCTGGAAGGCCCACACCTTTTGTTACTTTGTAATTAGGCATTAGATGTCTATGTGTGTGTGTGTGTGTGTGTGTGTGTGTGTGTGTATGTATGTATGTATATGTATGTATATATACCCTGAGGTAATATTTTGCTTTGGGGCTCACTTACGGGAGGAGTTGTGTGATTTGGCCAGATGAGACACTCTGGGTAGCCATTGAGACCCCCAGCTTTGAAAATCCAGATGTTGGTGCTTCTCTCACTGGTGACTAACTATAGTATATATGTAATGGTCAGATAGCTAGAAGGCCTGGCTATTGGTCTGATGAACTGTGTTCTTTTCTTTGTCTGTATTCTTTGTCTGCTTTTAATTTCTGTTTGTATCCTCTGAAGTTCAGGGTGCTGATTTTTTCCCCTGAATGTTTGATTAAAGTAAGATTGTTAATACTTTTTGAGTTGCTCTCCTTTAGAAAACCAGATCAAAGAATCTGTGCTAGCAGCCACCCTGGGTATGCTGGGGTGCTTGCTGTTACATCCAGGAATTCTTTTATGAGTTAGAGACTGAATTACGTTTTTCTTTGAGGCTTCGCATGTAGCCATTTTGACACTATTGTTTTCTTCTAAGTTTATGCCTTGATCCTCTCTATCACCACAGTAACATTTTATAATCAAGCTCTCTCTCTCTCTCCTTTTTTTTTGGTTTGTTTTTGCTTTTTTTTTTTTTGCCTTTTTTTGTGACGGTGTTTTTTATGTGAGAGTTGGGTTTTGCTTCTGCACTGCCCCAAGGAGTTTTTGTACTGGGGCTCTGAGTCTTACTGCTGGCTTTCACCAGACTTCAGGGCTTAGCTGCTTGCTTTCTCTGAAGGATAGGCTTCCCTTCTAGCTTGTCTTGGGGGAAGGGCCTCCCTGTTGGCCTCTTCTGGGTATGGAGTTTAGCTTCTGACCTATTCCAAGGGTGGGGAGTGGAGGGCTTTACTATTCTGTTGCTGTGGAAACAGAGTCTCTCTGCTGGTATTCCCAGGGGTATGTCCCTGCTGCCCAGCTCTGGGTGAGGGCTTCCTTATTGGTCAGCAATGGGATCAGGGCCTTACTGGTGGTTCATATTAGAGGTGGGGTCACTGGGGTGGGACCTTGCTGCTCTGTGCAGACTGCTCACTTGCCTAGGGGTCTGCTGATTTGCAGGAGGTTGGAGTCTCATTGCCCCAGGCTTGGAACTTTGCTGCAGGGCCCCTGTTATGAGGCTGCCTGCTGCTGTTGCTGCTACTACTGCTGCTACTCTTGGACCTCATTCCCCTCCCACCCCAGTGAGACAGAACTTTCCTGTCCATTTCATAAGCTTCTTCATAACTCCTAGACCAATTCTGAGGCAGTTTTCTAGTTGTTTAGAGGGGAAATTCAGAGT
>CM053582.1:197760367-197797316 GCA_028627135.1 Pseudochirops cupreus | reverse complement strand
AAAAAAAAAGATGTGCTTATTCTCTCTAGCCAACAGTATCTTAGTAAAATATAATATAGTGGAAAGAAGAGTGGACCAGGAGTCAAAATACTTGCATTCTAGTCTTAGTTTTACTATCTAATAGATGCAAGTGAAATTAAGCAGTCTTTGACCTCAAAGATGCTACATTTTTTCATCTCATAAAATCATAGACTTAGGGAGAGAAGGGAACTTGGCAGTTTATATGTACAACTTACTAATTTTCTGTATGATGAAAGAAAGGCACAGAGATGTTATGTGATTTGCTGAAAGTCACATAGCTAGTAATGTTCTATCTTCTATTGCCAGTCTGACTCTTAATATTCAATACAATTTGATTCCACAGGTATTTATCAACTATTAAGTGCAAGATACTTCTAGACAAAGACTACAAAGCAAAAACATACTTGACCTCTTGGAACTTATAGTCTATTTGATACAGTACAACAGATAGATTGATAAATGCATAGTATATTCAAAGGCAGCTAGGCAGTTCAGGAGATGAAGTGCTGGGCCTGGCGTTAGAAAGACCCGAGTTCAAATCCAGCCTTGGGCATTTACTAGCTGTGCAACCCTGGGCAAGTCACTTAATTTCTGTTTGCCTTAAGCCACTGGAGAAGGAAATGGCAAAACACTCTAGTATCTTTGCCAAGAAAACCCCATGGACAGTATAAGCATACTGTCACGAAGAGTCAGACCCAACTGAACAGCAATATTCAAGGTAGACAAAATTAATATCAGTAGGAAGGATTGTTAGTACTAACAACTGGGGGTAGGATGGAGATTAGAATGGGCCTTCCTTATATGACAGATGGTACCTTGAGAAAAAAGAAGGATTATATGGGATGGAGGTGAGGTGGGAAAACACCCCAGCAATGGGATAATAGCCTATACAAAGCCATAGAGGTGGGAGGTAATAAGTAGGCAGTTTGGCTCAGAAGTAGAGTACATGAAAATAATAAATATGAAATAAATTTGGAATGTTGGGCTAATTCATTCTGTGAAGGACTTTAAATGCCAAATCAAGTAATCTGCATGTTATCCTAGAAACATTAGAAGGCTCCTGAAGATTCTTAAACCGGCCAGTGACATTATTAGATATATGCCTCAGTAAGATAATGTTGACAACTGTATGAAGGATAGATTTGAAAGGAGAAAGACTGGAAATAGGAAGATCAATTAGTAGGCTGTTGCTGTAGTCCAGGTGAGATATAATGAGAGTCTGGATGCAGTGGTACCTGTGTGAGTAGAGAGGAGAAGCTATCCTTTTACTCTACAAGAAAAGACCTTTTTTTTTTCCCCTCTATTTTTAAAATGAGAACTGCGGAACTAGAATTGAAAAGATTTGGCAACTGTTATGAAAAAGGGTAATGAGAGGAAAGTAAAGAGTAGAAGATGACCTTGAGGTTGTGAATCTGGGTGACTGGGAGGATATTGGTGTCCTCTACAGAAATAGGGAAATGAAGGTGAAAGACAAGTTGAGAGAATGATAACAAATTTTGTTTTGGGCATGTTGACTTTCAGATGTCCATAGGACATCCAGGAGGAAATGGCTAACAAATGTTGAAATGGGATTGGAGCTCAGGAGAGAGATAAGGTCTGGATATAGACCTTTTTTTCTATATCTGCATAGAGGTGATAATTGAATCCATGGAAGTCAATTAGATCACCAAGAAAGAGACCGTACAAAGAGATGAGGCAAGAGATGACAAAGGGACTCCAGAAGGAATAATCAGATGGACAAAAGAAGAACCAAGGGAGAGGAATATTGTGAGAACACAAGGAAAGAACACATAGGGAGAGCAAATAGTCAATATTCAAAAGCAACCAAGAGGTAAAGAAGAATGAGAATCAAGAAAAGGACATTAGATATAACATTTAAGATATTATTGCAGAGGAGCGGTATTGTTAGAAGATAGATTGTATAGGGGTGGCAAAGTGAGTGCAAGGGTGGAAGTAGCATGTAGGAAAATAAAAGTCCCCCCCACACACACACATGCACAAAGAGTTTTCTATAAATGGGAGAAAAATTATTGGATGATAGCTCTAGGGGATGACGAGGTCGATTGCAGGATGTTGAAGGATGGGAGAGATTTGCTATATTTGTAGGTAGCTAGGATGCAGCTGGTGGAAAAGGAGAGATTGAAAATGGGGGAGATAAGATAATCAAAGGAGAAAGTTCTAACAGGGGATGGTAGGAGATAGTACACAAGATAAAAGTAAAGAAGTTAACCCTGGAAAGGAAAATGGACATATTTTTGTTGAGATTGGAGCAAAGTAGTGTGTGTGGCGGGGGAAACAGGGCTGACTTAGAGGGATTTCCAGGTATAGAACAGAGAGGAGATGAATAATCTCATTTTTCATTAAGTTAATAAGTAAGAAGATCCTTTCCTAAGGGTTAAGGGGAAAGATTGGTATAGGAGATTTGGGGAAAGAAAAGATTTGCAACATCCACTGTTGAGTGGGTGATAGTTAATCTGAGAGGAATAAGAGATCCCTTGCATCTCATTTAAGAGACTGAATGACTTCCTTTAGCAGCAGCCAGATAGAAACAGAGAATGTAAATAGTAGAGGTAACCTAAGGTTGGGGTTTGGTAATTCCTGAATGGTTGAGGTCAAAGGAATCAGGTATCGAGGTCTATGGAGAAGTTTGTTAGGTTTTTTTTTAATATATATTTTTATTATTTCATTAAAATTTCCCAATTACATTTAACTTTTAGCATTCATTTTTAAAAATTTTGGATTCCAAATTCTGTCCCTCCCTTTCGTGCCTCCTCCACTCTCTTAAAAAGACGAGCAATAAATCAATTATACATGTGAAGTCACAAAAACATATTTCCACATCAGTCATGTTGCAAAAGAAAATACACACACAGAAAAAGAAGAAAAATAAAGAAATTTTAAAAGTGTGCTTCAATATGTACTCAGAGTTCATCAGATCTCTCTTCTCACCTTGGGGCTCAATGTATCATCTACCAGCAACATTTTTTCATCATGATCCTTTGGGATTGTGTTGGATCACTGTCTTGATCAATCAATGTAGAGTTGAACTGACCAACTATAAGGTCAAGACTTGAAAGAGAGGTAAGTGAGAAAAAGGTAAGGGAGATGTGAAGCAGGTTAAATAGAAGTCATAGGGAGACCCTGAATAAGTTTAGGAGAAATTAGGCAGAGGAAAAGATGAAATATACAAGGTTTTGATCATAGAGGTGAAATTCAGAGCTCTGAAACTGTAGTTAGAGGAGTTACAGATAAATCAATGGTATTCTAATGCATACTTGTATTTAACTGAGGTATAGTGAATGTTCAGGTCATGGGAGCCAAGAAAGAAGTTAATGAATTTGAAGGCAAGGACATGGGTGATATGGGGTTCATATGCATGTTAAAGTTTTCAAGTATTATGGCAGGGGCTGGGATGGAGAGGAAGGTTTTAAGCCAGAGGAAGAATGATCTGAAACCAGGTATTAAAAAGAGGTTGCATAGTAATGGCGGCAGAGGATAGGTCTGAATATAGCAAAAAGGAAAAAGGAGTGTGCCTACTCCTTTTCTTGGCCCAGTGTGTTGGGATGTGGCATGAGGGATTATGGGAGTACATGCCCCCAGAACAGGAGAGTGTAGGCAGGGATGCTGTGTTTTCCTAGAGGAGCCACATTTCTATAATAGAGGAGTATGAAGTGAAGAATTCTCAGGCCATAGTATCATATAGTTAGAAGACACCTTGCAGACCACATAGTTCAATCTCTACATTTTATAGATAAGTAAAGTTAATAGAGGTTAGTGATTTATTCAAGGTCACACAGCTAGTAAGGTTCAAAGGTAGGATTCAAACCTAGAGGTCTTCCTAGATCCAAATCTAGTATTCACTATGCTGAACTGCCACTTTGGCTGACGCTTTTAACTATTTTCAGCAAATTGGTAACATCTGTAAACCCTGTCTTCTAATATGGTTTTTGGGTTTTTTTGCTGCTGTTAGGTAATGTTCAGTCATTTCTGATTCTTTGTGACCCCATTTGGGGTTTTCCTTCTCGGGTTCATTTTATAGATGAGGAAACTGAAGCGATCAGGGTTAAGTGAGTTGCCCAAGGTCATACAGCTAATAAGCGCCAGATTGGAAATTGAATCTCCCTGACTCCATAACCAGAACTCTACCATGTCAGCCAGCTGCCTGGTATTATTTTTAAATATATACAATAAAATATGTAGGGTTAGAAAGAAATCCAATTATATTGAAATCTGGTTATTAAAAATATTTTTTAAGTTCATAGATCCAAGGATAAGAGCTCCTCCTCTTAGGAATGTTTGTTAGCAGTAGAATAAGGCTCAATAAGATTGAAACTGATAGCAGTATTCAACTTTGAATATTCAGTTGTGTCTGACTATACTGTCCATGAGATTTTCTTGGCAAAGATACTGGAGTGTTTTGCTATTTCCTTCCCCAGTGGCTTAAAGCAAACAGAAGTTAAATGACTTGCCCAGGATCACACAGCTAGTAAATATCCAAGGTTGGATTTGAACTCAGGTCTTCCTAACTCCAGGCCCAGTGCTCCATCTTCTGAACTGCCTAGGTAGGTGCCTTTGAATATATTTTGTATTTATCAATCTACCTGTTGTACTGTATCAAATAGAGAAGGAAGAGCAATAGCACCACAAAGTTATCCCCTAAGCACCTTGTCACTGTAACACTATTCATCTGGGGCTCTCACCTGTCTCAGGTCCTGTGATATTGTAGGGCAGTGTCAATTTCTTCTCTCTCAAATGCCCAGGATATAAATTTGGGCATCAGAGCAAATCAATACTTGATAATCTTTCCCTAATAATGAACTGAAGCTCATCCAGCTAGCTGGTGCCATGAATAGAGCATTGGCCTCAGAGTCAGGAAGACTGGAAGTTCAAATATGCCCTGAGACACTCACTAGCTGTGACCTGAGCAAGTCACTTAATCTGTTTGCCTTAGTTTCCTCAGCTGTAAAATATTAGCACCACCCTCACAGGTTGTTGTTAGGACCAAATGAGATAATGTTTGTGAACCACTTAGCATATAATGCCTGGCACAAAGTAGGTACTTAATAAATGTTTGTTCCTTTCCTTTCCCTTCCTATCCACGACATGCAAAAAACATTGCGCTCTGGGGCTCTAGTAGTCATGAAAACTAAAGGTTTGACTGTGGGGGTTGAACATATAAAATGGAGTGATTTAACTAAATCATAGGTTCCTAATGTTATTTTGTCATGGATCCTTTTGGTAGTCTAGCAAAGACTATGAGTCTCTGTTCTGAATAATATTTTAATTGCATAAATAAAAATACATATTATTACAGAGGAAACTGACAGTTAATTAAATTAAAGATGTAGGGCAGCTAGGTGGCGCAGTGAATAGAGCACTGGCCCTAAAGTCAGGAGAACCTGAGTTCAAATCCAAACTCAGACACTTGACACTTAACTAGCTGTGTGTGACTTTGGGCAAGTCACTTAACTCCAGTAACCTTGCCTTCTCCCCCCCCCTCCCCCTCCACTCCAAAAAAAGAAAGAAAGATGTAACATTTTTCCCATCTAAGTTCATGGACCTCCACAAGCTCTCCACCGACCCCTTCAGGAGTCCATGGACCTCAGATTAAGATATCTTGAACTAGATTATCTCTAAAGTATCTTTCAGCTGATAAAAATCCTATGATTCCATTTGTATACTGCTTTAGAAATAGAATTCTAATAACCTGGACAAGTTGCTATAGGTAATAGAAGAAGTTTTGTCTCTAAAGGAAAGGGATGAATTTTCATTTGTAGTTTATGAACTCATTTGACGGTCACATATCCCATATGAATACGAAAGAATATCATAAACAATATGTAATTAGTCAATAAAGTTGAAATATCCAATACATATAAGTACAGAGTGTGGTTTAGCTGAGAGGGGGAAGGAGCTCTGGAGTACATAACTGGAGTAGAAAACAGTATAGTTAGAAGAATTAAAAAAGAGTAGCTATAAGAGCCCCAACTTCAGGCAACAGAGAGCTAAAAAGTCATTGGCTCCCACACAGACAATCCAAGAGGTAATTCTTGGAAGAAGTAAGCTTGTAGAAACCAATAAAGTCATGAAAAGAGAGATTCATTAGCTGTTATTTAATAATAAATGACAATTCATCCTTATGTGGTACTGTATTATTTACAACAAATTTTCTTAAGGATCTTATGAGGTAGATAGAACATGTATTACTCTATTCATTTTATAGCTAGAGGGACCAAGGTCAAGAGATTAAGTAGCTTGTCTCTGTCCCAGAGATAAGTGGCAGCATCTTGGTTTTCTGACTCTACGTTCGTTGTTCTTTCTAGTACACCTTGCTGGCTGTTTCCCCTTTGGGAAAGTTAAGCATTGACAGCACACATCCATAGACACTGGGACTTTTGCATTTTAAGGCTATCTATTCAGTCATTCAGTTGTATTGGATTCTTCATGACCCTATGGACCGTGCTGTCTGTGCGGCTTTCTTGGCAAAGATACTAGAATGGTTTTGCCATTTTCTCCTCCAGTGGATTAAGGCAAACAGAGGTTAAGTGACTTGACCAGGATCATACAGCTAGTATGACTGGGTTTAAACTCAGGTCTTCCTGACTCCAGGCCTGACACTCTATTCACAGAGCCATCTAGCTGCCTCATCTTAGGGCAATTAGTACCCTGTAAATCCCAGCAAATTATTGCCTATCTTCTTTGATGAAAAAGAAGGGCTTGTTGGATTAGAAACCTGCTAGACATTTTTGTTGTCCCATCTTCTGAGTCCAAAGGAAGAGAACTATCAAGAGAAAAAGAATCTCTGTCTCTTCAGTAAGAAGATCAAATGTAAGGAGGAGCTACATGTGTTAGCTAGGTGTGTAAGGCTGGGAAATGAAATGTCCTTGATAACACATCTGTGAAGATGAAGCTGGGCCCAGCTACAAGCAGGTAGGATTCCTTTACAAATCAGTTTGCTACCTTCTAGCCCAGACCCCCTTTATCTTTTTTCCCCCCCATCCCTTTCTTTTCAAAACCCAGGAAGATTAAATGAACAATTTATCTCCTCGGAGCTGAATTTTTAAAGGGAGCAGCTAACTGTGTGATCGTATTATTAATATTTATACCTTGTCACTGAATGTTGACAGATTAATTATGCAACATAGTATAAAAATCAGCAGGCAGCGTAGGAGAGTAGTGGCAAAGTTCATATATTAATAACTCAGCAGGGTAGCTGGCATGAACACCAGGATGACTGGATGTACCCTGGACCCTCTTCCCCCAGGTAACCATAGACTTACTACCACATTCACCTTGGGGCTCAATGTATCATCTTGTTTACCCTCAGAGAGGCAGTGTGGGACTTTGCCCAGAGAAAGCTTGGGTTCAAATCCTGCATCTATTACTAGCTAACTGGATTTCCTTGGACAAATCACTTAACCTTTCTAAGCCTTTGTTCACTCATCTATATAATTGGAATAATAATAACAACACTACTTGTCTCAGGGTTGTTGAGAGAATCAAATGAGATAATATGCATGAAGTACCATGTGCTGGTATTATCAAAGATATTCCTTAAATGTGCCTACTTGTTCCTAGAGCTGAGTCAGGTGCAACATCCAGATTTAGCTAATTCAGTGGACTTTAACCTTGACCTGTGAGTATGTAACATCTGGGAAAGGAAGACAAAAAAAAAAACTGAAATAGGCAGTTGTCAGGGAGACTAAAATTGAACAATCAGACACCCTTACAGTAGATTTTTCCTGAACTGACTTCATTGCTAATAGGCGCTCCCTTTTGAGAGTGTAACAAATCATCATTGAAAACAGTGAATTAATGCAATGTTGCTGTCCTCAAAGAGCTTACCATTTAGATGGAGAGATAAGTCATAATTTCATGAAACCCTAAATGGCCATGTGAGTGATACTCTTGACAGATACAGGGAAGAAGTTCATGGCATCTAATCAATTTCCTGAGCCTAGCTGATCCCAGTCCACAGGCACTTTGTTCAAGTGACCCATCTGGTGCTTTTTTCCTCATAAGTGCAGGCCTCAGTTTGAGTATGGAGAAAAGAAGCATTTCATAATCTCTGTGGTAAGCTGCAGTTAGGCCTATATATATAACAAGGGAAGAAGCAGCTCTGAGGGAGGAGCTAGGTTTTCAAGGGGGAAGTTCCTAGGCTGTGATGTGAGGAAGTGAAGATTTCCAAGGTGAAGTCCATAGCTTATAGAATGGATAAATTTATATCTAAGTCTCAATTAATGTGGATTATGAATTGTGTTAAGTAGTCCCATTATTTGGATTCACAGTGCATATTTCCATTTTTAATTACTGTATTTTACATAATTATAATTTAGAATAGTTCAAATTTGTATACACGAGACTACTGACGGGATTCGTTATTCATGCTACTCAAGACCTAGATGTACAAGCCGCTGGGAGTTAGAGGATGCTGACCAATATCCATACACACACACACACACACACACACACACACACACACACACACATGCATCATGAAAGGTTTTTGTTCATTTCCAGCATGACTAAAGGTTTTGTACTAGTGATATAGTATGGGGTAGACCCCTAAATTTACAAAGCTTCCTAATTCATGGGTAAGATACTCAGATGTGATGCTTCCCACACCACACAGGCCTGTACCAGCTACAATTTTGAAGATCACTGGGGGAGGTGGGAAGGCCCAGCAAGAAAAGGAGAAAAGAACAAGTCATGGCATTTGGCAGAACCAGGATTATAACTAGAACCAGAGTTCCCCACATCTATCTTTGCTTTGTATCTAACACTTGTAGAAAGCTAAATAAGTGTATTCTTTTATAATTCCTTGCTTGTACTAGGTCAATAATTTGTGCCATCCAGAAACCTGGGTTTAATAGCTTCCCGAGTTACCTAGCATAACCCCCCTAGGTTGTTCCATCTCTAACTCTGTGGTCTGAGGAACCTATGATCTTTAAAATATACAGCAGACCACTTTGTCTACTAATTTATTGTTGTTCAGCCATTTTAGTCACATCAAATTCTCCATGACTCCATTTATGGTTTTCTTGGCAAAGATACTAAAGTATTCATTTTACAGAGGAGGAAGAAAACTGAGGCAAAAAGAGTTAAGTAACTTGCCCAGGGTTACATAATTAGAAAATGTCTGAGGTCAGATTTGAACTTAGGTCTTCCTGACTCTAGGCTGGGTGCCTAATTTCATAACTCAGAACAGGAGAGCCTGTGCTTTCAAAGAGTTTAGATGAGGCCTGGTGTCACCTATATAAGCATCATAGAATCTTTGATCTCAAAGGCTGACAAACCCCAAACTGAATAGAAACCCTTCTGTAACACCCCCAACAAGTACTCTTCAAGCCTTCACTGGAAGACCTTGAGTGAAGAGGATTCCATAACCTTCTGAGTCAGCCCATGTCACTTTGGGGGAACTATGACTGTTAGAATATGTTTCCCAACATTAAACAGAAATCAGCCTTTACTCAGAGTTCTGAGACTCTGAGCTAGGGGTGATGGAGGGGAGTCTAATCCTTCTCTCATGTGACAAACCCTTCAACTATCTGCAAATATTTATTGTGCCCCCTTGCTATGGTTTTTTTTTCCTCTCCAAAGTCCCCCAGGTTATTCAATGAAGGCAAAATAAATCAAACAAGCATGTTTTCAGCTCTCACAATGAGTAAAGGATGACAGTTAGCTAAACACAGCACAGACCCTGTTCTCAAGGAGCTTATAATCTAATAGAAGTAAAACGCACAATTAATCATGATATAAAACATAGAATATGCTGTAGAAAATCTGAGGAGAAAGATGTCACTTCCACTCCAGTATGTGGGGGAGGTGAGAAAGGGAGAGAAATGTGTCCAGGAAAGTCTTTTTGGGGGAGACTATAACTCCATGGCTAGGTCTTGGAGAAACAGAGGGAGGGGAGTTTCAACAAACAGAATTGGGGATGAGATGAGTCCATTCAAGGCACAAGGAGGGGGCGGCAGAATGAACAAAGGTAACATGATGGATGAGGGCAAAGCAAGAACAAGGAATAAGGGGTGGACCTATTTTGAGTATGTATGGGACGAGGCTGAAGAAGCAACATTAATACTGATAGGAACTTATGTGACAGTATGTCCCTGGTAGCCCTAAGTGAGAAGCTGCAGTGGAGCCTGACTAGTGGTCAGTTTCTGTGAGTGGGAATAACAGCAATGAAATGCTAGTAATGCCTCTGTGAAGGATGCTGAATGAGTGCAAATTGTCATTGTTATTCTGTTGTGTATGCCTGTATGTTTGCATCCAGTGGTTATTGAAGGAAGATGAATAGATAATACGGATAGATAAGTTCACTTGAACCCATCGGTTATCAGGTCACATAACAAAAAGCTGTTGCAATCACAACACATCAAATCAATTCTGGGAGTGATATACCTTATAATCACGCAATGCAAATAATCAGACTCAATAAGCAAGCAAACCTACAATGTCATCAAGCAAAGCTCCAACCACAAGGAGCTTTGAAAACCTCAAATCAGCCCTTTTAAGTCTTCCGTTTCAACTACAGATCACTCATCAACATGCTTTCCAAACCTGGCTTGTGCAATTTGTTTCGGGACTTATACTCCAGTTAACTATTTATCCTTGCTTGCTGAGCACTCTTGCTGATTTAATTAACTCTTTAGTAACCTTTCAATTGAGTGATGGATTAGAACTGAAGACCAATTATGTTTTTAAAGCCAGCTCTGTGTTTACCCAGCTACTTAACCAGGAGGCTGAGTTGTGCAAATATATGTGTGTGTGCATATATATATATATATAAAATATATGTCTATCTATCTATCTATCTATCTATCTATATGTGTGTGTATGTATACACATATATATATATATACATATACATATACATATATATGAGAATGAGAAAGAAAGAGAAAAGAGAGAAAAAGAGCAGAGACAGAGACAGAGAGAATTTCTCTATCTTATGAATATAGGTGGCATATATTCCTGCCATTTTTAATTTTTTGTTCCATATATACTTTTGAGTTCATTGGTATGAGAAATCCCCAGTGAGAAAAATTCCACCTACTAGTGCAGCTGTTCTGCAAATTATAGTCTTAGCTATTTACTAGTCAATGAAATGTTAAATGACTTATGCAGGAACATGCAGCCAATATGTGTGAGAAGCAAAACTCAAATCAAGGTCTATCTGACTCAAAGGACAGCTCTCTTTTCACTATGATATTCTTCCTCATCTTCATTTTGAGGATAGAGACTATGCAAGATCATCAAATGATTTTACCATAGGGATCAAACAGAAAACTCAGAATTAACTGAATATGGAGCCCCGACTTCAAATTGTTTGTTCATTTGCATTTCTACCTTTGTTTGTTAATTATTACTAGATTTGATCCTGTCAAGTAACTAAGCTATCTTGTCCTATTTCGCTCAGTGATTCATGCCTTTGCAACAGTAGAGTACCAGTGAGTGTCTGGGCATTGAGTCCAAGTAGAATGGAAGTTTCTTATATGCAGGGACTACTTGCTTTTTCTCTCCACATCCCCAACCCTTAGTACAGTGCCTTGTAAATAGCTGATTCTTAATACATATTTGTTCAATTGAATAGAATTGGAGTAATAATTGAATGTTGTAAACCAGGGGAGGGAAATGCTTTTTATGAGGAGATTCAAAGAGCAACGAGAAGTGGAAGGAATTTCAGAGACTGACGTTGGCCTCATATGTATTTCTATTAGCTGTTGTGTGTTTTAGGCAACCAGTATAAAGTGTTCATTTAGAATAAACCCTATTTCTTCAGTATTCCAAAGATTAGTGATTTCATAAGGTTAGGTATTTCTAGTATCATCACAAATCATAATCTTTCCATGCCTTATTAGGTGATTTTCATGAATTGCTATAACAGCAGCAATAGAAGCAGCAACTGGACAACACTAAACAAACAAAAAACAGGTGGCTACGCCTAGGTCAACGGCTTCCACAATCAGCTCTTTAAGTCTTCTGCCTCAGTTACAATTATGCAGGAACATACTTTCCAAAACTGGCTTGTGTGCGTTATATTTCAGGACTGGGGATGCTCCAGTCAATAATTCATCCTCGCTTCCTTAGCTCCATGCAAATAAGTTTGTCATCACATGCCACTTCTCTGTGTGTTTCTCTTTCTTTTCTGTGTCCCTGTCTCTGATTCTGCATTGGTCTCTACTCTTCTGCCTAGCCTCATAATTTTTCACTTCTTGCACCATTCTCTTTGCTCTGTTCCCATGTCTCTATTTGCCCTAGATTCTTATCTCATCTCTGCGCAGAATGTTGTAGCAACATCTTTCCTTAATGGACTCCTAGCTCATGTTTCTCCTCATTTCTCTTGGGGAGGATGTCAGGCTTCTAACGATGAGGCTTTCTGCACTTAGCTAGAGTGGTCCTCAGATGACAAGCTACACATACAGTCTGTTGCACACACTGTACCCTATCAGAAACGTTTCTACTTCATCAGACCTGTCAGAGGGTTTGCTAAGTTGGCATAGCCTTTGACAACCTACAATCACCATCAGACCTTGATGAGGCATAAGAGAAATGAAAACAAAAGAGTCTTCTTGGGGCTCTAAATGTAACCCACTTTAAACTAAGTACTTGGTAATTAAATATGGTGTAATTATACACCTTAAATCACTGAATGGACATTGCCTCAGACAAACTGAACCCTGGGAAAGAACTTAGCTTAAAAAGGCCAAGGTGTCCCATTGCATCCTAGGCCATCACCAGACATCCTAACTTATGTCTTGCCACTGGACCCAGATGATCCTGGAGGAGAGAGTGAGGCTGGTGACTCTGCACAGCCCTGCCTCACTCAAATCCAATTCACTTGCAAGTCAAGACATCACCTTCTGGATGTCATTGGTCCTCTTTGAGAAAGAAGCTAAAAAGCAAACAATAATAATAGTGGAATCATGAATAATGTAGAAATTCCTTGGGGTAGGGCATGTTCTTAAATTTTCGTTTTTATGTATCAAAACACCTTCACTCTTTAGACCCTGGGCGGTTGGCCACAAAGTAGCAGTGTTATTTGTAGACCCTTTTCTTACACACGCTTTACCCAACTCACTTGTGTGCTTGTCCAGTGGCCTCTCCATTCAAAACCCCAGTATTGACTGTTGATGGGGTTCTCTTTGCGTAAGCTCGGGCTTCATGGAATTGTTTAACATAAGTGTGAGAAAGAAAAAAAATCCGGCCAGGGAGGCTGATTACATTGAGGAGATAAGAAGAAAGAAAGACAATAACAGAAGGGAATTGGGGAAATAAGAGACTATGAGTAATGTGTCCTTTGTGACTTGTGCTGTGTTTCCACCTGTTTTTAAAAAAGTGAAGAAACTTCTGCTGTCAGGGAGAGGAACAGTTTCTATGCAAAGCTTGCAGCCTGTTTACCAATGTGAAGGTTAATTGTGAGGCATGAAAATGCCATCATGAGGCTGAGCCTTTTTCTAGTGCTGCTTTTTGTTTGAGTCTCCAGGAACCTGAGAATACAGAATATGTCCTTTGATAGCCACGTTGGCAGCCCACGTCTCTCACCGAGATCGGGCAGGTTAATGTGCCGCTGCCAACCCTCCAGACTGAGGCAATCAGAAGCACTGCTTGATAGAAATAAAGTGAAATGTGGTGGGGTGGGAAGGGGGGTGAGATCCTGTGGTTGATATTTTAGCTACCGGCAAAGCCCTCCTCAAATCAAACCCTCAGTACTAGGTTGGTATTAGAAGAGTGGCTGAGGGGCACCTGCAATGCCTAGATTAATCCTCTTTTTGTTTTCTTTTGGGTCTATCTGGGCACTGCTGAGTAGAAGAATTTATGTTGGACTCCTTCCTGGAAGGGAGCTGCAGGCTGTGAAAAGAGTATGTGTCATCATATGTCACTTCTCTGTGTGCCTCTGTCTCTCTCGGATTCCTCATTGGTCTGTATCCCCACCCCCACCCATTCATCATTCCTACCTTCTTTTACCTTTATGATTCCATTCGGTTTCCCTATTTGCCCTGGGTCCTTATCTCATCTCTCAACAGAACAAGGAAAAAACAGCTTTTTATAATAAAGCCCCAACTGATATTTCTCCTCATTTCTCCTGGGCAGGATGTCGGGTTTCTAAATTTGGTATCCAATGACTAAAAAGAAAAGAAACTTGGTTCCTCATAACACACTATCTTCAAGTGTGTCTGCTGCCTCCCAGGATTCTGATTCACCCCATTAAGCCTGTCTGTCCTTTGCAGATCAAGGTTAGAAGGAAGCAGGAGCTATTCTCCTGGGATGATCTTGAAATGCTGGATAACTGGGAATTCTCTAGAGCATGGTCATGTTCGGCAATTTTCCTTCAGATCAAGAATGTATTATAGCGGTGTTGTGCTGCTCTCTCTGGTAGCAGGTGAGGAAATATACTCCTAGTGCTTTGGTTTATAGCACTGGGCATGGTGGGAGCATATAGGTATCAGGGATCCACATTTGGCAAAATACTTTTTTTGCTCTAGGATTGTTGTACCCCAGGTGGAATCCCATCCCTCTCTGGACAGCATGGGTCTAATCCACAGACCCGAGAGAAGATTTCTGGCTGATGCGAGAGCCTTCATAATCCTGCCTAACTGAGCACAGTTATGCTTCATTTACAAGAGGAAGAGGCAGCTTTAGCTCCTAGCTCATGTGGTGTTAAATAGACATGAGATTTAACTCTTCTGTCTAAAAGCAAAAGGGGGGAAAAAAGGCTCTGTACTGAATAGGGTCACCTTGAAATAGATATGATGTCTTCAAGGAAGAATCACTGTCAGGTAGTTAATTCAGGGAACCATAAAACAGAGCTCAGGGTTTATATTTTGTGATTTTTCTTTGGCTTCTATTCTGAAGAATCACATTTCCTCTTCACTCTTCATAGAAGGGCTATGAGACTTCATCAATTAACATTTATAAGGGATGGTGAAAACTTTACATACAAGACACCAGGCAAACATAAATTGTTATTATTTTATTCCATACTAACCTCAGTTGAAAAGCTTGGAATACCTCAGAATAAAGAAAATCATGAGGTTACTTATTAGTGCTCCAATTCTCATCTCTTCTACTCCTTTTTTTCTGCATTCATACTCCATAAAGAGAATCACTGAAATGTTTAACTACCCCTCTTCAGCTAAAATGATCTGCTGATAGATTTATTGCAGGCGGTGACTTTCTGCTCATCCCCCCTTAGCAACCTACGGTGAGTTTTGTTACCTTTTTGGCCTCCGTTTATTGCATCCCTGTTGTGCAAGTAACTGGTAACTTGGCACTAAACAGATGGTTTAAAAAATACATTCTATACATAGCAAGACTTAATGGTTAAATGCCAATCTCTAATGTAGTTGAGAAATCACCAGACCCTGACACTTTTGGAAGCAAGCTCTAAATAACCTATTACTCCATATGAAGATGGGACACTGGAGCTGAAGGTCATCTCCAAGTAGCCCTCAAGGTTAAAGTTGGATGCTCTTCCAGATGGTTTCTATCTGATACTTTCGATTATGATATTGAACTGCCCTATGATCAGGACTCTCAGTGCCAAGAATAATAAGAAGCGGAAGCCAGCAACAGGGAAGGCTGCTGCTATAAGGGCATACAGAGATTTAAGGGTCAAGGCAAGACCATATGGTCTATCAGGGTCCTGCTGCAATAACCCTAGGAAATACAAATCAACTCACAAAACTGCTCATCATCCCAAACTCCTGTTGCTTCAGTCACTAGACCCCCTGAGGCCCCTTTTCCTCCAACTCCCTCTTGTACTAATTTATGCCACAGGCTTCTTCCTGCAGAGGCTGGTTTAATTCAGCTGCCAGAGTTTTTGGCATCTCTTTCACTGGCCTGCTTCAAAACAGTCACAAGGATGAATAGTGAAAGAGAGAGGGCAGAAAGCTCCTAGGTTTTCTAATTCAAGTGGGAGGCATCAATTTACCTTGTCTAACCTTGGGGCAGGTAAGTCGGGCTCCCCTGTGTCTCAGCCAGCCCAGCAGGAGCGTTGGGTATGACGTTAATAACTTGGTGGAAAAGTTGAAAGTGCATCAGCCTTAATGCTCATGCGTGGCAAGGAAGCCCAGTTGAATCAAGTGGTAAAGTGGAGGCTGCAGATATTTTTTTCAGTTCTCATTTTCTTATTCTGAAAGTGGTTATGCTGCCACATGACTCACTGACGTCCTAGGATGACTTTCTTTTTCACAAAGACTATAACTATTTGAATATATATAAGAGAATCCATATTTGCTTTTAAATTTGATAACAAATACTGACATTCTGAACGTCACTACTGTTTCTATGGTTTAAAAAATCCCACCTTTACTTTTGAATCCCATAAAACCTTGAATACATTTTTTTTTAATCTCATAACGTCCTAGGTAGTTGTTCAGCCACCTGATGTGAGAAAGTTTGACTTGCTTACCTCCCAATAACTTCTATAAAAGCTTTTTTTTAAAAATAAACTGCTCCCAGATAGATTATACCTGTAATACAGGCATGTGTCTTGTAAGTGAGGGGGAGAAAGGGTGGATAAGGGATCTTGCAAATATTTAGATCCAGCATTTTTCTTTTCATATTCTTTCTTTTGGGGGATGATAGAAGGACGGGAGAAAAATTGTCCTTGGCTGGCCTTGAGACAGGTCAGAAGGTGATCCAGGATTTGGGTCTTTCATCATCAAAGCCTTGCCTTGGCGCACTTGTGTGTATTCGCCCTCTGAAGTTGTGTGCTGCCTAGTTACTGTGTGGTGAGGTTAAGTATTAAGACAGACCCCACTGCAGAAAGGCATTTGAAATGAAAATCCCATCTTATAGATGACTTTCATTTTTAACTGTTTGTGGTTAGTTTCCTGCTCAGATAAAGCAAGAACTGTTACACTAATCCAGATATTCCCCTTAGCTAGATTAAAGAAATGCTGGCATCAAATGCCCATGTTATCTCTGCCCCTGTCATTGGCCTTTGCTGATATTATGACAAGATATTTTTTTAATGATTATTAAAACTTCTCAGCGTATTTGCCACCTTTTTTTCCATTCCAATCCTTGTCACCACCTTTCCATCCCCCACAGGCTTGCAGCAGCCACAGGAACATCTAGCAGAATTGTCCAGTCACCCAAGGGAGCACTTACAGAACTGACCTTAAAGAGCAATTTCAGGCAGGAATAGAGCAGCTCAATTGTTCATAATCCTGACATTTATTACTCAGAGATTCTTTCTCTACAGTACATGCTGCTCTTTACAATTTTATCAAATAAAGTGCCCCTTTCATCAGTGCCCCAATTTCTCCCAGGAGCCTCCCTCCCCACCTCCCCTGAATCCCACCCACCTGTTCCCTTTACATTTCTGGTGCCTTCAGTAGAGGCTGTAGTGAATGCAGATGCCAGCCACATAAAACATGGTGATGATTCCTCACAAAGGGCAATGTCTGCTCAAGGGGAATTGACTGGAAATCTAGAACCAAGCAGGGATGACTGTTCTTTTCACTGCTCTCATTTGTGCCACAGTTAGTGGGAGAGGAGATAGATACTGGCATGCAATAATTTTTGGAATAAACAAGCTTTTCTGCATTTATGTCCCAGAGGTCAAGTCAGACTAGCAGTTTGGGCAAGTTCCTACAAAACATTCCTATGTCCCAAGGGGTTAACAGAGGTGTAATTAATTGCTTTCATGCTGAAGAATGATAAGGTACAATATGAATATGAATGTAGGAAGATTTTTTTTTAAAATTAACTGGCCAGCAGCTTGCAAATTTTTAGGGTTTCAATTCAATAGAATTCCGCAAAATATTTATTCGGTACTTATATACAATATACTGTGCTGGGTGCTAGGGAAAGAGAAATGAAAACTATTAAAGTGTCTGGCCTCAAGGCACTTACAGTCTACTAAGGAGACATAACATAATCAAGTAAACAAATCCTAAATACATGAAAAAAAATACAAAGTCATTATAAGAGAGAGAGAATGCTAGTGACAGGAGCAATCAGGAAATACTCCATGTAGTAATTGGTATTGAGTTGTGCTTTGAAGGCAGCTAGGGATCTCAGGAAATAGGGATAAGGAGGGCATGTACTGAAAGCATGGGGTACTGTTTATGCAAAGGGAGGAGATAATTATGATCTCTACAGAAGAAAGTGTGCCAGGTATGAATCAAACATATAAAGGGAAGAGGGGTAGAAGGATGCAAAGCTTGTGAAATAGAATCAGAGATGGCAGATGGAAGAGTGCTGGCGTGGATAGTCTCAAATGGTAGATAATAGAATATGTCAATTAGATAGCATCCTGTAGTGAAAGGTGCATTGTAGGCTTAGGTTCTAGAAGACCAGGGCTCAGGTCCAAGTTCTAAAACTCACTGGCCTTTTCATGTTATTTGACTTCTCTGAATTTCAATTTCTTCCAACGTAAAATGATGATAATAATATTGCCACTCTCCACCATAGGAACATAATAGTTGGAAAGGGGAACTGGAATGAAGTAGAGACAATTCCAATTATTCTACCTGATGCCCTCTAGAAGCAGTGTCCAGATTTATTTCCCAGCACTTGTCCTTCCATTTCCTTACTAATAAAGACAAGAGTTTTGAGTTCTAACTCTTGTCTTGCATATTCAGAGAAATAGACCAGTTCCTCACATAAAGATATTTCTTAACTTCATAACTAGAAAGGTAAAAGTCAGCTATCCTAGGTGCTGTCCTCAGGCACAGCAATGAATCCACCTTTTATTAAGCATTTGCCATGTGCCAGGCACTGAGAATACAAAGACAAAAATAATCTTTGCCTTCAAAGAGTTTGCATTCTCTCTTGGGATTCAATATGTACATACAGAAGAAAAAACAAAATATCTTAAAAAAAATACAAGACTTTTCGGTGGAGTGTGGTTCTAAAGTGGGTGAATTAGAAAAGATCTAGAAAGTGGTGCTTGAACTGAATTTGATACTAGGGATTCAAAGAGGCAAAGGTAGCATTCTAGAATATGGGAGGAAGAGGCACTTACCCATGTGGTCATTCAATTAACATACTTTAGTAAAGACCTGTTCTGTGTCAGTCACTCTGCTTAGTACCCAGGATCTTGTCATACAGTCACTTCAGTTGTATCCGACTCTTTGTGACCCCATTTGGGGTTTTCTTAGTGAAGATACTGGAGTGGTTTGCCATTTTTTTTCCCTCTAGCTCATTTTACAGATGAGGAAACTGAGGCAAACAGTAACTTGTCCAGAGTGACACAGTTAGTGAGTGTCTGAGGCTGGATTTGAACTCAGGGAGATAAGTCTTCCTGACAAAGATGCCTGTTTCTTTCACAGTTTTCATTTAGGCAATAGGTGCTCTATTCTGTGCCTGCTAGCTGGCACTGGGGATGAAAAGACAAAGCTAAATAATCCATTTCATCAAAGAGTTTACATTCTAATAGGAGTGATAAAATTTATAGAGGCATGAAAAACACATAAAAAGAAGACTCAAGGAAACTGGGGGAAAGGCTCTAGGGTCTGGAGGCAGGGAGTAGGAAATACCATGGGCAGAAAGTAACACTTGAATTGAGATGCGGAGGAAATCAGGGATTTTAAGAGTTAGACATGAGGAATAGGAGCATTCAAGACATAAGGGATGTTCAATTCAAAGGTCTGGAGGTGGTAGATAGTATGTCCTATTTGAGCAACCAGAAGGCTAGATTGTAGAGTGTGTAGTGGGTAGTAATGTGTAATAAAGTTGAAAGGGTGGAATGGTGTCAGGTTGTTAAAAACTTTAAAATGCCAAATTGTAGATGTTATATTGGATCCTAGAGGTAATAGGGAGCTACCAGAATTTAATGAGTAGGGTGGTGACGAAGAAAATCACTTTGGCAGCTGTAATTTGAGGGCATTTGCCTGGTCCTCTGGGAAAAATTATGTCATTCTACCATTATAGCTTTATTCTTTTGGTTTTTTAAGGCCTTTCAATCTCAGAGATTTTCTTATGAAATGCTAATATCCCTGGGAGGGGAGCTATACAGTTAATTCAGTTCAATTCAACAAACCTTTACTGAGTGCATCTTAGGTACAGAACTGTATTGGCCATTGCAAAATTTTAATTTATCTTGTTATTTAATAAAAACCTTCGTTATCAACCAATAGCAAATATGAATGAATGGGACACAGGGCAAGCCCTATGTGTACCAGCAGGGAGCAGAAGGGCATCGATAGTAGAGGTGGGAGGGCTTCGAAGACAAATTCCACCTACTCTGAAATTTTGCCTAAGGCTGGCTCTGAGCCATCACTATTACAGTATCAGTTTCTCATTCAGAGCTCTATACCAGAGAAGAGTTGATAAGAGGTATTTCTTTCCCTTTCCTATTATTTCTTTTACCTCCCTCTTTAGAACATCTCTGTGTGGGAAGATCAATGCTTCCTGCTAATCAGCTATCCAGCAGCTTAGAGGATCAGCTTGAAATACTCATTTTAATATCTTTGTAGCAGCCCTTTTTGCTGTCCCTTTGAGTCCTGGAGCCCTGGTAGCCACCAGCAAAGAGCACGCCATGTGAGGATATTATGTTTGTTGGTCTGATTGCCACAGGATAAGTTGATTTCTCAACTTCATTATTTTGGGCGTCATATCATAGGTTATTAAGGCTAAAAGGGACCTTAGAAGTCATCCATTCCAAATCTTATTGCTTTATGTGTAAGGAAACTGGGGTCTAAAGAGACAAAACAACATGTGTGACATCATAAAACTATTAAATGGAAGAGGATGGCCTGGAATGCAAGTTTCCAGGCTCATATTTTAGTCCATTCCTTTTTACATCATATTTTAAGAAAAGGTTAGCAAAAAGGAATAAGCAAAATGTAGGAATCCTGTAACTAAAGGCAATAGCTTTCAGGCAGTAACTACAGAACATAGTCTTTAGCTAGGGCAGACTCTGTGTCCGGGCTAAACAAGGATACTTTTCACAGCAGTCAGAATACTTTACATAAAGATCAATGTGATTTCCTCTATCTACCCCTCCTCCTATTTATGTCTTCTATATGCTACCCAATGATTCCAGTTTATTATATAAAAATATTCACCTTACAGAACAGTGCCGAGTCTATGATATCACTCAAGACTGGAAGCAGGGCTATATTGAGGCTGGCCATTGTAGTAAAATATCATATAATAAAGACTGTACTAGAAGAGAGAATAAGGCAGCATGCTGTTGTGCAAAGGGCACAAAACCAGGAGTCAGAGGACTTGAGTTTTGATCACAATCTTGTCAAAGCCATGTGACCTTGGAGAAGTTCCTTCGCCCTCTCTGGTCCTCACTTTCATCTTCCACATTATGAAGGGGGCAAGACTAGGTGATCTTAAAGGTTCTTTATAATACTAACCTTCTTTAATTCTGTGAATTAAGCCTTTATGCAGATGTACCAAATCTAATTCTGACTTGGCCTTTCAAAAAAAACCATCACCATCATCACCATCCATATGATTAATTACTTGTGTGGGCATGGTGCCATGGTGGGTATTGTACACAGACATAGTCCCTAATAATACTCATCTTTATACAATCAGTTCCCAATTGTCTATGCTAATTGGGAGGGCCATTAGTGCAGATAATTAAATCCACTCAACTGATGTGGGGACATTGTCCCACTCCCCACCACAGACATAGGAGGTAGGACCATAGACCTGAGTCATCTTAGGAACACAGCAGCTGACAGCAGAGAAACTCCACTTAACTATACTCCCCTCCCTAAATTCTCCCCTGTACATGCATACATGAGAATATGCACACGTGTGCGTGCACACACACACACACACACACACACACACGGATTCTTGATTGGAATACTCTCTAAAATTCCTGACACACATCAAAACTTGGCTTTGATGACCTCAAGTGACAGGAGGAGCCCATTACCTCTAAAGGTAGCCTATGTCACTTTGGGATATCTATAATTCTTAGGAAGTTTTATTTTCTTCTTCTCATATTCAGCTCAAACCGATTCTCTTTTCAAACAGGCTGCAAGAAATCTCCAGGGTCCTGCAGTTAAAAGATCATTTTCTTCCCTTCTTTAGCTAAGTTGAAATCACAGTTCTTTCTCTTTATGTTAGCATAAACATCTATTTGGCTTCCCTCAGCAAAGCTCTCTGTCCCTAAGTATCACACGATGAATAACCTATTGTACATGCTTTCATCGTGGGGAATGACTTTGAACACATCCCAGTTGGAAGGTAAGTGTTCTTTCTCTAAGTTAACTAGTATCATCTGGCCTGTAAATATTTATTAGTTGATGTGCCTGGTGACAGCTAGGTGGCACAGTGTGAAAAGTGCTAGTCCTAAAGTCAAGAAGACTCATCTTCCTAAGTTCAAATCTAAGACGCTATCTGTGTGACCCTGGGCCACTTAACCCTGTTTGCCTCAGTTCCTCATCTGTAAAATGAGCTGGAGAAGGAAATAGCAAACCATTCCAATATCTTTGCCAAGAAAACCCCAAAATGGAGTCATGAAGAGCTGGACATGACTGAAATGACACAACAGCAAAAATATCCTATGTTATTTGTATGCTGTCTTTTTAAGCTCTTAAATCACTTACACGTATAACTAGCTTTCTGACCATAGGCAAGTCACAAATTCTTTGAGCCTCAGTTTCTTTAAAATGCAGTGCTAGACTGGATGATACTTGAGGATGCATGAGATCTACACCTTCGAATGAATCTATAAGCCTCATAATAACTATATAACATTAGAAAAGGTATTTCAATCTATTTTATGGATAGAAAATGAAAGCACAGAAAGATTTGTTTGAAGTCACAGGGATTGAACCAGAAACTGCATCTTCTGACTTCAATCATTCTTTCTACCTTCTCTTTTAGTAAAAGGAAGTATAAAACATAAAGTTTCAATTGACAAAAATATTGAAAAACAGAATTCAATTCAATAAAAAATAGTGCCTTCTATTTGGAAAAAAAAAAGAGAGAGATAGAGTCTTGGGTTTAAAGTCAGGAAATCCTAAATTCAAATGCCTCCATTAACACTACAAACTTTGTGGTTCTGGTCAAGGCACTCAAATTTTAGAGTTCTTCCTGACGCATATAGTACCAAGTCATAGATGGGCTACAATCTGCATTGATGGAGGGAGTTCTCATGCTGATGAAATCACAGTTCTTCCCTGCAATCATATAAATACATGAAAGCAATGTGCTCATTTCTTGGAATTCAATGGTGAGAACAAATTCTTCCTTGCCCTCATTAGACCTTGCTAAGGGGATATTTAAGGTAAAATCTGAACAAAAAAGAAAAATCGAGACAAAATGCTCTTAGAACATTGGAGCAAGAAGAGTTCACATTTTCTGGAGGAACCAGGGAGGGCTTCATAGAAAATGTGATTTGAACTTCAAAGTCCATTCAATGGTCAGTTATGTGAAGGAAGCTTATTTTAGGCAAGGAGATATAGTTTAAGTGAATGCACCAAGGCAGGAGAGGACAGGACAAAATTGGAGAACAGTTACTAAGCAGTTCAGTTTGTCTGGAAGAAAGGGATTTGCACAAATTAAGGAACATTAAGCAATTACAATAATTGAAATATTCTTTTCAATTTTATTTTGGGGAGAAAGAAAATATGGGGAGGTTGATCACACTTTAGCAAAAGAAACCCTATTAACTTTTCATGGACTGTCTGAAATCCCAGCTCCTCCATGGTAGGATGCAATTACTTCCTGATTGCCCTGCATGAAAGTCACCTCTCCTTCCTGAGAGTACAGTCACAACACTTTGCTTCTGTCTCTCTTTTGGTATACATCTTCTACCTTCATGAGGGTATCTGATCAATCTAGACCTGTTCAATCATGGGGGAGAAAATAGAGGGAAGAGATAACAAGAAGACAGAAACAGTTAAAGCAACTAATGAAACCCTAAGTATAATGGCTGAAAGCCAAAGGAATGTTACCAAATTCTTTACATATCTTTATCTAGTACTGTTATGATTGATATCTTCAAAGGGGTCTGAGCTCTGCTTAACCCAAATGCATTTATAAAGAACACCAGTTCTTTTTATTTCCTCCAGAGTATGAAGCAGCAGCGTCACTAATGTACCGCATCCACTCAGGTCAATCTGAAGTCTTGGTGTAGCAGTCCAGCTTTTGGATGGATCTTACTTGTCTTATAGTATTTCCTAAATTGAACCTAGGTCACAGACCGTCATAGACTGTCACAGATTAGCATAGGGTCTTGATGTAGCCTTTGTTTTCACATGAAGAAGTAATAACCAGTTAGCCTTTCTGAGCATGTGAACTGTGCCTCTTCCTTTAAATTAGAAACATCCTGTTATCCTTAGGATCATAGAACTGGAGTTGGAAAAGATGTTAGTGTTTAGTCCAACCACAACTTCACAGATGAAGAAACTGAGGCTTAAATTACTGTATCTATACTTATTTGTGTTCCTGTAGTATAAACCCTAATAGACTGTAAGCTCTTTGATGGCAGGAACTATATACCTTATTAATCTCGTCACATTTTTAAGAGCCTTTAAGATTTTGAGGTATTTTCTTCACCCGAGTATCCCAAATTGAGGGATTTGTGTTTTAGAGAGAATTAAATTACTTGCTTGTGGCCACACAGATAATAAATGGAATCTGAATTTAGACCTAGGCTTTATGAATCTAAATCCAGGACCTTTTCCTTCCGCTCTGACCTTACTCTGTGGTGATACTCACTTGCTTTGTGGTAACTTCTACAACACCTACCACAGTGGTTTAAATATCACAGATATGGAGTAAAAGGTGAATGAATGTATAGATATTTTCACAGCTTTGAATCCCATACAATTCTACTTAGCATAATGTTCACATGTAGAAAGACCATGCTTATTGAACAAATTAATTAAAAAATAGATTCTAGTCTTCAGTATGATACTGATCCAAATACGATATCAAAGAGATTGCTCACTCATTATGCTATTATACAGATAAAAAGCCTAAGCAACACAGACTATTAGAGAATAAGGGAATAAACATTTAGGTTCCTACTATGTAGCATTTAATGCTCACAACCCTGTGAGGTAGATGCTATTATTATCATTCCTATTTTAGAGTTGAGGAGACTGAGGCAGAAGGAGGCTGAGTCTAGTCCAGGCAGAAAGAGTCTAGTCCAACACTATTAGTTTATGGATTTTATTAAAGGAGAGACAGTGAGATTAAGTACCTTGTCCAAGACCACATAGCAAGTGAATTGGTGACAAGGGGAGAACTAGACCTCAAGATTTCCACTATTTTCTCTTCCATCCAAGCAGATGGCACTGAACGTGGGGAAAAAGCACATCTACGCCTATACTTTCTTTACATGAATATTGTGAAGATGAATGGAATATCATCTGTAAAATGGTTTGCCCTTGGGGTAAATTCAACCTAATACATTTCTGGGATTATTAGTCATGTTGGCCTATTTTGGAGACTTCTCCAAGTTCATTAGTCTTGGAAAGGGGTTGAGAAGAAAGTGCTCTCTCAGCACATTTCTCTATCTCATTACAGCCCTGAAGCTACTAGCCAGCGTTTCAACAATATGGTCCATTCTCTACAAATGCCATATGCCACAAACTCCCCAGGGAACTGGAGAAGAGAAGGTCCTTAAAATGATCATCTCCCTTGTTCCACATGGCTCCCCCTGGCCCAATATCCAAATTTATCTCTGGACCTAGGGAGCACTGATGTGAATCTGGCATCTGTGTCTTCTCAAAGTCTGGATACCTACGTGCATTCAAGCACAGGTGGGAGTGAGCCGAAAAGTGCATCTGAATCCTTTGAAAATAATTTGTTTTTATCGCTAAGAAGTTTGGTGCTAGGTTCTTTGCAAAGATTCAGATGGAATGCTCAAGGTTTTGTGTGTTTTTTTTTCTTTTTACCCGAGGCTCCTGGGGATGGAATTCACAGATTCTTTCTTTTTCACCAGTTTGGGTGGTTTTTTTCCTCCACTATTCAGTTCAATGGCAGCGAATTTCATTTCTCTCTGAGGCTCCTGAACAAACAATTTACAGTGTAAATATATTTGTTGGCATGCAAATCACTCTGCATTATGAGACTTGATTAATATTATAATGTGTTGATGAAAGCCTGTAAGTGGTTCTTGGAACTAAGGTTTCAGACAAAGATGTGCTGTTTGGGTACAGAGTGTTTGTTGAATATTAGATTAGGTTTTTTGTTTTGCTTCCTTTTTTATTATAAGGAGATGCTTGGTGTGAAGTGGCAACAAACTTCAAAACACACAATTAATTAACACAACCAATCCATCACCCCAATTGCACAAAAACACTCCTCCCCTGTGCACACACACTGCCTGATCACACCCAAAGCTGCTTTGTCTGTTGTACATCCTCTGCTAGAGCTATTTATCCTTTTGCTCATTGTCAGCATCTTGTCTCTAGAGACAATGTGATTCTGTAGTGTGGTATGGCTTTTAAACTCTGTGTGTATGTGTGGATTTGTTACTGTGTGCCTAATTCCCAATCTGTCCACTGAAATGCAGAGATAATGTTATGGGGCTTTGCTTTTGTGAAAATGAGTTTTTCTGAGGTTGGCAGTCATAAGTATATATGTTGAGGAGGAGAGGCTGTTTTCCATTCACCTATGGCATCCCTGTTTGACTGCTATATAACACCATTGTCTGACATTATAAAATATTGACTGGTGTTTTCCCTCTCCAGAATGCATACTTACAAATGAGTGCGGATAAAACATTTAAAATAAAAGTCTGTGAGCTCAGAAGATTAGCTAGCTTAATAACTCAGAGTTACTTACCTTCTCTGACCCTGATTGTAAATTGGGGATACTAAATACTGATGAAAAACTTTACAGAACAGTTTAACTTTATCTTCACTTGATCATCCCTAAGTACCTTGTAATCAAGAATTGCTTTCCTCATTTTTGCAGAAGGAGCAACTGAGGTTTTGTGTCAGAGTGTTTTTATTGTCCTGTAGACCTGAGAATTGTAATTCTACACACGGAGCTCTCAGGAACAAAGTCTTTGAGTCACAACTCTAAAAGTCGGGATCTAGGGTGTAGAAAATGAAGCAAAAACAAATGTGATGTGTTATAATGACAGTTTTTGCCTTTCTTTGTAACCCTAGGGCTTAGCACATGGTAGAAACTTAAGAAATGCTTGTTGATTTGACTTGATGAAGAACTAGGAAAGAAGCATACCATTAGGGAAAAGAGTAGATATGTGTTAGTTAAAGGGAAAACACTTATAGGCTTAAGTCTTACACAAGGCAACCATATGATTGATTCTTCACTATCTAAGACTTATCATTAAATTGCCATACTTGAGAATAAATCTATTGTAGACCTCTACATAACTTCTTAGTTGCCAAAGCTTCTCAGTAAATTTGGTAGCTTCCATAGGCAATGGGAATGATAGATTAAGACATGTGAGATAATTCTTCCCTAACTCCTGTTGAGCAAAGAAGAATCACTTTCCAACAAGGGATGCAAGAACTCCATTCCCCAGTCATGTTAACACTATGCTACTGAATTCCAGCCTCTTTTTCTAAGGTTACGCTCTAGTTACCACTCTGATGAGAATTCACAGTTTTTATTCTGACTTAGGAGAAGCTGGCATAATGGATAGAATGCCAAGATGGAAATCAGGAAGACCCAAGTTAAAATCTGGCTTCATACCCTTACTAGCTGTGTGACCCTGCACAAGTCACTTAATCCTGTTTGCCTCAGTTTCCTCATCATTAAACGAGCTAGAGAAGAAAACGGCAAACTACTCCAGTGTCTTTGCCAAGAAAACCTCAAATGGAGTCACAAAGAATCAGACACAACTGAAATGTCTGAACAGTTACAACAGCAATTCTGACCTAGACCCCCTACCCTCCCTACCCTGCTATTCCCCAGACATTTTTGTGATGTGTACAGTGAAGAATAAAAACAGCATTTTACAATGAATAGGAATGGATTTCCTATAGACAGCTCTTTTTCAGCTTGTTGCTTTAGTTATATCAATGAATCATCAAGATGGCATCTTTTACCCTCTATTAATCTGTTGTAATCTACCTCAGTGAAAGAATTCTTCTTGATAGAGCTAACACCTTCCTCTTATTATCTAGGTTGTTCTAGTGATCTTAATATCTCACTACCATCCTTCCCTCTCCCTTCTGGCATTCTGCTGTTTCTCTGTTGTCTGCATCACCACGAAAAGGATGGAGACCAGAACAAGTAATTCAATATGGTATGGTAAAAAGAGCCCTAGCTAGACTCTGAGTCAGGAGACATGGAATCTAGTCCCAGGTCTGACACTTTTAAACTGGGTGAAATTGAACATATGATTTAACCTCATTATACCTCAGTTTCCCCATTCTAAAATGAGGGAGTTGGACCTTTTGAACTTTATGAACCTTTTCAGTTTTATGATGTGAAGTTCTTTTCTGTTCTTAATCTTTTTCACAATCACCTTATTTTCAACTCTCCACCCCAACTATTCTAGCTTCCTTGTGGCTTAACTAAAAGTTGATTTTCTGAGACCATCAAGATAAAATTTGATAAAAACAAAATAAAATGCTTCAAAGTGCTTTCAATTGCCTACACTAAGTTGCCATGTGACCCTTGGCAAGTCCTATAATTTCTTTTGATACATACTTCATATATAAAACAAAAAGATTAGACCATCTCTAAAGACCTTTGGAGAGACCATTGGAGATCTCTGAATATCTTCCTGGTTTTAAAATAACTTGAATCTAGGCCTCTAGCTTCAAATCCAAACTCCTCATTTTGATTTTCAAGGCCTTCTGTGATATCATTTCTTCCTGCTATTTCTTACTCCTTCATATTAAAAACTCTTTTTACTGATCTTGTTATGGGACCCAGAAATTTCTGGACTCATCTTTTTCCCTTTACCTTTGTTTACACTCATTCTCAAGACCTGGAAATTGACTCCCCGCTCCTTTCTGCCCATCAAAATCTTTACTCTAATCTTAGAGGCCCACTTCCTCCATAAAGGCTTCTTTGACTGCTCCAGATCATGTTAATCATTTCCTTTTCTTATCTCCAAGAAATCTTCCTCTCAACAAGTATCATTTTGGCATTGAATCTCATTTCTAGAATTGTTTCTGGTACATTTACATTGTTTCTTCAATTAGAGTATAAAGCTCTATCCAGGGGTGGGGAACCTGTGGCCTTGAGGTCACATGTGGCCTTCTAGGTTCTTGGGGGCAGCCTTTTGACTGAGTTCCAGTTTTAAAAAATAAATCCTTTTGTTAAGAGGATTTGTTCTGTGAAGTTTGGATTCAGTCAAAGGGCCTTCATTGAGGATCTAGAGAGCCACATGTGGCCTCATGGCTACAGGTTCCCCATCCCTGCTACAACAGCCAGCCACAGTTATCTTTCTTTTATATCTTTCACAAGGCATCCAATAAATATATACTAAGAGCTTTTTAAATTAAAATACTAATTAACTTTAATTAATATCTTTTACTCTTTCATCATTTCCCAAAGTATCTGAGAGAACCATCCCTTGTAACAAATAACAGAAAGAGAATAAAACAAAACAGTCTGGTAGAACTAACAAATAAATCAAAAAAGTCTGACATCTTATGGAGTATTCTATCCTCACCGTCCCTCCACCTTTACAATGAAGTGCGGAAGGTGCTTTCTCCTATCTTTTCTTTAGGGTCAGCCTTGGTCATTATAATTTCACAGTGTTCAATTTTATTTATTTTTTATTGTTCTTTCCAGTTTACATTGTTGTAATTATTGAATTCTCTTTTCTTGGTTCTGCCAACCATCCTTTGCATTAGTTCTTACAAGTCTTCCCACGCTTCTCTGTATTCATCATATTCATCTCTCCTTATGACATATGACCAGTCTATCACATTATATACCAAAACTTATTTAACAAATAATACATACTCTTTTCTGCCTACCTCTTAGATGTCATGCTCCCTTCCTTTTTTTTCTTGTCATACGAGTTTTCAACATACATTTTTAGAGACCAGTATTGTTGGGAAGGGCAAAGAATCTACAAATGACCTAAAGAGATCTACCACTGGAAGGAAGACATTTAAGCATTCCTTTCTTGGTTGACCTTGACAGGTGACATACTGAAGGAGACAAATACCAATTCAAGCATCTCTGCATGGCAGTTGGTAACTTACTGGCAATATTTTAAAGCCTAAGTGATCTGAGTTCTATCACTGACAGTAGGTACCTGTGTGACCCTGGGAGAATGACACTTCTCTGAGTCTATTTCTTTATCTGTAAAAGGAGATGGCTGGGCTAGACCTTCTCAAAAGTTCCTTTCAGTTCTAGGATTATATGACCTAGGATATCTTAGGATGAAAACAGGGCCAGCAAGGATAGCAAGTCATTTGCACATATATAAGGGTATGTCTATGTATACAGAAGAAATAATCTCTTCTTAGCAGATAGCTCAAAGGTGCTTAATGGCAGCTTCAATTCTGACCTTTGTTAGCTGCTGTTCAGCTCTGAGAAAGACAGGAAGGGAAGAAGGTAACGTGCTTTTTACAAGGCTCCTTGTTTTTCTGAGCTAGGAGGCCAAGAATTACTGGTACAAGATGTAGTCTGTAATGGAAAACCTAAGAGAAATCAGATTGTGAATCTAACTCTGTCCCTCTACCTCTGCCTTCTTCCTGAAGCCTCTTCAGGGGCTCCTTACCAGAAAAGATAGAGGCCAGGCTCACCCCCATCTCTTAATATGTCAGGGGATATTTGCAATCAAGGGACACCTGGTAGCCAGTGTCACCTTCTCTGCAACAATGCTCTTTCAGAGATTGGAGGTCTAAAGACAGGTTGGACTCCTTGCTGAAAGCTTTTATCACCACACTTCTATTCGAAGTAGTCTTCTGCCCTGATCAGTACACCTCTCAGCTGGTCCCTGAATGCCTAACTACAGACTCAGAGAGGCTGCTTTTGCCTGGCCCTAACACCCATCTAATTACCTCTTAATTCACAGTCACACATTTGAGGTGAGATAGCTCTGGAGAGGAAGGTACCTCTGAGAGCCACCGAAGAGAGATGATGGGAAAGGGAGGGAGGAATCCTCAAAAAAGAGAGCACTTCTTAAGAACATTGCCTTTTTTTAAAAAAGAAAAAGACAGCAGGGCCTTTTCCAGCACTTTTAAATGGTTGCCAGGGAAACAGAGCAAGGGAGAGTAGAAAGGTTAGATGGATATTGGATGAAGCTAATGCACTTTTTTCAAACACGAACTGACAAGTGCTTAAGACTCTGAAGGTTCCGATAACTTCTCGTTTCCCCCATTCCTCTATCAGAGCCTCAAGTACTTTTCTATCACCATTAATTGTATTTTAATCATTTGTAAACCATAATTCATCTCCATCAGAGGCTTCTGTTGATGGGTTTTATGGGGCATGGCCTTTTCTGATTCTTATAGGATACTGGGAATGAATGTTTTAGTGTAGTGGTCCATGACACAGAAGAACTGCTTTACCAAGAAAAGAGGGTGTCTTATTCTTTTGTTAATTTGCAGAGGTACTGGGGTTTGTATCAGTTCTAGGATGAAGTCAGTCCCTGAAAAGACATACTGTTCAGCATGATACACAGCCTAGGTCATTCTCTAGAGATGATCCTTGCTTTGGGGCTCTTGTAGATATCTGTCTTAATGTTTTCTGAGGGTCTGATGATCTTAAATCCTTTGACTGAGGAACCAAGCCATCCTGCTTTGCTCTCTGGGCTCTGAGATCTATCATACTCTATCACTAATTACCTTTCCCCCTTTTCAGCTTCTGCCACTATGTCTTGGTGCTCTGTAATTGCACCTCCTACTGTTTTTCTCTTTTTTTCTACTGCTACCAGTTTGTCAATAAGCACTTTTAAGTGTTTACTATATAACAGGCACTGGGATGAGTCCTGGGGAAAAGAAAGAAAGACAGAGAGAGAGAAGAAGGAGAAGGAGAAGGAGGAGAAGAAGAGGAGGAGGAAGAAAGAAGGAAGGAAGGAAGGAAGAAAGGAAGGAAGGAAGAAAGGAAAATGAAGGGGAAAAAAGTCCCTATTTTCAAGGAACTCAAATTCTGGTGGGAATAACAACACACAAACCAATATGTGAATATATCTAAGTGTCAATGGGAAGACATCTTAGAGGGAATGCATGAGTAATGAAGAGACTGGACCAAGAAAGGTCTCTTGCAGAAAGTGGTATGTGAAGGAATCCAGGGAAGCCATGAGGCAGAGGTGAGAAGAAAGGGCATTACAGCCATGAGAGATAGCCAGTCAGGACCTGGAGCGTCCTGTGCAAGAAATAGCAAGGATATATGTGAATCAGGAAGAGTATATGTGAATCATTGAGTCCTCGAAGAGGAGAAAAGTGCAAAAAGACTGGAAAAGGTAGTAAGGGATGAGGTTATGAAGAGCTTTAAAAGCCAAACGGAGGATTTAATATTTGATCCTACAGGAAATAGAAAGCCACTGGAGTTTATTGAACAGAAATATGACATGGTCAGGCTTGTGCTTTAGGAAAATCACTTTGGCAGCAGAATGAAGATGGACCAGAGTAGCAAGAGATTCGAGTCAAAGGGATCAACCAGAATGCTGAAGTCTAGGCCTGAAGAAATAAAGGCCTTGTGCAGGGTAGCAGTCATGCCAGAGGCGAAAAGGGGACATATACAAGAAATGTTGTGAAGGTAGAATCCACACAAATTTGGCAACAGATTAAATATGGGTTGTAGGGGGAGAAGGTCACTACATGCTTCAGACAGCAAAATGTTTTCTAGGCCTTATTGAAAGGGAAGAATAATAACAGAATTATGAAGACTAGGATATCAGGTAATTGAAAATATACATGAAATAAAAGTTTGGGGCATAGTGAAGATTCCTTTCCCACAAAGGTTGGACTAGATGGCTATAGATAGAGGTCCCTTTCAACTTTCAGATTCTGTGATTTTGTGAAAACTCTCCATGGGAGCCAGGGTGGTCCTCAGATTTGCTAAGCTATTTTCTAGCTAAAGTTTTCCTTGCCTCACTTAATCTTCTCATTCAAAAAGGCATGAAACCTGTTCTCTGGCATACTAGTTCCATTCTGGCCAGCCTACCCTAAAAATGATACTGTTTACTATCTACTATTCCTTGTCCTCCCCCCACTCCACTGAATTGGCATTGAACCATGAAGACAATCTTCGTTAACTTTATTTGCCTATTCTTCAGCCCTAGGCCCATTCCCAGTCCTCAGTGAACACTCAGATTCCTTTTGATCTCTAGACACTTCAACCATATTATGACTTAATCACTGATTAAGTGGAGCTACCCTTCTCACCACCAAAAGTGGGAAGTGAAGAAAAACAAAAATAAAACTCACAAAAGATAATATCACAGTTGTGCTCCTTCACCTAGGGGGGAAAAAAAGAATAATTCAGCCCAGTACTCAATTCACTCCAGAAGTTATTAATATCACATTTTCTCACAGACTCTCTGACCAAACCTAGAGGGGTCAGTGAAAAAGACATGATGAAATGGACCCTGAAATGGATTGGTTAATTCTGTCAGACTCAAAGGAAATTCATGTGAATGATAAATGAGGAGAAAAAGAATAGAAGCACCAGCATCTAGAGTCTGAGTGCATTTGTTTTCCATAGTAAGAACTGACAGTGATTCTGCTGGTCTTCCTTGTAGTGAATATTTACAGTGGACCCTTTCACTTCACTAAACATAATCATGAATTTTAGTTCCACTTGGTTTCTCCATCTTGCCTTCTAGTGGGTATTTATACCTCCTGTTTTCTTGTGTATTGTCCTAGTCTATCTTACTCTTTGTCCCTTCAGCTTTTATATACTCAATTTTCACTGTATTAATTTGTACATGTTATTCATTGTTTCGTATCCCTAAGACTTTGTATGTGTGCGTGACTCTGTTTTCTACCCCTGCACTACTTTGTAACATCCCAGAAGGATTACACCCGTGTATTCTTTGTCTTTCTGTGTATGCTCAAACAAGGCAAGTGCTCACATGGAGATCAGAAGAAATAATTCAAAGACACTCCCAAGGTCTCACTGAAGAATTTAGGGATCAGTTGTGAGACATGGGAGACACTGGCACAGGACTGCCCAGTATGATGTGCCCATATCCAAGAAGGCTCTCTGCTCTATGAGCAAAGCTCAAAGAAATGTGAGATTCAGTAGCTCAAAAGAAATGTATGATGTGCAAATTTAGAGATATCTCCATTCCAAATGTTCATATGGACCATCTGTGCCTGACCTGGGGTAGAGCCTTCTAAACTCCTGTTGGTCTGATCAGCCACAGTCAGACAAAAGGTACTTTTACCCCATCATAGTAATGTCATTTTGGTCCTCTTTGAGCACAAAGGACAACAACCAGTACATACATGCTTGCAGGCACTTTTCCTTCCCCTCCCCAAGCCTCCACACCCGCCACAATTTTAGCAAACAGTTTACCCTCAGTGTAAATTTTTGATTGATTGGATAGACATGATGACTGTGTATCATGACTTTAAATAAACACTGCCTTTTTTCATACAGGAAGTTCACAGTTCACAATACCAATTCAATTCAGCAAACATTTGTTGAGGCCCCTACTATGTTTAAAACACTGTGCAAAGGTCTGAGAAGATTCCCTGGATCTGAATCACAGATGTGACACTTAGGAATTAGGTGACAACTGACAACTTATTTAATTTTTCTGAGCTCTAGTTTCCATATTGTAAAATGGAAATAATATTCCCTGAATTGCTTACCTTGCAGGATTGTGGTGAAGGAAAGGGTTTGTGAAATGGAAAATTCTCTGTAAAATGAGCTCCTATACATGTACACACACAATGTGTGGCACATATGTAAACAAACCACAGCAGCTCATGTTTACCAAGCATTTTCCCATACATGTACAATATACCTATACAGGAAAAGTCTTCCATGAGACCTTCTTCAGTTACTTGGATAGTTGTCATTTCTATCCTACATATTTATCTACTAGAAATCAAACATTCCAGATACCGATTCTCATTTGATAGGTTGTTTAATCATCTTGACCATCATGCTTGTCCTTTGGTGTGTTCTAATTTGTTCTACCTCAAATATAATTATGAGAACTGAATTAAATACCCCCAGAAATCATCTGCCAAGGGCAGAGCACAGTAAGCTACTTGTCTTCCTCTGACACTATCTATTTCTCTGCCAGTATAATTTTTGTTGTATTCAGAGTATGGCTAGATTATATTTGGGAAATATCTTAGCATCTTCAATGATCTTTAGGTACTCTTTGAAATAAAAAGAAGTCAACTTTTTTTTTTGATGCCAATAGCCTGTTAGTGAGGCTTATATGGGTATGAAATCATATAACCCCACCGTTTCTGAAGTATCAGAATTTTAGGTGGCCCAAAGGACAGTAAAAAGTTACATATGGTAGGCATAAGTAGGCTACAATGTATTATTAATGAAGGCTTGTGTATAAGAGGTAGTATAAAAGATATCACCTGTGAAATATATGATCAGAAGAGGAGATGGGCCAGTCAGGCACAGAGAGCTAGGTATAACAGATGAGTAACCCGAATGTTCTACTAATACACAGGTTAAAAGGCCAGAAGAGGATCTATATTTACAACTCTTATATGGACATGGCCAATTCATTCTGTACTTTTTAATTTAAAATCTATATTTTTATATTAATATATGAGCTTCATTTCTGAAATATCCTTTTCCCTCTTCTACCCTCTTCTACCATCCTTGTAACATTTTTAAGAGTAATGAAAAAGAGCAGTTAAGCAAAGCTAATAGGAACATCAACTTTGGCAATATATTCAATATTCCATACTCAAAATCTTCCATCTTTACACAGAAAGATGGGTGGTCCAATTTCTCATCTCTTCAGGAAAAATCATGATCTTTTTTTTTTACTTAGAATTCAGTTCCATTTCATCTTTCTGTCCCCTATATTTTGTATGTCTGCACTTGATTTTTTTTTTAACCCAAGTTCAGGACCTTAACTTTGTCCATATTCAATTCCATCATATTAGATTCAGTAAATTATTCTATCCAATCAGTATTTGGGGAGGATCCAGATTCTATAAGCCTTCATGTTTGCTAACTCTCTTACCTTTGTGTTTTCTACATGAATTGATAAGTATTGCATACATATATATATATGTATAATTAATAAAACTATTGATCATAACAAAGATAAGGAAAGAACACTAAATTAATTGACTGGAGACCATTCTCTAAGTCAACATAAACCTTGGAATTGCATTTCTTTGTATCTAGTCATTCAACCAGTTCCAATTTAACCAAAATGTGTTATGATGTAGCCCGTATCTTCTTCCTTGTCTAGCATAATAATACGAATGATTTTTTTTTTAATACTTTGCTGAAATCTAGTTACATCTATGGCAGTCCTTCGGTCTACAAATCTGATACAGTGTCAGAATAAGAAATTAAACCATTCTAGCATTATCTATTCTTGATGTAACCATTCTGGCTCTTAGCTCCACATCTTTCTCTAAATGTTCACAAAATGTTCTTTTGATGATACATCCCAGAATACTGTCAGGAATTTGAGTCAGGTACACTAGACTGTGCTTTAAAGGCTTTCCCACCCTCCCATTTTTTGAATATTATTACATCATTCACCTTCTTCTATCCCTTTGCAAAGGGTTCCATTTTCCATGAATGTTTAAAGACTTCTGGAAGCTGCTTTGTAAGGCATATTCAGATGTTTTTTAGTACCCGGGGATGCAGGTAATTCAGGCCTGAAAATCGGAACTCACTAATGTAAGTTAGTTAATCTTTTACCATCTTGTTAATTCTCCTATTTTGTTTTATCCTCTGAAGATTGTTCTCCTTGCTAGTGAAAAAGGAAACAAATTAGGAATCAAGTAGTTTTGCCTTCTGAGCATCATCTACTATCATCATCTTATTATTCTTATCAATAAAAGGAGGAGATCACAACATATCCATCTCACAGATTTCTTGGAAAGAAAGCATCATATAAACCTTAAATTGTTATACAAATATATTA
>CM053582.1:197711305-197759867 GCA_028627135.1 Pseudochirops cupreus | reverse complement strand
GGTTTTCAAAATCCTTCTTCAGCTCATCTCTAGCTTTAAGGCAATCTTCATGTTTATTGGAAGCCCCTGGTGGGGGAGCTCTGGCTGTTCTGTCCTGCAGCTCTCTGCCTTGGGCCTTCTTTTCTTCCAAGAAAGAATCTAGGGTTTGGTTGCTGTTCTTACCCTGCTTCTTATGCTTATTCTTACTATGGTTGGTCAGTCCGTGATTCTTTTTTTTTAATCTCTGTGGAGCTCTGCTTCCAGAAGGGAAAGCTCTGTCCCAAATCGCTAGGGTCCTCTCGGCTGCCATAGCTCTCAGGAAGGTGCTCGGTCCCTTTCCCACTTCTGGCTCGCTGGATAATGAAGACTCACAGGACCAAAGCCGAAGACTGCGATCTGGATCCTGGCCGCTCAACACAAGAGCACTTGGCCTCTGAACGATTGCTTAGTCCCCCTACAGTCTGCAGGCCAAGGGTGCGGAAGCTACAATGCGGAGGTGGGTACAAAACCTTTGCCTTTCATTTTCCCGCCCTGGAGGCGTTTTTGCCGGACTTCTTTTCTCCCAAGACCTCGCAAACTCCACTGGCCTAGTTCTGAACACTGCCGCAGCTGCCGCCAATCTGCTCACCTGAGGCTCCTCGACTCCTCTCGTCCAGCCGCCCCCCAGGGCTCAGCCAGGGCTTCAGGCCAGGCTGGTTTTGGTTTGCAGTGCTGATATGGTTCCTCGTAGCCGAGCTGACTTTAGTGGGAACTATCTTTATGTGCGTTTTGGAGTTTTAGGATTAGTTTAGAGTCATATTTTATGGGTATTTTGGGGTGGCTATGTGAGAGCTGCAATATGTTGCTGCTCCTATGCCGCCGTCTTGGCTCCGCCCCCAGGAGGTCACCACTCAAAGTTCTTAAAATAATAGTATTGTTAATTGTATACAACTTTCTTGGTTGTGCTCATTTCCCTCTTCATTATTTTATGCATGTCTATCCATGTTTTTTCTAAGATTATCAGACTCATCATTTCTATAGCAGAGTAGTATTTCATTATAATTATATATACCACTATCAAGTAATAATTATAAACCATTAACAACCATATGTAAATATGATCCAAATAACTAATAACAAGATAAATGTGCTTCATTTGGAAGAAAAGTAGAGGAATGTGCATATTGGATACCGGATACATTGTCAGCTAGTCTTGCGGCTGATTGGTTTTGTTTAGCTGTTCCTTTCTGTTACAAAGCAGGGTTAAAGGGGGCAAGGTAGCAAGTTGAGGAATGACAGCTGGATAAGACACAGCCAATGCCAATATTTTTGTTTTTTGCTTTCTTTTTTGTGCCACTCTTAAAGTAATTGAAGAATTAACATCAAATATATATATTTTTCTCATTTTACATGAAAAGAAGAATGGCATAAACAGACCAGTATGGAATGTGTCAAGAGACTTGTAGTAAGAGACCTTGTCTTAAAAGCAGATTTGATTTTGACACAGGGATAGATAATTAGATCTGGAAAGAACTTTAGAGATCCTCTAGTTCAAAGCTTTCATTCCATAAGTGAGGAAACTGAGGCCCACATGAATTGACTTGTTAGCTAGAGCCAAGTCTAAGAATCCTGTTGCAATACTGTTTTCCCCCCTCCATATTATCTCTAAAGTACTGGCTATCAGGGAAGGGATCAAGGAAAGTTCATTTTACTAGGGTACCTCCGGTTCCAGTTTTTCAGGAGAATCAAAGATGGAGCTGAAAAGGGAAGACCTTGTATTTTCCCCTTTAATATAATCTCATGATTGTGAAAATTCAAAAATGCTTTGGTTGGTCTAATAAAAACGACTCTAATTGCCCGCCATTATCTTTTGGACAGTAGTTGGCCAACTTCCTCATCATTTCTTACCCTGGTGTGGTCCTAGGCTTATGACAGTGACTTTTCTGATTCTAGAATTAGAGAAATGAACTTTCATTGTGTTGCTATAAAGAAATGTTTGGAGATGGAGTAAAGCAACTATCATCCTCAGGTCTCTCTGACCTTATCAGTTTGCTTAAAGCTTATTCACAGATGGTTTTCAATGTGGTTTTATCTACTACTCTATGTCTCCCTTAAGACCACATGGACTTGATGATGACACCAGCACACTCCAGGGCCAACACACTCCCTCCAACAGCCAGAAGGCATGCTGCAGAGCTCTTCTTCTTTCTTTTTCTTTTTTTTTTAAGAGGCAATTGAGGTTAAGTGATTTGCCTAAGCTCCTGCGGCAAATCACTCCCAACCTGTCTAAGGTTGGATTTGAGCCCTGACTCCAGGGCTGGTGCTCTATTCACTTCACCACCTAGCCTCCCAGAGCTCTTCACATTCAGTGAATTTTTGCCTACTTTGGAAAGCCCTTTTCAATTTTCAACTTTATGCAGGACAAAGATGATTGACAAATACTTCTCTCTGGGGGCCCAGTCTACCTATTGCCCTAGGTTCTCTTTAATGATTCTACAACCTAGTGCCTCTTTTTTCCCCAGATTGGGAAGTGGTGGTAGAGATGAGTAATCCGCAGATTTCTGTCAATATGGTGTTTTTCTGTTTTTGTTCTTTTAGTCGTAGATGCAGTTTCTTGATTTATTTTCAGAGGGTAGCCAATAGGGAAGGGGTTTTGTTTTTTGCTTTCTTTTTTGTTCCACTCTTAAAGTAATTGATATAAGACCTTACTTTAAATTTATATTTATACTTTGAAGGAAGGAATTTATTTATGCTTGTATTCACAATTATATGTTACTCTAAGGTCTACAAAGTATGACACACACATTAAGTCATCTGATTCTCACAATAAATCTCTGACATTATTAATCCCAATTTACATATGAGGAAACTGAGGCTCAGAGAAGTTAAAATTACATATTTAGGGTCATACAGTCCGTAATTATATAAGGTGGACTCCAAACCCAAGACCTCCAGATTCTAAACCCAGCAGACTTCCTCTCTACTATATTTGTGATACAGAGGGACGCTGAAGCCACATAAAGCCAATTGTTTTCAGTGGAAATTTGTGCCTTAGAAATGGCTTGATTTCTTATTTTATTGATTATCTAAACTTAAGAAAGTGATGGAGAAAGTGTTTCAACACTACAGATTATACTGAAAGGGGCATTGTGTTTTTTGGACCCCCACCCCTTAGTTAACTAGTTGTTAAATAACACACCCCTGTCTGTAGGTGTCCCTAGTAATAACTTAAGAGTACTGCTCCTGGCAACAAACTCATTGAGTTCAGTACTGGGGAAAAGATGAAGAAACTCCATTTTGTTCTCCGAGAGGGAGAAACCAGTACTAGTAACCCATATTTGTATTGTATTTAAGGTTTTCAAAACACATTTTTTTCCCATAATAACTCTGTTAAGTAATTGGTACAAGCATTGTTAGTCCTATTCCACAGATTAAGAAAAATGCTGTTTTAAGATGCTAAAAGTCACCTGCCTAAGTATACCTTGCTAATAAGTGTAGGGGGCAAGATTCAAATCCAGATCCCTTGACATCAGGTGTATATTCTATTCACTATTCCATGCTACCTCAGATTTATAAATTATGGTTTTGTTCACCCCTGCTGCTGCAGCAATAGGCTGAGAGTGAGAGATTCAGATTTCTCTAGTGTCCATACAACATCTTTATTTCCCAAACCCCTGAACAAAGATAACCTTGTCTTTGCACTATGAGCCTATGGCTAGCTTTCAAAAGCTATGAACCATGTCTACTGATGCATTAAGCTCATGGAGCATTCAGAGTGGGTCTGAACACTTATTAAGCAGTATCCCTTTTCACAGAATGGATGTAAAGACTACAAAATCTTTCCCATGTGAGAAAGTGTGATTAAACTGTAGCTAATGAAGCTCAGAAGAGCAAAAGAGACAGCACATCGCTTGGAGGGGGCTTACAAACAGAGGCCATGGAATAACAATCAGGAACTTTGGACTCAGTCCTTGATTCATTGCCCTCTTCTTAAGCTTGGTCAAGGTGTTTCTTTGTTGTTCCTTTTCCCTCCCTTTTTACTGGTCAGGTGTCTCAACCCTAAAATATGAACACTGAGAACTCTGCCTCTTCTCAAGTGCACTGAGATATTTTGAGAATCACTCGATCTCAGAGTTGGAAAGGGTTTCAAAGTATGGTTCCACCTATACCTGAACTGGAATTCTCTCTCCAACATGAATGAATCAGTGAGCATTCATGAAACACCTCTTATGGCATTGTGCTACACACCTGGTGATAAAAAAAAATTCCAAAATTCCAAAATTCTCATCCTTTAAGATATTATTTTCCAGTAGAGGCAAACAAGATATATTGAGGATTGGTGACTAGGGAAGGGAGTTTGGATCTGGGGATTCACATAAGGCCACAGGGCAGTTGACCATCATCTCTTTTATACAGCATTGATTTGATGATAATTCTCAGAGTATCCATAAGAAATGGAAATGGTTGAGGAGGAACACTCAGGTCATACGCCAAGTGCCTGGGCTGGTTCTGTTTTTCTTGTAAATTACTTGTAAAAATGAAGCATGTTGTGGGGACAGTTGGATGTAATGGATCAGGTGAAGATTCATTCACTTACATACCAATCAAGACAACACATCCAGGATGGCCTCCCAATGGTCAGAGAATGAATTCCCCAAGTGTCAGGGAGGATAGTGTCCAGAAGTCCTTCTGAAGGGTCAACAAATGACCATCCAGACATGCCTTTAAGATGTCCGTGTAAAGGGGGAACCCATTGCCTCCAAAACCAGTCTACCCCACTTTTTCATGGTTCTTGTTAGGAAGTTTCATCATTCTTGCATAGTTCTTATTGGGAAATCCCACCCTTCCCAGCCCCTAATATTGAGAGAATGTATGTGTCTTTATAGTTACCACCAACTGCTCCTTGTTCTGGCATTTGTGGCCAAGCAGCAAAAGTCATTTCTCTTGAAGGGATTATCATGTATTTCTCCCCCTCCATTTTTTACTTCTTTGGATCAAATACTCCCAGTTCCTTGAACCTACTTTTATGTAGCATGATGTTACTATTTTTTTCCAGATACTCACCAGTTTATCAATGCCGTTACTACTGAATTACATCCAGAATTAAACATATTTTGTTAAACTAGGAACAGATACAATGGGTCTGTGACCTCACTGATACTAGACCCTGTGCTTCTCAATGCAGTCTGTAATCACACTGGTCCTTCTGGTTGCCATGTTATACTATTAATACCACAACTTTTGACAGTTTACTAAACCTCTAAAAGTCCCCAATTCTTTTCAGAGAAATTGCCGTCTAGTTATGCCTTCCTGTACTTGAACTTGTAGTAGTATTTGCTGATACTAAGTATATGATGTCAACATGGCCTTAGCAAGCTAGAACCTTGAGTCTAATCTAATACCATGAAAATTATTAGGGGCAAATCCAAGGCCTTCATGTGAGTGAAAAATTGAACATCACAAGTACAAGACAGAGGAGGTATAGGTGGTAATTATTCTGAAAAAAGAATCCACAAGATTCAGAGTAATAGTGGCCTTCTGGGCTGGTATCCAGAGACCATGCCTCCTCTTTCCTAAGGGAGTTAGGGACTTACCTTGTAACTCTGCCCTCAGGCTGAGCTTTCTTGATTGTTGAGTGAGAGAGTGCAAACTCATGTAGACCATTGTATCTAGACAGCACCACGCTTTTCTACTTACCTAATTCAATCTTTCATTCTGGTCATCTTGCCACTTCCAGCTGCTTGTGCATTCCACCTTTCCCTTCCATCACATGCTCTGGGCACAATAATCAACCAATACTACCATCACATCTGGAAAAAGGAGTAACAATCAACTACCCAGGGGTTGTATTCACCATCCCTGTGACTACCTTCCCTGACCACTGCACACGGGCACGCATACACATAGGCATGCACACAGACACACATGCACACAGTGTACATGTGTGTAAATACATACACAGTTATACATGATAGATATACATATATATATATATATATACACATGCATGTGTATACATGTGTATATGTTTATGGGGCAGGTAAGTGGCACAGTGCATAGAGTGCCAGGCCTGGAGTCAAAGAAACTCATCTTCCTAAGTTCAAATCTGGCCTTAAACACTAGCAGTGTGACCCTGGATAAGTCATTTAACTGTTTGCCTCAGTTTTCTCAATCTGTAAAATGAGAAAAAGGAAATGGCAAAATACTCCAGTATTGTATGTGCTTGTGTATGTACATGTGTATGTATATATGTATATATACACATATATGTATTTAGTACTTGTCATAGGTACTTTTAGAATAAGTATAGACACTTTTAATAAATAACACATAATAGGTACTTAATACATTGTTTTCATTCATGCATGCATTCATTCATGTAAGACGGCTAGGTGCTCTTTTATCACCCCCCTGCTTCCTTTAGGTTTCAGTTCCCTAGTAGTCATTATTCATTCTGTCCTTTGAAGCCCAAAGATAGTTCTCTTTGTCACAAAAAAAAAAGCAGAAAGAAAATTAGAATTGATTTGTGCTTTTTGTGTTCATTATCATTGCCCCATCCACATGTAATCCTATTCCATCTTTCAGATTCCTTTCTTCCCTTAAAATGAGAAATGATGTGAAGGTGTGTCCAGAAAGACCTAAAATCAGTCTGGCAAAATGCTTCTGGCATCTCCTTAGGGGAGGGGCTCTGAGCATGGGATTCTGTTGACTTGCTTTAGAAATTATTTGGATAACCATGTGTTAGTATGATTGTTTCCTTTCATGTTGTCTATTCATTTTAGTTGTGTCCAACTCTTAGTCACCCCCATTTGGGGTTTTCTTGGCAGCAATGCTGGAGTGCCATTTCCTTCTCCAGGTCCTTTTATATATGAGAATCTGGGCCAGTCAGAGCTAAATGACTTACCTCGGGTCACACAGTTAGTAAGTGTCTGAGGCTGAATTTGAACTCAGGTCTTCCTGACTCCAGGCCCAGCAATCTAGCCACTGTGCTTTGTTATCCTACATATTTTGTGTTATACATTTGAAGATATTATTCTTAGCAGGGTTATATAGGTTTTTCCAGTTGCCAAACGGGTCTATGACACAAAACAGTCAACAAACTTTTATTAGGTACCTACCACACGCCAGGGACTGTGATGAATGCTGGAGGTATAAAGGAAGCAAAAACTGCCTCTGACCTCAAGAAGACTACAATCAAATATTTGTACAACAGCTAAAATTATGTAAAACTAAGATACACACACATATATATGATGTATGTATGTATCTATACACATCCGTGCGTGCATGCATATATGTGTATGTGTATGTCTATACCCACAGATGTAGGTACGTGCACACACATACAGGATAATTTGGAGACAGTTACAGAGGAGCATCAACATTAAGGAGTACTGGCAAAATCCCCCTCGTCTTCATGCAGATGACTGGATTTCACTTGACACTTGAGGGAAGGCAGACATACCAATTGACAGTGATTAGGAGGGAGAAAACTCCAGGCATGAGAGGCAGACAGTAAAAACCCTTGCCTTAAGGAGATGTTAATCTCTTTTGACAGATCTTTGATCAGGTGTGAATTCCCTTCACTCCTTCACATCATAATAAAGATAATTGGTTTAATCATGGCAGGATAGTACAACTGGGCTACCTCCCATACTTGACCTTTAAAAGGGGAACAGATCAGACAAACTAAGGGGATCAGGAACAGATAAACCAAAGGTGGAAAAAGAGCATAGGAAAGCTGCAGAGATTCTTAAAAGGAGGACTACATCCAGAAAGCTAAGTTCTTTGGAAGGTATTTGCATATGTTAGTAGTCCTTAGAGTAACCCATATGGAGCAAGCAAATTAATAACCTCTGAGATGGTACCAGAAAAAAGCAGTTGTTGATATACAAAGTACTAGAATGAGGGCAAGAGCTCTTAGACCAAGTTTCTCAGATGTAATGAAGGAATTCCTAGACCAGTTAGTATTCAAAGCCAGCAATCAGAAAGTTGCAGGACCACAACATGGAGGAGCAAAGCTCAATCTCACGTTTTACTGAAAACTGTGAATGTAAGTCAGCCAATACATATTTATTAAGCACTTTACTATGTGCAAGGGATTGTACTGAGCACTAGGGATAGTTTAAAAAAAAACACAGGCAAAATACAGAGTCTGCCCTCAAGGACCTTGTAATCTAACGAAAGAGGCAAAATGCAGGCAACTTTGTACAAACTATATATCAGATAAAATGGAAATAACACAGGAAAGACATTAGAATTAAGAGGAATTGGCAAAGTTTTCCCATAGAAGATCAAGTGAACAAGTCTGCTAGAAATTTAGAAATCCCATTTGGTTTCCCTCATAAGGAGCCCTTAATTCCAGGGAAGTACAAGTATGAACATAGGTGAAGGCTAGGATGTGGACTGGAAAGGGAAGGAGAATGTCTTGATTGCTTATAGGTGTGGCTGTATTTGTGTTTTATTTAAGGTTTGAAAAAAAAATTCCTGCTTTCTTAGCCTGTGTATTTCTGTGCCAGCTGAGGGATATTTTCTTTTTGTTTCAAAGATCTGGGAACAAGACAAATTCTAATGTTCCAAGGGAAGCCCTGGATGGGAGAACGAGCTAAGGAGTATATTAGTGACAAGCCCCTGAGCTTGAACTTGGTCTGTATATACCCATGGCCTCTGTTCTGGGCCAAGAGCTACATGAATAACATACTATTGCCTTTTAAGATTCATTGAGTGCCCACAATTTGTGGGCCATTGTCCTGAACTCAAAGTGCTATTAGTGTACAAGGTTAAATGACAAAAATCACAAAGTAAGTCAGCAGAAGACTATAAATTTGAACCCACTAATATTTATTCTCTTTTCTCTGCCCTTGGCCTATCATTACATCTTTCCCCTCCTAACACAGCTTGGAAAATGAGTATCCCTTTTCATCCTTAATTCCCCAGGCAACTATTATTTCCCACAGAATTTTCTCCATCTACTCCCTCCCCTTCTTCCTCTTCACCAAAGCAGTGTCTGCTGTCATCTCTCACTTTCCTTCTTCGTTCTCCTTGGCTCAGTGCTTTATTTCTTTTTTTTCCGGTTCTGTAAACCCTAAACATGTCCTCATGTTGATTCCAGGGTATCAGATCCTCTAGTGGTTTGACATTACTCAGCTTGAAGGAGAGATCAAGTAGAGGGGAACAATGATTTATGAGGTTTCTCTCACAGAGGCAGGCCACTCTCGGCCTATTCTAAAATAAGTCAGCATCCCCTTTCCTGCATGGGTAGAGAGAGCAGCCTTGCTCTGTGGAGGCACGGCCCTGGGGGGATGGGAGGAGGGCAGGGAAGTGGTGTCTTTGGAAGGTTAGTGGGAGGAAACGTAGAAGGTTTTGACGGAGACTTGGGGTTTTCTCAGTGGTTTGTGTGGTTAATCTCTCACTAGTTTCCTGTGCGAATCTCCCTTTGATGTTGGCCTTGGAGCTTCCTAGTGAGCTTGATAGCACAAAATGTTCCTATGTTCTCCTTGATTCCAGCCAGCAACATAGGAGGCAGTGAGAATGAGCCCAAGTTGGCTCAAACTGTAACTTGGCACCAACTCTTCCACATCTTTGATCTTCTCCTCTATGGAGACCTCCATCGAGGTAGAGCTTAAAGCCAGAGCTGCCACTGAAGAGCAGGTAAGGAGCCAGGTTGCATTCCTTCCTACAAGGTGCAGTTTGTTCAGTTCTGAGCCAGTGTTCTTCAAAGGGTTTGGACTGCATACCTTCCTCATACTGATCACTACCCTAAAATATGATCATGCCTCTCCCACCATTCTCCTCTCTGTCACTCACCTTTTGCTCTGGGAAACAATTTCAAATGACTGGCAGCAGTATGGTAAATAAGCATGGTAGTACGATTAAATTTAGCATCAGAGGACCTAGATTTGAAACCATTTCCTCTACTTAACACTTGGATGACTTTGGGCAAGTCACTCAACTTTTCCTAGGTCTCAGTTTCCTCATATGTAAAATAGAGAGAGGTGAGCTAACTGGCCTCTAAAGTTCTTTTGAAAATCTATTATGCTGCTGGAAAGATATTTCACTCCAGCATGCTCAGCGTGGTATGCCTGAGAGCTGACAAAGAGAATGGTGAAAGGGAAGAAAGCCTTCCTGGAACCTGGGGCTAGTCCCTCCCCATCAGTCACCCTCCAATCTGATCTATCTTGGAATTTATTGGAGCAGAAGAGACTCCCCATAGTAGCCCCTTCAGAATGCTATGACCTGGAGACAATCTCCACCAAATTTCTTTTATATCATTCTAATTTTTGCCCACATCACTTTCATTTTCTATCCCAAGGTCCAACTGCCACCTTCTTACTGCTAAGAATTAGCTCAATGCTCCCTTTGTACAATTGTTCAATTATAGACTAGAACACTGAGATTTGGAGACAAGGACTTGAAAGGAGTTCCAGGTTTTGCCACTAACTAGATGCGTGACCTTTAGGGCAAGACATTTAACCTCTCTGACCCTCAGTTTTCTGATCTGTAAGGCAAGGATGTTAGACTGTATATTATCTAAGGTTCTTTTCACATCTAACATTATTGTCTACATTCCAAGCTGAAAATTTGTATACTGTGGTTTATTAAAGTAATAATGATAAGAAGAAGGAGGAGGAAGAGGAGAAAGGGGAGGAAGAGGAGAAGGAGTAGAGGAGAAGGAGAAGAAGAAGAAGAAGAAGAAGAAGAAGAGGAAGAAGAAGAAGAAGAAGAAGAAGAAGAGGAAGAAGAAGAAGAAGAAGAAGAAGAAGAAGAAGAAGCATTTATTTAATGCTTTAGTTTTTACAAATCATCTTAGGAATATTACCTCATTGTATCCCTATAACAACCCTGGGGGGTAAAGGCTGTTATTATTTCCATTTTACAGATATTGAAACTGAGGCTGAGAGAAGTTATTACTGGCCCAGGGTCACACAGCTAGTAAGATGTGATACAGGATTTGAACTTAGGTCTTTCTGACTCCTGGTCCAGTATTCTATTCCCCATGCTACCTAGTTGCTTCTGTATATAAAATGAGCTATAACTCCATTTTCTAGTCCCCCGCCAGCATGTACCATTATCTGTCTTCTGATGAAGGTAATAGGGAGGGTAAAGATTCATAGTGAACCAGCAACCTCAGAAATTTTTCCCACCCCCTGCCATCCATGTAAATATTTTATACATAAGGAAACCAGGGTCTAAAGAAGTAAAACTATTTGTCCAAGGTCACAGAGCTTGCAGAACAGGGTTTCAAACCCAGGTCTTCCAATTCCTATTCCAGTTCTCTTTCCACTTTCACAAAATTTATGCAACATATAATCTTTAAAAATCTTTAAAAAACAAACAAACAAACAAAAACTTGTTTTTGGCCCAGAAGGAATCATTTTTGACCCCATTTTCATCATTCCTTGCTATATATTCATTGAACTGGGTTATATCCAAAGCATTTGGTTGGCAAAAGATTTTTCTGGAGGATGAGAAATGAAATAAAGTCATGTTGTAGTGAAATGCAATGTGCCCTCCCCTCCATAGAAACCCAAGAAAGGCTTTAGCAATCTTTATTTGGGAAATGTCCTCCTTGTCTTGGTTTTATCCCCAGTGTCCTGGCAGACTGTTGACTTATCAGGCCTCACTTTCCCTGCTAATGGTCCTCCATAAATAAACCCCCGGAACAGTGATCGAGAACGATCATAAAAGGCAGGTGAATAAATTAAAGCTGATGTTACAATAAACCAGAGAGCCCTTCACTGGCAATTTTATGTCTCTCCTTGAGTCTGTGGCTCTGCCAAGAGGGAACAGCATACCTTCATTCCACCGCTCCTTTTTCTATTGGTTAGTGGATTTTTGGCTCTTGAAACTTTAGGCAAGAAGGACTGAGTACTTAGGCTTTTGGGAGGAATTCTACATGCCTTTGTCATAGAGATGAGCTAAAATCAAAGAAGAAATAGGAGTCACAACAGATGCATATGAACTTTGTATTCTAGGTCAGCTTAGTTGGGAAAGGTCTTGGACTCAGAACATTAGAACAGTCCCTATTTTAATACTGATCAGCTTTGTGATCCTGGGAAAAATACATTTTACATCCATGAGTTTCTGTTTCTTCAGATGTAAATAGGGATGATGATGATGATGAATAGCTAGCACTTACATGCTATAAATTTTTATATTTATAAATATTCAGTATAAATAGTATTTATAAATGCTATCTCATTTTATCTCCAAAACAACCCCAGTAAGTAATTGCTATTATTATCCGCATTCTATAAATGAGGAAGTTGAGGAAGACAAAAGTTAAGTGACTTGCCCAAGGTCACACAGCTAGTAAATGTCTAAAGCTGGATTTGAATTCAGGTCTTCCTGAATATAGGTCCAGCATTCTATTCACAATACCACTTCTAGCATATTTTCTGTACTTAATGTTTGTTATAAGGAATAATTTCTCTAAACCTTTGAATGGCAATAAATTTGTATAATTATTATTATCAGTAAAACAAAGGCTTCTATCAATGGCTTGAGTCTACCCTACCCTATTCGTAGTTCCCCAAAGTAGGTGAATAAATAGAACAGTTTAAAATGCACAAATTGCATGCATCTTCTCTTGTGATCTTCTGAATAACACCATAACTTCATGACTACAGGTGTTATTATGCTGATTTTAAAAGGGAGAAAACAGAAAAGTCTGAGGGCAAGAGATCAAAGATTTAGAACCTGAAGAAGGAATCTTAGAAGTTCTCAAATTCAATCCCTTCATTTTTACCTATGTTTTTTCCAAAGGTAAACTGAGGCCCAAAGAGTGTCAGTTGCTGTACAAGGAGCAAATAGCATATCTTCTGCCATACTATGCTACTTCCATATAGAAAGAAGGTAAACAGAGATATATGATAAGAAGAAACTAAGAGAGCAATTTCTTTGTTATTCAGTCATTTTAGTCCCGTCTGACTCTTTAGGATTCCACTTGGGGTTTTCTTGGCAGAGATACTCTAGTGATTTGCCATTTCCTTTTCCATCTCATTTTGCCATTGAGGGAACTGAGGCAAATAGGATTAAGTGACTTGCCCAGGGTCACACAGCTAGTAAGTTTCTGAGGCCAGATTTGAGCTCAGGAAGAGGAGGCTTCCTGACTCCAGGCTCCATGTTCTATCCAGTAGATGAACAGAGACATATGATGAGAAGTGTGTGAGACAGCATCTTACATAGACATAATCAAGCCTTTGGAATTATTTTTAAATATCCTTCTAAACAAATATCATCCTCAGAACAAGAAAGGGGGAGACAGAATTGCATTTAATCAACATTTATTAAGCACTTACTGTTTCAGTAAGCTAGGTGGCACCGTGGATAGTGTACAGGGTAGGAGAGCTGGAGTCAAGGAAATTCATCTTCTTGAACTCAAATCTGGGCTCAGAGACTTTCTAGCTATGTGACCTGACCCTGGGCAAGTCACTTAACCCTGTTTGCCTCAGTTCTCTTATTTGTAAAATGAGTTGGAGAAGGAAATGGCAAACCACTCCAATATCTTTTCTAAGAAAACCCCAAAGATGGTCACAAAGAGTCAGACACAACTGGAAAAAAACAAATTTCAGGTAAGACACACTGAAAAGGATGAGAAAGAAGGGCATTGGTGCCAGAGAAGTCAAACCACCTCCATGCTGGCCACCATCTCCCCTCAGACCTTCAGAGATAGCCCATAATCCTGATCTGGAGAGCTTTAGGACTAACGATTCTTCCAGGCCAGTGCCTGGAGCCATATCTTGAGAGGCAATTCCTATGCAGATACAATCTGGCAAATGCTTCTGCGGGAGCTAGAGTCACAGCCACCAGAAAAGAAAATTCTTGAACCTTTTCAATAGCCCCAGCAAGATGATCACTCCAGCCTTGAACCTCACACTTCCTCAGTATTCTCTCCCCTTGGGGCTCCTCCTACCCTGTGATTAGAGTGTGGGGGGGGGCACCTCCATTTAAAAAGGGAACTTAAGCCAGGAATCTGTTCTTTTCACAGGCAGCTGCTCTCCCTTGAGCTTCTCTAACATGCTCCTGCTCTGCGTACTTTTCTAGACCCTCCTTGTTCCTCTAGACCGCCCCTCAATTTTTTTTTTAAGCTTACTTTCGTTTGTTTTCTTCCTCCCTTGGAGCGTAAGCTCTTTGGGGAGAGGGGCCATCTTTTGCCTTTCTTTTTATCCTCAGTCTTAGCACAGCATTTGGCACAAAATAGAAAATTAATAAATGTTTATCACCTACCTGTCACCAAAATCCGTGCCATTGTCAAATTGTTCAACACCAGAAACTGGTAGTTTTATCAATGGAAATGACACTACCAAAGAGACATTGTTTTGCCATAGCAGGCTAAGGGTCATGGATCTATTCCATGGGCTTATAGCTGAACTCACCCAGGTGTTATCTCCCCCATTAGACTGTAAGCTCCTTGAGAGTAGGAACTGTCTCACTTTTTCTGTTTGTACTCCCTAGCTTAACATAGTGTTTTGCACATAACACCTAGTAAATGCTTCATTAATTCATTCATTCATTGATTAATTCATCATTTAAGTCATTCATTCATTCATACCTACATGGATACATTCACTGTGCTTAGGACTGTGTTTACAAAGAAAAAGGAAAAAAGAAAAATGACTTTGCCTTCAAGGAACTTACATTCTATTGGGAGAAACAATACATACATACTAGATACATGTAAATTTGATGGGGGTGTGGGGGAGTTGAGGGAAAAAAAGACACTAACATTCTAGGGAAACTGGAAAGGCTTTCTAAAGAAGGTTGTGTTTGAGTTAAGTTTTTTTTTTTAAAGTCAGGAGTTGGAGGTGGGTAGGGGAAGCACGGGGGAGGGGGGAGCAGCTATTGCAGAGAAAATTAGAGATAGAACTACTTGTTTGAGAAATGATGTAGAATGCCTGGGTGAGAATAAAACTCAAAACTGAAGAATTCAGAAGGTATATGGTTGTAAAAAAAAAAAAACCTTTGCTAAACAAAGGAGGTTATTTTGATCTTAGAAGTTATAGGGAGCTTGTGTAGTTTATTGAATAGCTGAATAGAGGAGCCAGTGACATGATCATACCTATGCTTCAGGAAATTCACTTTTGCAGCAATAAATTATCATTAAATCAATTTGAAATGGGATAGATTGTTAGTTTTTTAAGTTAAAATTATATTTTTAAAAATTTGAATCCTGTTAGGTAAAATGTAATAAAGAGCTATATAAAAAGTTTAAATGCATGATTATAACTCCTAACTACATAATCTGTAGGATGATGCATTTAAAAGTATATAAAATTATAAAATGCTTTAAAAGTGGAAGAATTTTATTATTATAATAGATCTCTAAAGAAATTTCTAATGAATACATTACAACAGGACATGCACAATTTCTAGCTAGTTTTCTTACCATCATTCTCAATGTGTAGTGTTAGGGTCAATCCTTAACTGCTTCAGAAGAAGCATTAACAATCAGATATACATTTAGAAACCATCCCTTCATAATACCATTTCACACAAATCCCAAGATTCTTGGTAAGCCAATTACAAAAGTACATGTTTGCTGATAAGGCTTAAGGAATAACACCAGGAAAACTGGTGAAAGTCACTGAGAAACCTAGATTCGTCACCAACTCTGAAATAATAATTGACCTTTTAAAGAAATCTAGCTTTTAGTTGTAGTGACTTCTGTTAATTAAGTGAGGTTGAAATGTTTTTAGAAACTGCTTGGGAACCTAAACAGTGGAAAGAAGATATGCTTCATTTTCAATCTATGAATAAACAGGAAGAAAAAGACAAAGTCTGAACTGGCAATTTAAAAAATTGTTTTAAGTTTCCCTCCTGGCAATTCTACTGGAAAACTTTTTTTTAAGAGTCCTAAAATTTATAATTAAACAGTTAAAAATGTAAAAGGACATTGTTGATAAACTAATGGTATGTCTTCGTGGTTGACAAAATATAGAAAATGCACATATGTGTAGGTTTAGGTAATAAATGAAACATAGAATAAATAAATCCATATAAATGTCAACAATTTTTCATGAGCGCTACACTATTACAGCTTTTCCCAAATTATTTTTTGTAGAACTCTGATGTTTCAACACCGTGATGTATAAGGTTTTATTTTGTTTTCTTTTGACAAGATTTTTATGCTAGTGATATTCTTCTCTTTGAAATATTAATAACGGAATTATGTATGGAATCTTGATACTTATTATGTGAACCAGCTTTGGAACCATGAAGATGGACCAATATTTCTAGGATCTAATCACTTCAGCCCAATATTCACTATGTACCTATCAATATATTTCATGTCCATAACTCTTCTGTGATCAGTTTTGTTTTCAACCTAAGCCAATTTAACAACTACTCATTGCCTATTATATATGAGACACTGTGAGATAATAGGGATATAGTGATAAACATGAACAATTCCTGCCTTCAGGAAACTTACATTTTTCTACATCGTTACAAAATGTTAAAAAAAAAACAACCAAGAATATATATGATCAATAAATTATCAACACACATTTCTGAATCGCCTACTATGCGCCAGGCATGACTCTACGTGATGGATATACAAAGAGTGGAGCAATCCTTACGCACAAAGAGCTAACATTCTAATGAGGAGACAACGAAGTATTTATTTAAGTAAATTTAAGTGAATTTATTTAAGTAAATATAAAGATAATTAATGTGAGTCAACATAAGGTGGTTGGTGGGGAGGACACTGGTAGCTGGAGGTAACGGGAAAGGATTCACGCAGAATTTAGCACTTGATGGAAGCAAGGAATTCTAAGGGGCAGCAAAAGGAGGAACATATTCCAGCAGCAGGGGATAACCTGTTTGGCATGTATTATCCTAATATGAAGAGCAAAAGTGTTGTTCAGATATCTATGGTTCATTCATCCTTTGAACTGGAAATAGTTCATTTGTCAAGGACATCACAAAATGTCTACAAAAATTCTTTGGGAAATGAAACGACCAAAGCATCGTTTACTTTTCTTACCTACTGAAAATCTTACACAGAAAATGAAATAAATCACTGAACATCTTCCCAATGGGAAAGCATCGTCTATCTATGAGAAGCATATGCCTTAAGATAGTTGTACAATAAGATAGTTAAGATAGTTAGTTATAGGATGTCCCATTTGCGGGTGGGGGGGGAGGGGAGGGAAGGGAAGGAAGGAAGTTGTATTGAAGCTCTCTATTATTTAAATTGAGTTTTCCAGTTTTATTTTTGGCCTCACATACCCCTACAGCCAGAACCACTTGAAGAGCTAGTTATGCTAGAGATTTATAGTTCGTTTTTATTGTTGAGGGTGTTACTTTGATTATTTTCACCATTCTGTGTGGAGATTATCCCTCCAGGCCACCTAGACCATTTTGGATGGCAGGCCATTGTCTGCCCAGGCCTTGTGGGTCTCTGGGATGCACACAGTGGATGAGCTAGGGAAGTTAAGATGTGTGCAGACTGAATTTTGTGCTCCATTGGCTTATCACTAGCCTGCTCATGCATGGCGCGCTCTTCCAGATTGAGGATTTTGCTAGCTGCTAAAAGCAGTCTTTGCATCTTGGGTGGGAGCTCCTAGTCCCTCCTTCTATCTCTTTTCTTACAGACACTCTTGACATGATAAACCATCTTATACTGAATCTTCTGGGGGATAGTCTGAGGAATGTAATTGGCTCTGTATTTTATCCCTAGGGAAAGTTATAAATGAAGTCATAAACTTTGCGGAGTCATCAGAAATACACCTGCATGTAAAAACAGAAAGCATTCATTTTTACTAGATTGGAGTTCCCAAGAAGTTTTTTAAACATGGGAGACAGAAGAGCAAATTTCGGAATGCTAAGAATACAAGTCAATGATGACTAGAAGAGAACGTAGTGAAACTATTGACCCTTCTCTCAGTCCTTGTGAGTGAAGGAGAGGAGATTTGGGGAGGAACAACTATCCACATTCCCCTCCCCATTGAGAATCCCTTCAGGCAGGAGAGTGGAACTTGGAGATGAATACAATAGAACTTCTGACTATATTTAAGGTAGATGACTTGTTGGAGAGAGTGCTGAACTTTGAATCAGGGAGAACTGAGTTTAAATCAAATCCTTATTAGCTGTGCTATCCTGGATAAGTCACTAAATCTCTGTTTGCCTTAGTTTTCTCAACTGTAAAACAGATAATAAAGCACTTACCTCACAAGGTTGTTCTGAGGATCAAATGAGATAATATTTGTAAAATGCACAGTGCCTGGTCTATCATAAGCAGCACATAAATGCATATTTCCTTTCTTTATACAGCATGATTTCACTGTATTGATTGGGGGGAGGGGTGTAATAGAAAGCATTGACCTAATATTTGAATCTGCAGTACAGTTGTTTTCAGTCCTGTCTAACTCTCCTTGAGCCCATTTGGGATTTTCTTGGCAAAGATACTGGAGTATTTTGACATTTCCTTCTTCAGTTCATTTGACAGATGAGGAAACTGAGACAAACAGGGTTTAGTGACTTGCTTGGGGTCATGCAGCTACTAAGTGTCTGAGGAAGGATTTGAACTCAGCAAGAGTCTTCCTGATTCTAGACTCAGCACTCTATCCACCTCCCCTAGCTATTCAGTATTTGAATCTCTGGTAGTTTAATCCTATGCATATAGAGAAATTCCCTGAACCTAATGGCTAGCAAGATGCTTCATATACTTCTCCATCTCCCTCCTTTTCTGGTGAGCCCATCCCTCACCTCATACTGCTGGTTGTTTTCTGCTTCATTTCCTCTCCAAGCCCTGAGATCACCCCTGAGCTCTCTACTATCTTCAGCATCATCCCAGCTGGAGAAAAATATAACTGCAAGTGAAAAGTACAGAAATCAAAGCTCCCCTTGGGGACAATTTTCCCATATCACCTGTCGAATAGAGAGCCCATGTGTCCTTGAAAAAAATATGTATTTCAGGCACTGGGGCACTAATTTGCAAGACCCATTACTCAAATGAAACATTAAAATGGTCTCTCTTATAAACCAGCTCCTTTCTGCCTGTCCCTCATTCTTCCTGCACCTCCCTCACCAAGTATAGGTTTCCTGTCAAGCCAAAGAGCCAAAAGCAGAGATTTAGCAATAGGAACCCTGACTCCAACTTGCATTTTAATTATGTCTCTATAGGACTGTTCTAGGCAAGAACCCCTATGAGTACTTGCTGGATTCTCTCTCTAGCTCTCCAAGTCCAAAGATTTCACACAGTACTATGATGTTCTAGAGTGGCCTCTTGGTTGGTTTTGGAACATTACTGGCTCTATGAAGGCCATGGTATAAACTCTAAAAATAGGAGATTCCTTGCTAAGTTGGGTCCTATGGCAGCTCTCCAGAACACTGTAAAGGCTTAAGATAGTCAATTTCAATGGATAATATTGATGGCTCCCTGATCTCCTGGCCTGCCTGAGGATTGATTGCCAGGGATTTTCTTTTCTGACTCTTGGAGTCAGTTATAAAACCAGAGGTCCTGGGTCCTCAGAAAGATTGGAAACAGAGTTCTTCACTTTGACCAAGCTTAGTTCCAGTGTTTTTGTTATTCTGCTAGTATGGGTATTTCTATCCAGGGTAGAGTGTTATTGCTGGAGAATGTTTAATCCTTTAGGAATACCGCTGTAGCCTAAAGTGGCTGTATTTTCAGTGATGGGAGCGATCTGCACCTACAGTGTGTAACGTCCCACATATTCACATTATATGGTTCTGGATTATCCTACAAAATGTAAGGTTTCTTATAGAAGTAGCAAAACACTGCTCAGCCTGAATACCTTATCTGATGCTTTAAAAGGCTTATACATAACTGGAAAAAAAATTAAATTGCAATTTATCATAACTACATCAAACTAGTATCCCTAACTTGTAGTGTTGGAAGCCATTACCCTGGGATCTCTGCTAGGTTAATTACTGTACAAACAAATGTAACTAGACAAATGTCCTAGGAATTCCAAGCCTGTGTGCTGTGGAAAAGAGATTAGACTTGCTCTGCTTGGCCTCAGAGGGCCAAACTAGTAACAGTGGATGGCAATAACAAAAAAAAAGCAAATTTTGGCTTACACACGGAATAAAACTATTTAACGGTTAGAACTTTCTTGAGTTTTAATGGGCTTCCTTGGGAAAGAATAAGTTCCCAGTCACTAGAATAAGAGGAGGTTATATGACTTCTTGTTGAGATATTGTAGTGAAGAGGAAGACTCTAGATTAAAAGCAGCAAAGTGATAGAGTGAATAGAACATTGGACCTAGAGTCATGAATACCTGAATTCTAATCTAGTCTCCAACACTATCTGTGGGATCCTGGGCAAGTCAAAGAACTGTCCTGCCTCTGTTTCCTCAACTGAAAAATGGCGATAATAATAACTCTTACCACTTAGGGTTATGAGATATAAATGAGAATAAAATGAGATATTTGTACAGAGCTTTGTAAAACTTGAACTATACAAATAGTGTTATTATTACTACCTTAAAGATCTTTGTAGATGCTAGCTATAACTATTATTATTATTGACTGAGCTCTATGGTACCTTCTACCTCTTCAATTCTATGACATGGGGATAAAAACATGTTCTATAAGACAATATATTCTTAAGGTGAGACTGTCTACTTGCCTCAAAAGTCAGACAGCACACCTAAGGTAGAATATCATAGGATTTCTGATCTCAGACTTCAGATGTCATCTAATTCAGGGGTTCTTAATCTATACTCTGTGAACTTTTATTTTTAAAAATCTATTCTGGTAACTGTCAGATTTCCTGTGTATTTCTATGTATTTTATCTTACGCATTTAAAAACATAATTCTCAGAAGGTTTACCAGAAGTCAAAAGGGATTATGACACAAAAATGGGTGAAAATTCTGCAACTACAAGCTATACATTTTCCAGAAATTTGAGGTTCAGAGATGAGAATTCAATTGCATAAAATGTCAAGTGTAGACCTTGAACCCAAGGTTTTTTTTGGCCATCAGTCCTGTGCACCTTCTTCTATACTATGTAGACTCTCTATTTAGGGTAGGATGAAAAGCCAAGAGGAAAAAGGCAGCTTGGACAAGATGAAGGTCCATACCAACTTGTCTATCTTTTTAAAAATATGAGCAAACTAGATTATGACAAGCAGACACAGACTAGCCCTGGAAAGCAAAGATGAACTTTGTTTAAATGCTACACACTGTGAGGGGGAGATGGATATCTCCCACACTAGTAATGAAGAGAGATGTGCTTTAAGCAGCTTTTGCACGAGCCCTTTTTTTGTGTGTGGACAGCATATAATTTCCCTTCTCATCCCTTGGCCACCAGTTGTCGGTGCCTGAATTGTGTATCCAGACTGGACACCCTGTGAGGAGCAGCAGCTAAAATTGCTTTTTGGTGGGCCAGATTTCATGCTGAGAGGGAAGCAGCAGCTCAGAAATGAATTGGAAGGCCACGCTTGTCAGAGAATGAAATGTGATGAACTTCAGGGTTTTATTGACATGCCGTGGCCGAGATAGCAATAGCAGCTGGTGCTGGCGTCTTCTTAATACCATGTTCTTGGGGTGGGAGTTTGACCCCATACTTTCAGCTAGAATGATACATATTCATTAGACCATGGATCTCTAAAAGAAAGAGTGTGCCCAGTGTCAGATACTATCTCAATAAAATCTTTCTTTTATTAAAATAAACACAGACGATTTCTCTGTGACAGCTACTCTGCAGAGGAGAGCTTTATTAAGTGGTGACCTTCAGTCTTTCAAAAGAGACAGGCGAGCCAGAGCCTGACCACTTATTGGGGTGGGGGGAGGGAGACAACCACCTGTGGAATATTTCCTGGGCTTGGAGAGTGGCAGCTTTGTGCCCTGATGAACCTGCAGTTGGGCCAATTATAGTCAAATTCTCCATTGTCTCCTCAGTTTCAATTGTAAATTAAAAAAAAAAAACATTCTGTTCCATTTTCCATTTTTTTTTATTCCCACCAGATAAGAGTGTGGGAGCTACCACCTTCTACTCAGTGCTGGCCTCATGTCAGTATTCTACACAGGACCCTAATCAGGGTATTTAAATCAGGGGGCTATGAAAAGGGGTTCCATTGAAAGGGGGAGTGAACTTCTCATTCCTAGAGATCATCCAGCAAAATCTCAATGACCACTTGTCCAAGATCTTGTAGAAGGAATTTTTATTTAGGCCCACGAGGATGTCATGGCCCATAAGATCCTTTTCAAGTTGAGATTCTGTCATTCTGTAATGCTTTTTTTTCTCTGCTACTTTGTGAATATGGTCTACCAATTTAAAAGGAAGAGAGACCCTCAGGTGTTGTACAGGGATTATTATTCATAATACATGAGATAATATAGGTAAAGTGCTTTGTAAACCTTAAATTGTATGAGGTATTTTTATTATATGTTGGAGAGGGATAGAAACTCTTCAAAGACAAGAACCATATATCTTCCTAGGTTCAGCTCTCTGTCTCTTTAGAGGTTATCCATTTCTTAGAATGCTTACTTATGTATATAAGCATAATGTGTGTGTGTGTGTGTGTGTGTGTGTGTGTGTGTGTGTGTTGAAATGGTGGGATATGAGGAAAAGAAGAAAGGGGAAGAGATGCATGTATGTATGTAAAACAGCTGTAACCTTGGCTCATGTTGAGGAGGCCGATTTATAAAATATGGCTCATATTTCCTAGTATTCCTTATTTAAGAGTTGATTATGAAATAGGCTGAGTTTATGCCCCCAGTTGGAGAATACAACACTCTCACAATAGGCTGGGGGATTGAGTCTCCAACCCTTCACTGGGAAAAGTCCTTCTCAGGTAGTTCCCGCTGTGCCCTTATGCCAGAAACAAAAAGATACCTAGCAGCTTAAGGATAGGCTCAGCCATAGGTATTAGTGAGAAATAATACTAAATCTGGCATGTTTTCTTTGACAGAATCAACTTTACAAAATTTTACAAAATACAATTAAGTATGGCAGGGTGGGGCCTGCCCATTCACTCATCAGAACTCATTTGTTTCTTTTGGAGCTGTTATTACTGGAGAAAGCACACAGTTAAATATTTCCAGCTTGTCTATTCAGAAGAAAGCTCTTAATATGTAAAGAAGGGAAATACAGACGTGGTAGACACTGACTGCTGCCACGGTCTCATTGCTCTTTCTCCTCTCCTAATTTTCTTCAAGAATCCCTGTATTTCAGTACCATAACAAAAACACAACAAAACAAAAACCAAAAACAAACAAACAATAAAACCTCTGTCTTGCGGAGAGCTGATCCTTGTTAGTTTCATCTCTTCCCAAACTGGAGAGAACTACAAACCTCAGGACTCATCGTGGCCATCCAGCCCCTTCCCTGTGGTAATTGCAAAGCCATATTATGTTTCTGACTCATCTTTAGTTTATTATTAATTAATCCCCTCTTCCAGGGTCTGTTTCTACTTATTTTCCCACTGTTAGGGTCCTTCCTCTGAGGTTTTCATTCCCACCATATGTATTTTATGTGTACGTGGGTATTTGCATGTTATCTCTCTAGAGATACCCATTTAGAATATTTTATAAATCAGCCTCAACAATAGAATCCTCTCTTTGAGAGAAAGGACTGAAGTTTCAATTTTCTTTGTATACGCAGGGCTTAGCAGTGTCTAGAATACAAGTGCTTAATAAGTTGTTCTTGACGATCAACCAGTTGATCATTCCATTTGTATCCTTGCAACTTATTTCACTTCTCATAGGTTGTACCCTGCCCGTTATCCTTACTTAATTTTGCTGGTTTCTAGCCACTTGTTCTAATTATGCAAGTTATCTTCAATGCTATTAGTACATCTACAACATCAACCGGAAACCCATTTATGCACCTCCCAATGATGGCTTTTGGGAGATAAAGAGGGAACCCAAATGAGTATTCTTGTCATTGATGAAAGTATTTGTGTTTTGTTTTGTCTTTGTTTTTTGATTTTTGGCAAGAAACTTATTGGAAAAGAGTATCCAAGACAGACTAGACTTGTAAAACTATTATTTCCTTCATATCCTTCCTTGAACAAGAAACTGCAATGTCTCCCTGGAGTCAGTCACTTCAAGGCTGAGCCCCTATGCCTGATTTTTCAGGACTTATTACTTCCCACTATATTTTGCTCAGATACATCACTTCATCCTACACAGACCTGTCTCTTTGCTTTCTTTCCCTTTCACATGCCATGTTTGCTTCTACCTCTATACCTGTTGCCTCTTATTCTCTTTCTGGAATGTATTCTTTTCTCTCCTCTGGGTAAATAAGGTCCATCTAACCAAAGTTCCATGTGTTTCTCAGCTATTCTAGAGTATAGTTATCTCTTCAGATCATAGGATCATAGACTTGGGGCTGAAAGAGACCTTAGAGGTCATCTAGTCTGACACTTTTCTTTTACAGATGAGGGAAGTTAAGTGACTTACCCAGTTTCATAAAATCAGCAAGTAATTTATGCAATATTTGATCTTAGGTCTTTCTATCTCCAAGTCTAACTCTGTCCACCATAATCCCTCTCTTCTGTGTCTCCATCCTATTTAGACAGCACTACTTAATTACATCATTTCTTTGCATGTTTTGGTTGAATATTGTTCTACCCAACAGATCTAAAATACTTGAGATCATGATCATGTTTATATGTGTTTTTTCTTTGTATTCCAGCACAGTGTGGTGGTGGACTCATTTTCCTGAGTTCATATCTGGCTTCAGACACTTACTAGCTATATGACCCTGAGCAAGTCACTTAACCCTGTTTGCCTCAGTTTCTCCATCTGTAAACTATGCTGGAGAAGGAAATGGCAAACCACTCCAATAGCTTTGCCAAGAAAAACCCCAAGGAGTCAGACATGACTGAAAAATAACTCAACAACAATTATTTTATTGATTGAAAATATAATAATTACCCTTGTAGAGCCTACAGTCAAATGCAAACCATCTCATAGTACTTGTTTAAACAGTTTTTGTCACTGATGAAAGTTTTGTTCTTGATTTTTGGCAAGAAATACTTTTTGGAAAAGGTACTACTTATAATTGTATTTTTGACATCCTTAGACTGTACACAAATTATGATCCCTGGAGTATCAATCATATGAAGGAACCTATGGAAATATCTGTATATATGTATATAAACATATACGCATATATATGTGATATATGTATATGTTTTCATTGTAATACAAGATGTTCTCTTAAAACATACTTATTATAGTTAAACTGTATTTAAAATAGCACCTTATCAAAACAGTTCAAAGAAACCACTTGAGGAATCAGTTTGTTCCCATGAAACAAGTGAAAGCCATCACATGGTTACTGGTACTGACTTGGGGCTATCCTTTGTGAATTATTGATGACTCTCACCACAGGAGGTCAAAGCAAACCATGTCAGTAATGCACATGGAGGACAAGGTGAAGCCTGGTGAATGTTTTATCTTATATTCCCAAAACAAATGCTTTTCTTTCACTTCGGGGAAGATAGAGCCATGTGGCCTTTGAAGGACATAGGAACAGGGTAATAATCAAACAAAGCTAGTTCAGGGCAAGGCTTCAATACTTAGAAATTTCAATAACATGTTCAAATTAACCCACACAAAGTTAGTGCTCAGAAACACGACCCTTTGGAATGTTAAATCTTCTCCTTATTTCTAGCCTGAGCGTGCTCTCTTGGGGTTATGCTTTTGGTGATCAGTGGGAAGAGGAGATTTATTTTCTGTGTAACTGAAAAGGAAGAGGGGACTTTTATGTAATGAGAGAGAGGGATAATCAATTAACAGATCAAATACTTCATTGGTATACTCTGGACCTCAAGGTAATATAAGTAAATCCCTTAACATAATGAATTGGTCCTTAATTTAAGGAAGAATAAGGACAAATCACGCAAGACAGGCAGGCATGAATAGATTGTGATGTTCACCTTTGGGGGGAATGCCCATATCTCTGATATAAGAAGTCTATTGAATTTTTGGAATGGAGGGAGGAGAGAGTAGGGTTATGGGGTCAACCCACACTGGTTTGGAATTTTCCAAAATCATATTTTTCCTGAATAGCTGAGAAAGTCTACAAGCCCAAAGGGTTTAGTGAGGTCAGAAGAAAAATGTATCCACGCTGCCTCATTGCATAAATGGGTTATCCATATATCAAATGTGCTAGGAGGTCATTTATGAAAATGCGGAATCACTATACCAAGAAAAATGGGCCAAATAAGGTTTTTGCCCCTTGGTTCACAATGTGGCTGTATAATACTGAACTGTATAAAGTACGTATCTGAGTATGTGAATGTTTCTAATTTGACTGAATAAAATAATGAACATAATACATATAAGACTTCACCCAAATAGAAAGCATCCAAATACATAGAATTTTTATAGAGGTTGCTATTAATTTCCCTTAATATCCTTTGTGCCCTTGTCCCCATGGAGTTCTTGGTACAATCTGTCCTGGGTGCTTTGCACAGGACAGAGAATAAAGGAATTTAATTTGGAAGAGGGGGGAAAAATAAAATATTAATTCTGAGTCAAATCATTATCATTATAACCGTTATGATTTCAAAGACTATTAGATTTGGGAGAGACCTTCAAGGTCATTTCTGGTCCACCTTCCAGGAATACAGGAATCCCTTCTAAAATATACCGAATATGTTGAAATATGGTCAAAATCTCCCATTGTTGAAATTCTCTACATTTTCATCCCACCTGTTCCATTGGGACACAGTTCTAAATGTAAAAAAAGCAACTTTCTCATTATGTTTTACTGAAATATTCCTCTCTGTGACTTGATATGTTTTGGTTCTAATTCTGTCCTCTGTAACTATACAGAATGTCTCTCTTCCACATGACAGATATTAATATATTTGAAGATATTTGCAGACCTATCATGTTCTTGTTTTTTCTTTCTTTCCTTGGTTACATATTCCTTATTTCTTTTATGATATAATTTCTAGACCCTTCACCACTCTGTTTTATCTCCTCCAAATTTTCATATTGTCAGTATTACCTTTGAAAGTCCAAAACTGAACACAGCCATCATTATCATCAATTAAATATATTATGTGCATATGTTTATGTGTCTATATACATTTAAAACATGTGATTTCAGTTCAATTAAACAAATGTTTCTTACACACTTACTAGTTGCAGATCATTATGCTAGGCAAAATAAATGATGGAAAGTTTAGATAATATAACGTCACTGCCTTTACTAATAATATGACATATAAATGCGTGTAATATCCCCAAAATACATAAGGAGAAAGGCTATGGCTGATTAGGAATCAGGAAAGGCTTCATAAAGGAGGCAAACTTGTATAATAGCATCATATATATGTTACACTTTAAATTTTACAAGGTGCTTTTCTTCACAACAACTGTGTGTATTGGGTAGTGTAAGTTCGATTGCAATTTTATAAATGAGGAATGCTCAGGGAGCTGAAGTGGCTAGTCCTCTATCAACAAAATGAGCAAGTGTAGGAGTCAGGAGACTTAGTATTTGAACCCAAGTATTATAGATATTATTCTCATTTTATGAATGAAAAATGAGCCTCAGAGAGGTTGAGTAATTTGATTGTGGTCACATAGCCAATAAGTGGAGGAGCCAGGATCTGAACCCAGATCTTTCTTGGCTCCCATTTCAATGGTTTTTCTTTTCTGTGCTTCCTTACATCTTCTATTCCCTATTATAGGAAAATAGAAAGGGGAGAGCATTCTAGGCATAGGGAACAAGTTAAACACAATTTGAGAAGTACAATATAGAACATTTTAAAGAGGTGTTGTGTAATCCAGGTTGACTGAGGCATGACGATGTGGAAGGGTGAGCTAGAAGATGAGACGGGATAAGTGGAATGGCAAAAAATTATTGAGAGCTTTAAATACTGAGACAAATTACTGGTTTCATTAGGCACTGGTTAGGCAATGAAGATTTTTAAACTGAGAAATGACATACCCAGATTTATCCAAAAAGGAACAATATATTTGCATGATATGAAGTTTCAATTGATGCATCAGAAAGCAGAGATGAGAAGATTTACGAGGTTCTTGTAGTTGTCCTGGAGAGTGATAGCATGTAACCATAATGTAACATGGAAATAGTTAAGAGGCAATAGATTAGAAAAATTGTGGTGATCAGCTCTAAGTGATTTAGTAACCGATTGCTTATGAGAGGATAGGGAAAGCAAAGAGTCAAGGATAACACCAAGGTTTCAAGCAAGGAGAAAGGGTGAATTTTGGTGTTTCTGACTAGAAGAAAAGATGGCAAATTTGTTTTAGAATCTGTTGAATTTGAAGTGTCTGTAGTATACCCTGCTGGACACATCCTGTTGGCATTGGATGATACAGGTCTGGAGTTCAGGGCAGATATCATGACATGTAACACAGACTGAAAAGTCAATTGTGTGGGGATGATATTTGAAGCTGTGAGAGTGAATGAGATTTCCCAGGAAGATAATGTAAAATGAGAAGAGAGAGAATGAAGGATTGATCCTTAAGGGGTCAGACAAAGGATGAAGAGCCTGTGAATTAGACAGAGAAGGAATCATTAGATCCAAGAGGAGATACTAGCAGGTTGTGGTGTGTATACACATAGAATATGTAAGGGACTTTCCTTGGTATGATACCTGAAATTCTCTATGGGCTATTGACTTCCATAAGATAAAAGCACAAGATTCATCAGTATATAATTTCCTGGGAGGAGAAAGAAGAGAAGAAATAGAGAGAGGTTGACCATGTCTAAGAGCTTAGAAGTTAGGCAATGCTTCTGAAAGACTACAGTTTGTAGCCTTATACAATAATAATAATAATAATAATAATAAAGCACTTATATAACACTTTAAGGCTTATATACACACAGACATATGTACATATGTATTTATGTAATCTCATTATTCCTGTAAGGTATGTGCTATTCTTATTCCCACTTTACAGAAAAGTAAATTGAGACTAAAAGAGATTTAGTGAGTATCTGAAAGACCTAGTGAGTTTCTGAGGCAGGATTTGAGTTTGTCTGACTCCGAGTTCAACTCTCCATCCACAGTGACATCACACAACTACCACTTCTTGATCATTTGAACTTAAGAAGCATTAGAAAACTGTAGCATCTTAGAGCTTCTTCACAGATAGTAAAGATAGATCTTAAACCTTAGAAGAATAGATTTCAAAAATTCATAGAAAATATGAAGTAGGATTACATGACTTGAAACTTAAAAAGAGTCAACTCAAGAGGAATCAAGGCTCTCTACAACAAAATTCTGATGATACAATCACAAATGATTCCTTTGATAGAAAAATTTATTGATGTGGTTGCAGGGGACCACCTCTAGGGAACAGGGTTGCACCAGGATTTAAAAAGGGTATGGGGGGAAATGGAAATAAGGATGATTTTTTTAGATCAGTAGTCTCCACAGTAAAAATTCTTTCCCCTGCCCCCATATTATGACTTCAAGGGATATGTGATCAACTAATCAGAGGATGGAAAGATAAGTCATTTCTCACCCTCTCCATTGATAGTCAATCATATAATTTTTTCTGCTATAACTGTACCACTCCCTAAACATTCTCTCATTTTACCTCTCAACTCCCTTTACCAGTGCCTCCCCTAGGTGGGCCATGGAATGACTTTGCTAGAAAATTCCCTTTACTATGCTAACCTCAATCCCAGTGCTTACATACCCTGCCACTCATGGTTGTGGTAAGCACATGAAACTACCTCATGTCTGTGGCAGGCACTCCTAAGCAGGCAGGCTATGTGTACTATCTGCTCCACAAATTACGTTACATTTTATTTTCCTCCAAACCTACTCTTTCTCCTGAATTTTGGTATTTCTTTTGAAAACACCACCAATATCCTGAGGTTTATAGACTCAGTGTCATTCTAAATTCCTTGTATTCTCTCATACTATATGTTCCATCGGTTATTAAATCTTGTCATTACTTCCTCCCCAACATCTACCATCCATCCTCTTCTCTTTCCCCTCATACAGCCACCACACTCTTTCAGGCACTGAACACCTCTCACCTGATCTACTCCAATATCCTCCTAATTGGTCTTTCTGCCACCAGAAACTCTTCTTTCTAAAGTCTTTGGCTCAGGTGTCAAATGATATTCTAAAAAGGCAGGTTTGATACCGTCATTCCCTTACTCAAGCAAATCTAGCAGCACCATATTGACTCATACTATTTCATCTTTATCTCATTCCTTTTAATTTCTATTTCTTGTGAAAATTTTATAATGCACATAATTATTAGCATACCTATACAATTTATAATTTATACATTAGTAAATTTACATGGTAGGAGTGGGACCACTTTTTTTTTTAACTGATGAGGAACATAATCAAAAAAGTTTGGAGACAATCATATTAGATAATAATATATACAATTAGGTGGATTTGGATTTGGTTAAATATCCAGACTCATTGTGTACTGATTCATGCGTATTGATATTCCCTCAAATACCCTAACTTCCCAGTTTTTTAATCTTATTTTCCATAAGTTACTTTTATATTCCACCTCTGCTTCTCTCAGAAATGGACATACCTTTGATCTTCCCATCACCCGTAAGTGTCCTGCTTCCATGTTTATGAACTGTGAAATCCCTTTATTTGATTATAATCTTTTATCATTCCATTTTTCCATGCATTTTCCAACTCATAATACTATTATTCATTCTCTCTGTGTCTCCAGTCCCTTGACCCCTCAGTTCTTACCCAGGTGTCACTTGTGTCCTGGCTACATTTTCCTACCTTCCCTATCCTGAAGCTTTGGTAAATCATTTTAACTCAATACTACTCACTATGCTCAAATCCCTTCCTCCCTTATCCTACTGCCAATCATGCCTTGCTTTACTCCTACAATCTGTTACCTTCACTCCTGCTAACATCCTCCTGAATGAAGATAGAGACGATCATAAAACCATGGTAACTGGGTCCACTATGATTTTATGTCGCATAATCTTAACTGAGCCCTTAGTGCAGCAAGGCAATCCATTTACATATTTCTAATAGATTCACTTTCCCACTCACCATAATGGCTATCCCAAACTTTTTCATCCTTCTTCAATTCCCCAACAGCATCTCCCTCCCCACAACACACCTGGATGAGGACCTTAGCTCGTAGTTCACTGGAAAAATTGAGGTCACTGGACAAGAACTCCTTCTTCTTCCCTCCCACTGATATCAGATCACACAAATTATCTCTTCCTTTACCCTTTTCTCTCATGAAGAGGTGGCTTTTCTTGCCAAGGAAAGCCCCCCTATATAGAACCATGATCCAATCCTCATCTTTGTTGTCTCCAATACATTGCCTCTTTTCTATCCCCCACCTCTAATCTTCAAACTCCCCCTATCTATTTTCTCCTCACCCTAAAAAAAACCAAACCAAAAAACCCCTATCATTTCACCTTAATGTCCTATGAGCTATCATCCTATAAGTCTGCTCCAGCCAGTCATTTACTGTTGATGTCTCTACTTCCCTTCCTCTCAGTTGATTCCAATCTTTCTGTAATCTGGCTTCAAACAATCTTATTCAACTGAAACCGCCTTCTCTAAATTAGCCATATTTCTCTTAATTGCTATATTTAAATGGCCTTTTCTTAATCTTCATACTTCTGGGTCTCTAACCTTTAACACTGTTGATCATTCTCTTCTTTTGTATACTCTCTACCCTAGGTTTTCATGCCACTGTTTTGTATTGCTTCTCCTAGCTGTCTGGCTGCTCCTTCTTGGTATTCTTTGCTAGTTGTACAACCAGGTCTTGCCCACTAATCATGTGTGTCAGTAAAGGCTTTTCTTGAGCTCTCTCGTGTTCTCCCTCTATGCTATATTGTTGTTGATTTGTTCAAGCACCATGGTCTTAATTATCAACTCTATGCTGATGATTCCAAGATTTATGAATATAGACTTCTTTTGATTCTAGTTTCATATCACATAGATTGGCTATTGGACATTGGACATTGAATGTCCAATAGGCATCTCAAACTCAACATGTCCAAATCAGAAATCACATTCTTTTCTTCCAATCCCTTCTTTCTTCCTAACTTCCCTGACTGTCAAAGTGCAACGACATTCTCTCAGTCACTCAGGCTTACAACCTTTCTGTCCTTTATTTCTCTCTCATGTTCACTCCATGTATCCAATCTGTTGTGAAATTTGGTTATTTCTACTTTCCCAACATCTCTCATGGGTGTCCCCATCTCTATGCTCACACACTGTCCATTTAGATTATTGCAGTTCTGATTGGTCCCCCATTTCAAATCTTTCCTCACTCCACTCCATCTTCCACTAAGCTGCCAAAGCAATATCCTTAAAGCACAGATCTGATCATGCCAAACACCTTAATAAAGGCCAGTGATTATTACTTCCAGGATCAAAAATAAAACCAATTGTTTGGCTTTTAAGACCTTAACAACTTGGCCCTTTTTTACCTTTGCAAAATTCTTATATTTTACTGCCCTTCATTTACCCTACAGTGTGACAGTAACTTTGCTATTCCTTGAATATGCCACTCCACTTTGCAATTCTGTGCCTTTTCACTATCTGTCCCCATGTCTGGAACACTCTTACTCCTTAACTCTACCTCTTGACTTCCCTGTTTTCTTTCAAGAATCAATTCAAATCCAACTTTCTACCAAGGTTATTCTGTTCCCTCCTTTTATCCCATGTTAGTACCTTCCCTTTCTGATTACTTGGCATTGACATTGAATAAATCTTTTATATTCTATTTTTATATTAGATTCTATATTTTCTAAAATAGATTCTATATTTTCTATTTTGAGCTGTTTGCATATTGTGTGTTCCATGCGAATATGGGCTCCCTGAGAGCAGGAACTATATGTTCCCTTTTTTTGTATCACGAATGCTTAATACTTTCAAAGCAAGCCCTTAACAAGTCATTTTTATTGGTTGATTGATTGATTAATAGATTGCTATCAAGCCATACTGAAGTTTCCAACGCAGAGGTACAGAACACAGTCATTGGCTGGATTTTGTGAAATAGGAGTTTTTTGGTTTGTTTTTTCTTTATAAATAACTTGGATAAGGACATCAGTGAAATTCTTTGCACATTTGTAGATGACATAAAGGTAATGAAAGATATTGTGATGTTGTGTATGGAAAGCTGTCTTTGAGGAAATTAGGAAGACCTGACTTTGACTGACCTGACTCAATTTCTGCTTCTTACAGAAGTCACTACTTTTCAGAGAAATCTCCAAAATCATAACTTGCAGAGCAAGTGCCCATCTGTACTTGTCCACGGTCCAGGGTCTACCAACAGAATCACAGATCCAATCCATGAAGGTAGATGTAGTTGACAGACTTAAATCTTGGGCTGAATTTAATGAGAATTGTTTCAGTAGAAGCAAGAATAAAGACATCCTAGACTTGAATTTAAAAAAAAAATCAACTACAAAATTATAGAACGTAGAGAGACATAGGTAGAAACCAGTTCATGTGAAAAAGACTTCAGAATTTTTTTTTATGAATTACAAGTTGAATATAGCAGCAGTATGATGGGGAGGCCAAAAAATTGTAATCTCAGTCTGTTTTCATAGAAATAAAGTCACTAAAACAAGATTTATAGTAGTACTACTGTATTCTGCTCTCGTTCAACCACACATAAATCACTGTGCTCCATTATGGGCGCTACAATTTAGGAAAGTCATTGACAGACTGGAGCATGTCCAGGAGATGGCTATGAAGATGGTAAGAGGACTTGAAAGCATGCCATAGGATGATCAGTTGAAGAAGAGCAGATTCAAGAGCAAAATAATCACTGCCTTCAAATAGTAGAAGGGTTGTTATATGGGGAGAGAGGTTATACTTGTTTTACTTGGTCCCAGAAAATAGAATTAGGAATGATATATGGAAATTACTGAAAGATGGTTTAGGGCTGTGTATGAAGAAAGAAAATATTTTTAACAATGAGAGTCATCCAGAAATTCAGTGAACTACTTCAAAATGTAGTGAGTTTTTTGTTACCAAAGGCTTTCAAGTGAAGTCTAGATACCCACTTACCAGAAATACTGTAGAGGGGATTAATGCATCAGGTAGCAGTTGAATTAAATGGCCTATGAGGACTCTTCTAAATTTAGGACCCTCTTATGATTGGATGTTTAGAGATATCTTGCAGATCTATAAAAAATCCTTGATTCTCATTCTGAGTCATTGCCAGACTGGAGGTCAGGGGGGAGGAATAAGAATTAAATATGAGTAAAACATCTCTGACCAATGGAATGTGTTTTGAAAAATCTCTGTCCACAGCATGCCTCATTTCTCACCTGAATCTCACTTTGGGGACTGAAAGATGTAGGGAGGTATGTGGGAATCTTCAGATTTAAAATCCCTTTTAGAAGTGTGTCTGCCTAGAGCAAGAATATGCCATTTCCTCTTTGATCCTCTATTGACTGCTGTCAGTGGACATGAGTTCTCTGTGTTGCCTGGTTCTGGCATTATACTGGGCCTTGGCTGTGAAGCTCATTGAGACAAGTCCATATATTGCTGTGCCTCAGACCTCTTTCATGCAATCCATCATTTGTTCCATTAGATCTGTCAACTTGCCACAGACATATCTCCCTCAAAAACCCTTTGATCCTTTTACCTGTGGAAACAGTATCTGACTATTTTATCATCTGGATATTTCAATTAAATTACATTTTTTAAAAGCATACAGTAAGGTTAAAAATGATCACTATATCACTCCAACTTTCTTTCATCCCCAGAAGGTTAATTGAAAGGCGGCCATCTTGGCGACGTTTAGACAAATGAGGATAATTATGTGTTCTCCAGCTCTTTGAGAGGTTAATTGCTTAGATATACGTAGCCTTGAAGAACAAAGAAGGAATAAATCAGAGCAGGACTATGATCTGATAATGTAATTTGGTATATTCATGTACAACTCAAACAAATAAACCCCTAATTAGATGAACTCATTCAGTTCCATGGACATATTGCCAGTTTGCTGGTGTCAACCACCCAAAATCTACAACACTTCATTCAGGAGCCTAGGAGGCTAGGGCTGAATGTTTAAGACCAGCAGGGAATGGAACCAAAGCCTTGTGCAGATGTTATGTGGAGGCTTATAAAATGGAAATATGAGTAGAATAGACGTGAACTTTCTGGAACAAGTCAGCTACTATATCCTTGAAGGAGACTGAGGGAAGAGTGGGACTGACCCTGACTTCCTAAGCTTGGTATTTCGCAGTGCATATTGATAACTGCAGGATAAAGATATGCCAAAGTTCTTAGAGCTAGGCTCAGGTGGAGCAAATGATAGAAAACTTCCAGCTGCAATAGTTCTATTAGTTAATTTAAAAAATTGTCTCACGCATAGCAGGTCTTCAATAAACATTTGCTGAGTGAATGAATTGAATGAATATAAAATGCTATTAATTAAAAAGAAAAAAAATAAAGAACTGGATTGCATGCTCCATAAAGAACTTCATGCAGATTTTAATGTTTTACCTCTTAATCAGAGCGTCTGTTTCTGAATACTTTATCAGGTACAACATCTTTCCTTTTCTTTCATTATCTTCATGTTCAAGTTCAGAAAAGACATCAAAGAAGTCATATTTAAAGTAGAAAAACACTTAGAAGGGTTGGGAAGGGTATATGTGCTTGTTGAGGAAAAAAATTCTATTTTCCCTTGGTCAATCATTGTCACAATTGGGTTTGATCTGTGGTGTGTTGTAGGGGACACTATAGCTTAGTGCAAGTGCTCTTATCCTTTGTGTCATGGACCCCTTCAATAGTTTGGTGAAGGCTGTGGACCCCTTCTCAGTATCGTGTTTTATTTGCACAAAATAAGATACATAGAATTACAAAGGAAACAAACTGCATAAATCAACTTTCAAATAGCCTCTGTAATTCTAGCCAAGGAACAGACTTAAAGTCATGGAATTTGGGGGTCTGAAGGGGATCCTAGAGGGAGTGAGGGGTAGCGATGTGCATTTATTTAGTGCTTCTCTATGCCAGGCTTTAAATATTTAGAAACCATGCTTAGCACTTTATAAGCAATATCTCATTTGATCCTCACAACAACCCTGCAAAGTAGGTACTATTATGATCCCCATTTTACAGCTGAGGAAACTGAGGCAGACAGTGATTAAAATTATTTGCCCATGGTCACACAGCTAGAAAGTTTCTAAGACTAGATTTAAACTCAAGTCTTCCAGATTCTCAACCCAGTACCTATCCATTATACCACTTACCTGCCTAAGCTGACCTTAGAGATCATCTTGTGCGGGGGTAGGGAATCTGCGGCCTCAAGGCTTCATGTGGCCTTCTAGGTCCTTGGATGTGGCCTTTTGACTATGTCCAAGTTTTACAGAACAAATCCTTTTATTAAGGGCATTTGTTCTGTGAAGTTTGGTTTAAGTCAAAGGACCACACTTGAGGACCTAAAGGGCCAAGTGTGGCCTCGAGACCGCAGGTTCCCTACCCCTGATCTAGTCTAATCCCCCATATTGTTAATATATTTCAGCTAAATGTCTCATCCAAGATGAGATAGCTGCCTAATGAAGCAGCTGGCCCAGTGTTGCATTTATTGATCTTCTTTGGCAAGAGAAACAACATCAGGAAATCACAGAATATTTCTTTTTTAAATCATTGGAAGGTACCTCAACAGCCATCTAGTCTGGATCACAAGAGAAATCACCACCATGACATCAGAAAAATGATTGACAAGGTTCTGCTTGAACACTTCCAATGAGGGAGCTCATTCCCTGTTTGGACACCCCTTTTGAACACAAGCTCCAGGAAGGAAGGGACTATTTCCTACTCTGTCTATACTCGGTGCCCAGGGTATAATAAATACTTCACAAATGTTTATTGATTCATTAAGAGACCAGGAATACTAATCAATTGACATTTTACAGTTTAGTTTTAAGGGTCTCATCCCAGATTCAAAGTCACTGTTTATCCAGCTCACCAAACTACTACTTTCATATACCAAGGAATAGTATCAGAAACTTCTCTCAGTGACAAAGTTCTCATGTAATATATTGTTAGAGGTACAGATAATTCTGTGTTGACTCCCAAACATTTCTAGTCCCCTGAATTAGAGTAATTTTTCTCAGGAAGAAGTCCATACAAAAGACAGTAAAAAAAAATAAAAATTCTGAACAAGGAGGAGGTGGCAATGGCCTGTCAGCCACTCCTCTTCCTGGGATGGGTTATTTGATTCTGCTTAGTCGCTGGTGAAATTTTCCTCAAATTGGCAATTATAATCTGAGGCTGATTGCTTACCCAGGTAATTTACAGATTTCTCATTTGGCAAGAATGCTTCATAACACTTCCATGAAGTATGGTTTCATCATCCTTCAGCTGAGTTTCCTTTAAAAAAAAATTCTTCATTTGAAGGATGTTATTACTTTTGCCTGCAGGAAGTTTGGGTGCTAATTCTGTTAGCTGCATGTTCCTGATGAAATCAAGTGGTTGTTTTGGAGGGTTGTTTTTTTTTTTTAATCCCTTGGTGACTCTCATCAACTGTTCTGCTGTTTAGGAGGAGGAGGGAGAGTAAAGGGCTGAGGGCATTTAAGAATGAGCTTTGCAACACCCTTCTCATTCACCTACTTATCATTGGGTTAGATGCTTCCCCACTCTTGAAGCCAAGAACTTCCAGATAATGGGTAAACTGCATCAGAATTTGGGAACTGGTAATACTTCCATGACCTGGAATTATTCCTTCCAAAATAACAAAGGTAGGATGGGAATTGGTTATAGTAGGATACTATGGTGAATATAAATCATGTTCTGTGGCCTTGCTAAGGGATTTTATGAGCTAGTTACCATGCTTTCTACCTTGGTCTTCTCTCTGCCAGCACACTGATTCCTTCCTTTCCTGGCAGTCTAGCCTGAAATCAAAGTTTAATTATCCATGTTTGCTCTTGTGCTGTGCATTAAGATAGAGTTTATCCAGCAGTCCAGCTGTTTTGAAGATAATTAACAGAGAATTCAACCTGATGTAAAATAATCCTTCTGGGCAAAGAGCCAGAAACCCAAGACGTATCCTCTGAAGGCTGAAAGTTCTCCATTACTTGTAAGAGTCACAAGATTTTCCATCTCAAGTCAAATATTGTGGGTTATAATAGCAGAAGAGAAATTTGGGATTATAAAACATGGTTTGCATTTGCAACTAGGGTCCATTTGAAATTTTTAAAAAAGTGTCATTTTATTTTTCCAGAATTAAAAAGTTGTTGGTTAGTTTTAGTAGAAATAGTTAGCTTGAGGATGGTCATTGAGCTAATTCCAAAAGACATAAGAGGACTTCTTCATATTAAGTTTGGGGAGCTTCAAATTTCTGTTCAGCAAAGACTGATGGAGGCTTCTCCTATGGCAGCTCTAGGAGTTTCCTCTTTAAGAATCAAACTTTGGGTGGGTGATTTAATACTGTTCTATGGACTTAGCCAGCTGGCACTGGAGCTGATCACTGAGTAGGGTCTAGTCCTCATCATTGCCACTTTGCCAGGGTCATTTGTCCTTTTGTGTGCCATTGCTGTAGCTTACAGGGAAACTGGCCAAACCCATCAAGATTCCGGAATCCTATAGAAGCCAGAGCAGAATGGTAATGCATGTTAATTACTGGTGCCTAATTACAGCAACTATTTTATCTGGACCAAATTAAGCACTAGTCATATGTCTCTCCCACCCACCTGCCAAAATCTGCCTACCCCTGTACCAGCGGCTCAACATAGGAAGGATGGGTGTGTGGGAAATGTCTCCTCACCGAAGATCAAGTTCTTGAAATTTCAGGTCTGCTAACATTGCTTGCAATAAACTGCCTTTCTTATGCTGTTTTTGATTGAAGAACACTAGAAATCAGTTGGGAAGCAGGTGCTGCATTGTGCTAGATTAATGCTGATTGAATTCTTACACAGCCAGCTGATTGAAGAGCGTGTTCTGCAAGCATATGATTCTGCAAACACCAGGTTGCAACAAGGAGGGTATTTTGCCATATCATGTCCCTTAATCAGCATCTGAGAATCTGTCAATATGGTCAATGAGGCTTAGTTTCCTTTCCCCAATCTGTGGAATAACATTCCCATTCTGTCAAAACCTTACAACATGATCTGTAGCAAGAAGAAAAATTGTTTGTTATACATTTTCTTTCCATTGAGAGTAGATAGAAACCTTTAAATCCTAGACTCAACTAGATACTAATCAGAGTATCTGAGGATAACTGATGGGCCTGGGAATTTTATCCTGTTCATCAATTTCTATGTAACAGAATTGGGTTTGGAAATGAGGAGCAAAAAAAAAATCATTTTGTATATTGTAGGTACTTGCCAATGAAACTGAAAATATTTGGGCATGTGGTCCCTTGTAAGAATGATCTTGAAAGGCAAGATAGCTACACAGACACACACACATGAACATGTGTATAAATACATATGTATATACACACATAAATACATATATACAAATATGTATACATACATATATACAAATTTATATCTATATATGTATGTATATACACATACATACACACAAACATATACACACATACATACATATACACACACAGAGTCTGTCTTGAAATCTAGAAGACATAATTTCAAGACATTTTCTGATATTTACTCTGCCTTGGGCATGTCTTCTAACCTTCAAATCCCAGACAACTCTCTAAAACTATAAATGGCAAAAAAAGTTGCTTATCTATTTTGGGAGAGGGAATTTCCTCCCCTGAAGTTCTCTGCGCCAAGAAACCACAGATTCAATTTAATAAGAAAAAAAGCCCAGCACGTATATGCTTAGACTACTGTTGGATACACAATGGGGGCCAAATAAAGCTATCCATCTTGATTTTGTGTTAGGTAAGGATTCTGTTCTTTTAAATGCAAGGACTCAAGAGTTTCAAGTGAGTCTAGGAGCAAGACATAGGAGAAACAGAAGTGGCAAGTAGAGACCTAGCAAGTCATAAGTAAACCGACTCTAGAGAACAATTTTCAAACTTGGAAAGACAGAATAAAAATGTTTCATAGGGAAATGAAATAGAAGTCATATGGGCAGATAGTAGGAAAGTACCTAGTTGCTCTCAATAAGTTTTAGTATTAGGTGAATTATATCACAGAGTACTAAAAGCTCTGGTGAAGCACTACAGTGCTCTACATATAATAGGCACTTAATAAATGCTCGCTGATTGATTGTGGTTGCTGAGCCACTGCTGAAGATGGATGAAAAGTCATAGGGAACTGCAGAGGTGCCTTATTTCTAGAAAAGGGAAAATATGGACCCAATTTTCAAGAAGAAATATATGGATGCTTCAAATTCTGGGAGAGTCAAAATGAGGCAAAATTCTAGGCTTTATTATTAAGGATATGAAATGTGAGTCAAAAGATAGGGAAGGGCAAGGTAAGAACTACTAAGAACCAACATGCAAACATGGGTTTCTCCAGAATAGGTCATGCCATGTTAACTTTGCTATTATCAATGAAGTTCCATAGACATTGCCAAATGCTTCATTGAAATCCAGATATACAGAACTTCCCATTAGCTCTTTCTGAATAAGATGGAGAGCTGTGAGAACTATTCAAAATTGGTTGAATGAACTTACTCAAAGAGAAGTGATTAATTTGTTCAGCATTAAACCTGGAGGGTGGCCTGTGTTGAGTAGTACTAGAGACCTGGTTACTTGGATGTAGGCATCAGATTTGTAGGTAACAAACCAGTAGTAATGATACCTAATATATGAGAGACTACAGATAGGATCCAAAAAGATTTCAAAGGATAGAATGGTGGGTTAACTATAACAAGAATCCTTTGAATAGAGACAATGTGAAGTCGTCCATTAGGGTTCAAAAAAAACCCAATTACACACATCTAGAATGAAAAGGTGGACTAAACAACTCAAATGAGGAAGACCTTAGGATTTTAGTGTACTACAAACTCAATATAAACCAACATTGTAATGCAACATCCCCCAAAAGATAATACAATCTTAAAGCTGATCTAAGAGAAACTTGAAATAATCCAGTTGTAATCTGGCCTGGTCAGACCATATCTAGAGCATCATATGCAACTGGGAGCCACATTTTTAGAAGAGGCTTTGACAACTTGTTGTTTGTACAGAAGATAGCCAGAATAATGAGACAACTGGAGAAAATTATGTTTGATGAATATTTGAAGAAAATATAAATATATAATAGCCTAAAGAAGACTTCAGAAAAGACCTGGTAACTATCTTTAAAACTCTCTGTAAGGTTTTTATGTGAATGGGGTTTATTTGTTTGTTTGCCAGGCCTCAAATGGAAGAGGGCCAGTGGACAGAAATCATAGAAATGTAGATTTCAAACTTAGATGGACTTCAGAAGTACTAGAGCTCTCCTAAGGTAGAATGTACTGCTTCAGAAGGGTATTTATCTATTCCTGGAGTTTTCAAAAAGAGGTTAGATTACTACTTATTAGGCTTGCCGAAGAAGAGATTTCCATTCAATTATAGGCTGGACCTGAACTTTCCCTCAGTTTTTAAGATTGTGACTCTGTAGCCATCTCCCCATAAATCTACTCCACTGGAACTTCATCCTGGTTTTAAAATTGTCCAGGAAATGTCCCCAGTGATTTGGTTTCTGTTAAATAGGTACAAAGCATGGTGTTGTGCACATATTAAGGGTTCAATAAATAGTTGATGGTTTTGATTTTGTGTCAAAATGACACACTTGTGGAAAACAGCAGTGTAGGGTTAGAAACAGCTCAACTGAGACCAGATAAAATGCCTAAATGTAATCATATAAACCATCTAATATGTGAATCAATGGCCCAACATTTATTGAGTATCTACTATGTTCAAAATATTTATCTAAGTACTGTGGGAAATGCAAAATATAACAAGAGGCTTTGTGATGAAGTTTAAAGTGTACTAGAAGTGATAAAATAAGTAGACAATTAGGCTTAGTATATGGGCAATTGATGGTGTACTGGATAGAGGGCTTGCCCTGGAGATAAGAGAACCTGAGTGCAAATCCATCCTCAGATGCTTACTAGCTACATGACCCTGGGCAAATCACTTACCCCGATTTGCCTCAGTTTCCTTGTTTGTCAAATGAGCAGGAGGAGGAAATGGCAAATCACTCCAGATCTCTGCCAAGAAAACCCCAAATGGGATCAGGAAGAGTCAGACATGATTCAAACTACTCAAGGACAAGAAGACATGGTATATGCTACAGTGGAGTACTTGGAATCAGGATTACCTGAGTTCAAATTTTGCCTCAGAAACTTCCTAGTTTTTTTGCCTTGGGCAAGTGATTTAATCTCCTCAAACCTTAATTTCTTCATATGTAAAATAGGGACAATAATATAACCTCCCTCCCATTGTTGTGAGGTCATATGACTGTTTCTGATGCACTTTGCAAATCTTAAAGTGTTATATGATGATGATGACGATAATGATGGCATGCTAAACTATTATTATATATGTCTCTATATAGTATATATTATTATATATGTATTATATTATTACACATGTCAAAAAAGAAGCACAAAGTTCAGTTGAGGTTCAGAGGCAGGAGATCTAACAGCCAGTTAAAGGAACTGGAAGAGGCACCATGGAGCAGGTAGCGTTTGGATGTTATTTGACCCTTGAAAGATCGATTTAGTATTGACCAGTGGAGATTCTTGGTCTTCTTTCCTCGATCATCGCCGAGAACCCAATCCCTGAGCATGATTATCATAAGGTTCTGTCGAGGGCTGCCTTCTGTCTCCATTTCTCCGGTGATATCATCTCCCCTAGCTTCAGTGATCATCTTTATCCTCCCACCTCTTTGTTTCCAATTCTAACACAGCACTTCAGTCTAATTTTACAAACTGCCTACTGGAACATATCCACTTGAATATACCATTTCTATCTCAAACTCATCATGTTCAAAATAGAGCTGATTACCTCCCCAATTCCCAAGACTACCTTATTTCTGACTTCTCCCATTTTGAGCCCTACCCCCATAATTCACATTCTTTCTAGTTATCTAATCTTTTAGCCTCACAGAAGCATCATAAAGTGAAGAATCAGAGGCTATTCCGTCATGGGATCAAAATCCATTACTGACATTATCTATGTAATGTTCAGTAAGTTGCTTAACTTATCTGGGCCTCAGTTTCCTCACCTGTAAAACAAGGGGGTTGGATTGGCAGGCTTCACGTGTTCCTTCCAGGTGTGGATCATAGGATAAGGATGTAATTATATTTCCTTTTTTAATTTCATTTTATTTTTTTCTTTCTCATGGTTTTTCCCATTTTCCCATTCAACATAATTATTATATGCAATATGACTAATGTGAAAATGTGTTTAATAGGAATATATGTGTGGAGCCCATATCAGGTTGCAAGCCATCTTGGGGGTGCAAGTGGGAGGGAGGGGGAGAAAATGTAAAACTTACGGAAGTGATTGTTGAAAACTAAAAATAAATAACTGAATAAAGAAATAGCTTCTCTGTTACCAGCTTCTCTCCTGGTCCTCATTATTTTCCAACTAGGCAAATCCTCTTTCCTTCTATACTATATTGTAGGTTTTACAAGATCTTTGTATTTAATATTGGTCTTAAAAAAGGTATTTAGAAAATTTCACCTCTTAATTTGATGTCTTTGAGCCAGAGAACTGCAGACCTAATTGAACTATCTATTTCTGGACTATATATACCAACCTAGTAAGTTATTAACTCATTAAGATGCTACACAGTCTAATCAGAACTGCACTCACAGCAAATATCTCGTGTTGACTTTATGAGTCATAGTAGCTCATAAAGTCAATGTGCTCCTAAAAGAAGACTCCTCAACTACCTAATGACATTTCTTTTTTACACAGGCCTCACACAAGTGACTGATTCAACTAGTCACAAGATTTTTCCTCTGTAGTGTTATGCAATAGTCAAGGCTCCATCATCCTCTTAAGCCGAATGAGAAAATTGTCATACATTGTTATGAGGTTGTTGGAAAACTCTTCAAAATCCCCTTTATACTTATGATTACATTCTAAGCCTTCCATGATTATACCAAGTGAAACGGTAAGGAAACACCCTTTTTTACATTAATTCTCTTCATATTCTCTAAGTTCAAACCAAAATGATCTCCTAGTGGTTCCCTAAACTTAATTTCATACCTTCTGCCTTCATGAAAAGCAGTCACTAGAACATACACTTCTTCATATCTCTCTCAGAATCTCTGTCTTCCTTTTCAACATTTAACTCAGGTAACATGTCCTCAGTGAAGTTTTTCCTGATCCCTACCAAAATAGTCCTTTTCCCCTTCTGAAATGAAGTTGTATGTATCTATCTGTATTGTGTAGTACTAAGAAGAATGTAAATTTCCTGAATGAAGGGATTGTTTGATTTTATCTTGCACATAGTTGCATAATTAGTTTTTTTAATTGAATTACAAGGCATTGTACCTGGCACATAGTATATGCTTAATAAATATGATTTCATTCATTGTGCTACATGCTATGTAGACAAAGATATTTGATTAATGGCTTACATTCATGTAATATTTTATATTTACAAAGTCCTTAAATATGCATTATTTCATTTGAGTTTTATACTAACCCTGTGATATAGATAGTGCAAGTCTAACCATTCCTGTTTCCTGGAGACTTTATGTGCACTGCCTAAGGTCACATAGATAATACAGAACTAATTGATTTAATACCCTGTACCTTATGATACTCTATAATACCGGATTTTTGTTTATTAATTTTTAACTATTCTATCTGTAAAGAAGCATGGGAAATGCTTTCTGTATTGAAGAAGTTGAAAAGATGCAATCTATAAGTATAAAAAGTTAATTAAGGCAGTATTGGATAAATGTTAGTTAAGTGATATCATCAGTAAATAACAGAGGAATTTCCTTTTCAAAATAATATTTTATTTTTCCATAATTACATGTAAAAACAGTTTTTAACATTTTTAAAGTTCAGATATCCAAATTCTATTCACTTCCCCTGCCTCCACCCTAAGACAGTAAGCAATCTGATATAGGTTATACATGTGCAATTATGTAAAACTTATTTCCATATTGGTCAGCTTGTGGAAGAAAACTCAAACCAATGAAAGAAAGGGAAGGAAGGAAGGAAGGAGGAAGAGAGGAAAAGAGGCAAGGAAAAAAGGAAGAGAGGAAGAAAGGAGGGAAGGGAGGGAGAAAGAGAGATAGTATATTTAAGTCTGCCTGTTTTCTGTTTTTCCTCTGGAGACAGATGTCATTTTTCATCATAAGTCCTTTGGAATTATCTTGGATCATTGTATTGCTGAGAATAGCTAATTCATTCACAGTTGTATATAATGTTCTGGTTCTGCTCACTTTGCTCTCCATCAGTTCATGTAAGTCTTCCCAGGTTTTTCTGAAACCATTCTGCTTGTCATTTCTTATAATACTATTCCATCACATTTATCAAAACTTGTTCAGCTACTCCCTAATTTCTGTGCATTCCCTCAATTTCCAATTCTTAGCCACCACAAAAAGAGCTTCTATAAATATTTTTGTACAAATAGGTCATTTGCCCTCCCCCTTGTTTATTCCTGTGGGGTACTGCTTCAGTATTAGCTAGGGATTTTAAGAAGTAAGAGATGACTACAATGGATTGGTCTTAGAAAGATTTAAGATAGAAGTGGCACTTCAAGTGGACCTTCAATTATGGGGATATCAAGATAGGCAGAAATTAGTATGATGGATGATGGACATACTGAAATGATGTGAGCAAAAATGCAAGGAAAAGAAACAGTGAAGAGACCAGTATTGTAATAGTGGTAATTTTATGTGTAACATAATGTAGTGAGTGGTGGAAAATGGCACTACTCAGTGATACCAGATAAGGTTGAGTGAGTTGGTACCATATTGAAAGTTAGTTTGAAAAAATTACAACATTTTTTTTTCTGAGGGCAATGGGGAGCTAATGAAGTTTTGTGAGGTCCTTTCTTTTCAGTTATAATATTATATTGCTTCTGTAGTGTCCATTTTGTTCCTAGCACATAAATAAATACACAAGAAATATTCCCTTTTTTGTTCTATCTAATCTTGATGTGTCCATTACCTGTATACATTTTCTTAATATAAAACCAGTATAATCTTTCTATGCTCTTCCTGCAATTCCATCTTCCATTATGGCTAAAGATATATGTTATACACACACACACACACACACACACACACAAATATATGCTGTGTGAACTGAATCTATAGATTATTTGGCATAGGGTACTCCCAGATAAGGAAATTGATTCTACCAATGCAGGTGTCCAACTTCTTTCTAATTTATAGTCTTAAAAGTATTATTTTGATCTGTTACAGAGTTAGTATTTATCAGAGACAAGACTTGAACCCAGGTTTTCCTGACTTCAGGGCCAGCTCTCTTCATAATACTTCCTCTGATAACACCATACAATACTTCCTCTGATAACACTACACAACAATTCCTCTGATAACACTGCATAATACTCCTTCTATAAGGTCAATATACTTTCTACTATACCACAGTGCCTCCCTTATTTAACATGAACAAACTCTCCTTCCCTATGGTTCCTTTACAGCAGGGGCTCCTGATGTATGATCCATAGACCAATAAGGGGTCCATGGTTAGATTTCAGCAGGGAGGACCAATGTGGGCAACAAAACACTGTATTAATAGGATTCATAGGATTCACCACTCTGCCAAAAGGGTCCCTGACACAGAAGATGTAAAGAATTCCAAATATATACACATAATCCCTGGTTTAAGAATGCCAGACTTATAAATACCCACTACAAAAAAAGAATATTAACCTCCCATTATCAGCAAAGATGCTGTCAGATGAGTCCATGTGAAACAAAAATTGGAAATGTGTAGTATCTGGGCTGGTTCTTCTGCCCCCAAAATCTCTTCCTGAAAATGTTCATTTCACTATACTAAAAGTACAAGAAACCTTAGAAATTAAGAGATTTAAGTTCATAATCATCTTATTTAGAAAAAAAACAACAACCAAGAATGGTAATGAAAAGGGAGCACCAATCATTCATAATTCAGTGTGAATTAATTAAATCAAAACATTTTTCTTCTAACAGTTGAGAAAATAGCTTTGGGCTACTAAAGAGTCAGTGGTTTCAATTTAGGATATTAATTTTGAAGCATGGAGCATTATGGGGAGTGGGGCACACCTCATAGTATGAAAATCAGGTATGTGGCCTCAAAGCAGTGTGAGGTCACTGAGCATATTTGAACCTGAAGAGAACCAGATTACAAGGTAGGAGAGAAAACAGATATGTAAAGGAATAAAGAAAGGATGGAAGGTATCAAAACTACTTTCCCCCTCACCCAAGGCAGAGCCCAATCTATGCCCAGAAATAGGGAAGGAAACTTCTTCTTCCTTGTCTTTATAACATATGCCCCCCCCTTTTTTTTTTCCTATAATCAGAACTCAGACTAATACCATTATTATAATAGTTCAGCTATATTATGGATTATACAAGAACTAGCCTAGGAATCTAACCACCATTTATTTGTAATGTTTATGAATTAATGTCATTGAGAGTTATCATAAAATAGTAGTTATACTAGCTAAAAGCTAGCATTTATATAGTGCTTTAAGCTTTGCAAGTGTTTTATGGATACTATTTTATCCTCACAATAAACCTGGGAGATAGGTGATATTATTATTTATTCCCATTTTTCAGATATGGAAACTGAGGCAGACAATAGTGAAGCAACTAGCTAGTTAGTATCTGAGGCCAAATTTGAACTCAAGTTTTCCTGATTCCAGGCCCAGCATTCCATCCACTGTGCAACCAGTTTCCTCACACAATAATAATTGCTAACATGTATATAGTGCTTTAAGGTTTGCAAAGAGCTTTACAAATGTTGTCTCATTTTATTTTCTCAACAATCCTGGGAGGAAGGTGCTATTCTTATCCTCACAATTTTACAGATGAAGAAACTAAGACAGGTAGAGATTAATGGACTATGCCTAAGATGAAACAGCTAGTAAATGCCTAAGACTGGATTTGTACTCAGGTCTTCCTGACTACAGATCCAGTGCTCTATCCTCTGCACCACTTAAGTGGAAGTATCTACTTTGTTGAGCTCCTCTGGTACATTTACACAAATACATTCACTTTTCCCAATTGCTATGTCTGTTTCCTGATCCACTGTCCCTTAAAATGGTAACATCCCATGAGCTAACCAATATGTCACTAAGCATAACCTTAGGGGTGCTTGTAGTGAAGGGATGGTGTCTAACTATATATGTATACTTTCCCATTTCCATGTACCTGGGGAGGCTTTTTACAATAGGATAAACTAACCAAGAAGCAGTAACTGCAACTTCTTGCTTCTCATTTTCCTCTATGATGCCATCTAAGTAGAGGGATATGTGACACTAAGAGGCATTGGGTAAAACTGATACATTGTCCAAGTAATCCCTGTCCACTTGTTTAACTCTCTAAAGTTTGTGCGGTGGTGATATAACTGTTCTTACCATTTTACATGAGATCCAGGACAATTGACTCAAACATTGTCTGCATAATTACACTTTTAACCTAGAATGCTTTATGTCTCCCAGAAAGTCTGAGTTGTAAAGGATCTCTTCCTATCAGGATTAAATAAGAATAAACTGGTGTTCCAATTTTTCCACATCCTCTCCAGCACTTGTCATTTTCCAGTTTTGTGATCTTAGCCAATGTGACTGGTGAGATGTGGTACTTCAAAGTTGTTTTGATTTGCATTTCT
>CM053582.1:197678066-197710805 GCA_028627135.1 Pseudochirops cupreus | reverse complement strand
ATCGTATGTGTGATGACCAACCTTGATGAACTGGACTCTTCTCAGCAACACACATAAGACAACTTTACAAGTCTCAGGATGGAAGGAGATGTCTACATTCAGAGAAAGAGCTAGAAAGACCAGAGTTTAAATGGAGACTGAAGCAATACATGCTATCGTTCTTTTTCATGTTTGGTTTTGTTTCTCTTTTTTTTTCCCAGTGATCACTCATTGGTTACAACCCTTCTATACAACCAGACTATTGTACAATGTGAAAGTATTTGCAGATCCTATACTTGATTGCACGCCACCATGGAGGGGGGGAAGGGGAGAAAATTTGAAACTCAAGGGATTGTGGAACTGAATCTTGTAAACTAAAAGTAAATAAACAAGTCAATGGAAAAAAAAAGAATAAACTACTTTAATGCAAATTTCTTTAAGTTTTCAATATAGTATAATAGGGAAAAACAAGGTGGACTTGGGGCAATGAAGACCATTGCCGTAAGGTTGACATTTGAAAATTGTGTGACCACGGGGGTGGCTAGATGGTGCTGTGAATAGAACACTGGCCCTGGAGTCAGAAGGACCTCAGTTCAAGTGTGAACTCAGACACTTAACACTTATTAGCCATGTGACCTTGGGCAAGTCACTTAACCCCAATTACCCTGCCTTTCCCCACTCCAGAAAAAAAAGGGAAAAAAAATTGTGTGACCAGGGGCAGGTTGCTGCTTTTTAACTTCTCTGAGCCTCAGCTCCCATTTTTGTTAAATGAGAGTTTAATCACAAGCTTTTCCATTGTAAGACTATTCAATTGTTAAGGACTAAGTACTCTCAACCTAGTGCTCATCCCTAGTAGTTATGTGCTCTATCCAACATTGGAGAGCCCTTTTGAGTGACACCCAACCCTCTCTAACCTTCAGAGAGCTAACTACCCTTTGTACCTTTCTGTAGGTGTCAATACTAGGCTTGTTAGTTTAAGGATTTAATATGGATTTGTCCTAAAATACTTGATTCAGTAACCATTCACACTCCAGGAAAACTTCCTTCAGCAAGGTCTCTGCTATGTTTCAAAATATATTCCTAAAATCCATATTCTCTACAGTTCTTTAGTCATAATATGAAAAATGTATATAATAATCAACTATAACAAAGCACTCTCTCCCCCAACTATGTTCAACTCCCAAATTCTCCCCAGATCAATAATAGCAGTCCCTAAACAATCCCAAATCCTATCGGTTTATTCCCTTCTTCCTGGCATCCAACCTAGGGTTTTCCCAGTCATTCCAAAAGACTGTGAAGGAACAGCCAAGGAAGATAAACCAGGAACCCAAAGATCTTCAATGTGTCTCTGTCACTCTCTTTGTTTGTCTCTGTCAGTCTGTCTCTCTTCTTGACTCCACCCAATAATCTGCACCAGCCTCTGATCCCCCTCCCTCAGGTGACCACATTTCCATTGATGTTCTAACTGGGTTTCACTCTACATCCCATGTCATCAATTTGCCCCAGTCCCACTGAAATTTCACCAAAACATACATGCTATCATGTCTGTCTGCTGACATCTTCCCTGAGTCATCTCCCCAGGTGGTCCACCAGATGAATGTGCCATTGGAGGAAGGAAACATAGCCACAACCGTGACTACAAGGGTAATATTGCCTACCTCTTGTGAGAAAAACCTGTGTAAACCTTGATAAAGACCCATAAATATGGGGGCTGCTACTAAAGTGTTCTGCCGGTATAAATTTCCTCAATCCAATTAAGCATTTATTAAGTCCTTACTATGCCTAAAGCACCGTGCTAGGAGCTAGAGATACAGTTAAAAGAATGCAACTGTCCTAGCTAGCAAGGAACTTCTATTTAAATAGGAGAGAAATTGCATATAATCCATAGATATAGCTATAGATATACACACATATGTATGTGTAGATATACACGCATGTGGCATAAATATAAAAATCGATATGTACAAACTAATCCAAAGCAATTAAATGCAAGGTAATTTATGAGGGAGGCTACTAACAGTTGCAGAGGAAGGGAAGATCAGAAAAGGCTTCATGAAAATGATGTTGTTTAAGTTGCATTTTAAAGGAGAAGAGCTCTAGGAGATAGAGTTAAGGGGGAAGGAAAAGAATGCTTTCTGGGCTACCTAAGGTAGAACTGTTACACTGGATGGGGTGGCAGGTGGTATATCTCCCCTACCTTCCAAACATACATTTTAAGAAGATAAACAGGATGGGTGGATGTTGGTATATCTGGAAATTACTGTGGTGTAAAAACAAAAGGCACCAATGAAACATTAATTAAAAAAAAGAAAATGAATCAGCTTAAAAATATAGATTAGTGAGCCCACTTACCTACCATGAAGTCCTAGCTGTGACTAGGCATTCTGATAAATAGCAATAATCTCCCTCCCAGTTCTGTCAGATGGGGGTGGGACTGGTTTGGATTCTGGAGCCACAGCCCCATCAATATGCCCAGGTGTTGTTGCCCTGCTCTACAGAACAAAGCCATTGCTGCTAACTGCAGTATTTGGTCTGTCAGTCATCCAAACAATCCTAGCACTTCATAAACCAGACGTTCCAAATCAATAGGAAAACAGAGAAAGCTTATTCCAAGTGAGGAAACCTTACTGCATAATCCAGTGAAAATCCCAGCATAGCAGTCACATTACCCTTCACAATTTAAATGGCTTTATTAAGTGTTTCTTTTGTATATTCTCAAAATAAGCTTAAAAAAAGGTTTATTTAAAAAAAAATGATGGCAACTTGATTTCCAGGTTGACGCTGCCTTTGGAGGATTTGTTACAATTTAAACATAATTCACTGAATGGCTTTTGGGCTCTAAGCCCAGGGTCAACCCATTTTGCCTTCACGTTATTCCCTTTTTATGCTCAAAAAGGACTCCTTTTCACATTTTATATCTGCTAGGTAATACATAATTTTGCCAAAAAAAAAAATGGAGCCTGGTGTCTCTTGGTAGACAACTCTGTTGGTCAAGACCAGGCCTGCCAATTGATGGCTCCCTTGAATGCTAGAGGCATATTCCTGTTCCTGATAGAAGTTAAAAAGGTAGAAGTTAAAAGAGGTTAAAAAAAAATCTAAGTGAAGCGATTTGTTCCTGCTCACACAGCTAGTTAGTAGAAGAGCCCATGCTAAATTTTAGCTAGGTCTCCTGACTTCTAGTCTGTTTACATAATTATTTTACATTTAAAGATAGGAGGTGGGGGTAGACTTAGCCCTGTCTCGCTAACTCTTCATTTATGATACTGTGGTATTTTAATTCAGGTGACAGGAGAGGCTGTTTGTTTTTGTTGTTTTCCTTATGCTTGGCAAGAGGTTTCAAAAATGCTACATTTGTGTTTTCAAAGAAAGAGGAAAAAAAAAGCAAGAACAATGAATACAGGTTTTACATGGGCTCTTAGTCTATGACAATCACAATACCTTTCAGAGCTGTTTTCAGGCTTCTTCCCGGCCTCCTCCTGAAGTGGTTAGGAGATAGGTTGTAGGACCCCAGTTTTTCTACGTAGGAACAAGGAAAAACTGAAAGGTTAAGTTATTTTGTTAGAGTTCTACAATCCTTCCAATGAGGCTTTCTGATTTCTACCTGAGTGATGCATCGACTAAATCACTGTGGGCTCTCTTTGCAAGGCAAATTGGTGGCAAACCTGTTTTATATCAAACATTTCATTCTTTTAAAAAGCCAGACCTCTGCTCTTCAGAGAGGGTGGGAACCGTTGCTTGGGAAAGAAAGCAAAGTGCCTGATGTAAATTAGACTGGAGACTGCACAAGAACCAAATCACTTTCTAAATACTTGATACTTAGTGTCTTAGTTTGGCTGATGATTTTGAGAGAAACATGAACGTTGCTTGGAGATGGAAAATGTGTTAGAGCATAAAAAATGGTGAGTTTGGGAGGGGAGAAGTGGCTTTGAGTTTTTCTTCTAATAATATCCTCAGTCTGACTTTGGGGGATGGGTGAGATAGCTCTGTGGACTTCCTGGTTTGAGGAAAATCCACCTCTACTGTGTTTGAAAGATCTGCAAAAAGAACACAGGGTTGGGTATAAGGGATCTTAAACTGAAAGTTAGTGCTCCAGTTCTTCCTGCTATCCAAATGATAATGTAGCTTGAGGCAAAGCAATTTATTAAAGCTACATGGATTGAGAAATGGAGGTTCGTGCCTTGAGCAAAGCATTCAAATCAACCATACTATTTAGTATAGCATAGCCGAACTTAATGGGATGAAACTAAATCAAGGAAAATGTGGGCTGAGTTTCATGAAAAATTTCTAAATAGTGATGAGACATTGAAATAATCTCTCAGGGGAAATGTTACTCTTATTCTTATTCACCATTTACCAAGTACCAGCAATATGTTACAGGAGAAACTGGTAGAAATAGAATTAGATACAGCCACTGCCCAATGACCTTACAATATTTGCCTGAACAATCTGTATGCCCCCATACAGATCAAAAAATCCATAGGGAAAGATGAGTATTCCTTTCATATACAGCCAAACTGTGTCTACATGTACTTCCAAGAAGAACGAGACAGTGAATCTGCCCACTGGTCAGTGATCTCAGATACAGGTATCTGGATTTGACTGTAATAAAAGGATTTCCTTCCATAAAGAAGGTCCTTGTTGAAATGGGATTTATCTGTGGCTGAAAAGGGTAGGAAAGGAAAAGTAGAAAGCTTATAAATGGAGCAATGAGAGCACTGGCTCAGGAGAGTGTGACCTGATTATAAGAATGGAGGGATATGGATACCTCTTGAAAGTTTGAAATCAAAGGGAAACAAAAGTTTATAAACCAAGGGTGGGGGGGATTTTGGGGGAAGTATCCTCAGGGTATTGGAATAGTAATGTTTTAATGTAAAATCAAGTTAATCTGGGATTGAGAATGCATCTGGGTAGCCTATCATGGGCTGGGCAAGAAGATTTGGGGGCAAGGGTGAAGAATTCATCTAGCATTCACCCTCATTCACGCAAGAATAAAAAAACAATGTATACCAGTGACTGTTATCTGTTAAATACTTCATAAATGCTTGTCTATTGATTGTTTTCATCAAGAAAAGCCTTGCATTTAATTCATTCTCAAACAACTCACTAGTTAAATCTGATACGTAAACATATTATTCAAGCAGTAGATAATGTAGATATTTTAGAAAGAATAGACATGGTCTCTAGAGGCTTAGTCCTTCCCAGTCTTACTGAAGAGGTTCCTAGGATAAAAGATGGCCAGGACTCTATATTCTGTTATAGCTCCAAAGTCTGAGATGGAGCAGTTCCCATCAAAAGCCACCTTTCTGTGTAAGACACGGTAGGCAAGACATCCTGGTTTCCATCTTTGTTTTCCATGCTATTGCGGCACTTGGAACTGTCATGTCCCCCAAAGGCAAATTGCACAGTCTGATTTAGAATTGATGATCTGCAGACATCTGCTTCAGGGAACCTGGGGCCAGCACCTGCAGGGACAGCCTGATGCTGATCAACTGGAAACCAACCAGAAGGTTTGGAGAGAAAACACAGATGGAATGACATCAAGAAATGGACAGCTCTATAGGTTAGGCAGACAATAAGATGACAGCAGACTGGAACAGGCATTAAGTCAACATGTCGTGCCCTCAAGACTCAGAATAAATACCAACCATAGCAAAGACACAGGCCCAGCAGAGGCTGCCCTTCCTTTGGGGATGCATTGTATTAAACCCAGTGTTATGCACCACAGATGCCATTGAACCAGGGGCTAATTTGACGATTTACATTGTTGAGAAAGGATTAGTGAAACCTCCCCTTTTGATGGCCTGTTCCTAATTTGCATCTTTAACGAGGTGGGATGCAAGCCAGGTTCAGTTCCTTTGTGTTTACTTCTGAGGAACTGTGTTTATTTCTGATAATTACAAATAAATCTTTCTTCCTTTTCTCCCAACCGCCTGAATAAAAGATGTTGGAAGTGTGTTAACTCCATAGCCTGAATGACTATCAGAAAGGGAGGGAAAAAAAAATCCAATTATGACTCCTTCGAAAATGTAATTAATGTTTTCTTCCCAAAGAGGATGCTTGGTACATTTGCTTTTTGAAGCATTTGTCTTCCTCTCTGTAGTTGCTTATAGCTTGTCTAAGACAAACTTGCACTGCAGGGAGCAGTGACTCCAAACCAGGGTGTCAGGCCCGGGTGTGTCATGAAAAATTATAGAACCAGAGAAAATGTGGGTTGCAGAGCAGCCAGAACTTAAACTTTAAAAATTGATAAAGGAGTTTTCCATTTCTTCTTCAAAGGAACCAGAAAGACCAAAGCAAAACTCTATCTAAGTTGACTAATTTTTAAAAGAATTGTCAAAAAAAACAGGAAACGCTCAAAGAATCTGAAAAGGGATGTGGGTTTCTGACTGATTCCAATACACCACACTGGATAAAACTGTAGGATGGGGATGAGCATGCCAAAGGGGCAAGTATCACCCATAACTAAGTCTCTTATAAGTCCTGTCAATGGAAAATATCATAGTAATCACTAATAGTTCACATTTAAATAGGGCTTTAAGGTTTTGCAAAGGATAATTAGGTGGCATGGCCAATTTGAGTGCTGGGTGTGGAGTAAGGAATCAAACTCATTTTCCTAAGTCCAAATCTGGCTTCTGACACTAACTGTGTGACCACTTAACCTTGTTTGCCTCAGTTTCCTCATATGTAAAATGGACTAGAAAAGGAAATGGCAAATCACTCCAGTATCTTTGCCAAGAAAACTCCAAATCAGGTCATGAAGAGTTGAAAATGACTGAAAACAATAATGGCATAGGTTATCTCATGTGATTCTCACAAAAAAAAAAGGTTAAGTAACTATTATTTTCCTCCCCATTTCTCAAATGAGGCAGCTAAGGCTGAACTTGCCCAGGGTCACACAGCTAGCAAGTGTCTGAAGCAATAATTGAATTCAATTCTTATTAATTACACACTCTATCTACCTTGCACCCTAGCTACCCAAGTAGAGTTTGCATATCTCCATTCAAAGTTTGTTTCCAGTGTTGATTTTAAACTTCAGTTCCTCTACAGATGGTGGTCACAATCTATCCCACTTCACCCAGGTTTGACAATATCTGAAATATTGTGCTAAATTTTCAGAGCTATATGTTTTTGAAAGCTATTAACAAGCTGGAGGGGAGCCATGGGAGCACGATCAAGATAGTGAGAGGTCTGCAATCAGGTTGTGAGGTAGTAAGCTCCATTCCCTGGTCTATAACTACATAACTAGTAAATTATAGAAGAAGCACAGATTCTCAAAGTCAAAAATGACTTTGGGAACATCTAGTATAAAATGTTAAACAAGCATTTCCTGTATGATATACATGACCCATGGACATATGGTAATTGTATCAATACTTCCAAGGGAAGAGACATAGAATTAACTGGATTTGTCAACTAATTGGATACTCAGAGTTAAGGAATCAAAGATGCCTCTGAGGCTTTGAGAGTGGGAAAAAAGTGGTATAATTAACAAAGAGAGCTAGGAAGGTAAGGGTTAGAAGGATAGGTGGGAACATACTGGGTCTGATGATCCAAAAAGAGACTGAGATAGAGATCACTGGATCATAGATTTGAAAGTGGAAAGAAACTCTGAGGCCATTTAGTCTAAGCTCTCATTTAACAGATAAGGAAACTGAGGCCCAGGGAGATTAAATGTCTTCCTCAGTGTCACATAGGTTGTATGTTTTAGCAGTTTTATCTGAATTAAGACATGCTGACCCATGAGTTGTCTGGTGTTCTTTCTACTGTATCATGTCGCTTCTCTGGATGCTTTAGTAGGTGGTTGGCAATGTAACCCCAGCACTCTGGGGGTAAAATTGAAGTTAGAGATTTGGGAAATCATCCATTTGGTGGTGATAATTGAAGCAAGGAGAGTAAATAACAAGGGAGAAATTGAAGAGAGAGAACAGAAAGCCAAAGGCAGTGACTTGGGGATGCTTAAATTTAGGAAGTAAGTGGAAAAGGAGAACGGGAATAAAAGAGAGGCAAGAGGAAAGCAAGGAGAGTATAGTAATACGGAGGTTAAGAGGAGAGAGCATCAGAGAGGGCAGTGGTTAAGCATGTTAGAGAGATCTAGGAAAATGAGGAATAAGAAGGAGCTCATTAGTGAAGTCCTGTCATGCAATAGATGGAGTGGTAAGAAATCCAACAAGTATTTATTGAATACCTACGACCAGCAAGTCACTGGGAATTCAAAGGAGGAAAAAAAAAGCCCATGTACTTAAGGAGATTCAGTTCAAAAAGAAAGAAGCCATATTATAAGGAATGTCAATGAATGGGTAATTTTTAAAAATGGGTAATAAAATGTTGAGATTTTTTTTTTTACAAAATGTATCAGTGAAGAGGAATAGAGGAAGAGAATAACTTCGTGACTAGAAAAATAGAGATTTCTTTCTTTCCTCTTCTTTCTTTTCTTTGTTTTTCTTCCCCTTGTTTTCATTCTTCATTCTGTTCCATCCTTCCTTCTTTCTTTCCTCCCTTCCTTCTTTCTTTCTTTTCTTCCCTCCTAAAAAGTCTTTATTCAAACATATATAACATACATATATGTATATGTGTGCATGTATGTGTGTACATACACATCCATACACACAAATATATATTACATATATTATTCTGTACAAATAAACCACCTTGGCCCCTTAAGCATAGACTTACCTTTTGATTCTGAGAATTAATAAAAATTCAAACTCTTGGGCACAAAGGAAGTACTCTGTCACTATATATCAGGATTTTTATATTCTGAACTCTACTCAGTTAATATGTGCTGGCTTTTATAGTTTTCTTTCACCTCAGGATTTTCCTTGGATGTTTTTCAAATCTCTGAGCACAATATGTTACAAGTGGTCCCAGATGCTGTTCAGAGGTCTTAATTTTCCCCTTGACGTCTCCATGTTACTTTCTGAACATTGTTCTTACCCTACCCTAGCCTAGCTAGCTGACCATATTCTTCTCCCAATAGACAATCAGAATATGAGGTCATGTGGTTGGTCGCAGAAGTTTGGCTTCTTAGCTGATCTTTAAAAGTACCAGGTCACTTCATATGACATATGTTTACTGACTAAAACAGACAGTGGCTAACCACTATCATTGCTGAAGCACTGGGCGGAGAGTCAAGAAATTATGTATTCAAATCCTACCTCAGACACTTACGAAATTGTGTAACCTTGGACAAGTCACTTAATTTGTTTGCCTCAGTTTCCTCCTCTGTAAAATGAGGAAAATAACAGTTATCTCACAGGTCTGTGAGGATCAAATGAGATAATATCTGAAAAATGCTTGGCATAGTGACTGGCACATAGCAGGCACTTAAAAATGCAGATTCCTTTTCCCTGTCCCTTCCTACATGTATCACACATCTATATGCTGCAACATTAGCTTGCAAATGTCTTAGATTCAGGAGGCTGGGGAGGTTTTTGTCAGGGATCTGTTTCTTCAGTCTGATTCGCTGTATTTTGTGGCTCTTGATCTTTTATACAATGTGGGAACATTTATAACAGTGCCTACAGGCTTGGTTCATTCATCTATAATTAACTGGAATTTTAGAGTACCTAGCATATTCAGAAAGTTTATGAGAAGAAGGGAGAATATTTGAAATCAAGACCTTCCAGGTCACTCTGCTCCAGACACCATCGTTTTCAAAATGGGAGCCTTTCACAAATATAAGGTTGCACCTCATTCAAAGCCACCTTTTCTGAATCCATCTCTCTGGAGAACAGTTCCTTAATTTGAGAATCTGACTTCCCAACGATGCCAGACCTTTTTGCTTCCAAATCTATTAAAAATAAGAGGGTTGATTCATTAATAGCTAAATGGTATTCAGAGAAGGAAATGGCAAACCACTCCAGCATCTTTCCCAAGAAAAACCCCACATGGGGGTGACAAAGAGTCAAATAAAACTGAAACAGCTGAATACTCCCCTTCCCCCCAAAAAGTATAATTTAATAAAAGGCTACATTGTGAGACCAATAGTAGAAATTTTAAGCTAGGTATAAGTGATAGTTACAGGTCAATGAGAGAAAGTCTGGCTCCAATGGACCTCCCAGTTTCCTCATCTCACACTGAGAGATCCACTCATTTTCTAAGGCATTCATTCAACAAATATTTGTGTGCCTATGATGTGCCATACGCTAGGGAATGGCACTGTAAAAATACGTAAGACACCTTAAAAACTTTTCAGTGTATTGGGGGAATATGGGCCACTCCCAAAATATTGCTATTTTTATTATTTTAAAGTAGAGATGGTATGAGATCAGATAAGGCCCCTGAAAGATTACTTAGACTTCCTTCTGGGAGACTCAGGGAAGCTTTGACAAAAGTTAACTTTTGAGCCAAATCTTGAGCCTTGAGAGTCAAGCTGTTCATAAGTAAGGGTTCATAAGATGGGGTGAAGAAAGAAGAGGGTAAAGGAAGGGAGGACTCTCCAGTCAGAGGGAGCAGCACAAGCAAAAAAATGCCACAGAAGTGGTAAAATGTGCATGTTCCGGGAAGAGTGCTCAGCTCAGTTTGGTAGGAACATACAATATATGAGGAGACTAGGTAAGGTGTATGACTGGGCTAAGGCTGACATATTTGGTCCTGAAAACAATCCTCTGAGATGTATTCTAGAGACATCTTCATCCCAATCATATTAATGATGTCACTGAAGGTCAGATGATTAATTAATCTGACTACGATAGCTCAATAGGCAGGATTCAAACTGAGTTTTCTCCTGGCTCCAAGACATTTTTGCTTTCCATTATATCCTGATATCCTGCATGGCAAGCAAAAGAATCTGGGCTTTGATCTGGTAGATGAGAAGGCATTGCTGGGCCCAGACCTGAGAAGACAGTGGTTTGGGTCCTACTTGTGATTAGAGACTGGCACCGTGACCTCAAGTAAATCATTTCACTTTGCCACCTTTCTAAGACTAGAAGAAGGTGCTACAGAGAAAATGATGACCTGTATTGGCTGAGGACATTCCCTATTCCAATGAAATCGCAGGTCTAGTCCCCATCATTACCTCTTGGGAGAGAATAGGGAGTCACTTAAGATTTTTGAGCAATGGCCCAATGAGAGAGCAATTATAGAATCTTCACAGCCTTTCCTCTTTAAGGTGCAGGAATTTGAAATAAATACCTTAAGACTCCTGATAGGGATTAGAGGTAGAGGATGTTAAATAAGTCTTGTCATATCATCTCAGAAAATAATAGGGCTCTTTTTATCAGATATCCTTTGCTTAAAGGAATTCTTACTCTTCCTATGTGGCAGCCAGGTGGTGCAGTGGATAGAATGCTTGGCCTAGAGTCAGGAAGATCTGAGGTCAAATGTGGCCTCAGACATGTATGAGCTGTATGATCCTGGGTACATCACTTAACCCTATTTACTTCAGTTTCCTCATCTGTAAAATGAGCGGAAGGAGAAAATGACAAGTTACCCCACTATCTTTGCCAAGAAAACCCCAAAGGGGGTCATAAGAAGTTAAACATGGGGGGAATCAGACACAACTGAAATGACTGAACAACAACACCCTTCCTATAATTACCCAGAAACCTCCTTGATCTAATTTCATCCCTGTCACATCCCTCTTACCATGCTTACCCAAGATTTGCGTGAAAGAATAGCTTGCTCAGAGCCAAGAGGGAGAGAATAGAATTGCACGTGAGGAAAAGAAGGCCAGGCGTCTGTTGCTTAATCTTCCTTGTAAGGTAAGAGTACTGTCCATATCGTTAATGAAACTAGGCATGCAACTGTCATGGTGATTCAAGTGGGGGCTTGGCTAATAGGTCCCCAGAGCTGATGTTGACCAGTTTCTCCACTGCAATATAAAGAACTTATCCACAGCGTTATCTATATTGTTGACACTAAGTAAAATAATTCCTTGGAAAACTTCAAAATTAGCATTTAAGGATGAAGAATAGTTGCAATTAGAACAGAGGTAGCACAGCCTGATGCTGCCCCCAGCTCCCTCCTCCATGCATCTTCTCACTTGACTGCATTCAGGGCCACTGGCCTTTCTTCTTTAAGGTGCAAGAACCTGAAATAAATACCTCAGGCCTCCTGATGAGAATTAGAGGTAGAGTAGAGAATGGTAGGAAACCTTTGGGAAATGGTGGATAGTACCCACCCTATATAAACAAATAAAGTAGGTATAGTTTGAGAGGTACCGTAACACCTTGCCTCTCAAATTAACAATATCTTAGAAATTTTAGTGGAATTTTAAGCTCTAGTAGATTAAAACTGGACTAAGGCTTTTGGAGGGGCATCTAGGTGGTGCAGTGGCTACGGTGCAGGGCCTAGAGTCAGGAAGACTCATCTTCATGAGTTCAAATCTGGCCTCAAACACTTACTAGCTGTGTGACCCCGGGCAAGTCTCTTAACCCTGTTTGTCTCAATTCCTCATTTGTAGAAGGAAATGGCAAAACACTCAAGTATTTTTTGCCAAGAAAACCCCAAATGGAGTCACAGAGTCAGACATGACTGAACAACAAGACTTTTGGAGCACCCAGTACAATATATCTCCCTCAGAGATCTGACGTGGTTCTGTTCTCTTCCCACATGAACTGAAATTTTTCCCTTTCCCCCGACATTAATGACACTCTTTACCTTAAATAATAAAATGCTATGGACTTCTTTCCAAAAGGTCACTATAAAAATGTGGTTTACCTGGGAGAGGGTTATGTAGGGTAGGGGTTGGGAACAAGGAAAATCTCTTCTAGCCTTCTGCCATTAATCAGTACTTTGGTATAGATTAACTGCTTGTCACCTTGAAAGGCACAAAGAACTCAACCTTGAGGGAATATGAAAGTGGACCCAGGAAGTTTTGATGGAGAGAGGGAAGGACCTTACCTGTTTCTAGGGAAACCACTGAAAAACTGTCCTTACCTCATTACTTTGCCTAGGGCCAACCCTGCTACCTCTGTCTACAACTGGCACACTGGGGTTACGCAGGGATTTATGAAACATTTTGAAGTCTTCAGAGATAAAGATAAAAGAAAAAGAATGAGAAATAAATGCTGCAGTTGGGGAGTGGAAATTGAGATACAATTTCCTTTTCTGCGATTTCTGTTGCCAAAGGTAGAAGTCATTCTATAATAGTATGGCAACCTCCCTCCCTTCCTCCTAGGAAAGCTACGAATGGAAGGCCATGATCTGGGTTCACACTGCTTTCTTTGGTTAACTTTCCATTGCCTCCAACCCTAGAATCAAAAAGGACATCCTCCCTCTAATAGCCCTGCGTCTCTCCCCCAGTCTTTGCCCACATCCTCTCCTTCCGGCAATACTCCACCAATCTAGTCAAGTATGAAATTACTCTTTATTACAGTGAGAGGAAACTCTGAGCTACAAAGTATATGTAATTAAGCTTATCATTCCAAGTCCTTTCAGAAATGGAAGGAGGGTAGGGCGCAAGCCTTTAAGAAATCATTCATTTCCCAATGATCTTGGCTAAAAACCTTGGAGTCAGTCTATATTCCTTCTTCTCTCCTCCTTCCAATGCTAAATTACCAGGATCTCCTAATCATCTTTCACATTTACCTCTTCTTCCCATTTTTGCTGCTACCACACTGGTTTATACCTTTAGTACCTGCCACATGACTTGTTGCCAGAGCTTCCTAGCTAGGAACTATGGTACTTTCTCAGAGAGAGCCAAAAGTAAGGGACACGTAGCCCCTGTCAGAGAGTATACAGTTCAAGTCTTGTTCATCTTTGTAGCTTCTCATCTCCCATCCTCCTGACGTACTAAGAAGAGACTAACAAGTATATAGGTGCTCTTTAAATACTTGTTGACTTGTGATTTCATCAGAATAGGGAACTCTTAATAGAGGAAATCTTTCTACCAACAAATCAGAAACTCTTTAGTAATTTGCAGTTTTAGAATTATCTGGATGTAGTAAGAGTTTAAAGTGACTTTGTCATGGACATTGAATTACTATATGTCCTGAGAAAGATTTGAATTTGGGTCTTCTTATGTATGTGCTTGGAGGTGTATCCATGTGGATTCATGTATATATGCTGTTTGTGTACAAGTGTGACATGGCAGAGAGGGTTGGCCTTTGAGTTGGGAAGAATTGGATTTAAATCTTGCCTCTGACACATAATTACTCTGGGACCCTAGCCAAGTCACTCAATCTCTCTGTATCCCAGGCAACTCTCTATGGCTTCAAGTTACAGCTTAGATACCAATCCACATAGATAGAGGGAATTTACATTCAGAGTTTCCCAAACATGAGACTAGGCAGGTATAAATACACATTTGAAGAAACAGGAAATCACATTACTTACCTTTTCCTAGGATAAAATCTAAACTTCTTCCTTCCAGTATTTTCTTGCTGTGAACCTTCTTTCTCTTATAGGTCTTAAAACTCAGATTTTGCTGTTCCTGTTTGCCTCTCCCTACTTCAATACTCAGATCTGTTTGCCTCTCCCTACTTCAATACTCAGACCTGAACATCCATTTTCAACCCCTAAATGTCCAGAAAAGTTGACTGTCTTTCTGTTTGTACCTCAGGCCCACCCCTTTGGAGTTTTAAGGGAAGCTTCTCTCCTGGTACCATTTGCCATTTGTGTGTCAAGTTATTACCTCTGCTTCCTATCACCAAGAATGAGGACTGACCCTCGTTTGGCTACTAAGTTGAATCAGTATCCCAGTCTGCATATGCCGAGGTCCTGTCCCCTTAATTCTGCTCTTCCGGTTTTCTTTCTCTCTCTTTTCTCCCTTTCTAGCTTTCTAGGTCTGTCTTTTTTTCTCCTTAATTTAATTTATTTATATTTTCAAATGACCAAGGTGGGGGGAGGGGAGGGAAGAAGCTCTTTATAGCTTGACCTCCACCTACTCTTTTAGTCTTCTTATATTTTTCTTACTCCTGTGTATTCTGCAATCCTATGACATTGCTCTCCTTGAACAAGAGTCCCCATCTCCTAATTGGAACTCTCTCCCTCCTCATTTCATCCTCCTGCTTTCCCTGGCTTCTTTCAAGTCCCACCTAAAATCTTGCCTACCACAAGAACCCTTTCCTGATCCTGCATTGATGCTAATTCCTTCCCTCTCTGATTATATCCCAGTTATCCAATATATAGTTTGCTTGTAAAGAGTTGTTTCCATCTTGCCTCACTCATTATACTGAGTCCCTTGAAAGTAGGGCCCGTCTTTTGTCTTTCCTTGTTTCAATATCTAATGTAGCACAGTGACCTCCACAGAGGAGGAACTTAATAAATACTGTTGACTGTATCTGTCAGCTTATCATCATTGCCGAAACTAAATCTTAAATGTAGTGTCAATAGGGATTGTCCGCATATGTACATAGTTAGAGTGAACTTTTGATGCCAGAGCCAAAGCCTTATCCTTTAACCTTGTTAGCTTTTACCAGCTCTCTCCTGGACCTACTTTATACAAATAGAAAACCATGAGAAACGTCAGTCTTAAATTCATTTACAACACTTAAAATCCTTAAGGGTCTACATCTACATTTTCTTAAATATATCATCAGCTCCCTCTACCATCTTAATCACCTTGGAATGGAAGTATTTTTGTCATATTTCTTCATGGAACCGATCAGCTTTTATGAGAGAGAGCAAATGTTATTACCAATTGAATTATGAAATCAGAAAAGTTATATATAGGACAAGGTATGCCAGACACTACAGAATGGGGCTCTCCCATTGAGAGAGAGATGAGGAGAAGAGGAAAGGGAGAGGGAAAGGAAAAAGAAAAGGAAGAAGGGGAGGGGGAGGTATAAGGGGAAAGAAAGGGGAGGGGAGAGAGAGGATCAGAGAAGGAAAGATGAAGAGGAAGAAAGGAGGAGGAGGAGGAGGAGAAGGGGGAGTGAAAGGGAGAAAGAACAAATACTGGATGTCACCCGAGGGAAACTCCCCATTCTCTAGAGTAGCTGTCTGGGAATTGCAGAATGACTGAATGAAACATTTATTCAGTGCTTACTATTTAAAGAGCATCCAATATAAAAATAAGATAGACCCTTCCCTCAAGGAGCTCACATTCTAAGAAGGCAAAGGACACAGATTTCAGCTTATCATAAAGAAAAACTTAAAGCTATTCCAAAAAAAGGGCTAGTCTGTTCTTTTAAAATGGTGAGCTCCTTGTTTTAAGGAGCTCATGTTGCATTAAGTGGGAAATAGGACTCTATAATTTTTAAGATTCCTTTCAAATTTAAGAATCCATAATTTTAAGAATCTACAAGTAGAAACAAGATGAAATAAGGGATAAAATTACAGTTTGGGGTGGACAGAATGATGATTTATTTATCCTTTGATCTGGAAAAGTACCATGACATCAGGAAGATGGTGCCATGACTTGCAAGTGAATTGGATTTAAGTGAGAGAGGGCTGTGTAAGGTCACCAGCCTCACTTTCTTCTCCGGAGCCATCAGAGTACAGTGGCAAGATATAGATCAGGAGGATTGGAGATGGCCCCTGATGTAGTGGGAGACCTTGGTCTCCTTTTTTAAGCTAAGGTCCTTCAGAGTTCTCACTTTGACTGAGGCAATGCCCATTCAGTGATTAATTGATTAAGGAGCCAAGGAATGGACCCTTTTACCTAATTTAAAAAAAAAAAACAATCGGGGAGGGGAAGTCCACAGAGTTTCTAGCCAAAACAGAAACAATTACCAGTTACATTCACTCTGAGCCATCAGGGCCCAAAGGATGACCACTAAGTGATGCTTGGGGTGGGACCTATTCTTGGACAATCAGTGAGAGTCAGAGTGAACTGGATTTAAAGCATGGTCTTTAAGAAAGAAATCTAGTGAGTAAACCCCAAGATATCTTGCTAGGCTTCAGTCAGAAAAATTTACATTCCTTTGGACAGAGCACCTGTGGATAAGGGCATGGTACCCTATTTGAACAAAGAAAGAGAAAGGAAGGATGGAAGGGAAGAAGGAAGGAAGGAAGGAAGGAAGGACGGAAGCAAGGAATGAAGGAGCTGAGTTGCCCAACTGGAACTGGCCTTTTGGTTGCCCAGTGGGGCATCTCAGACTACTAACAGATTGTTTAACTTTTATTCTCAAAGAAGACCATGACATCAGGAAGATGATGCTATCACTTGCAAGTGAATTGAGTTTAAGTGAGGGAGGGCCATGCAAGGTCACTTAGCCTCACTTTCTCCTCCAGAGCTATATGAGTCCAGCGTCAAGATAGAGATCAGGACAATTTGAGATGACCCCCTAAAGACCAAAGGAAGGTAGAACGCTGAGGTAGAGCTATCATTCTGTCTCTGCTGAAAAACAGATTGACAGCAAGTGAAAGCCAAAATATAGAGAACATAAAAAAACACATAGCTTTCCTCTCTAGTTTTACTTGATCTCTCACTTATTTAGTGCTCTCTTTCTCTTCGGATTATTTTGTTTGCTTAGGTCTTTCTGTGGGCAGCTAGCTAGCACAGTGGTTGGAGTGCTGGGCCTGAAGTCGGGAACTCTCATCTTCCTGAGTTTAAATCTGTCCTTAGACATTTATTAGCAGAACTGTGGTCAAGTCACTTAACCCTGTTTGCCTCAGTTCCTCATCTGTAAAATGAGCTGGAGAAGGAAATGCCAAACCACTCTGTATCTCTGTTAAGAAAACCCCAAATGGGATAACAAAGAGTTGGACATGAATGAAACAAGTGAACAACAATCCATTATATAACTCCCAAGAGAATGTAAGCTCCTTGAGTGCAGACTTTCATTTTTTTTCCTAGGTGTTCAATCCTTAGAATGGCTTCTTACACATAATAGTAGCTTTTTGAGTCGATTTGAATTGAGCTCAACACATTGGAATAATTGATAGATGTGGCAACTATAGTTGTGGCTGTAAGGAATCTTTGTAAAATCAAGGAAAAAAGGAGAAATGGCACAAGGCTGGAAATGAGCAAATGATGTTTCCAGTTCTCACAAAAGGGAAGAGGATAGAGTCCTCAAACAATATCCTTCAGAGCTAGATTTTGATTCTTGTGGAGAGTCTAGAAAATATTAAAGTTATTAGACTATGAGAATCCATAAGTAGATATAAGGATCACCAAGAGGCAGCAAGGGTTCTTGGAGAGGCTAAATAACAGTATAGTAGAAGGGATTCGTGAATGCTCAAATGACTGGACTGAAAGGGTCTAAGAAGCAACGCTGCCTAGAGGAAGGGGTATTGAATCTGGGAGTCTTTAGAGATCAGGGTTTGAAATCTCTCCCTAACACTCCCTGTCTGACCATGAACAAGCTATCTAATCTTTCCCAGCTTCTATTTTCTCGTTTGTAAAATGGGAATAATATCGACAGTACTTAGCTCACCAGGATATTGTGAGGATCAGATAAGATAATGTATGTAAAGCATTTATTGGACCATTTAAGCTGGCTTTAACATTTGTAATTTATTTCATAGCAATTAATAACTGAATATCAGACTGGAAAGAAGTCTCAAGCAGGAAGCCTCAGAAATCAGGGTTTGGCCCTCTATTTTTCCACAATTTAGCATCGATTTCTACAAGGTATGTATCAGAGAGGCAGCTAAGAGGTATCATGGATACAGTGCCAGGCCTGGAGTCAGAAAGACTCATCTCCCTGAGTTCAAATCTGGCCTTGGACTAAACTTACTAACTGTGTGCCTCTGGGTAAGTCACTTAATCCTATTTGCCTCAGTTTCCTCATCTTTAAAATGAGCTGGAGAAGGAGACACCAAACCACTCCAGTACCTTTGCCAAGAAAACCCCAAATGGGGTCACAAAGAGTCAGACGTGACTGAAACAACCAAATAACAACAACAAAAATACTTATCAGATACTCAGATAACACAAAATTAGAAGGGATCACTGTCACACTGGATTACAGAGGCATCATTAAAAAGAATTCTTACAAGCTAGAACAAACATTCGAAGCTAATGAGATTAAATTTGATAGGCATACACAAAAAGTTCTATACACGTGTTCAAACAGGTAGTGGCTGAAGGAGTCATTGGGCTACAGAGCAGTTTTAGGAAATGGATTTATTTTCAGTGAGTTTTAATAGACTGAGTTTGATTTGAGTCAACCACATGATGGCATTTACATGATTTTAGACAGTTTTAAAAGAAGCAGTGTCCAGGGGAGAAAAAAAAATTATAGGTATGCAGTACTCTGCTCTGGTTAGACCACAACTGCAGAATGGAATCTGGAATATTCTATGTGGAATATTCTGGGTACTGCATTTTAGACATGGCAATGACAATTGGAACAGATCTAAAGAAGAGTTTGCAGATCATGGCAGCTATAGAGACCATGTGATATAAGCATCAGATAGGGGAGCCGGAGACCCTTGTCTCTTAGATTCTTTAGCTTCTTGTGAGGCTGTTTAATTGTCACCTGATAGAGGAGTCCTACACAGGTCCCCACAGAGCCTAGTGCTCTCCCTACCCAAATCATTTTGTATAACTTGATATTTAAAAGGTTGATTGGTGTTGTGGTTAAAGAGTAGGGCCCAGGATCAAGAAGATATGGATTTGAGATTACCTTTGACATATACTGCTTTCATGACCTCAGACAGGTTACTTAACCTCTTGGAGACTCAGGCATTTCTCTAATACTCAAAATTACCTAACAGTAGATGATTTACATCAGTGAAAGAAGTTCTATGCCAGGAGTTTCTTATGTTAATGAAATCACAGATATAGACCCAAATACCTGAAGACATTTATACTTATCTTCAAACTTATGCATAGGTGTATATATGTTTTATATTGTGCATGTATATGCATATAAAGATGTTCTGTGTTTGTGTGTATGTGTGTGTGTGTGTGTGTGTGTGCAGACACACGATGTTTTATCTCGGGAAAGGCAAAAGGGAAATACACACACACACACACACACACACACACATATATAAATATGGTCTTGCTTTCTGAGATTATACATACATACACACACATTTTATCTGGAGACAGGGAAAAGGAAAATATATATAGTCTTACGTTCTCTGATAATGCTAACTGAGCTGGAGGGAGAAATAAACCACAATCTGTATTTATACATCTACATGCTTATATGTATATGTATATGTATATGTATATGTATACACAATAATTTCCTTCCTAGGATGGACATGTTCATATAAAACAAAATATAAACATATATGCAAGTGTTTGTATGTAGATATGAATTGTCATGTATTTTGGTCTAGATCTATAATTTCATTAGCATATCTATAGCTATCCTCTATAGCTATAGATATCTATAGATTTGCATGCATTTGCATGTGTACATATAACTATGCATGTATGACTATAAATGCATGTATACATGTATACATATGCAGAGAGAGTAAGAGAGAAAATGATACCTTCTAGGATTACACTAACTGGGCTAGAGGGAGAAACCAGCTCTGTGTGCGTGTGTGTGTGTGTGTGTGTGTGTGTGTTTGTATGTGTGTATATATATGTATATATATGTGTGTGTGTGTATGTGTATATTTTTATGTATATATGTGTGTGTGCATATGCATGTATGTGCATGTATCTACATGTATAGATATTTCCGTTTCCCTAAATAAAAATTTATATATGTGATGCATATAGCATATAAACACATATATACATTTGTTTGAAAGTATGAATATGTGTATGTATTTTGGTCCAGATCTATGATTTCATTAACTTGGGTACATATGTATATATGTATATGTATATACATGTATGTATATATATATATATATATATATATATATAATATATGTATAATGGATTCATATAGATACATACATAAGTATGACTGGATATACAAATATATACATATGCACATATAAATATGCAGAGTGACTACAGCTGAGAGCTACGCTAAGACTTTTCAATCACCTTGTATACACTGCTCTGGGTACATGTTGTATACTGTACTCCCCTACTAGAGGGTAGGATCCTTGAGGTTAGAGATTTTCATTTTGCCTGTATTCTTGCAAATCTATATACCTAACACCTAGAACAAAGCCTGGCACAATAGTAGGTTGTAGGCTTAATAAATGGATTTTGAATAAATTGGATGACTGAAAAATGTTTAGGCTAAAGAACATTTGAGTGTGGGGAATGATTATGTGAATGAAGGTTTAGACTTTTCATCCTTGGCCTCAAAGGCCTGAGCTAGGATGCCTGATGGAAGTTACTTAATTTAATGTGGATAGACAGATTGATAGATAGATAATTTACTTTTGCTTTTTTTTTTTTTTGGAGGAAGGCAGGGCAATTGGGGTTAAGTGACTTGCCCAATGTCACAGGGCTATCAAGTGTTAAGTATCTGAGACCGCATTTGAACTCAGGTCCTCCTGACTCCAGGGCCATTGCTCTATTCACTGCACCACCTAGATAATTTATTAAGCACTTACTTACTGTATGCCAGGCACTTTAGTGAGCGCTGGGAATAGAAATACTAAATACAAGTCTATACACTTAAGTGCCTTAAAGTCTTATAGGTACATAAGGTACATAGGTACAATACATAAAAAGAAATGAGAAAGGGGAAAAAGTGGGGCTTGTGGGTAGTCAGAGCAATTGAAAATCTCAGAGACAGGAGCAAAGTCAGGGGAGAACAGAGCATGGAAGGTCTGGGCACATCCTTAAAAACGGTGGTCCCTGGGTAGAAACTCACCAGATGAAGGAAGGTGCCACAAAGATGACTGTTTCTCCAGAACAAGGAGGCTGCTGGGGGAGATGTTTTAGGAGGTAGTGAATTTTCCTCGCGAAAATCTTAAATCCAAGACTGATTGCTAAGATGGTCACGTGTTAGTGATCTCACGAAAGGTCACAACCTTTCGTATAGGTTGTATTTGATCGCCATTGAGCTACCTTCCACTTTTGTGATTCTGAGTGAAGAACAGCTATCTTTAGGCAGGTAGGGGATACAGTGGATAAAGTACCAAGTCAAAAGCCTTGAATCAAGGCCTTGGGTCAAGAAGACCTGAATTTAAATCTGGCCCCAGACACTCAATAGCTCCATGACCTAGGCAAGTCACTTAACCTCTGTTTCATTTCTTCAACTGTAAAATGGGGTCCCAATAGCCCCTATTTCTGAAGGTTGTTGTGAGGGTCAAATGAGATCACATTTGTTACATATCTCATATTTGCTTAGCACAATGCCTCACACACAGCGAATGCTATTTCAATGCTGGCTGCTCTCATTAACACCATCATTATTATATCATATTCTTCTCCTCCAAAAGCCCCAGTGGCTTGGGTATTGGATTTTTATGGTCAAAGGGCTAGTGGCAATGCTTGGCTCCCCCCAGGAGAACTGGCCAATGGGATCTGACGCCACTTCTCATCCCTCTACACCTCGGCAGGCACTTGAATTCCCATCCCAAGTACCCACTTTGAAATTGCCTGATAGCTTCTCTGGAGCACTGCTTTTAAAATGCAGGTCTAAAACTGTCTGCCAACCACATGGACCGGGTCCTAAATTGTGATGCCAGATGACTGCTGAGGCCCAGCTGCCAGAGCTGGCTTGACTTCTGGCAGACTGGTAGGCTTCCTGGTTTAGATATTCTGGAGCTTCCTGGGACAGCTGTTCCCACCTTCTGAGACCACAAGCCACTCTAAATGTTCTGCCTTTGCTGTACCTACCATTGCTGTGACATTTGGGTTTCTCTTTGAGATTTACAACAATATAATTCCTTCAGAGGTGGATAAGGGGGCTCCAAGAGAATGTTAATGTGAACTTGTCTTTGTCCTTAATTAGATCCCTTCAAGGGAAAACCTCCTGGCCTGGTTTCTTATCTAGCCTTGTCAGAGCTTGTCAGCTTTATCTAAACGCTTTGAAGAAGTCCCTTCACCGGCCTAGTTACTTGTTTGCTTGCAGGATATATTATCATAATCCTAGTCAATTGGAAAAGGAAATGAATCTATGATCCATTGATCCAGAAAGGTCTCTCTGGGTATCAGTTTCCTTTTATGTAAAAGGGAGGCTGGGTTTCTGATATATAGTTTTGAATCTTATAATTCCTTGGACATCATAGTTAACATTGAAGACAAAGGATAGTGGAATTGAGGAATTTTGTGCAGCATGCCCCCAGTGTTAAATGGACTGGCGTCTTCCAATTGCTGTTATGTTTTGCAAATCCAACTATTCTATTTAGGCAGAGCTGGGAATATGCTTTATGAGAAGATTATAGATTTAGAGTTATAAGGGACCTTAGAAGCTATTTTAGGCTATCCCTTCTTTCTTTTATGGACAAGGAAACTGAGACCTCCACAACCAATGAGCCACCATGCTTCTAACAGTCAGCAATAAGATCAGAAACATTTCCAGATGGGTGGAACACTGTTGGTATGTGAAAAAAGGTGCTCTCCAAAGTGATCCAAAGATGTAAATCTTATCTTGACTTTTCAGCAGCAGTCCAGGATATAATCTCCACATGGGTGTTAGGTAAATCCCAATCTTTTTAGAATTCTTCGTTTACGTTCCTCTTTCCTTGAACTCCTGTTCCCCTATACCCAAGGAACTTTGTAGTGTAACCAAAGAGTTGAGTCTCTATGGTTTCCATTTCTTGCACTCCCATTTGCTTGCTGCTCCATCCCCGACTAGCAGTGTCTGACATCCAACATGAGGCTGACGTCTCCAAACCTCTTATGTGGTTTGGCCTTCACTCATGCTCTGTACAAGTTTACTCTGCCTTGTGTTATCAGCCTACCACAGGTAGGAAATGGAAATTTCCTGGTGTCTTCCTCTGCTTCTCCACTTCTTCCTGGCCACTTGTCTTGCCTTGCAGCATTCACATTTTGATCTAAAACTTTAAGTAAGTGGATATCTGTGCTATCCCTGAGGCTAGGCCCATGAAAACTGTGAGACAGCACCACTCGAGAGAATTGAGGGCAATCCTCTCTTTGCTCTTTCTTCTTTGATTTTTCCCCCAGTATATATACTACTGTATAAATATAGTATATTCTAGAATACTTTAATAGAAAATATTCTGGAAAGGCAATCATGAGATTCTGTCCCTATTTGGCTACTTTGACCATGAATAAGTCTTTTACCCTCTCTTACCCTAAATTTTCTCACCTCAAAAGTAAAGGATTAGATCAGGAATTCTTAAGCTAGCATCCATTAACTTTTTTAAAAAAATGATAGCTATATTTCAATATAACTGGTTCTCTTTGTAATTCTAAGTATATTATTTTATGGATTTAAGAACATTATTCTGAAAAGGAGTCCATAGACTTTATTAGATTGCCAGAAGGGGTCCATGACTCAACAAGGTTAACACTAGATAATGTCCAGAGGGCTGGGACATGTCTCTGCTATATATGTTAACCCCGCCTTGGGTTATTCATCTACTATACCCTACCATGTCTAAAGTCTACTAATGTTTACTGCATCTAAAGCCCCTTCTGGCTTTTAGTCAGTGAGTTTGGGGTCTAAATGATTTAGATTAGCCCAAGTAGGTAAATTATAATCATGAGCTGGCTTTTATGAAGATGAAAAATTGGAGGCTCAAAAAGGCCAACATCCCAAGTACATGGAGAGAGACACAGAGTGAATTTTTGGGACCAGAACCCAGACCTAAGCCAGGTAAAATCTAGCCTCTGTTACTTCTCTCCTCTTCTTTTGAACTCAGGTATTGTGTTTAAATTAGCTATTTGCAGAATTTTAGTCATATTTACGTTTCAGCATCAATGAAATGTAACAGGATAAGGAAGAAAAGTGAAGCAAGTCTTTAAAACCCTCAGAAAGACTTGAGCTGTTGTTAGAAATGTGGGGAGAAGGTAGAGATAACATCCATTGGGGATAGGGAATCCTGGAGGAACTTTATTAGATTGGAGGCAATTCTTACTCTCTTAATTACCTCCTGAAGGTAGCTGCAGAAAGCAAAAGAGAGGGCCTGCTGAGCACCTCAGGTTGCTCCAAGTGACTTTGGAGCAGCAATAAAGTAACAAATATATTATGATCAGCGTCAACTCTGCACTGTGCTCCCAACACAAGGCTAGATCTGATTTCAGTGTATTTTTCAAGATTCTTCACTCCTTCAGCCTTAATGAGGGGAGAAGATTGGCCCTTAGAAGTACTGGGTATTTATAGGAGACCTAATGCACCAGTTGTCTTCTTTTCATATAACTGCCCTGATTCTTCAGTGCACAAGATGAATAATTTACAAAAAAGCGCATGTAAGTATCTCTTTATTATTCATTATAATGAACTGAGACAGAAGTAATACTCCACTCTTCTGGAATCCCCCAGGGCTCAGCTCTGCCAGACTGTGCTGTGCTTTCCCACAGTTAATTTGAGTGGAAGGAGACTTTTCTCTGTGAACACCAGGACTAACTGGGACAGATAGTATTTGGAAGGTTAGGGACCTTTATATATATGTAAGAAAGGAAAGGAGTGGGGAAGGTACAGGCCTAGGATAGCAAAGGCATTGTTTGGTCAAGTTTTGAGAGAACTGACATAACTGTTGGGTGCCAAGTAATGAAGTGTTACAAGGAATTGTCAAAGAGTAAGAGAAATTGGTCGTTGGTGAGTGCTGGCAGAATACAAATTAATTTTAATATTATCCTGAGCAGAACATAATTAGGAAGGTAAATCTGCAGGAAAATAAAGGCATATTGTACATTTTACTGCCAATCTAAATCAGTTGAAATGATTATTTTCTGTTGGGGTATTTTTTTTTGGGGGGGGTGGTTATCTGTGCTATAATTCCCTCCATTAGAATGGATGATTGAGAACTGTTTCTATAGCTTATCTGATCCCCCTCAGAGCTAAGCAAAGGATGGCAGACCCTTTGGAAAAGTACAAGTGAATAAATGTCTCTATGAGCTTTGATTTTTTTATGGCGTAACAGACTAAGCAAGACCTGGGTTCAGCCATGCTTGGTCATTTATTGTGTATGTAACTTTGGCACTAAATGAATTCACTTCATCTTATATTAAGCTAGTAAGGCAAAGTCTCTGTCTTTATGGAACTCATAGTCAATTAATACATCAAAATACAACATGACATACCTTTCTTACTCCATAGTGTGCAGAGTACTGTGAAGAGTTGGGAGGAGGTGAGGGAGATGAATGTAAATAAGACATAGCCCTTTACCCCAAGAACCTCATACTCTAACAGAGGACTAAGGCAACAACCTGAATAGTTGTAATAAGCACGTGATAAATACATCTGAGAATTACAAAGCAAAGTGCTATGTGAAGTCAGAGTAAGGGATGGTTATTACCCACTGAAGGGAACATGCAAAGGTTTCATGAAAGAAGGGTTATTTTTGGAGCTTTGATGGATGGGCAGATAGGAATACTAGAGGTGAAGAGAAGGGACTACATTCCAGATTAGGGGAAAATGTGAGTAAAAGGGTGGGGCCAGGAGAAGTCTTGGGTGTATGGAGATATCTGCGGAGCAATGAATAGTCCAGTTTAATTGGAGCATAGAGAGCATGACTGGGGCTTATAGGAGGACAAGAAACATCATTCTGGCAGTAGCATGGAGGATAGATTGGATAGAGCAGATATTAGAGGGAGGATGTATATTGGAGAAGCCATGCATGTTGGAATGAGGGCCTGTCCTAAGGTATTGGCAGTCAGAGTAAAGAAAATGGATTTCAAAGATGGAGAATTTACAGGACTTGGTAACTGACTGGATATCAGAGAGGGCTATTAGAGGAAAGAGTGAAAAATATCCCATGGTTTTGAATATGAGGAAACGAGAATATAGTGGTATTACTAACAGAAATCATGAATTCAGAAAGAGAAGGATATTTGGGGGGAAAAGATAATCTTCGTATTGGACATATTGAATTTGAGAAGTCTGTGAGATGCCCTGTAAGCACTTTGGAGATATGGATCTTGAGCTCAGAAGAAAGATCAAGATAGAGGTACAGATTGGTAAATTATTTTTTTCTTTCTTTTTATTTTTTGGAGGGGGTAGGCAAGGTATTCAGGGTTAAGTGACTTGCCCAAGGTCACACAGATCGTGTCAGATGTCTGAGGTCAAATTTGAACTCAGGTCCTCCTGACTCCAGGGCTGGTGCTCTATTTACTGTGCCACCTAGCTGCCCCTTTGGTAAATCATTTTCATAGAGGGGCTAATTATAGCCACTGCATTAAATGCAGTTGCTAAGGGAGGAAGTGAAAAGAGAGAATAGGACATGGGAGAGACATTTTATGGGCAGCCATAAAAATAGTGAGAAGGGGAAAGGAGGACTGTGAAAGATGAGTTAGAGAAATATGAAAAGAACCAGGAGAGAGCAATACCTCTAGAGTTGAAGAGAGAGTATATAGAAGGCGAGGCCTACTTATTCAATAGAAGCAGCTACATGGTACAATGGATAGAATGCTGGGTCTGGAGTCAGGAGGATCTGAGTTCAAATTTGATCTAAGACACGTTCTAGCTGTGTAACCCTTGGCAAGTCACTTCACCTTGTTTGCCTCAGTTTCCTCATCTGCAAAATGAGTTGGAGAAGAAAACGGCAAACGACTCCAGTATCTTTGCCAAGAAAACCCCAAATGGGGATCACAAAGTGTTAGACATGACTGAAATGAATGAACAACAACAAACTTATTCATTGTTTTCTAAAGTTTCAAGGAGTTAAAGGACTGAAAAAAATAGCACTGGCCTTTGTAATTAGGTTGTTATTTGGAAAGCAGTTTCAGTGTAGTGTTCATTCTATCCTTCTTTCCAAAGGGGAGGGTCTATGGATGTGAAAAATCACATTTACTGCTCAGACGTTAATTATGCAATGGGGCATTTCCCTGACCTATTTTCCTGCTTTCTTCTTTTAATTATTGTTAAAAGGGATGGCTCCCTGGTGTCGACACCCGGGAAACTCTGAGCTCCTGCCCAGTTCTGACATTGGAGAGGAGGCAGGGAAAAAGATATTTGAAAATGAAGGTGATATAAAAATGAAAGCTATCAATAAACTTTTCAGAAGACAGAAGACTGCTTCTCGGCATTGAGAAAACAAGGCTTGGGGGTGGTGTTGCTACTGTTGACTGCCCTTCACTCGTGAAGAGGAGCACGGTGGCAATGAAAGTACAAGTCTGACTGTGTCATCCCTCCACCCCCACACCGCTCAACCAACTCCAGGAGTTCCCTGTTATCTTCAGGATCATATATAAAATATTTTGTTTGACATTCCAATGCCTTCAAAAACTGGCCCTCCTCTACTTTTTCAGTCTTTTTATGCTTTAATCTGCCCCTTACCCTCTAAGTTTTCTGTGATCCAGTGACACTGCCCCCTTCGTTTTCCTTACACAGGAATCTCCATACCACAGCTCTGAGTATTTCCACTGGCTCCATTTCCATTCTTGTTAACTCTCCCATTCTGGGACATCACCAGTTGTCTTCATCTTTGTCTTGCCACTGGACTTCAATGACTTTGGAGGAAAGAGTGAGACTGATGGCTTTGCACAGATCTGCCTCACTTGCATCCAATTCATTTGCAAGTTAAGACTTCACCCTTGTGATATCATTGGTCTTCTTCAAGAAGGACAGATGAACAATAATTCTCTCCCTCTTAATCTCTGCCTCCTCATTTCCTTAGCTTCTGTCAAGTCTCTGCTGGATTCCCACTTCCTGTAAGAAGCTTTTCCCAATACCCCTTTAAAGCTCATACGTTCCCTCTGTGATTATCTCAAAGTTATAGAGCTCATTGGTACACAGTTGTTTACATGTTTGCTCCCCTGCTACACAGTGAGATCCTTGAGAGCAGAGACTGTTACCCCACTTTTCTTTGCATCCCCAGTGCTGAGCACAATACCTGGCATATAGCAGGCACTTAATAAATGCTTGTTGACAACATTTGAGAGAAGTTTAGCAATGAAGGTGAGGAGAGAAAGGATGATAGATCAATGGGCTAGAAATCTCAATATGAAGTATGTGTGTGTATCTATAGAGATACTGATATTTGCATAAGTCTATAATATTGGGGAGATTTAAGCATGCTTATAGACTGGCAGGAAGAAAGGTGTCAGTGGAGAGGGAAAATGGAAGATTCATGAGAGAAAATGCATGATTCTTACTGAAAACTCCTTCAAGGAGTAGAAAAGAATGGCATCAATGGTAAAAATATGGAGCTGGCCCTCATGAGTAGAAAATATATATTTACCTCCTATGCCTATAAAGGTAAGGGAAAGGTGATAAAACTGAGAAGGACTAGGAGAGAGGCGAGCTGAGTCCAGTGGACTCCTGTCTTACTAATGAATTAAGAGGCCAGGTTATCTGCTATCAATGTCAGGGTGGCAGTTCAGATGAGAGGAACGAAAAGAAAGTTTGGAATAGTTTCTCTGGGGAATTAAATGAATAAAAACAGGTAGAACCTAAGGATTGCTAAGTATCAGTGAAGTGTTCAAATGAATTTGTAGTAGGTGAAATCATCTTGATTGTGTTACTTTATACATTGACACTCAGCAGTGTTGAAGCAGGAACAAAGATGTCATGTGGTGAAGCTTATTCAAGGCTACTGATCCATAAGTCAGGGGTGATAGACGATCAGGGGGAGCAAGGGATCCTAGAACTGCTGATACATTAAAGGGGCAGAAGATGAGGTCAAGGCTGGGTCTTGATGCAAGTGAAACAAAAGTGGAAGGGATGGATTGGGAGAAGAGAGATGAGTCAAAGATTGAAAAGTCACAAAAAGGGTGAAAATTAATTTTTTAGTGTGACAAAGAAAGTGGGAGTGTTAGAAAGAGAGGAAGGGAGAAGAGGATAGAATTCCAAAGATCAGAATCTTGGGAGTGGTCTAATTTATGACCTAATGATTTTAAGGCATCATTATGCTGGTATAAAGTGAAAGGGAGAAGGAGTCTTTGGAGTGGAGGGAGCTGTGGAATTGTTTGGTGAAATTTGTTAGATGAATCATCATTACAAATACTGATGTCCACCAAGGCAATTGCAACAGGATATGATAGAGTGTAATTGTGAGTCACTGAAAAATCTGGGACAATCACACAGATGTTTGTGATGACAGCAGCAAGGAAGACAGTAGAATAAGTGAAACCAAAAAAGGAAAAGTCATGGAGGTATGTCTGAAAGTTTAGAACAAGGAGCATCCCCACTCCTGCTCCTGGGCCAAGGAGCTGATGGGAGTAGAAGAAGAAGAAGAAGAAGTCTTCTATAGAAAGGGTTTCTCATGGACTGTATGATCCATGAATTAATAGCGTGCTAAGCACTTCCTCTGTTAGAATGTAAGCTCTTTGTGGGTAGAAACTGTCTCCTTTTTTTCCCCAACTGTTATCTCAGTGCTCTGCACATAGTAAACATCTAATAAATGTTTTTTTTTTATTCATCCCTTCTCACACCAACCCTATAAGACAGACAGTACAAGTGTTACTATCTATATTTAACTTGTGAGGAAACTTCAGCTCAGAAAGGTAGGTAGAAACAATAGGTGCCATAAGTATTACGTGGTCAACAGAGAACTCCTAACCTTAATCTATCTTAGATTTTGAAATAGGATATGCAAAACTTGAATTTTCACATACAGCATGTCTCCAGGAGATAATACTCGGGGCTCCTGGGTTTGGAGGGAGGAAAGATTATATGTAGGAAGTTCACCTAGAGTGAATGAGGGATTGAGAAAGGGAGGTTAGGGCATTGACACAGAGAACAGAGTGATGCAAAGGGAAAATGGAAGACACAAAAATGGTAGTAGCAAGGAGAATCCATTTATAGACACAATTGCACTAGGAGAAGACATGGCCTAACTCTAAAGGATCCCACTAGAATTGGGAGAGGGAAGACAGACCTCTCCCCCACAACAGAAATGTTTCATTGGCGTAAAGCTTGTGATATCCAGGCTGAGTGAGGAAGTTCACCTACTGGCGTAGTAGGTAGAGAGGTTGTCCCCAGATGTCAGAATGATAGGACAAAAGCTCTGGTGGACCTTCCTTAATCTGGACTTTGGGTGAAGAACTGATGTTTCACTATTGAGCTTCCAGGGTATGTCTTTTTTGTGCTGGTATAGTTCACTTGGTAGAATACCATCCTGATTCTCAGTTGTTTCATCATTAAATTGAGTAGAATAATACCACCCTTTCCTATTTCACAAATTTGTTGTGAGGATTAAACAAGATAAAACATTGTTAGGATTAAATATAGGAGTTCTTTATAAAATGTAAAATGTTTTACAGATGTAATTTGCCGTTATTATTATTATCACCACATATTCCTGAACATTACCATGTTGCACTGCTTTCTATATTCCCTCAGTAAATGAATAAAAGCAAGGTTGGGATAAAAAGATCATGATTGCGTCCAGGTCAGTAACTTCATCCCCTCTCATCTGGTTTGAGTTGTCTAATGTTTCCTATGAGATGAGAAGAGGCTCTTCTTCCCATACTGGCAACCTGTGGAACATGGTTGAAGGAGATAAAAATTAAAGACAGCAGTCTTCCAGAGCTGAAGTGCATAAGTTTGCCAAAGTTAACAATGCAGCTTGTATTGCCCCCAGGGAATTTTTCTCTCTATGCATACCATGAACCAAGGAGAGAGAGACCTATTTTTTTAAGGGAAAAGATTGCATAATTTCTATGAAATGAGCCATGTACTAGGGAAAAAAAAAAGAAAAAAGAAAGATTCACTTATTTAAAATATATAGATTTTTTAAAAACACCCAAGAACTAAACAAAGCAAATACTTTACAAACACCAGAGAGATGATAACTAAGATGGGTGAAGGCCTCATGAAGACTGTACATCATTCCCCATCCCCACCCCTCCATCTGTCCTACACCATCTGGCTATTTGAAATGGGAATCACATAAAAACCCAGAGCAGTTTGTTTAGGCGTGTAGTCTGTTCAGGATAGTACAGAATGTATCAAAGAATCTTACTGGGTCCCCATTTGGCCACCATAAGTTTAAAGGACTATACACGGGTGGCAGCTGAACATATCTATTTATTAAACTCCAACTGCGCCTTATGAAGGGAAGCATGATCAAGGGGTAAAATACTAGGAAATCTGTCAGGAGGCTGTTGGTCTTTGGCCCACTTTCCCACCATTAGGCAGAATGGGAGGCACTGTGCTATGCTGATGCACCGTGTGACCTGAGCTTTACTTTGGCCCCTTCTCCTAAGAGGAAGGAATGTAGGCTCAAAAATTTAAGAATGTAAGAAAAGATCCAATGGGACTGCCTGTCTAGGATAGACCAACACACCCTGCTCATACTAAGCTCTCATTTATGATGATTACTTATACATTTAGGGCTGAAACTCAATGCCTCAGTTTCCAGTACAAAAATGGGGGTAGTACTGCTTCAAGCCTCAACTCACAGGTTTATTGTGAGGATGATGTTTTATAATTATTCTGTTATACTATGGTCAGCTATTATGATTATCCATGACCTGGGGATAAGAGTGTCTATAAGATCATGAACTTCATCGCTTAGTAATATAATCTGGAAATAAATATGGAGATAGATTGTTGAGTGAAAGGGCTTGGGTGAGGGATCTATCTAAATAGAAGATAGTATTAAATATTAGTACCTTAGTACAATAAGAAAAGGACAAAATTTAGAGCCAAAGAAATTGATTTTTTTTCCTTTTTAATTGATTTGTTTGTTTACTTTTAGTTTACAAGACTCAGTTCCACAATCCCTTGAGTTTCAAATTTTCTTTCCTCCCTCCCCCCTCCCCCCCCATGGCAGCGTACAGTCAAGTACAGGATCTGCAAATACTTTCACATTGTACATTAGCCTGGTTGTACAGAAGGGTTGTAACCAATGGAGTGAACAATGGGATAAAAGAAAGAAAACCAAACATGAAAAAGAACGATAGCATATATTGCTTCAGTCTCCATTTAAACTCTGGTCTTTCTAGATCTTTCTCTGAATGTAGGTATCTCCTTCCAT
>CM053582.1:197611370-197677566 GCA_028627135.1 Pseudochirops cupreus | reverse complement strand
GCTAAACAAGTTGTGGTATATGAATGTAATGGAATACTATTGTGCTATAAGACATGGGAGGAGATGGTCTTCATATTCACCTGGAGAGGCTTATACAAACTGATGCTAAGTGAGAAGAGCAGAACCAGGAAAAATTTATACACAATCACAGACACATTGTATGTGTGATGACCAACTTTGACAAACTGGACTCTTCTCAGCAACGCAGTTATAAGACAATTCTACAAGTCTCAGGATGGAAGGAGATATCTACATTCAGAGAAAGATCTAGAAAGAACAGAGTTTAAATGGAGACTGAAGCAGTCTACATACTATTGTTCTTTTTCATGTTTGGTTTTCTTTCTTTTTCCCATTGTTCACTCCTTTGGTTACAACCCTTCTATACAACCAGACTAATGTCCAGTGTGAAGATCCTATACTTGATTGTATACTGCCATGGTGTGGGGAGTGGGGGGGGAGGTGAGGGAAGGGAGAAAATTTGAAACTCAAGGGATTGTGGAACTGAATCTTGTAAACTAAAAGTAAATAAACAAATCAATTAAACAACAAAAAAGAAAGTAAGTAAGCCAACTCCTCTCAGAAACACTGGCATCTATCTCAGAAGGGTGTACTACCTTCAAGGCACTGCCAGAGAAAGATTTGTTTTCCCATAACTGGTTTAGGGACACTTACTTCACCAATCCAGGTCTCTATGGAAAGAAGAAAAAGGATGTTGTATTTCCTTCCTACTCCCAAATTTAAAAATGGATCAAGATGTGAAGGGAGGTGAGTGAAGTTTTTGCTTAGGTACCTTTTTTATGCAAAGATGAACATGGGACCCTCTTTCTGTCTGTCAGCAGAAAAATCTGAGTCAGGTCACTGTATGTGATCATGTAGCAAGAGAGCAATATTTTCAAGGCAGAAGTGGTAAGAGTAGCCAAATGATTGATGTGAAGGGTGAAGGAGAGGGGAAAGTCATGAATGGCTCCTTGGGTTGAAACCTGATTGGCTTAAAGGTTTCCGGTGCTCTCCTATCTCCCCCCCCCCCCCCAAAAGGGAAAGTTTGGAAGAATATGGCTTTGGGGAAAAGATAATTGTTTTGAATATTTTGAGTTTGAGGTGTCTATGGAACATTCATTTGGCCAACGTTGAGCTTGTCTAAAGTCACACAGTTATTAGGTTGGAAGAGGCAAGATTTGATCACAAAGCAAGCCTTTCTGTGGCTTAACCATACTATAGATTATGCTACACTTAAATAAAAAGTGATTAAAATGGTTTCTTACTGCTTAACTAGTAGAAATGTTCCTTGATCAGAAACTCTTATCTTTTCTATATCTGACCATGACCTCTCATCACTCCATTTCTTCTTATGAATCACTCCTCCAAAATCCATCTTCACCCTTCAGTGCAACCTCCAAGCTCTCTACACTTCAGTACTTTCTTAAACTATTACCCCTAATCTCATTTCACTTTCTTCCCTTCCCAATCTCAATCTTGTAGTTAACCAGCTCAACTCTACATTCTCATCTCCTCTCTAATCCCCTACCCCTCTGTCCCACTGTTTGTTCATCTCTTACCTTCCACCTCCTATATTCTTACTCACGTGCTGCTAAATATAGCTAGAGAAAGTCACACAAGCACGCCAAATGAATATGCAACATGTTGTTGTTTATTTATGTTATTTAATGTCAACTGGGCTTTCACAGCAGCAAGGCAGTCCTTTTACTCATATTTAATTGATTCTCTATCTCATTCGGCATAGAAGGTAATCCAAAATTTAGCTGCTTCACTCTCTCAGCAGAGGACCTTGCCTCTTAATTGAACAATTAAGGTCATTTGCTGTCAATTCCATCTTCTTCCTTCTCTTCTCAAAACCCTTTGAAACCCTCCCTCATTCTCTCTTCCTTTACTCTAATCTTCAATAATTGAGCTTTTTGAGATGTCCTCCTTGCCAAGGGTAATTGTTCTACATATATCCCATATCCTTCCCTTTTCTCCAGCAGATTATTCAAACACTCCCTCTCATCTTCAATCTTTATCTACTACTTCCCTCACTACTGCCTCCAAACACTTCTAAAGCCCTCCATCCTAACAAGGAAAGGAAAAAAGCCCCACCCTTTCACTAGATACTATCATTTCCTCAAGCTGTAATTCTCAATCTTCCCTCTCTCAACCAAACTCCTTGAAAAAGTTATCAACATCTTTGATGCCACTTTCTTCAATCCTCTCTATTTGTAATTTGCCTTCCAACATCATTGTTCTACTGAAACCACTCTCTCCAAAGTAACTAATGACTTCTTAATTGCCAGATCTTATGGTCTTTTTCTCAGTCTTCACCCAACTTGACCTCTCTATTGCATCTAACACTGTTGAACACTGTCTCCTCTTCTCCTTGCTTAATTTTCATGACACTTCTTTTCTGATTCTGCTCAGGGCTCTGTCCTGCATTATCTTCTCTCCTTTCCCAATGTTCTTTCTTGTTGACTTCATCAGCTCTCATGGTTTCAGCTATCACCTCTGTGCAAGTCACTCAAAAATATCTGTTTTCAGCCCTAATCTCTTTCTCGAGTTCTAGTTCTACATTAAGCAATCAACTTAAAAAATATTTATTAAGTACTTACTATACACAGAGCCCCATAATAAGTACTGGAGACAAAAAAGAAAAGCAACCCAATTCTAGTCCCCAAAGAGTTGACATTCTAGGCTGGAAGCACCAAGTAAATAACTAGATGCATACAAGACAGATACAGACTAGATAGGAGATAAGCTAAGAAGAAAAGGCTGTAATTACTGGGGGGTGAGAGAGGGAGGGGAATAGGGAAGCCTTCTACTTATTGTCCATTTGAAACTCAGTGACCTGGAAGTCTTTCAAACTAAACATGTCCAGAACAGTACTCCTTTTTCACACTACCCCATCACCTGTGCCACCCATCCCCCCCCCCCTTTTTTCCCAAAATGATTCTATTTCTGTTTAAGACATCATCATTTTCCATTTCTCCCAGGTTATAACCTTGGCTTTATTTTCTACTCCTTTCTCTCCCTCACTTTCCAATTAGCTGCCAAATCTTATTATTTCTTTCCTTTTGCATCTGATCCCTTTGCCCTATTCATATATCCTCCACATTAGCTCAGGCCTTCATCTCTTCTTGTCTAGACTATTTCAATGGCTCCATAATGGGCCTCCTTGCCTGTCTCTCCCTACTCCAATCCATCCTCCACACAGAAACCAGAATGATTTCCCTTAAGCACAAATCTGACTATGTCACCCTCATACTCAATAAATTTCAGTGGCTCCCTATTGCCTCTAGCATCAAAGCCTTGCTGGGCTTTTAAACTCAGTCTCAACCTATCTTTCCAACTTCACTGTACATTATTCCTTTCTTGCTCTCACCAGTTGAGTTAAAGTGGTATTTTCCCTTTTCTTCACACTGCCTTCCATTCCCCATCTCCATATCTTTGCTTTTGCTCTGACTATTTATTCCTTGTGCCTGGAGTACATTCCTTTCTTACTTCATACATTGCCTCCTCCTTCAAGACACAACATAATAATCACATTCTATTCAACACCTTTTCTTATTACCAGAGCTCTCCCTCCCTAACTTCTAACTATGTTTGTATTTATTCCATATATATTTATGTCTTACTCATGTATATGTCTCCCTCAGTAGAATAAGGTAAGGATTATTTCAGTGTGTGTGTGAGTGTGCGCGCGCGTGTGCTCAAGCACTCCTGTGCATCCCCAGTACCTAGCATGAGTGCTTAGCCCATGGTAGTTACTTAATAAATGTTTATTAGGTTGACTGAGAATGAATTTAAGCAGTATCTTTTTTTTTTTCCTCTCAGATGAAAACTAGCTTCCGTAAAATCACATTATTTAGTGCCAAAAGGGATCTTTGAGTTCATCTAATTTAACCCACTCATTTTGCAGATGACAAAATTGAGGACCAGAGAAGTGGAAATGATTTGTTTGCCCAGGGTCAAGCACCCATTTGTGTCAGCATCTTGATATTACTTATTCCCTGTCTCCAATTTCAGTGCTCCTTTCCATAATCCGGAGTCTCTCTTCACTGAAAGCAGCAAGGTAGAAAGCAGAAAGCTTCAGAATTTCTTGGAAATATAAAGACAAGTTCTGAATGGGTTGTATTAACCTACTTCCCACTTTTTCCTGCCATCCCCTATAAAGATTTGACACTATTTGTCAACAAGTCTGATTATGCTTTTAATTGCACAGACTAGTGGGCAAAGCAATGAATTCAGAATCGATAGCCTTGGTTCTAGGGTTAGTTTGAACTTCTGCCACGAACTAGTTTTATGGGACCTTGGAAAAGTCACTTCTCGTCACTTGGTTTTACTGGACCCAGATGGCTCCAGGGAAGAAAGTAAGGCTTATGACTTGCATAGCACTTCCTCGCTTAAATCCAATTCACTTGTAAGTCATGGCATCACCTTACTGATGCCATGGTCCTCTTTGAGAATGAAGGACAAACAACAACCCTCTTTTCTCAAATGGTATTGTTGGATTACATGACCTCTAAAATCACTTCCTCATCTATGACCTATGGCTAATAAGTTGAATTCAATTCAAGAGATATTAATTAAGGACAATTGTGCCAAAGAATGGGGTGGATGGAATATTTCAAAATAAGGCATGTCTCTTTCTTCAGGGACTTTAAAATCCAGGAAATCTTCAAAGATAAAGATTTTAGTACACACACATATAAGGAATTTAATACATGATATATTGGAAAAGTAAAAAGAAAATAAATACCATCTGAAATTTGAGAGGAAAGGTTTAACAAGGAAGGATTAGGAAAGAGTTTATGGTAGAGGTTAAATATATTTTAGCTGGGCTTTAAATGAGTACTTAACTCAACAGGTAGAGAGGATATTGTAGGCAAAGGGGAAAAAAATACAAAAACAAAAAGCCAGTATGAGCAGAAGCAGTCCTTTTGGAAAGGCCACAGAGGCATACCCAAGATTAAAGAGACCTTCACCACACTCTCATATAGGCTATCATTGACGTCTTCAGAAGTCCAGCTGCTTCTATATTCTCCCTTCCCACACAATCACAAAGACCAAATTACTGACTATAACTGGTAATTCATTCCACATCTTGAAACCTAGGCATCAGGAACTTATTAGCCATGACACCTGATTCTAATTTTCTATTTTCCTCATCATCTGCTCCTCAGTGTTTGGAAAAAGCATACCCAGGACACCAACTGCTTTCATCTCCCCACCCCTTTACCCATAGCTATATCCTTAATCATCATAGGACCCAAGAGGGAAGGACCTAGATCAACTGGAATTCTGATGAAATGTAGCTAGTAAATTTTCATATTCTATTTCCCTCCTCTAAAGTTAAAACCCTTCCAGTGATTCTGAGTTTCCATCTGATAAGGAAGTTGCTTTGCCCTATCTGGTCTTCCCAAACACCCCATCGACCTCAGAACTTCCCTCCTCTGTCCCTACTCTGTCATTTCCTGGTTTTCTACTATGCCCTTCGGAACCTCTAGTCATTTACAAACTTGAATTTGTCCATCATTTTTTATTCATGGAAATTCTGTTCTTTCACACACTCCTGGATGTCCTATCTAATGCTTCTGGCTCCTTTTCTTAACTCTCTGATTGACACAGTGGTCTAGGAAGAAGAGTAGCCATATTCCTTGTTTCTCACTACCATTTTTGGGTTTCCTACTGCTACCATTATTCAGAAGAATCTCCTCCCTTGAGATTCAGTCTATCTTTCTCTATCACTAAATCTAGAACAAGAACCTTATACTTTATAATCCACTGGTCTCCTGGTCACTGTCCATTCTTTCTAAATGAGTATAGTAATACTTAATTCAGGTACTACTGAGGTTTTTCTTATCTCACAATCCCTGCCATCATACTAAGAATTTGTGTGTGTGTGTGTGTGTGTGTATGTGTGTGTATGTGTTTATTTTCATATACATCATTCCTCCCAAATGTGTTTTGGTCCTAACTACAACTGCCAATACCTCCATCCCTTCTTCTTCTTGTAGGCTATCATGCAAAGTATGGTCTTGGAGTAATTGTAGCCAATTATAGTTAACAAGCTCAACTGTACTTCCACACATTAATCCTTTCTTTGTCCTACTGACATTCATACTGCAGCATTTAATCCTGGGGTGCCACCACCACTCACTTTTTCATCTTCTACTCCATACTGGAAGAGGAAGTCATACAACTATACCAAATAGGTCCATTACAGATTCATGTTATCTAATGTTACATGGGCTCTTATTGTTGATTTATACTCTTTTCATTCTTCTCTAATAATGTTTTGGGGGGAGAGGTGCTGTTTGCAATCACTCATGGGCCTAATCCCACTGCTAACTAACATGGAAGCTTTTATGTGCTCCATTTTCATCTTTGGCCAGCCTGGTGGCCCTCTGATCCCAGGTACTTACCATATTGGTACCATATGTATTGTGAACACACCTGATTGGTTTAGCCCATTCCAGTTTAAACACTGCAAGCTCAAGACATTAACTAGATTCATGCCTTCCAGTAGCAGGCATTACAAAGATTGGCCACCATGCCCAACTTATTGACTCTTTCACAATCCTCAAAGCAGCTGCTCCGAATTTTCTATTTCCCTAAGCCCAACCTCTATCCTCTCAGCAAAAGAATTCTACTCCTCTATGGAGAATATTAAGGGCATATATAAAAACTCCTCTCATCTCCAATACCTCTATATTTTCAGCTATCCTTTATTCCTTTGCTTTCCCTCCACTTGGAAGGTCACTGCCTAGCTCAGACCCTCATCCAGAGGTCTTACACTATTGTGTCACCCAGGCTATTGTAATAGCCTCCTAACTGGTCTCCCCAACTCCAATTTTACCAATCCATCTTCCACATAGCTTCCTAAATAATCTTTCTTAGCTATAACTATGGATATGACACCCTTCTACTAGTATACTTTTAGAGATATCCAATGGAATCCAGGGTTAAATGCGAACTCTTAAGGCTAGAATTCAAGACTCCCCACAGCTAATTCCAACTGGTGGAGTGATCTGCGATGATTCAAGAAAAAGTTCCATATTTGGCGAACTTTGTATGCTAGCCAAAGGAATTCCCATTTTAGTTAGTAGAAGATAGGGTGTCATGGGAAAATTTTGAATGGAGGAGTAACATGAACTGATTTCTGAACCATATTTAATTTGCTAAATTAATATGCCTAGATTCTAGAGAAGATATGTGATTTTATGCATGTCACTTTATCTTCCTGATCTTCAGTCTCCTCATCTTTAACCTGAAGGATCTCAACCAGCCTTTTCAGATCTTTGGAAGAAGTTTTGAAGCCTCTTCCTTTCAAATAAAAGTTTCATAAAAACTTTAGAGTACAGATTTTCATTCTGTCTATAAAGCCCAATAACAGATTTTTAACTGACTGTCCAAATTGACTATGGTCATAACTATCTGGGTGCTCGTTAACTGAAAAATATACTATAATTTTCAGTGGTATTGATAATGAGAATAAGAATAGTTAGCACTTATGTAACACTTTTAAGGTTTGTAAAGTGCTTTACAAATCTAATCCTTACAACAGCATTGAGAGATAGGTGCTATGATTATCCCCATTTTAGAGCAGAGAAAACTGAGGCAATTTAAATGACTTGCCTAAGGTCACATAACTACTAAGTTTCATAAACTGGTATAGAATTCAAGTAAAGGCTTCTTGACTCCATTTTGCCACCTAGTTGCTGGGTCCCTTCACTGCTACTAGTTTAAAGCCTACTTTTTGCTCAACATCCATTCAAAATCACAGTTTACGAGCTCCCCTGCCTCCCACTCCCCAACCATGTTTCTTTTAATAGGCCGATCAGAAAAGACAAATTAAACTGCATAGCCAAATGGATGAAAAGAAAACCCCCCTCCATACCCATGATTATGTGCCCTACTACTATATATTCCTAATACAAACAATCTCTACTTTCCAATCACGGAACCATCCAACCTTTGCCTCTTCACACGACAGGAGATGGGCCTGAGCAAGTTTCAAAGAAGCTTTGCTGGCTCCTAAGTAACCCTTCTTCCTTTTCATCCCAAGTTGGAAAATGGCTTAATCAATCATGGGAAATGGTAAGGAATCTCACTGTGGCTCTCAGAGTAGCCCCGAACTCAAAAGCAGCAAAGCCAATAGTGGGTCATCTTTGGCCATCTGCTCAGTAGCAAAAGCTCCTGCTTCTGCTTTTAGGAGGGATATACTGTGCCAGCTCAAATCCCACCCCCTGCAAGATAACTTTCTCATCCACACCCCGCCCCCCCAACTGCTAGCACTTTCATTCCAAAAAAAGTACACTGATACATTCATACATATATTCTTGTGTTCATATATGTATACACATATGTTGCATATATGTGTACACATGCATATATAAAAATATACAATAATATTATTTACATATTACAATGTAATCCATATTCCATTAGATTCTTGAGGAAAGGGATTGTCTTTTGTCTCTTTTTTAATTCCAGCACTTAGCACCCCTGGCACAAGCAGATACATAATAAATGTTTGTCTTCATTGTATATATATATACAGGTATATAAATACAGTTTCTATATAGACATGTCAACATGTGTATATATACATGTATATACAAATGTAACTTATCTATATATGCATTAACACTGTGCATATGTATGCACATATACACATATGTAATGTTTCTATTATATATGCATGTTGATATGTGGATATATATTTATGTACAAATATACATTGTCTCTCCCCTGTAAGAAATTAAATTCCTTGAGGGTACGGACTATTTGATTTTTGTCTTTGTACCTACTGCACCTTACTCTGGTCTTTAAAAAGGCTTATTGGACCTGGATGAAGATTAGTAGAAGGACCAGTGGAAGTGATGTTATAAATAATAAGACTATAGACCCTGTAGAAATTAAGGAAGTGTTAGACAAAGAGCTTAGGAGAGATACTAGGAATATTGTCCATCAGCAAGCTATTAGCTTGGTAGAGAACTTCAATTATGTAGGCATATGCTGGTGTTTTCTCTCTTCCAGAGGCTGAGCAACCTGAGGTTGTCCACTTTATTCCAGGATGGTTCCTTATAGCTCTTGGCAAGACGGGAGATTATCCTGCCCTGTGCTAGGGCACATAATTCTGTTTTGGAGGGGTTCACATGTCCCTAACCATTATTACAGCAAGATCATATTGTCAACCCAGATCCAAATTGTTTTCTGCCCCTTCTCCTTGCTTCCCTGGACTGTGCCCATTCAGTATTTCTGTTTTCAGTACTTTCCTTCCTCCTTGTGCCTCCATCCTAGATTGATTCACATTTAATCACCTTCTATTCAATACCCTCAAAGTGACTTTGCATCTATTGATATTATTTCCTTTTCTGGTCATGTGTTAGCAATGCTTCCCAAATTAGAATCATATGCAGATGTCATCACTGTACTAGTTTGGGGGAAGTCAAATCCTCTTGCATGACTAGAATGATTACTAAATGGGCCTTAGTTGAACAGTTCCTGTTTCCCCCTACTGGGCTTGACAATTGTTCTCATATTCTCAATTTACCTTATCAGTAAACATCAACTTGAGTAAAATCAGATCCAGAGTTATTGCTCTAATAGGAATTTTTTTTTTTGCTTTCTGGATCATAAAATTTTAACTTATAGAACTTGGGGTTCTCTTTGATGCTGTGTAGCTGACTGTATTGGTAGTTCAAAAAACTATCTGAGTAGTTAAAGCCTCCCGTGAGCACAGTACTGAGTAATTTAGAGCACCTTGGGAGTTGATCTAAAAATATTTCCATCTGGCTCACCTCCACTCCTTGTGGTATATGTTTATATATAAAGCAGAGGCAACATCAAGATTTTTTTTTTTAGTTCCTATGTTCTCTAAAGTGTGGCTTCCCTCCACCAAAGTATTCCTTGTTGCACTGCAAGTCTTTGTTTGGCACACAGCGATATCTCAGTTTTAAATGGAAGTCAACTAAGTGGAACCCTTGGTTAACCAGAATGTCCATATCTGCAATTCAGGAAAAAATAAGCATGCTAATGTTTCTGAGAGCAAACAAAATTAATTCACCTGTTCTGGCTAAGTTGATGACATACTTCCTAGAGCAGGTATATTTGCCAGGAGCTGTCAGGCTCACTGGGCTTCATTCTTTCTTGTATACATTGTGATGATATTGACAGTGATGATGATGTAGTAGCCAGGTGGCTCAAATAGAGAGCTAGATCTGGAGTGAAGAAAAGGCCTAAGTTCAAATACAGTCTTAGATGCTTACTAACTGGCTGACCCTGGCCGAGTCGCAACTTCTATCTGCCTCAGTTTCTGCATCTGAAAAATGGGGATAATAAAAGTACCTGCCTCTTAGAATCATTGTGAGGTTCAGATGAGATAATATCAGTACAACTTAGCATTGTACCCAGTGCCCAGTAGATATGTAATAGGTGCTTGTTGATTTGATTTAAAATCTCTAAGCTATGATCTAATGTTGATTTGAAATAAAATGGTGCTCAAATATAGCTTAACTTTGCCAGTAGATTCAACATCATCCATGTTCCCTACCAAGCCTTTATGCATTTATTTGTGATGTGGTTTTGGGGTGCAGGGTGAGGAGGGTCTATGAGTTAGAATATCCTGACAAAATATATTGCGATTCATTGGCTTTACTATTTTGGTTAAAAACATACTCACTAACTGCCTTGGTAAAAATATATATATTGTGTGTGTGTATACCTCAACTATGCATAATTAATTTCTTCCAAACACTGTTATCTGCAGACCTACAATAATTTCACTTATCTTAGCACTTCAAGGATCGATACTGTTATTGGCGTGGGTGGCTCCTGCCAATGCAGGTTATGACCTATTTTTACACCACACTAGAGAATCTTCATGATTTGCTTTGGCTCAAAAAATTCATCTTTTGATGGTCTGCCTTCTGATGGAGTGCTTATCTAAAATGAGCTAAGCTGATGCTACAGAGGCAGACATTGTTACATGTGATTTGAGGAATTGTGAACATAACTTGGACCTTCACAAGCTTATGCTTCACTGATGAGGCAGGTAGGTGCACAGTGGAGAGAGGAATGGGCTTGGAATGAGGAAGACTCATTTTCATGAGTCCAGCTTCTGACACTTAATAGCTATTAGACTCTGGGCAAGTCACTTAATTCTGTTTGCCTCAGTTTCCTCATCTGTAAAATTAGCTGGAGAAGGAAATGGCAAACTGCTCCAGTATCTCTGACGAGAAAACCCCAAAATGGGGTTATGAAGAGTCGGATACCACTGAAAGGACCAGACAACAGCAATGCTTTACCGACACTGCTTTCAAAGAACCTGGGGTTACCTTCCAGCCGTAAAGAAGCATCATTGTGTGTGGGGAGGAGGGAGATGGGAGGGAAGCTTTTGTTGTACTCATAATATCACATTAGTTACATCAGTGTTGACGGTTTAATAGCCAGTGCTTCCTAGAGGTCTTATAAGATATTCTTCAAATGAATCTGTTTTCTCAGCTACTTCCTTACTCTAAATTCTCCTTCTGTGAGAAGTGGTAGGAGGTGGGGCTGCTTCCTCACTATTAAAATGCCTTTATTACTTCCCAATATTTTTATTTCCACCTAAAGGTATTTTTGTTCTCTTCTTGTTAAAATAAACATCAACAAAAACAATAACCAAATAAAATGAATAAAAATGAATGATAATAAAACAAGGCGTCTTAATTTGGAGGATTTCTAAGGAACAATCCCAATCTGGTTCTGCCCTAGATTTCGAGTTAGAATCTGCACAGTTAAAAAAGATCCTGGAATTCTTAGGCCAAATCTGTGGCCAGACGGGACCTTAGAGATCATCTAGGCTGAAGGTTTTTAACCTTTTTTGTGGGGTTAGGGACCCTTTTGTTAGTCTGGTTAAGGCTATGCACACCTTTTTACAATTTTTAAAAATTATCTTTAGTTTAAAGCTTCAGTTAGAGCTGCGTAAAAATAAAGATGCCTTTTTCCCATAGATTTCCTTAAATATATCCATGGACATCCTTTTACTTCTTTCCTCTCCTCTCTTTCTTCCCTTCCTTGTTCTTTCCCTTCCCTTTCTCTTTTCTCCTATGTTCCCCCAATCATATTCTCCCTATTTTCTCCTCCTCTGTCCTTTTTCCTTCTCTCTAGCCTCTCTCTTCCCCTCCTCTCTCCTTTCAGTCTTTTGCAATCTCAATCACCTCAGAAATTTCAATGTGCTGTTTGCTCCTCCAGAGCTGTTGCACTTAGGTACTATAGATAAAGCACCAGCCCCAGAGTCAGGAGGACCTGAGTTCAAATGATATTTCAGACCATTACTAGCTATGTAACCCTGGGCAAATCACTTAATCTTAAATGCCCCCCTCAAAAAAAAAAAAAGAATTGTTGCTCTCAAGGCTTCTGCTAGCCTTGGTGTCCCAAGCAGCAGAGATTACAGGTATGAACCACCATATCTAGTCCTTGCTTTCATATGAAGAAACTGAGGCCTAAAGATATTAAGTGATTTACCCAAGATCATCCAATCAAATACCCTATGCAAACAATGAATCCTTTCTACAACAGCTTTTAAAAGTGATATTTCAGTCTCTCTCTCAAGACCTATGCTGACAGGGAACTGATGACCTCCCAAGGCAGCCCATCCCATTGTCAGAAGCCCATGATTGTTCAAAAGTTTCCTTCTACTAAACCTCCATGTACCTTCCACCCATTGATTCAAAGCACAGGGACTTTAAAATTACAACTACTTTTCAGAGCTATTCGTAAATGTCACTCTCTAGAATCTGGGTGAAAGAGAAAAGATAGATGAAATATGGTTTTTTTGAGCCCCTGAGAAGCCAATCTCTTGCGATTAGGAAAGTGTCATTAACCTTCTTCAACTTCCCATTCAGCTGTCCATGACTGAGCTTCAAAACCCCGCTTTTTTTTGCTAATGAAGGGCCTGGGTAAGACCTTAAACAGCAGGAACCAAAACTAGATTTAAAAGAACGCTTAAACTTAGTTTTCAAGTCTTTCCTGGAGCTCTTTATTTCCTGCTATTACACAGCCAAGCAGAGGGCCCCCATAGTGATGGAGGAAGGCAAGAAAATCACAGAAGCCATATCTATCTCTCAAAGTTTTGTGTACCTTGAAACAAAATGCCCATCACAAACCAAAAGAACACCAGCATTTTGCTGTTTCCTTATCAATATCATGCTAGGAACTAAGAGAAATTCCTGTGCCATCCAACTGTCTTTTCCTTAAGTGTCTCCTCTTGCATTTGCATTATTATTATTACCAGTTAATAATAGCATTGCATTAATGTTATAATTTTTGATGTTATTTCAGATAATAAGAATTTTAACTCATGTAATGTTTTTAGACTGCACAGCACTTTCATATCTATTATCTCATTTTATTATTACAATAAATCCATTAGGTAGGGCAAGTCTTATCATTCCCTTTTTACAGGTAAGAAAACTAAGGCTCAGAGACATTGAGTGACTTGCCCAAGATCACATAACTAGTAAGTGGAAGATTCAGTATTTAAACCCAAATTTTGTGACACTAAAATCAACACAGTTTTTATTCCTTTCAGAACTCACTAACTAGGTTTGAAGTAGGCAGAATCAGTGGGTATTTATGTGACATGCCTTCAGGGTCCTCAAGAAGCCCTCTCTGATCAAAAGACCAGAGCTGAATAGAAATCTTAACGTTCAAACATAAGGCTCAAGAGGAACATAAAAAGGTAAACATGAGTGAGAAATCATGAGGGACTTTATAAGATTAAACTTTTTGCATTCCTAAATAGCAAGGTGATACATATAACTTCTATTTTATCATCATTAAGGTAATTAGAAAGAGTCTACTTAGAGAGAATATCTGTGAGTCTATTTTGTTTGGATTATGTTAAAGAAAAATGGAAGGGTAAGAAAGAGGATGAACTAAGAGAAAGGGAAATGGAGAGGAATATAGGAGAAAATCATCTTATATAAATGAGCCACTTCAGAAGAGTTTTTAAATAGAGGGGAAAATGGAATGGGTCAAAAAATTCATGAATCTCACTATCATCTAAACTGGTTCAAAGAGGGAAGAATATCTGCATGCACAAACACTCTGGCATAGCAATTCATCTTGCCCAACAAAGAAGTAGGAGGGAAAGAGGCTAAAAGAAAGGAGGAGATGTTAAAACAGATGTTAGATTAAAGGAAGCAATGGTCAGAACAAAACAGACTTTTGAGGAGAAGGAAGGTTAAAAAAAGAGGATAAATAGAAGAGAAGAAGATGGAGGGAAATACACAGAAATCATAACTGTAAATGGGATGAAACCATAAAATAGAAGAGGAGAGCAGAATGGGTTAGAAAACAGAATATAACAATTTGTTGTTTATAGGAGGTATACTTGAAACAGATAAATACATGCATATTTTAAAATTGTTTGTCCTTCATTTTTCAAAGAGGACGATGAGATCAGGAAAATGATGACATGACTTGCAGTTGACTTTGATTTGAGTGAGGGAGGGCTGGGCAAGGTCACTAGCCTCACTTTCTCCTCCAGACCCATCTGGATCCAGTGGTCTGATATTCATCAGGACGACTGGAGATGGCCCAGGATGTGTTTTAAAATGTGGAACTGGAATAGGCAGTATTATGCTTCAGCTGAAGTAAAAAAGGCTGGAGTAGCGATCAGGATCTCAAACCAAAGCAAAAAATGGAGGCTATTAAAAGAGATAATTGGGGAAAACTGCACTTTGCTAAAAGGTGCCACACAAATGAATGCGTGTCAATACTGAACATATATGAACAAAATAGCATAGTGTCCTAATTATTGAAGGAAAAATTAAATTAATTACAGGAGTAAGTAAACAGTTAAGTTATATTAGTAGGGCATCTCAATTTGCTTTTCTCAAACCTAAGTAAATCTAATCATAAAATAAACAAGAAAAAAGGAGATGAATAGAATTTTGGAAAAATTAGATATAACAGATATATGGAGGACACTGAATGTAAACAGAGTAGGGTATATACTATTCAAGTTTCCATGATGTGGTCTATCTTTGGAATGAAACAAACAAAAACCTAGAAAAATGACAAATTAAAATTTCCTTCAGTTAAAAATCAGTATATAAATCCTGAAAATCAAAGGAGAGATTAATAAAACAGAAAGTTTAAAAAAATCCTAAAAATTCATTTTGTACAAAAAAAAAATTAAAAACCATTGGCTAATTAGATTTTTTTAAAAGAAAGAAGAAAACCAAATTACCAGTCTCAAAAATTAAAAGGCTGAATGAACAACCAATTAAAATGAAATTAAAGCAATTATTAGGAGCTACTTTGTTCAATTATATAGCAATAAAACTGACAATGTAAATGAAATTGATGAATATTGACAAACAATATAAATAGCCCAGATAAACAGAAGAGAAAACAGAATACTTAAATAGCCCTATCCAAAAAAAAAAAAAAGGAAAGGAAAAAGAAAGTAAGATATTGAACAAATCATAAATGAGCACCTAGGGGAAGGTAGGGGACCAGCATCAGATGTATTTACAAGCAAATTCTACCAAATGTTTGAAAAACAATTAATTCCAAAATTATACAAACTGTTGGGAAGTACATTATTAAGAAGCCTACCAAATTCCATCTTTGACATAAACATGATTTTGATACCAGGGAAAGTAAAAAAATAGAAAAAGAAAATTACAGGCTAATTACCTTAATGGATAGTAATGCAATTAAAAATACTAGCAAAGAGATTACAGAAATATTTCACAAATATTATTCACTATGAATAGGTTGGGTTTATACCAGGAATGCAGGGCTGGTTCAATTTTGGAAAATGATAAACAAAATTGACCGTATTAATAACAACATCAACAAAAATTGTATGTTTGTATCGACAGATTCCTAAAAACCTTTTAACAAAATACACCCTTTATTTAAATTAAAAACACTACAAAACATAGGAATAAATTGAGCTTCTCTTAAAATAAGATGTATCTCTCTAGAAGCAAGAGAAAGCATTATCCGGAAGGCTTCTAGCCTTCCCATTAAGATCAGGGGTAATACAAAGATGTCTCTCATCACTGTTAGTATTCAATGTTTTACTAAAAATACAAGCTACAACAATAAATCAAGATAAGGAAATGAAAGGAAAAAGCAGAGGCAACAAGGAAATAAAACCATCACTTTGCAGATGATATGGTATACTTAGAGAACCCTAGGGAGTCAACTAAAAAAATTAGTCAAAGCAATGAATTGCAAGTTATAAATTAAACCCACAGAAATCAAAAGCTTTTCTGTATATTACCAACAAAACTGAGGACAAAGAGATAGAAAGAGAAATACCACTTAAAATAACTGTAGACAGCATAAAATATTCGGGAGTCTACTTGCTACACACACAGGAGCTATATGAACACAATTACAAAATACTCTTCATACAAATAAAGAAAGATCTAAATAACTGGAGAAATATTAATTGCTCATATGTAGGCTTAGCCAATATAATAAAAAAGAAACACAATATTACCTAAAATAATCTATTTATTCAATGTCATACCAATAAAATTGCCAAAGAATTTCTTTATAGCTAGTGCTAGAAAGTAATAACAAAATTCAACTGTAGGAACAAAAGATCAAAACTATCAAGGGGATCAATGAAAAAAAAATGTGAAGGAAGGGAGCCCAAGAGAACCACATCTCAAACTATATTACAAAGCAGTGATTATGAAAACAATTGGTACTGGATAAGAAATAGTGATTGATAAACGGAATAGATTAGGTACATAGTGTATAGAAGTAAATGAGCACATAACCTAGAGTTTGATAAATCCAAGATCTCAGTTCACTGAGCAAGAAATCATTATTTTGACAAAATTTTTTAGGAAAATTGATAAGTAGGCTGGGACAAAGTAAGAATAGACCAACATCTCATACCACATACAAAGATAAGCTAGAAATGGACAACTGATTTAGAAATAAAGGTTGATACCATAATCAAATCAGGAGAACATATGGAAGAAAAGTGTCAGATGTATGCAGAGGGGAAGAATTCATGACCAAACAATAGTATTGGTTCAGAGAAGGTAAAATGGATAAAACTGATTTACATAAAATTAAAGGTTTTTTTTTTACAATTTTTTTTTTTACAAATTTTTACAAATTACAAAACCAATGCAGCCAAAACTAGAAGAAAAGGAGGAAACTAGGGAGGGAGGAGAGGATTACAGTAAGATTTTTGATAAAGTTCTTATTTCTCAAATGCATAAAGAAATTAACCAAATTTATTTTTTAAATAGCCATTCTATTTATAAATGGTCAAAAAATATGAACACGCAGCTTTCAGAGGAAGAAATAAAAACTATCAATAGTCATATAAAATATTCTAAATCAATAATGATTAGAAAAATGAAAACTGAAATTGTTCTGAAGTATTACCTTATACCCATCAGATTGACAAAGATGACAGAAAAGGAAAATGACAAATGCTGGAAGGAATGTGAGAAAAAAAGAATATAGTAATGCACAATTGGTGAAGATATAAATTGATCCAACCATGCTGGAGAAAAATTTGGAACTATGCCCAAAAAGCTTTGAAAATGTACATGCCCTTTGACCCAGCAAGACTGCTACTAGGTCTGTAAACCAAGGAGATCAAAGAAAAAGGATAAGGATTCATATTACAAAAATATAGCAGTTCTTTTTGTGGTGGCAAAGAATTGGAAACTAAGGAGGTACAAGTTAGGGAATGGTTAAACAAGTTGTAGCATAGAAATGTGATGGAATACTATTATGCTGTAAGAAATTACAAAGGAAAGATTTCAGAAAAACCTGGGCAGACCTACATGAATTGATGCAAAGTGAAATGAGCAGAACAAGGAAAACAATCTATATGGTAACAGCAATATTGTAAAGATAATCAAATGTGACAGACTTGGTAATTCTGATCAATATAATGACCTATCACAGTTCCAAAGGACTCATAATAAAAAATGATATCCACCTCCAGAAAGGGAAGTGATGGATTCAGAGAATGAATTAATGCATATTTTTTTCCTTCATTTTTCTTGGAGTTTTGAGGGGAACACAGCTAATGCAGAAATATGTTTTTCATGACTTTCTATGTATAATGGATATAATATTTCTTATCTTTTAAATGGGGGGAGGACTGGAGAGAGGAAGAGGATTTGGAACTGAAAATAAAAATAAAATTTTAAAAAACCTTGTGAAAATTTATGCATCAGAAATATACAAAGGATACAAGTCTGGGCTTGATTTGTTGTTGTTGAGTTCTAGACTTAAGAAGTTAAGGAAAAAATGTTAATAATGTAGATTAAACCTAATCTTGTGCCGTATATGCACCATATGCACCACTCCAGCTAGTTATTAATCATTTACCAACACGTTCTTTGTGATATTGCATGACAAAGAGATGAACATGGCATGGCATGGAAGGATAGAAGTGTAAAGAGAGAGAAGTCTTGCCAGTCAGAAAATAATCCACTCACTTCAAAGTTTTGTCTCAGACCAGCCCTACAAAAATTGGTAATAAAAATGTTTACTTGTAACTTTTTCTGTCTGTTCCTTTGTGAAAGAATACGCCAAATAGAAAATGAATTCCATTTGTTTTTACAAACTTGAGTAAGATGAGAGATTAGGTAAGAAGTGAAAATTATCTTTGCTTTTAATTTAAAAACATGAAAGTATCATGATATTCCATGGGATGAGAGTAGAAGGCTAGACTAACTTGCCAAGATTCTTCTACTCTTACTTATCCTGAACAATTAAACAGCTGTCATATTGTTGTTGTTTTACCAAAAATGGCTAAACTTTTAAAGTGAAATATACCGTATTTTTTTAAATTATGTATTTTGACATTGTGGTGTCTACTGTGTATAGAGCTATATTAAAGGAGAGTCATGTAGTAAAAAAAAAATAGGGTACATAAAATCAGTAGCTGTATTTGAATCCCAAGTCTACTACTTATCAGCAATATCAGAGACAGAATTTGAAGCCAGTTCATATAGATTTCCTGTTGATCATTCTAGCTACTATGCCATGGTACCTTTTATCTTGGAGTTAAGAGATCTGAATTTGAGTCCACTCCTAGAAACTTAGCCGCTGTGTTACCATGAATATGTTTCTTTTAACTTTTCTGAACCCCATTGTCCTTGTCTATAAAATAGTTATGAAAATAACTGATATTTATAGAGGACTTTAAGGTTTACAAAATAATTTTCTCACAACAACCCTATGAGGGTTGTAGTGATTGTTTTATTTTAAGGTTTTGGGGACTTTAGAGATGATAGAGCAGTGATTATCATCAAGCAGGTCTGAAGCAAAATCGACTAAATCTATTTTGAAAGGGCACTGGATTTTAAGTCAAAGGTCCTGGGTTTAAAACTTGGCTGTGCCATTTATTACCTTTAGTGAATCACTTCACCTTTTGGAGCCTGTTTCTTAGAAGACCTGCCAGTTCTCAATCTATACTCCTTTGTTCCTATAATTTTTTAATCAGCTTATGAGAAAACTTTATTTTATAAGCTATCTGTGACAAATTTTAAATCTTAGAGAAAATTAATAACTTCCATTTATATAACACTTTATGTTTGACAAAGATCTTTTCTCAAAACATCTCTGTGTGATAGGTATAAAAAATTCCATTTTTTTTCCCCAAGGAGGGAACAGAGGCTTGAAGAAATAAGTGGACTTGGTTGCAATTACACAGCTAAATAGTATCAGAGTCAGGATTTGAACCCAGGTCCTTTGACTTCACCTTCAGTACTCTTTCCACTCTACCACCCATTGTCAGTAAACTATGTTTACCATCACAGTTTGGTTGATTATTGGGTAATACCAGATGTTGAGAGGTTGTAGATTAATCACATCAGCTGGGAGGAGATAGGAGATGAAGGTAAATCTGACAAAACAAAACACTATATGAATTGTATGGATTTTTTTTTTAATGATCTGCTATTTTGGAAAATCCATGGTACTCTATTAGTGAGGATTATCCAGGACTGATTGTATCCTAAAGTTGAATTTACTCTTTCTAAACCAATGATTCTGATCCTAATCTCTCTCTCTCTCTCTCTCTCTCTCTCTCTCTCTCTCTCTCTCTCTCTCTCTCTCTCTCTCTCTCTCTCTCTCTCTCTCTCTCTCTCTCTCTCTCTCTCTCCTTCTCTCTCCCTCCCTCGCTCCCTCTCTGTCTCTGTCTCTCTCTCTTTTTCTCTCTCCCTCCCTCTCTCTCTCTCTCTCCTCTCTCCCTCCCTCCCTCTCTCTCTCTCTTTCTCTCACTTTCCTTGGCTCCCTCCCTCCCTTCCCTTCCTCTCTGTCTCTCGTCTTTAATTAACAGGTGTACTGTAGATGCCCGGGTCACAAGGGTAGCCTGGCTAAACCGCAGCACGATCCTCTATGCTGGAAATGACAAGTGGTCCATAGACCCCCGTGTGGTCATTGTGGCCAACACTAAAACCCAGTACAGCATCATGATCCAAGATGTGGATGTGTATGATGAGGGCCCATACACCTGCTCTGTACAGACAGACAATCATCCGAAAACCTCAAGGGTCCACCTCATAGTACAAGGTAAGTTTCAGCATCATCCAGAGACTATTATATAAGTGCTTGGCTATCACTGCTGATGCATGGGTAGAGGAGATTAATACTCTTACTACTGCTGTTACATAGAGAAAGGAAAATTCTTTCTCTACAAATGTCCAGGAAATCCAAGCCCTAAAACCTTGGTCTAGAATTCCTACCTTCCATCCCATCAAAGGATAATGAGCCAAGTATTTCTACTTGGTCTCTATTCTTGCCTTCATGTCAGATTAACAGACTGTCAAGTTGTCTATTTATATTTTCAGTCCTTGTATCCTCATAAACCAGGTCACTGACAAATGCCATTTGGGTTCCCAGTGTATGCAAGACTTTGTTATGTGCTTGAAAGTATGTATTAAAGGACAAATATGCTCCTTACTTTGAAGAAGTTTCCATGATGTGGTCTATTGTAAAGTACCAATAATCTAGATTAATCAAAGTTGTGCTTTATAGAGAATGCCTTGACGCTGCTATCTGTATAGTAGGTCCACTAGCTATCAGAGTTCATAAAAACATTCTCTTCCACTCTCCAGAGAAAGGCTAACCCCATGACAGATATCAGTTTTAACTACTTTCTGTTCTATTCTTGGGATCAATCTTAGATCTAAGAAGGAAAGGAGCTAATAAATCCATATTCATCCATCCTTTTTTTCATAAGGCTAAATTAATTTTAAATAGTACAATTGTTTTTGTTCAGTCATGTCTGATTCTTCATGACCCCATGGACAAAAAACCATGAGATTTTCACAGCAAAGATACTGAAGTAGTTTGCCATTTCCTTTTCCAGTGGACTAAGGAAAAGACAGGTTATGTGACTTGCCCAAGGTCATATAACTAGTGTCTGAGGCCAAATTTGAACTCACGTCTTCCTGACACCAGGCTCTGTGCACTGAGTCACTCTGCTGTCTTCTAAAAAATGATATGCACATATATCTACTTTCAAATTTAAGAGTGCTTTTGCAAAAACAATAATAATAAAGAAGTACCCTCCAGGGATCCTGTGTCAGATCACAATGTTAAGGGTTTGATGCCCAGACAAATTGTGGATATGATGCTTGAGAACTGGACAAAGGAAGACTGCACCTAGGATAGTTACTCTTTTTAAAATTTAAGCTTGTTTTTTTATAAATCATATTTGTATCAGCAGTTTTGCCTCCTAGGCTCCTGATTGATTCAAGAATCTCCTAATGATTATGTGCCATGATAATTAGTTGGCTGTTTTTGTTTCCAAGTTCCTAATTATGCCTAGAATTAGGAAGATCCCTGTAAAAAATTCTCACCCTTAGATACTTACTGGCTCTATGATCTTGGCAAAGTCACTCAATCTTTCTGTGCCTTAGTTACCTCATTTGTAAAATAAGGCGGTTAGACTCAGTGGCCTCTAAGGTCCCTTTAGAGGTCCATAAGGTACTCTAAGGTCCATCTTTCCTGTTGATGCTATGCTCCAGGGAATCTTTAAAATATCTATTCTGGCATGTTTATCTTTCTTACTGCATCATTCCAATATATTCTTTATAGTACTCATCTTTCCACAAACCCTAAAACATACTGTATAGCAGCAGCTTAGGTACTCTGCTTTCATACAATCTCTTCATAATCTCAACCTAGAGAAACACCATGATAAACATTCGTTCAGTGTTACTAGATTATTTTCTTCTCTACTGGGGGAAAAAGTTGTGATTTCAGCAGTGTGGGTATTTTCTCTACTGGTGCAAATTATAGACCTCTCTGCCTTAATATATGGTCTTCATAAGTTGGTCTGGCCAAAAATATTCCTTGGTACCTGTAGCCCAACTTTCTGGTGATGACTCCCTTCAATCATAGCTAGGTTGATCCAGTTACCTGTTAATATATAATCCATTTCTTTGATTCTTTAAATTGTTGAAGCTTGTTAAGATCTAATAAAATTCAAATGCCAAAGGTATAGATTTCAAGAACAATGGATCAACTTCCAAGACATGGGGAGAAATGGGAGTAGGCATTTTATGAAAATCAGGACTGCTTGCCTCAATGGCTATAAAGATAAACTAATGGTACACGATGCACCTTCTCAGAAAATGAGAGAAGTACTCGGTAAAGACAGCTATTTAGAATAGGTTGCCATGTCTCTTAGAAGTTTCTGGAAAGTACAAAAAACAAGGTTGTCTGAGTTTTCACTGCCCCACCTGCCACCTGGGCTCTGCTCCAAAGAAACTGAAAATTCTCAGCATTGGAAGTGACGTGTCAATGGCACCTCAGTGGCCTTGACAGCAAAGTTATCTTCAAATTCAGAAAATGTGGCACTGAAATAAAAAGAACTGTCAGGCACCATACAGGAACAGGCTCAAATGGAACAAGGCCATCACTTTTCAGAAATAAGATGGATCATGTAAGCGCGTCAAAGTCAATATGGGCCACAATATGGGCCACTTATGAAGCTTAAGTGAATGATGTTCTTTGTTGTGCTGTTCAAGAAATATTTGGGGTTGGGAAATGGGAGAACAGGCATCTCCCTGAGGAATGTCAAGTATTTGGGCCAGAGACTAGCTCACAAGAAAGGTAAATGGATAATGATGGAGTTCTTTCTTAAAATGTCTTTCTTAAAATGTTCACAGTCTCCTGGGTTCAAGTCAATGGATCCTTATAACCTGAGCATGTTCGAGGTATTCTGTGTCAGAGTAAAGTAGCACTTATAAAAGGCAACATAAGGAAGGCCACTGGGAACTTTTTGCAGACCAACCTGTCACCTCTCGCACACCACTTTTGAGAGGTTAGAGGAAGGAGACCCAAGAAGGCTGAACTGTGGACTCTTTTGACTGACAAAGGGTAACTTATTCTTTCATTGGAAACCAATTGGATTTCCAGTGGTTGGAAGCAAAGAGACCCCACCGCTCAATTAGAAAGGAACTTGAGAGCACTGTTTCTTCACAACGGCTATCGGCTTTTGTCCAGTCTATAGATTAATTTTTCAGAGTTAGTGTTAGTTCAGGTTAGATAAAGATAATGAAACTTTCCTAATCCTCTTAAAGAAGATTTATCTGACTGAGTAGAAAGCTTTTGGAATACAATAAGGCATGTATAAAACTGGGGCCTAATCTTTCCTTTAATTTCAAACTGCTGATGGGTATTGATTTTTCAATGAGAAAAACTGAAAAATTTCCGAGCTGTGACTTGTCTGTTTAAAAAACCTCATGTTTATCTTCTGTACACGTGGGAACATCAGTATCTCCTTACCTCAGCCAACTGGCTATCTTCAGAAGAGGGAGAAAAGCCCAAGGTTGTCACCTACTCTGTTATTCTCTGTTCCTGTAATATGTGTATCTGAGAGATGCTTTTTCTCCAACCTCAGAATTTGTCCTTCTCTGTTTTGTGAGGTGTTTGGGGTTTTGTTTGTTTGTTTGTTTGGCCACATATCTGATAGAAAAATTTTCAGGTCCTTTTTCAGTGAGAGAAAAGGATGATTTTATTGAAGTGTGGCTATTACTAAAAAGTCTCTCCAAATACTTACTCATCTATTTAGCAAGCATCTATTAAATGTTTATTGAATGCATACATAACATTATATTCAGTTTCTATAGGAAAAAGTAAGAAAATGGAGGACATTCTTCTTGCCTCCTTGAAATTCCCAATGTAGCTGGGAAGATAATACATAACATGCAAATACACAGGGGCTAAAGAATAGGTCCAAAACAGGCAGAAACATGTATGTGATTGTGGTGTGAACTACGCACTTAAGTGCTTAGGACTCTGAAAATCAAAGGACAGATTAGAGAATCAAGGAATTATTCTAGGTAGTATTTTTTTTTCAAAATTTTATTTTACACTCAAATGCTATTCTCTACAGAATAGAGAAAAGAAACAAAAACATAATACACTTAAATACTGGAACTTAAATACAAACAGAATGAAACAAAAAGCATTTTATGTGCATAGCAGAACATAAGAGAAGATTCGGAATATGATATAGGTACAATATAGGTAGATTTTAAAAGATTATTTTTATTTTTTTATAGCACTTACATTCCTGGGCATATTGCTTTCTCCTCCCTTGTTCAGTGAACCATACTGTAACAAAGAATAAAAAAGGAAAAGAAAAAAAATAGGTGTGAAAAGCTAACCAACGTTTTAATCAAGTCTGACAGCATGAACTGTTCCATACCCAAAGTCCCCCACATATTTAAAGGAGGAAAGAGGTATATTTTTTCAACTCTTTGGGGTCAAGCTTGGTCACTATATAATTCAACAGTATTCTTCTCTTACTCCCTCCATTTTCATTATTCTAGGCAGACTGTATTTTGTTTTCCTGATCCTGACTATTTCACTCTGAATCAGTTCCCGGTTTTCCCTTAATGTTGTTCTCTGAATTCTTCGTATTTACATTCCTTAAAGTATATGAATATTTCATTACATTCGTGTACCACAATCTGTTTGTTTCTAGTTCTTTGCTACCACAAAAAGTGTTGCAATCTATCTTTTCCTTTCTTTCTTTGAGTGACTTTCACAATATGTCTCACAGTGGGAACTCTGGTTCAAAGGGTATGGGCATAGTAGTTATGTCAAAGGTCAAAGTTGGAAGAGCTGGTTCAGATTTGAAAGAATTCAATCAGACCTTCTCTTTAGCCAAAGGGAGCTTTATTAATGCAAAAGCATGCAGTCTTGAGACTTAGCAAGGAACTAAACAAAGGCAATGATATAGGAAAAGGACCAGACTTACATACACAGAAAGATACACAGCCTGTTGGATGATGATGATGTAATTTTAAGGTTTCTGCGGGAGTTGGAGATTTAGGGACCAGGTAAGTAAAAACAAGATGAGGAAGGTGGTTGTTTGCAAGACAAGGAAATATTGTCATTACACAGCATGAGGAAGACAGGTTGAGGAACACAGGCTAAGGGGAACAAAATCAATTCTTTTGAGACAAATTGCATGGTATTTTGAGATAAAGGGGAAGGGGCGCTAAAGCACCCTCAAGTTACAGGATGGGCTAAGAATAAGCCTCAAACCCCCTCAGAGTTTTGGGGAAAAGTAACCTTTACTATTAACCCTTAGGGCACCTTTGTATCCACATCAGTTATGTGTTAGCTTAATTATAAGTTGTTTTCCTTAATGATCTAACCAATTTACAACTCTACCAAGAACGTATATGTACATCTTTTTACCCTGTACAACACTGACTCTTCATCTCTTCTGTTATCTTTACTAACTTTATGGATATGAGAGAAAATATCAGTTACTTTCATGGATATCTCTCTTATTATTAGTGGTTTAGAGCAATCCTCATTATAATTGTTTTCATTCCTTCTTTTGAAAAACAATTACTCCTATTTTTAACCACTTGCCCATTGGGGAATGATACTTAGTCTTATATAGTTGTGTTTATTCCTTATATAGCTTGGAAATCAGAATAAAAAACAAAACAAAACTAAACTAACCAAATAATAGTTTGTAAAAGATACTGGAAACGAGGGAAATTGGGAGTCACAGTGACCAGCCAAGATGATATTTCAGTCACTCAAAAATTAGACTGTTATAATGTGAGCTAGGTATACAGTTTTGAAACAACAACAACAAAACAAAAATAGTCACATCTAGGAGGTATTACAGTGGAAGACTTACACACGACAATCTTAAGGAAAGAGATATTTATAACACTCAGGTTGCTAATAAGTATTTGATTGAATTTGTTTAACTGAGAATATATGGTAGTCCCAATAATTTCTAAGAGAAAGACAAGTATCAAAGAGAAGATGATTACGCTGGTTTTAGGCATGTTGAATTTGAAGTGACTAATGAAAATCTGCAGTGGGTGGCTGGACATGACTGGTAAGGAGGTTAAAATTAAACACTGTAAGTATATAATTGAAAATTATCATAATTGAGATAATATTTATTAATAGTAATAAACTCATATCATAGTGCTTTAAACCATAAATGTGGGTGAACTTTTAGGGATTGAGCATAAGGAGATAAGAGCAGAGGGTCTTGAATCAACCTCTGGGAATGTCCATTGTTGGTGGTAGGAGGGAGAAATTAGATAAAGAAACAGAAACAACTAAGTAGACAGGGAAATAATCATGGAAAAGGGCAAGGGAAGAAATCAGAAGCATATCCAAAAAGTTCTTGCAAAAAAGTTTCAGGACATAGTTGATCAATAGCCATAAATTATTATGTAGATGGATGAGGGTAAGAACTAAAATGAAATCTTAGAGAAAGTAGTTTCAGTGAAGTAAAGGTACTGTGAACCAGACAGCAGAGGGTTAAGAAAGGAATAAGTGATTTAAAAAAAAAAAGGACAATATTCTTGGCATAGAAATTTAGCTGTGAAAATCAGAGATCGGAATAGTAGTTCAACTACTAATAGTTAACCAAGGCCTACTTACTCAGAAACCTCTTCTCGTAACAGTGACTGAAGTGATGAGCTGTTCAACAACTATTGTTTCTCTCCTACCTATCCCCAGTGAAATGATTGTCACTGTATATTTCTTGTATAACAGGAATGGTTGACAGAGAACGTCTGCCCATCAGCCTCCCTTCATGTATCATGAGATTTTTTTCACCCATTTTAAGATCCCAAACTGTGCAGAATTACTCTTTTGTTTCTCTCTACTGTGTTCTATGTGACATCATGCTTGACACAGCAACCAACATAAGATGTTTTTAGGAACCTTCAGACCAAAGTGCCGTAGTTTGTTATACAATAAATAAGTCCTGAATATCTACACGGTGCATGGAAAGCTAGGTGGTAGAGTAGATAGACTATTGGGCCTGAAGTCAGGAAGACTCATTTTCCTGAGTTCAAACCTGGCCTCAGATACTTATTAGCTATGAACCTGGGCAAGTCACTTAACCATGTTTGTCTCAGTCTCCTCATTTTTAAGATAAGTTGCAGAAGGAAGTGGCAAACCATGCCAGTATCTTTGCCAAGAAAATCTCAAATGGGGTCATGAGGAGTCAGACATAACTGAAAAAACTGAACCACAACAACAAATCCACAGGGTGCAGAATTCCAGTTCTGAATGGTTTTGACCTCCAGGAACTCACAATAGGAGATTTTAACGTTTATCGACTAAACAAGTACAATACTTAAATTTTTTTTTTTGTCTGTCTATTGGTGTGTGTGTGTGGGGGTAATCTGGACTAGTGATTTCATTGGTATAGTGAACTCCCAGGAAGGAGACTGTCTTTACCAACAGTGTTTGAAAGTTGCCTGGAAGACACTAAAAGATTAAATAATTGGCTGAGATCATTCAGTCAGTACATGTCAGAAGCAGGCACCGAATACAGGTTCTCCTGACTCTGGAAGCAGCTATCTACTCATTAGACAACACTGTCTCTAGATGTGATGTCCTTCTTAGTGCAGCTTTACTAGACTTTTTGGATACCCTATGTATGAAGGAAATGTGAATATCTATTGAAAGGGATAAGAGCATAAGATGAGTCAAAGTTTTGTAGGTGATAAGTAATTGTGTAAAGCATTAACAAGGGCATGCTTCTTGCAGACAATGGGCCTTAAACCTAGATTAAAGAGATATAGCAGTGCTAGGAAAGGGCTCTTTGGAGAGGCCATCCAAATTTCAAAGAAATTTCTCCTCTAGATCAATAGGAGCTTTTCAGATTTTCTTTTTTACCTTCTCCTGTTGGTTACTGTAGTTTGTGGCAAAGGTAGAGAGAGAAATGTAGGACACAGACCAAGAAAGAAAAATAGATGATGGGGGTAGGAAAAATACAGCTGGAAACTGCAAGAGAGAAGGGGGGAGGGAGGAATAGTGAGAGAGTATAACAGAGAAAGAGACTACAAGAGAGAGGCAGAGAAGAGGATAATTAATTTACTCCTAAACTAAACCCTCTGGGGATGTGCATTTCAAATGATACCATTTTATCCAATGTAACTACTGAAAATTCAAAGGCCCTTAGAGAATCCAAAAACTAAAGAAAGGACTTCTACATTAAATCCATCCTATGGTTTCTAAGAGTGATTAGCATATTGGTATATTTAAATTTCACAGTGCTTTAAGAAGTGGCCAAATTCTCTTGCACATTGGGCTTTAATGTTTATAAAGCACTTTCCTCACAATCCTGGGAGGTAGCTGCATGAAATCATTATTTTACCTTTACAGGTGGTGATTATTCTGTCCCTTAAGAGTTTTGTGTTTTGTTTTTTTGCTATTACCTTTACTCTCGATTTTATATAGAGACTACATTGTTGTCTTTTGCCTTTATTGGGGGGCTTTTAAGGAAGAAGTCTTATAAATTGTCTGTGATTTTTAAAAATACAAAAGAATCTGAGACTAGGAGAAATTATATAGCTTATCCAAGGTGATACAGTAATTAGATATTAAGGTTAGGTTCTGAATCTGTTATCTCCTGACTCCTGGTTCAGTCCTCTACTATGTCAGTGCTAGAAGTGATACATTCCTAGCTACTTCTTTATAATGTCTATAAGATTCAGAAATCCATTCCATACTTTGTAAATCTTTGTGCTAGAAAAGTAGGATGATTGCCAAACCTGCTGATTGTTCTCTTAGTCTCAAATCTCACCCTATTCCATTGCATTCTTTATTCAGCTGTCAAATTAGTCTTCATGAAATGCAAGTCTAACCGAATCACCCTTACTTATTCAATAAAGTCCAGTGGCTCCCTATCACCTCCAGCATCAAACACATTATATTCTGTTTGACGTTTAAAGCCCTTCATACCCTGGCCTCTTCCTACTTTTGTAGACTTATACTTTTCTTATGTCCATGTAGTCTACTATCTTGGGACGCTCCATTTCCCAGCTCCAAATCCCAATGTCTCACCCCATAGAGTTTGTCTTTTATACCTGAAATTCCCTCCCTCATCCTCTCTGCTTCATAGCTTCCTTGATTTTCTCAAGTCCTAATTTCTTCAAAAAGTCTTTCTCAGTTCTCCTTAATGTTACTGGTTGTTTTTTTTTTTCCCCTCTGAGGCTACCCTTATTTTACCTGTATAGATCTTTTGTACAGATGTGTGCGTTCTCCCTTATTGTTCTATAAGCTCCTTGAGAGCAGAGCCTGTTTTTTGCCTTTTTTTTTGTCCCCAGAATCTAACAGAATTTCTGGAAAGTAGTAGGCACTTAATAAATGCTAATGATTTTTAAACAAATAAGTATGTTCCAGCTAAATATTCCTTCAGAGTTGGCTTTCACTTGGAGGAAGTTAGGAAGAATCAGAGCTTTAATTAAAAGTTATATTTTTATTGCTACTATTTACTAATCTAATCTGCTAACCAGATTGTAAATGCAAGCCATTTTATGACTCTGAATACATATATACAAAATATAGGTGGAAAAGTACATAGATGTTCTATATAGCAATAATCAAACTGATATGAGATCTCATTAATTTGGAAACCCTCTCCAATGAAGCATATTATAATTCATCCATATCTTCTCAAATATGAAACTCAGTAAATGTCTTCCCTTAAATTAACAAGAAAGACCCTATCCAATGCCTTGGATATATAGAATCAAAGAATGTAACATCTGTAACACTGGTGTAGTTAAAAGTTGGACAAGGATTCAGAAGACTGGGCTCAAATCCCAGATCTAACCATATGCAAATCTTATTTGAACTGACTTTCTACTAGATCAAAAGCTATAAAAAGGATTGTCAATCACTCATATGCACATGCATATTTATATAGGGAGGGAGGTACAGATATATATGGATATACACACAAACCAACATATTTGTGTGTTTGCGTGTATGTAAGATATCAAAGACTTGACCAATGATTTCACTTGTACAGAGTACTTCCCTAGGTGAGGAAATTCCCTCTTTTAATTCAAGTTGGCACCTTTTCTTCAGCTTAAATTCATAAACTTGCCTGGACCACTGAGAAGTGAAAGAACTTGTTCAGAGTGACAAAGCCAATACTTAGCGGAGGGAGATAAGAATTGAGGTCATCTTGGTTTTGAAAATAGCTATTGCATGCTGCCTCATCCAATTATCTACATCTACACTGGCAATGATAGTGATATTGATATATAGCTATAAAGAAAGAACTAGAGGTAGGTAGGTAGATAGCTTAGGTAGATACAGATATAGATGGATGGGTAGATAGATAGATTGATTGATAGATTGAAGATAGATAGATAGATACCAATGTTTTGTAATCTCCTTTATCTTTATTGGTCTAGCATAGAGACAGATGAGATGAGACTTCCAGGTAGGTCAAGATTCATAGGTTAGGAAATTTAAGATCCTAGAGTATACAGCAAAAATTAACTAGTGGTTCCAAGAGAACCATAGAACCTCAGATACAGAAAGGAGCTCAAAGACCTTTTGACCTAATACATTCTTGAAACAAGAATTCTCTCTACCACCTACCTAATCTCCAAACCTTGTATGTCAACCTCTTAAGAGAACAATATTTTTCTCAGGCAGCTCATTCCACTTTGGGATAATTAAGATTGTTAGGTAGCTGTCCTTAAATCAAACTGACGTTTTCATCTCTGCAACTTCATTCCTTCTCAAGCTACCCTTTGGGACCAAGCTTAACTCATCTCCTACAGAGGTGTTACTAGGGTAGAGTGACTCAGTCCTTCCTCAGGACACTGATAAGACTTGTAGACTTTCAACAGCATACCTGACAAGCACTCACATAACCAAAATGCTTAAGATGTCACCTTCTGTATCCTCCTTACCCTCAATGGCTACACTTCAAATCAATGTCTTCCTTAGTGTAAGGGAAGCAATCATACACATTCCAAGGGTTCCTGCCCTCTTCCTCTTCACTTGAATTAGAGACATATTTTGAATCATTTCCTTTTAACAGCTAGGACAGCTATACTGAATACTGAATAGAGTCAGGAAGACGTAAATTTGAATCCTGACTCACATACTTTAGTAGCTATATGACTCTAGGCTAGTCATTAATTCTGCCTCAGTTTTCACACATGTAAAATAGGAATGATAGCAGCACTATTTTCACAGAGCTGTTGTGGGGAGCAAATGAGATATATATACAAAGTGTTTTTAAAAACCTTAAAGCATTCTATAATAACTAGCTACAAACAGACTTTTCATTATTGTTATAGTTAGCTCTTGTATAATAATGATATAATAATTTTTGTTATTATTATAATTAGCCCTTCTATGATAAGTAGGCCTCCATGTACTTAGAGAATGGTCTGGCTTTTCCTATTGGAGTTCAGACCCAGGCTGCCTGGGTGTTGGGCCAGTCATAGAATGCCTCATGCAGGTCTGGCCTGATTTTCTGCCTCTGATGGGGAGGAGGCAGGACTCTTCCTGACTGAAGGCCCAGTGCTCTAGCCACTGTGCCACCTAGTTGTATGATATATAAATATATTATACCGTTCTATTGTTGTTATTAATAATAAAAAAATTATTATTACATGGTAACTACCAGCTTCATATCTAACCTCCTGCTCCCTGACTTCAGATATTCCTCTATCAGGAGGCGGGCAGTATGCCTCATCATCAGTTATCTGTGCCCATGGTTGGAATTTACATTTATCAGAGTTTTTTAGTCTTTTCAATTTATTTTCCCTTATATTATTGTTGTTTTATTACATTAATGGAATGTTGTTTGAACTATGAACTGGTCCAGAAATTCTTCTAAGTAATTTGGAACTATCCCCCAGAAATTATTAAACGCTTATCTAAACTTCTTTGACCCTGTGATACCAATATTGGACTTATAGCCCAAAGAAAGTGGTAAAGGACCCATATGTACAAGAATATTTCTGGTTTTTCAGTGTCAAAGAATTGGAAACTTAATTGGAGAATGGCTAAATAAGTTATGGTGTATCAATGTGACAGAATACTAGTGTGCTCTAAAAAATGATGAAAGGACTGTTTTCAGAGAAACCCAGGAAGATTAGCTTGAACTGATGCAGTGAAGTTACTACAATTAGAAGAAAAGAAAATTATTCAAAGACAAGAATATTATAATGATAAACAACTTTGAAGGATATTAGAACTCCAACCAATCACAGTTCCAGAGCACTCATAATCAAACATCCTCCCCCCCCCCCCACCTCCTGAGAGAGTAGTGATGGACTCAGAGTGCAAATTGAAACATGTTTTCCTGGGCATGACCAATGGGGGAATTTGTTTTGTTTGGCTAAGTGTATTTGCAATAGAGGGTTTACTTTTCTTTATTTCTCAATTGGAGTTAAGTGGAAGTGAAAGGGAGAGAAGACAGATTATCATTGATTGAAAGAACAAAAATTTAATTTCAAAATAAACTTATTAAAAAGATAAACAAAATGTATTTTCTATATAAAATGTTCTCTTGATTCTGTTTACTTCATTGTCTCCAAGTTTCTATACATCTTAGCCAGTTCCTTTAGTCATCTCAATGACTAGCACAATAATATTCATTAATTCGTATCTCATAAATCAATTAGACATTACTTAAATGAAAACTCTTTGTTCCTAGTTACTAGGTATAACCTAAAATATTTTTTCTACATAAGAGTCTTTTCCCTATGTTTTATTTTTTTAGGTGGGTATAGACCCAGTAGTGATTAAAAAAAAAAAAAAAGGAATACACAAGTAGTGACTCATGGCCATGAATTATTTCTTTCACTTGCCCTTATCCTACTAGGTATAAGAATTCTGTTTGACTATCTACATAGTAGCTCTCTGATGGTATAATGTTTTAGTCTTATAGTGTCCTCCATGGAACTGACTATCATGCTCACTGGTTCTGGGCTAAGGTATCTACTATGTTAATAATTCACAAGTAATAAAGGATAAAAAGGAAATGGTGGGTTCTAGGAAAAAATGGTTCAGTTATCACAAGGTAACAAACAGTAAGAGGCTGGGGTAAGAGGCATATTTAAGACCTAGATTCTAAAAATATGGGATAATAATGTGGCCATATTGATCAGGAACCCACAAAACTGGATGTCCAAAGATGGTTGAGATACATTTGAATACATGAAATTGGCATATTTCCAGTTTGACTCATTCAGTACCATGATCATTCTAATAGCCTTTTCAGTCCAGCATTTGGACCACACTCACTGCATTATACTGCCTTGATTGTCTGAAGGAGCTTCAGGTCCATATTACTGCGTGGGTTTCCCACATGGGAAATAGCTCTGTCTACAGAGTGAGAAACACTGCCTGTCATCAAATACCCCACCTTCTGCTCTATGAGGGGACTTGAAATTTCTATTAATAATATCATCAGTACTGTTGGTTTAGAACACAAATATGTTATCTGTGAAAAGTGGCCTATGGAAGTTTGGTGGGTTCTCTAGAAATTGTAACATAGCATTGATGATCATGACTCAGGGAAAAATAGATAAAATCTCAAAGGACCTTGAATCCCACTGAAGAAGGCATAATAGTGTAGAATATCAAAGTAGGGGTCCTAGGTAGTCCTGAGATCAGTTTTACATGATTGTAATTATGAAAAAAAAGTGGAATGCCTGCATCATAATTTCCCCTATTTCCAGCTGGTTTTCCTGTTCCTTTTGTTTCATCTTCCAGAACTGAACCCAACCATTAAAATTAATATATTTATAGAACCAAGAAGATATTCTAGTTTAGTTATCTATAAAACAAGGAGGTTGTACTAAATAATCTGTAATACCCAATCCAGTTTTAAATATGAACTAAAATTTAACATGGTTAGCCTTTCCTGCAAATTTCCATGTTGCTTTGTTGTGTTTTTTTTTTTTGTTTGTTTCATTTTGTTTTTAACAATGTGGATTAAAAAGGCGGTGTGAACTGGAACAACTCTAGACTGGGAATAAGAAAAAAAAAACAGTTCTAACTGATATCAGACAAGTCACTTCAATTTACTGGGGCTGTGTTTGCTCATTTGTAAAATGAGTAGGTTGGACCAGATGACAAAGTCTTTTCCAGATATAACATTCTATCCTTTTATGAACATATACCACAGAAGGATGCTGCTGCTCTCTTAGCTCTAGAAACAAGAAGAGGTGATATTGACTTTTTGGTAGTGGGGCCATACATATATCGAAGGCTAATGAAAATGTGTGTGGGATTGAACATGTGTTGACCCTCTATGCCAACCTGGTGAAAACTCCATTGAAGAGCCCTCCCTTGAAGCACATCTGAGCTTTTTTAATGGAAGAAACTCTCTCTGAACCTCTTTGCATGCTTCAAGAAGGTGTTAAGGACCTGGTACTTCATTCTTTTGATAAATATAGAAGTTGAGGAGAAAGATACAAGGCCTGGAACTGTCATCTGCCTTGTTTTCTATGGAACTGATTAAATGGAGCAGTTATATAAACTGTCCTCAAAACCAACAGTAATGTGGAAATGCATGCAAAACTGAAGTGTCCGTGTTTCATGTCCAGTCTGGCACTGTCGGTGGGTATTTGCTGACAGGCCAGTCAGCAAATCACTCTCGTCAGATCTCTTAGCAATACATCATTGCCATGGGGAAGGGTGGCAATGTACTCCTTAATGACTGTCAAATGACAATTGTCAAATATTCATCAACTTTTCCCCTGAGCCCCAGATTTCTTATCTGTAAAATCAGGGGATTGGATTAGGTCACCTCCTTCTAATTCTAAATCCCACTCCCCTAAAAAAATTATAAATCTATCAACTTAAATAATATATTGGAGATCAAACTTACCCTTCTAATTTGGGTGCCTTACATAAGCTTTCAAACCCTGGGGTTCAGAAAGATTCTTCTAATTCTACTGAAGCTTTTAATAAAGTTTTATGATGTCTCATCTAGTTCGTTTTTTTAACAGTAAGAACAAGTAAATGGAGGGTCTGCAGAATATGGAATAAACTTCTTATCCTAGCTTTAAGCTAGTGACTGGTAGTCAGTACACATTTTTAAGCACCCATTATGTGCCAGACAAAGTGGTAGGTACTAGAGAGACAAAAAAGTAAAAAATGGTCCATGGCCTCAAGGAGTTCAGTCTTTTGGGGGAGACAACATGGAAACAACCATGTACTAATAAGCTACATACAAAATAATTGTGAAATAATCAACAAAGGGAAGGCACTAGAATAATGAGGGATTAGGCCAGACTTCTAGAAAGTAGGATTTTAGTTGGGATTTGAAGGAAGCCAGGAGGCAGAAATGAGGAAGGAGAATATTCCAGACATGAGGCAAATCCAGTGAAAATTTTTGAATTCAGGAGATAGTTTCTTTTTTGAGGAATAGTGTAATAGTAATGAAATTTGATGATCCCTTTGTATTGCCAAGCTGAGAGGTCCTTAGCACCTAGTTTCAAATTAAGCCTCTGTTAAAGAAACAGATGTTATGAACCCCTGTTGCTAACATAACAGGAAGGGACTGAACAGGGAGAAGATAACACCGTATATAAGGAAGAGCACAAGCTGCACAGTCAGAACTTCTTGGGATAAGCATCATGGAGCCAGGGCAGCTATTGTTGGACTGAAGACTGAACTGAGAATTGAGAAGAACTGAGAAGAGGAATGAGAATTGAGAACTGAGACAGAATTTCTTGGAGCAAGCCACAAGGAGGCTGAATAAAGTGATTTTGATTTTAAGAATGGAGCTTATGGAGCTGAAGACTTCCAAGGACCAGCCAGAGCTGCTGAGGATTTCCAAGGACCAGCTGGAGCTGCTGAAGACTGAGGAAGCATGACTGTGGTACTTTGTACAAATGTTGTTGTGACTTTGTTAATGTGTATGGATGTTATTGTGGCTTTGTTAAGCCTTGTCTTCTCAGGAACAGAGACTGTGAAGGATTTGAGCTGGACTGGACACGGTGAGCTCCAGTGTGGAGCAGGAACTGCATGGAGAGCTGGACAAGGAACTGGAATCTGTCTGCCTTTGAATGCAGATGAGAGTTTGGTGGTTTAAGGTAGGAGCTACCAGCCTTGAGTCAAGATGAAAAGACCTCTCTGTGAATACTGAGTAGTGACTGATGAAATTGTAATGTACCTGTGACCTAGGAGTGGGTGGCTTTTGTACTTTCTACTACCCCTTAAGAGGGTACTGAGTAGTAACTGATGAAATTGTTGCACCCCATGGGTGGAGTACTTTGACTTTTGTAAAATGACTGAGTTACTAAATGATTATACTCTGTTGAAAACTAAATGACTACTTTGGTGAAAACTATGTGGCCATTTTAGTGATGAGCTGTTGAGTTGTGACATGGTGAATGCTGTATTTTGATTTTCTGTGATAAGCTGTAACATTCTGGGTGCTGTATCTTGATTTTCTGTGAATGTTTTGCTCTGATTTGTTATTGAATAAATAGAGAGTTTGCTATACTATGTAATCAGAAACTTGAAAGCTGTTCACAGAAGTAGTCCTCTGGAAAGCTGGTCGGGTTTGGCTTTTACAAACAGCAAGGAGGCCAGAGACACTGGATTAATGAGAATGAGTATGTGAGAGTAGCAGGGGGCTGGATGGGACTGTAAGATGGAAGAAGAGTAGAAAAATGGTGGAGAGGGGCAGATCGTAAAGGACTTTAAATGCCAGCGGATTTTATATTTGATCTTGGAGGTGAAAGGGAATCATTAGAATATAATGAGTAGGTGAGGGACATGGTTAGACCTGTGCACTTTAGGATAATCACTGGCAACTAAGTGGAGGATATACTGGACCAGGGAGAGATTTGGGGCAGACACTGCCCCCCAAGAGATCATCACCTACATCACTTTGCACTAGCCTTTCAAAAAACCATCCATCACGAAGTGCTTAGCTTCTTAGTTACTAGGATCCCTTATCTGCAAATGAAAAGTCTGGAGGATGGAAAAACCAGGTAGCTGAGCACACAGCCAGTTGGGTGACCAGAGTTGACCCAATTCCTGCTCCACTGACCACGACTAGGCCTCCTTACAAAGCCAGCTTTAACTAAAGAGTTATTTCCTAATAGGGATTTCAGCCTAGTGTCTTTGCAATAAGAGGGCTTTAGCTAAACCAGGAAATCATGTCCACGTTTACAGCTTCTGGGGGAAGTTTGTGCCACAGCCAATTTCCCTCGGTGGGTTAGAAATCACCCCCAAACAAGCAGCTCCTGATGGAAACACTGTCAGACAGAAACTGGAATAGCGTGAGCCCAGCCTGCTACAATCAGCTTAATGGGCTGGATTGTGCGCTCCCATTGGCTAGCAAGCAAACATTAATGACCAGTTAGCAACTGTGTTCAGGCCAATTAATTTATATTTGTATTTTGCAAACGAAAAGTTGCCCTGTTAGATTATTGATTCTTTGTCCCTCTATTCAATTTGTTTTTAATTGCACCATGGCAGGGCCAAGCCTTCCCTCCTGGAAAGCCAGCAATAAATCTGCCTGCTGTCTCAACAATCAACAATAAATGTGTCTCTTCACGTCCTTATTAATATGTCTTCCTGATTGGCTCATTACCACAGTTAACGGTTTATGAGAGCTGGGATGGCACAGTGCCGAGAGGATTCCTCTCCCAAGGGCTGTTTTGTCGTGATAGGATTGATGGTTTCAGGCATGTGTGCATAAAGGGGCTTGGGATTTAATTTAATATAACTGCAATATGAGCTACCTAATCCTCTTCCTATCATAAACAGCTTTATCTGAAGACGATATTGGATTAAAGGTAGGCTCCTCCCTTTTCTTTTCTCTCCTCTTCCTTTTATTCCTCTTCTTTTCTCTCTCTTTCTTCTCCATTACTGCTCAAATCCAGCCAGTCAAATTTTCTCAAATGAAATAAAGGTGATTAGGGGTGAGGTGGTTGCAGGGTAAATGGTCTGTGTGTCCCCGTGACTTTGATTATTGGGCCCATTAGTTGAGAGTGGAGAGGAGTTGCCTGCCATTTGTGTGCAATGGTGATTAAAAAGGATGTAGCTCCTATTCTTAGAACATCCCCTAAATTGAGGTCAATAGAGAAAAAAAAAAGATAAAGAGAGTCCCAATTTGGAAATAGTGATCATCATTAATTGCATTGTTGTTATTGGTGTCATCAGTCATTTGAATTTTTCAGGAGGAAGGTAAAGATTTGAAAAGGATTTTTATTGGTTGACAGGAGAGATCTTCTGTGTCCCAGAAATGCCAACTGAGAAATCAAAATGGAGCTGAGTGCTTAAAAACCCCTCAGCAGTCCAGAATCTAATGACAGAGCAGAACTTTAGCCTTTTCAGTGGGCAAGTTTACTTTTCTGGAGAGCCCTAGCTAACAGTCAGGTTTGTTTGTTTGTTTGTTTGTTTTGTTTTTTGTTCATTCTGTATATAGACTTTATACTTAATTTACTGTTAACAAACACGACTTATTACCCTGGCACATAGGTCCCTAAAGACAATGAAATTGTGCTTGTCAAAGGAGAGTAAGGGGGTGATTTTGATATTTTAAGTTACTCTTGGGAAGGTTCGGAATTGCTCAGGGAAAGGCTAGGACTAGTGGTGGGATTCTGGGGCCCAGAACTAGAGAAGAGTTAGTGAGAAAGAAGGTGTCAAGGGAAGGATATGGGAAAAGAAACTGATGATGAATGAAGAGAGATACAGATACAAATGAGAAAGGAAGGAAATAGAAATAGGGAAGGTGGTCAAGAAGAAAAGGGGTAAAAAACGATAACTGAAGCATAGCTGTGGGATATGGTATTTTGAGAAAAACCTCCCTTGTTGGAAGCTGTTGCGGGTGTAAGAAAAGAAAGTGGACCAATCTTATCAGGAAGAGGCTCTGACTTCTGAGCCTCATTATTTCTGTATTTCCTTCACAAGCGCAACTTGCTTGTTGGCTCTGAGGACACTAAGCTCCCTACTCAAATGACACAAGCCTCACTTAAGGGCCTTGATACTGGAGTGGTTCTCACTGCTTCTGTTTTAGTTCTTTCATCATTTTCTGTGAGAAGCTGTAACTAGTTGAAACAGTCACATGTGTGAGGCTATGTCACATCTGTATGGCACAGTGTTGGTGAGCAAATTGACTCAGATGAAATAGAGACCACTCAGCCCTCTCTGGAAATGTGAGGTAAACTCTTCTGAAGTTTCATAGTCCATAGATTTGGGCAGCTAGGTGGCGCAGTACATAGAGTGCTGGAACTGGAGTCAGAAAGACTTATTTTTCTGAGTTCAAATCCAGCCTCAGACACATACAGCTGTGTGACCCTGGGCAAGGCATTTTAACCCTGTTTGCCTCAGTTTCATCATCAGTAAAATGACCTGGAAAAGGAAATGGCAAACTTCTCCAGCATCTTTGTCAAGAAAACCCCAAATTGGTTCAGGAAGAATAGCATATGAATGAACAACAACAAGAAGTTGTAACTGGCAATAGCTACATTGAATATAAAATTATCTTCTTGGAAACAAGATGACAAAGGAGAGATAGTATAGGTCCCCTTCTCCCCTCTGATAGAATTACCACTCCACTGCAGGCCCTTATCAACTCATGCCTGGACTATCGCAAAAGTCTGCTGGTTAGACTACCTTCTTGAAGTGTATTCCCACTCCAATCTAACCTCCAATTAGCAATCAAATCAATCTTCAACAAGCACAGACCTGACCATATTATCGACCATCTATTCCTACATTTGATAAACACCAGTTTATCACCATCATAATCAAGTATAAAATCCTCTTTTTGGCATTCAGAGTCCTTCACAACCCAACCCCTGACTATTACTACTGTACCCCACACAGATGTTTCCACTAATCCAAAGACTCTGGCTTCTTTGCTTTTCCTGAAATAAAGAACTGCCTCTCCTGACTCCTGCCATTTTTACTGACTGTCCCTCATGCCTGGAATTCTCTCTTTCCTCATTTCTACCTCCTGGCTTTACTGGCTCCCTTAAAGCACCAGCTAAAATCCCACCTTCCATAATAAACCTTTCCCCATTTCCCAGAATACCAGTACCTTCCTTCTACTGATTCTCTTTGATGAATCCCGCATGTATCTTACTTGTAATTGGATGTTTTCATGTTGTCTTCTTCATTAGGCTCTGAGATCCTTGAGAACAAGGACTATTCTTGCCTTTCTCTGTATCTCCTGAGCTTATCATAGTCCCTGTCACACTGTTGTTGTTCTTCAGCTGTTTCAATCATTTCCAACTCTTCGTGGCCTCATTTGGAGTTTTCTTTTTTTTTAAATAATATTTGTGGGTAACATTTTTTTTTTTGCTTTTTGGAGGACAATTGGGGTTATGTGACTTGCCCAAGGTCCCAAGGCTAGTTTTTGTGTTAAGTGTCTGAGGCCGAATTTGAACTCAGGTCCTCCTGAGTCCAGGGCCAGCCCTCTATTCACTGCGCCACCTAGCCTCCCCAATTTGGAGTTTTCTTGACAAAGATACTGGAGAGGTTTGCCATTTCCTATTCCAGCTCATTTTGCAGATGAGGAAACTGAGGCAAAGAGGGTGAAGTGACTTTCCCAGGGTCAAGAAGCTAGTAAATGCCTGATGACAAATTTGGACTCAAGAGGATGTCTTCTTGATTTTAAGCCCAGTGTTCTATCCACTGCACTACCTAGCTGCCCTCCCAGGCACACAGTAGACACTTAATACATTCTTATTGATTGTGTGGTGAGACACCGTTTCTTGGTAATTAATAATTTTATTAATAATGCTAGAATATTATTAATAAAAGGATGCTGATGTGGTCATCTCTCAGACGAAAGACTTCTCATGGAACCCACTTAATGCTTATATGCCCTTGGAAGAGGAGGTGTACCTAAAGCTGAAAATCAACTTTGAGTGGTTAACAATTAATAAGAAAATGAATATTATAAGGAGAGGTGGACCCATTCTAATGAGGGTCTATGGTATCCAACCTTGAGGACTCAGGTTTGGTCAAAGAAAATTATCTATATCCATATCACCTATCTGACAAAACAGAGAATCCACATTTACTCAGAACTGTTTGAATAAAAACACAATGGGCAGGAATCCATCAATTCACCTAAATAAGATGGTCTAGGTAGCATAAATTTTTGGTGGAGGAAGAGGTCCTTCAAAGGAATGAGGAAGCTGGACAGGGAAAAAGCCTGGATCTCCCCAATACTTGTGGAAAGCATTGGATTTAGAGACATAAAAGCTGCATTTCATTCCATCTCAGCTACTTACTGGTTATGTGACCTCAGACAAACTCTTAGCTTCTCTGGACCTCAGCTTCTTCATCTCTAAAATGAGGGAAGTAGACCAGATGAACTTTGAGGTCCTTTCCAACACTAAATCCATGATTTTTTTATACTGGGTTGTAGAGGAGTTCACAACATTCTTTCTGGGCAGATAATATTTAAAGAGAAGGACTGACATAAAAATTAGATCCCTGGCTCCTACTCTGGGATGTCTGGCCTATTTACTTTAGAGTACTGTATAAAGCCACTGTTTAGATCTTTTGAACCAATGCTCAGCCTAATATGATCATGACACAATAAAGCAATGCAGGTATTTTCTGAGAACATTTTGGTCATCTATTATGGAGATTTTTTTTCTTCTTTAATCTTGTTTATACTAAATACTGCACCACCTTCTGGAATTGTGTAAGCATATAATGTATCTCCTTTTCTGAAGAGTTGTGTTGGTGCGTGCATGTCACATTTATCATCATGTTCTGCACATTCTGTTTCTATCATCATAACCAAAGACTCAGAATTATAGACTCTCTGAACTGGAAGGGCCCTTAAAGGTTGGCTCCTCAAACTGTTGCATCATTAGTGTTGCTGATACGACTGTTCTGCAGTCTCATGTCCAAATAGTTCCTCTGATGGTACATGTCATCACAAATGATAGAAGAGAATTTATGAGCTGAGGAGAGTAGGATCGACACAACAGAAAATAGTTGTCCTTGATTCATCATCAGTGCTTTCTGAGACATTTGCCTTTTCCTTTAGGAGCTCAGTCTTTGTGTGAAGAAGCCACTAAATGCAAAACTTCAATGTGAGGTGGAATAACTCCCAACACAGCAGGGTTTCTTTATGCCTAATTTATCCCCTCCCCTTGCCTACACAACTGTGCAAATATGGGCCTCTGCTCCAGTACAAAGAAATGAACTATATCTGCTCTCTATACACCTCCAAGCATCCTCCATAACTATTCCTCAAATGTAGCATATTAAACAATGAGCCTTGAGTCCTGGTCATGGCTAAGTCAAAGGGCAAGAATCTAATAACAGTCAGAGGAAGCAAAGTAGCTACTTCAAGAATAAGCTTTAAAGACCCTGGTTCCAAAACAGCAGGTTAGAGAGTGGGGAGGATTTGGGGACAACAAGAAAATCAAAGTTCTTTTTTAAAAAAATTATCACATGTAGCGGCACAATGTCCCCACAGCGGGAAATAAAGTGGAAAACACACCAAATCAATCACCTTAAAAATAAGGCTTAAAATCTTCTACTGTATAAGATGTAGGTGGGGAGGGAAGAATAGGTCCAACAGCTTGAAAATGTTTTATTAAACTGTGCACTGACTGTTACAGCACATACAGGAAAAAGCAATTAAGGTCAGACCATTAAAAAGAAGCCCAAGGATAGCTCTGAGAAAGACCAGGGGGCAATCAGCAGGAGCTTGGGCAACTTTCAAAGCAAACTTACTTTGAAAGAGTGCCAAGCAGGAGGTAGAAGCTTCTCACCACCTGACAGCTGCCCCATACCATTCACTGAGGGTTCAAGTAAAAGAGAACGGAGCTGCACCTCTCTCCTGTGCCCAGCACAGGGTTGGACACTCACCACTTCTGTTTTCAGTCAGTCTTGGTGTCTGTATTCTCTTTTTGACCCTCCTTTGCCTTAAATGGCTGCATTGATCAGTATATCATGGTCTTAAGTTCAAAGTAATTTAGGAGTTTTAGAGTAAGACATCTGTTTTTCAGAGCAGGGAAAAGGTACAAGTTATATGTGTGAAGATGGCCTACAAGCCCCATCTTTCCTAGGCCAAGAAGCCCAGAGACAAGATTAGGGGACAGGCTAAAACCTAAGCAGGGTGAACTCGGACTCTGTCTTTTCTCAGGGTCTGTAATGAATAAGGCTGGCACAGGGCCTGGGATGGGTATATATTGTTGGTAACTTTCAGGTCTCTTTCTGGCTGAATATAAAATGGCTGGTGTCCAACTGCCTTGTTAGTGCTCAGGTCCATCCTTCTTGGCAGTCACTCTGAATTTAGGGCCTCACCTAAATGAGAGGTGGGGACTATTCTACACATGACTAATTCCTTAATAATGGACCCACCTCAACATAAGAAGCATCAGACAGAGCATTTACATTTCCTTCCTCTGGCCTATCTTCCTAGTTACCAAGGCTGTTTCCCTTTTCCTAGATTGCCTCTAAATTATTCCACAGAGCAGGGAATATTTAATTTTTCCAATAGCTAGGGCATCTTTGGAAAGGCCTGAGGGCCAGGCCACCTTTGCCTATGTTTGCATACATTTACATTTACTTGGCCTGCAAACACAATGATTATGTAATATTCTATAGTTAGCACTGGAAGGATTGTGTTTGAGTGTCCCAATCTTTAGGCTCCTGGGAGTACAACTAGGTGGAGAGTAGGAAAATCTGTAAGATGTAAGCAAGGGCAAGGGGTGGGAAGTAGCAGTATGGGGAAGGGAGGATGTTTTTTAATCAGTCTAGTAGAAAACTGTGAAGTATATTAAGTGTTAATGAATGGGTAATGAATGGGGTAAGGAAATACCACTGGGACCAGCCTTAGGCATTAAAGTCATCCAGCCAAATTCCTTCCTCACTTTCTTTCCAATATACATGTCTGGCACCTTGTTCATCCTTAGGTTTATATGTACAAGACCCCTTTTGTTTCCCTGCAGGTAACTGTACCCAATTTGTTTTCCTATCTACTCAGATTCTTGCCCTGAGCAACCATTTTCTTCTCTCTTTGAATCTCCCAAGACTAGCCAAAATTAATGATATGACATAACAATTTATGGGACAATTTACATTAACTAGAAACTGCTGGATTAAAAACAAGCAAAATGCAACAAATAGCAGATAGTCTCGGTACATTCGATGCACTATAGAAGAAAGAGCTGAAGGATCCAAGTTCAAATCTCAGCTCTGCTGCTTATTGACCATATGACCTTGGAAAAGTCAGTTAATATCTCCAGGCTTCAGTTCCTGTCATATAAAATGAATGTGTTGGATTTGATGATTTCTAAAGTCTTCCAGGCACTATGATCCACGTTCCTCCAAACCTATAGGGAGAGAGAGTTATAGGTCTCATCTAGTCCTGTTCTGGCATCACTGCTGTTGGCCAAGCATCCCGTATAGAAGAACAGAAAGCAGTGAGGAAGTATGGCCCCATCCAATAACCATGACATGTCCTATTGCTTCATGTTTAGTCTGGATTTCTATAGTCTCTTGCCACTGGGCTGTTGAGTCTTCTGGTTTCTGCAGAGGTTACTCGTGGCATGCCTAGAAATGGGAAAGGTCTCAAAAGGCTGATAGAGGGCGAACTCATCAATTTCATAATCTGGCATAGGGAAATGCAGGTAAAAGCTTCAATGTTTACAACAGTGCAGCTGCTTCAATGGCCTCAAATGTAGCAATGTCAAGAAGGGAGAGGAAAAGCTATCTCAGGGTTCACAAACTCCAGGGGCAGGAACAGACAGTAAATAGTGGGGCATGTTTAGATAATTATTTCTCCTTTTCCCTATCCACCTCATTTCTTTCTTTTCTTTCATTTCTCTAGCACAAACATGTTAGAATTCAAAGGAGGAGGAAAAAGTGAAGTTTGAGGTCATCCTTTCCATCTTTTCTTTCTTCCTTCCCTCCTTTTCCCTTCTTCCTTTTCCTTCCCTCCTTCCTTCCTTCATTTCCCTTAATCTCTCAGGAGTTTCTAGGGTAGCATTTCTCACACTGTAGCAACACATCACTAGTTTCTTGCCTGGGACTGTATCTCAATAACCTTTTCTCTATCTCTGTCTCTGTCTCTGTCTCTCTCTTCCTCTCTTCCTCCCTCCCTCCCTCCCTGGTGATTTGTCTCAGGAAAGTTAGAAATCTTGAATGCTAAGTGTTTTTCAGACTAGGGTTATTAAGGGAATGACATGATCCAGATTTTCTAGGACAGTGAGCATTCCAAAGTTGATTGGCTGTTATATTAAAGTGATAACAATGGTGAAAAATCCTTTGTCAGACAGAGCATGTGTTCCAATTTATAGTTTAGACAACATGGTCACTGTGAATCTTGTACAGCTGTTTCTGATATTACCTGTGTTGGCTACTGGTCCATTTTGATTTTATCTGGATCACTGAAAATGAATGAGGCAAGCTATTAAATCCAGGAACCACAAAGTAAAAGTGTCTGAATATGTATTCCTAGGAAGGCAACATGGTTTATTAGCAGCAGTACCTGATAGGAGATCAAGAGACTTAGGTTGGACCCAGGCACAGAGTCACACAACCAATATCCAATGAAGAGTTTCCTTAAAAGGGGCCATCTAGCAGCCAGGTAGCCAGGCCTGGAGTCAGGAAGACTCATCTTCCTGAGTTCAAATCTTGCCTAAGATACTGACTAGGTATGTGACCTTGGACAAGTCACTTTACCCCATTTGCCTCAGTTTCCTCATCTGTAAAATGAGGACACACTGAAGAAGGAAATAGCAAACTACTCCAGTATCTTTGTCAAGAAAACCCCATACAGGGTCATGAAGACTCAGATATAAGTGAGACTGCTGAACAACAACAACAAAGCCTCTACTTAAAGACTTTAGTTAAAGGATACCCCACTACTCCTGAAGTAATCCATTGATTCCACTTCTGGAAAGCTCTAATTGATAGGAAATTTCTTGGGTCAAGCCTATATCTGCCTCTCTACAATACCCATCCTTTTGTTCCAAATTCTGACCTCTGAGACCAAACAAAACAGGTTTAATTTCTTTTCCACATGTCAGCCCTTCAGGTACTTAAAGACAAGGAGCATGCACTGCAGAGTCATCCTTTCCCCAAACTAAAATAAGCTTTGTGAATTATCCTCAGTTTCTTCAACGAATCCTCTTATCCATTGATTTCAAGGCCTTTTACCTTCTGGCTGCCCTCCTCTGGATAATCTCTAGTTTGTGACCTGCCAAAAGGCCATTCCTATGTAGGAATGACCATAAACCTCTCTGTATTATTCAGAGTGGAGTTAAGTGGGTCTATTATCTTTTTTTTTCTTGCTTTCGTTGTACAACCTAATGTTGAATGAGCTCTTTTTAGTGGTCATGGTGTCCTACTCATTGTCACTGAACTTACAGTCCAATAAAACCGACAGATGTTTACCTTTAAAATATTATTTATCCATTCTTCTCCTGTATTATCATTGTGAAACTGACTTGTTGAATCCATGGGTAAGACATCCCCTTAACTCTATAAAAATGCATAACATTATATTTGTACTGATGATCTACTCCAGGCCTTGGCAAAGTAGGCCTGCTGGGCAAATCCAGCCCGTTAATCATTTTTTGTATGGCCCAAAAGCTAAGACTGGTTTTTGCATTTTTGGTGCTGGCTCTTGAGCCACAGTTGGCCAACACCTAAATGAGCCTGTTGAGTTATATTTAAATCTTGCCTCTATCATCCAGTGTATCAGCTGTCCCTCTGAACTCTTATAAAGTCACTTGTAATTTTATAAGCATAAATACGAAAATATTCAAAAGTACAGCGCTAAGGGTGGATCCTGGAGTACATTAGTAGAGGCCTCCTTTGGAGAAGATAGCAAGTAAACCATGAGAATTGTCATCTAAGCCATATTTTTGTTAAAAGTTTTACTAAAATTTAAAGAATTTTGGTAAATTATAAGCAATGATAAAAAAAATTCTTCTGATCTGAGGGTCTAATAATTGTGTCAAAAAAGGAAATTAATTGGGTACGACCTACTCTTTGTGATCTGTGATCGCCACTTTGGTTTTGAAATGTTCAACAACTTTGATTTTTAATAATATATGGGAGAATTTTAACATTTATCTAAGTCTAACTCACTAGCCTGTTGTTTAGAGTTTATAATTTAATTAAACCCCTCTATTTCTTTTTTTCAATATATCCCATTTTTTTCATTCTCTAGCCTACAAAATCTTTATAATTTTTCCATGATCTCTTTTTCTTTTTCACAATAGAATTCTTTAAATGCTTTTTCTTAAGCAAGAGGTTCTTAACCAGGGAAACGACATATTCAGAATTATTTGTTTCCTTTGTAATTCTAGAGATCTTACTTTTTGGATATAAAAACATTATTCTGAGAAGCAGGCCACAGGTTTAATCAGACTGTCAGGATGTGCATGATACATAAAGGTTAAGAAGCCTCCCTTAGTAAAAGTTTTAATGACACTACTTTTTTAAACATCACTGATAGTTTCCAGTGATCCTCCATACACATATGCATACATACATACATAATAAAAACCTCCTCCCTTATAACAAATAAGCACAGTTAAGCAAAACAAATCCATACATCTCCATAAATTTTAAAGGCCCATGACACTGACTAGGCAACCATCAGTCTGTTCCTTCAGTGTCTAATGACAGTTTTCCCAGGCCAAGAAACCATGGGCATCTAGATACTCTTACAATTTCCTTATTTGAGTTGTGTCTCAAATTCTGAGTAATTATTTTTAGCTTTCTAATGCACACATCATTTCTATTGGCAGAGAAAGAAACAAAATATGCATTAATCATCTCCAAGTTTTCTCCATTATTTATTACTACTGTCCCATCCATACTAAGTTAATAGTCATGTCCTTTCTTTGATTCCCCTTATTTCTTCAATGAAGCTTGTAAAACACTCTTTTTGCTGGCTTTTCTCACCAGCCCCATCTCATTTTGAGCTTTATCACTTCTCACAGCATGCGTAAGACTGTGTCATGCTTTTGTATCCACCTGCTATTATTTAACTTCGTTTGCTACATTTTTGTGCATTTTTTTGTTGATAAAACTGGCTTGTGAGTTTCCTATACACCTACATCAGTATCTTTATACAACAATCTCTGTTTCCTCCTCACCAGAACTGTTTCTCTTCATGTCTTCAGATTTTCATTCTTGAGAGCTTCCCATAACTTCTCATCTGAATTCATTAGTAGAATTTTAATCCATGGAATCCTACCTTTCTTTTATTTTTTTTCTTAAATTATCTATTTTACTTTTTGCCTTAAATAGTATTTTCCCCCTAATTACATATCAAGAAAATTTTTAGAATTCATTTTTACAAGATTTTAAGTTCCACATGTTTTCCCTCCCTCCTTCGCCTCCCCACTTTCCTTTTTACCTTTTTATGCTTCCCCTGGGCCTTGATATTGGAGGTCAAATTTTTGGTTTAGTTCTGGTCTTCTCCTTATGAAGGCTTGAATTCCTTCTCATTTTTTTCCCTTGATGTATTATACTTAATAAGTGACTGATTGTAATCCTAGCTCCTGCCAGTCCTCCAAGTCATCTTCCATGACCTCAAATTCTTTAATATTACAGCTGCCAAGTCCTATGTGATTCTTTTTGTGACTCCCTGATACTTGAATTATTTCTTTCTGGACGCATATTTTCATCTTGGTCTGACAATTCTGAAATCTGGTTATAATGTTCCTTGGGGTTTTTATTTTCGATCTCTTTCCTGAGGTGATTTGAAGATTCTCTCAATGCCTATTTTATCCACTGGTTCCAGGACATTAGGGCAGTTTTCCTTGATAATTACTTGAAAAATGCTGTCCAGGTCCTCTTTTTGAATATAGCTTTCAGGTAGTACAATGATTCTGATATTGTTTCTTCTGGATTGATTTTCCAGGTCAGTTTTTTCTCCCATAAGGTATTTTACATTTTCTTCTATTTTCTTTATTCTTTTGAATCTGATTGATTGATTCACGATGTCTCATAGAGTCATTAGCTTCCACTTGCCCAATTCTAACGTTTAAGGTATTGTTTTCCTCAATTAGCTTTTGTACTTTCTTTTCCATTTGGTCAATTGTACTTTTTTTTTCCCCTTTTTGGAAGGGGGAAGGTAGAGCAATTGGGGGTAAGTGACTTGCCCAAGGTCACATAGCTAGATTTGTGTTAAGTGTCTGAGGCCAGATTTGAACTCAGGTCCTCTTGACTCCAGGCCTGGTGCTCTATTCCCTGCACTACCTAGCCACCCCCAATTGTACTTCTTAAGGAGTCATTTTCTTCAGTGAATTTTTATATCCTCTTTTCCATCTGGCCAATTCTACTTTGTAAGCAGTTTTCTAAACTGTTGAGTCTTTTTTAATAATTTTCTTACATCACTCCGATTTCTTTTTCCAATTTTTCTCCTCCCTCTCTTCTATGATTTTAAAGTTCCCTTTTGAACTCTTCCATGAATTCTTTCTGGGCTTGCAACCACTTGCAATTTTTCTTTGGGGGTTTTGCTGTAGGTGTTTTTACACTATTGTCCTCTTCCAAGTTTGTGTCTTGGTCTTCCCCATCACCATAATAACTTTCTATGGTTGGATTCTTTTTTATTTGTTTGTTTTATGCTCATTTAAAAAAAAAATTGAGCTCTGCTCCAGAGGTAGAGAGGGCAGTGTCTCCGGCTTCTCGTGCCAGGAGCTGAAGGCCCTAGCTCTTAACCTAGTGCTGCACTGATGTATCTTGAGGCCCATGGGGGACCCTTGGGTCTGGTACTGCTTTAAGAAGGTGGGGGTTGGTTGGCACTGCTGGAGGCTGTAGTGTTCTAACAGCTTACCTGGTGCTGATCTGGGGTCTTAGTGGTGGTGTCCGATGTGTGCCAAAGCCTGTTGGAATGTTTCTACATTTTCTCATCTCCACCCTGAAGCATATGGTGGTCTGGCTTCAGGAGGTTGCCTGTTTGCCTAGGTCTATGCTGGATTGTGGCTGGTGGCTATCTGTTTGCTTAGGCACCCTAGGGTTAGCATCTACCTGTTTTCCTGGGGCAGTGTTGAAGCATGTGGAGGTCTGGCCACTAGAAGACACCTGTTTGCCCAGGGCTCCATTAAAACACATGGTGGTTCTTGGTTCTAGAGTCTGCTAATTTCCCTGGATATGCTAAGTATGTGGGGATGTCCTGGTGTTGGTGTTTGCCTGCTCCACCACATTGGGGTTCAGAACCTCCTACTGGTTTGATGAGGTGGGGCTTGCTGCTGACCTGTTGGGATGCTTCTCATCCCAGACTATGCTCCCCTTTCACCTGAGTGACACAGACCTTTCCTCCAAAAACAAAATTTTTATTTTGGATATGTAGAGTTTGAGATGTCTGTAGCATATTCATTTGAAAACATAGACAGTTGGCAAAGCAAGATTCACATTTAGGAAAGAGGTTATGGCTACATTTGTAAATATAAAAATAATCCTTGTAGGCCCAAGTTTCTTGGGCCAAAAGATTTTTTCACCCCATCTCTTTGCTGTTTCTGGGGGCTCTATTTTATGGCTGTTCGGAGGTGAGTATTGGGCAGCTGCAGTGATTTACTGCTTATTCTACCATCTTGGCTCCTGGAAGTTGATCTCCTCTACCTTTCTTTTCTATGAACACGATGAAATCTACTTTCCTAAAATCTTGGGTGTATGTTAGACTATTACTAATTTTTCATTTCCTTCTCTAATATGAATTCTAATATGAATTTGTAAATTCTCTTAAAGGCTCCCATAATTTCTCCTCAACCAAGTAATTCCTCCTCTTTGGCAAAAAAATTAAATTCAAAGTGAAATTTATCCTTGCTGATTCATATGATGTTTACAGTGTACTTTATTGAGGCACTGTGCCTTTATATCATAATCTCTACACCCCAGCCCCAGACTGAACTTTCCCTTTTGACAAAAAACTGAAATATTTAATACAGATATTATATCTAGAAATTTATAAAATATTTTGTCCTAGTAGTCCTTTTTGCTGCAATGGTGATGTATTTCATTATCTGTTCTGTAGGACCTTAACTGGTTTTTCAATTAAACACTATTCAGCTTTCTTTTAGTGATCTTTTCATGTATCTTCATAGTTGATTCATTGCACATACTGTTTTTCCCACTATTTATTGTCCCATATGGTACCTCTATTCTGTGGCTACATTCCTTGAGAAAGCCATTTATAATTGATGTCTCTCCTCTCTTCTCACTTGTTTCTAATTCTTCTGCAGTTTAGCTTTAGACCTCAATCTTTAACTGAAACTCCTCTTCCCAAAGTCACCACTAATCTCTCTCTAATGTCCTCTCCTCAATTCTCACCCTTCTTGACCTCTCTGCAGCCTTTTACACTGTCAAATACCCTCTTTTCCTGTATACTTTCTCCTCTCTAGACTTTTGTGGCAATGCTCTTTCACAGTTCTGCTCTTACATGTTTAACTATTTCTTCTCAGTCTTCTTTATTGTTTGTTCACATTGACTAAAGCTGTCCTGGGCCCTCTTCTCTTGTCCCTCTATATTCTATCACTTGTTAAAGTGACAGAATAGTCACATCAGCTCCAATGGGTTTAATTATCATCCCTACGTGGATTATTTTTGTATTTACAAATCTAGCCATAACTTCTTTCCTAAATGTGAATCTTGCTTTGCCAACTGTCTATGTTTTCAACTGAATACCCTATAGATATCTCAAACTCTACATATCCAAAATAGAAATTATTACCTTCCCCAAATTTCAGCCTTCCCCCCTTTCCCTTTTCCAACTTTCTTAATACCATCAAGAGAACTGCCATTCTCCTGGTCATGCTGGCTCACAACCTGGATGTTAATTCATGACTCTATTTACACTGACTCCATTTATACAAAGTCTTGCCTTTTTTTTCAAACCTTCACAACATATCCCATACACACACACACACACACACATACATACATACATACATACATACATACATACATATATATATGTATGTATGTATGTATGTATACACACACACACACACACACACACACACCTTTCTCTACTCATATAAATGTCTAGTGCAGGCTAGTTTTTCATCACCTCAAACCTGGACTACTACAAGAGCCTTCTGGTTACTCTACCTTTTTTCAAGTTTCTCACTGTACCAATTCCTCTGCCATTGGTCAAAGTGATCTTCCTAAAGCACAGGTCTGACAGTGTCACTCACCTACTCAATAAACTATAGTGTCTTTATTACCTATAATATTAAATTAAAAATACTCTAATTGACCTTCAAAATTCATCACAACCTGATCCTTTCCTACCTTTCCAGTCTTCTTATGCTTTACTACCTTCCCCTTACTTACTCTCCTAACTTTGCCCTTTTTTAGTGGCTTATCTTCATGCCTAGATGTCTGCCCTTATCACTTCTACCATCTGGATACAGTGACTTCTTTAAGCTCAAATGCCACCTTCTGTAAGAGGTCTTTCCTGGTGTGCCACTGCTGTTGCCTTCCCTGAGATTACCCTTTTTCTACACAGGATATATGTTGTATTCACATAATCATTGGCAAGCTATCATTCTTATTAGAATGTAAGCTCCTTTCTCTTTCTTTGTAACCCCAGTGTTTAGCCCAGTGTCTGGCATGCAGTAAGCACTTAATAAATGCTTATTTTCTGACTCACTTGCTTATATTTATTTTGTTTTACATGCATTCATATAAATCTTCCTATGGTTTTATTTTTATTTTTCTGAATTCCTTGTATTGGTTAGTTTTTTCCCCTGCATCTTACTATTTCATTACAAGTATATGCAATAGGTTTTTTAGTCATTCTCCAGTCTATGACCCCTCAGTTTATTTCTAGTTCATTACTGCCACATTAGAGTGTTGCTATGAATATCTTCATCTATATTGGAATTTTGTTCCTATCTTTGAATTCCTTGAGGAATATGCTCAGAAGTAAAACATTAGGTTAAAAAGTACTGATAGATTAGTTATTTTCGGGGCAGAATTTCCAAGTGAAAACGAGAATGATTAGACAACTTCACAACTCCATCATCTTTAGTGGAGTTATTTTCCACAGTGATAACAGCACTGGCGATCCCAATATTTTCTCATCTTTTTCCAATTTGCATTGTGTACAGTAAAACCTCAGAACTGTGTCACGCTCTTAGTGGCTGAGAGCACGGCTTTTGGTGTTCTTTTGTTGTTTGTGATTCCTCTTTTAAAAGCTGTTTGTTCATACCTTCGATCACCTATTTATTGAGGAATGACTCTTAGTGGTATGTATTTATCATTTCTGTGTATGTTGTGAATGGTTTGAATGCTTTTATCCATATTTGATGCAAATATTTCTCAGTTTACTGTTCCTCTTTTAATTCTATTTTCTTTGATTTTATTGTGCAATATTTTTTCTATGTGATGTACTCAAATTGTCTATTTATCACCTCTTTCCACTGTTTGCATAAGAATTTTCCTTCTATTCATAGTTGTGAAAAGTTCCTGATTTTATTCTATTTTTTAAAATAATGTGACCTTTAATAGTCATGTCTTATCCATTTTAAACTCATTGAGCTAGATAGTGTAAGATGTTGACCTAAAACAAATTTCTACCAAACTGTTTTCTCCTCTATCTTTTGAAGAATTAAATTATCGTGAAGGAAAGTTAAAAAAAAAATGTAGTTCCTTTGTTTGTGTTTACTTGTGTGGGAAAAGGAGAGAGGGGGAGAAGGAATGAGAAAAAGAGAAGAAAGGGAGAAGAGGAAAAGGGTAGAGGAGAAAGAGAATTCCAACAATTGTGTGTATAAGAATGTTCTATCTGGATGCCATCATGCATCTTGCAATCTCATGCATCTTGTGATCTGTTTTTCTGAACTCTGTCAGTATCATTTTCCTGTTTAAGTGGTCTACAGTTTATATTTCAAATATTCTCTTTCCACTTTGAGTGATACTCTTGACCATGATTCCTGATTCCTGAGTTTCCTCACATGTGTATATTTCTTAATATGTAATACTGATCTCCCAACTTTATCTCCTAATTGTGCCTCTCCTGATTCTTTCTAATAAAGTATGTATTTCCCTATTCCTATTCTAGTCATAGGTCTTATCCTACCAAAGTCTCACTGATATTTATAATGTCAAATCTTCCCTCTTGCACTAGGATTTATATTTCATCTTGCTTTTAATCCCTATTTGGTGAAAACTGGTTTAAATGCCCCATGCCATCAATTAAGCTAATGATATAATTCCTCTAGGCACTCAGTAAATTGCCAACTGTTTATATAATGTAGTTTAAATATTAAGGGGTAAAGTATCCAAAAAGTGAATTTTTGAAGGCATGACTCTCTCCTACAAAATAGGCAAAAACTCCAGTATTGCTATAGAGATAGAAATCAGCTATGTCACTATGAAAATATATGGAGGAGCTGCAAAAAAAATTCACAGCTTTGCAGTTCTGACAGAGATACTTGTTCTGGCCAGCAGAAATGATAAAATTTTGCCCTCCATGAAATTTGCAGACATCCCTGGAAAATGACTGGCTTTCATGTGCGTCTGCCAGTAAAAGAAAAGTCAATAGACTCATTCCACCTCTAGCCCTCAAACTGCTGTAATTCAAGCCATAAAATATCAAAGGAAGAATGAACACTTGGACCAAAACACCAACCCACTCCCCAAAGAGAAAATAACGAAAAGAAAAAAGCCATTTTTTTCCACAGAGAGAAAAAAAATTCAAAAAGAGACTCACAGAGAAAACACAGAAGGATGACAAAGCAGAAGGCCAGCAGCAAAGATCAAAATTTAAGTCCAGGGAGTGACAAGAGAAAAACCCAGGGAGAATAACAATGAATAGAGAGAAAGGCATCAATGAAGAAAAGGAGTCAAACAACAAAGACAACAGAAGAAAGAAGGCCATGTATAAAAGAGGCAAACATCAAAAGAAGAGAGAGAAGCTGCAACCGTGTGAAAAAGAGACATTGAAGAAGGAAAAAGCACAAATGAAAAAGACTGAAAATGAAAAATAAAAATAAAAAAAAGATTGAAAAGAAGGGGATGGGGGAGTAGGAGAGGCAAGGGAAACCAAAAGGCTCCTTTAGAAAGAAACAGAATTTCTAGAAACCTATTTCTTTCAAGATCCCTACAGCTAGGATTGCTATCCAGCACCAACAAGACTGATGCTCAGTGTCGTCTATTAAACTGCAGTCAGGGCTTCAGGTGACCAATACATACTCCTAATGGAACATAAAACATGACTTGGAAGAGAATTAATCTCTTCCTTAGAAGTTTCCTGGAAAATAATATACTATACCCATTGACTGCCGCAATATAAAGGAAGGAACAACAATAATAACAAGAGCCCTGAACTGAATGCTTTGTAATTATAATGGCCAAGCTTCACTCTAAAGAAGAGATATGAAAATCAGGATTATGGGGATAGAATACTACAAATAACGTTGGACTTGGTAGATGTGCTAGTTAGTTGTGTAGTGTCTCTTTTGTCTCTCCCTCCCTTCATCTCTCCCACGCCCAGAACTCTAGGGTACTTGAGATAGAGTCCTGATCAAGCTTTGGCATTTTCACTGAATAAAAGAGACTCACAGTTAGAATAAACCCTAGGCGCTTTGGAATCCATGTTAATTTTAAAAAATGTATCTTCTACTTCTTGCCAACCATTGATCCTAGTTCTGCCAACAGAAGGATTTTTCCTCTGGACCTCCAGGCTAGATGTGAATGTGCAATATGAGGTCAAATTTCATGTCCAGGCCCTCCTTTTGTCTTCTGATATAGATAACTGATCACTATAAATTACAACAAGAACACTGACTTGATATAAAATTTCTGCTGCTAATGTTAAAAGGTTTAGGTTAATGTCAAAAGCCAAAAGAGTAAAGAATCCATGTCCTTCACAGATAGGGTAAAGGGTGGGGGAGGGAGGAAGACATTGGTAATATCTTAGTAGATCTCTCACAGTTTATATCTCATCCTCAAGAGGAAAAGTTGGCATCCATCACTAACTGGAAAAACCCCAGAGGCTGTGTCTATAAAGTCAAGGATACTAAGGAGAATGAATACATCTGCAACATGAAGCATTCCCCTTGCTAAGCTTCTCTTGGAAGTTTTAAATGGCTCCTCCATTCCCCACAGTTATGCTTATCTGTTGCACGTTGAAGAATTGAAACATTAAAAACAACAACAAAAACCAAAGCTGATTAATTACTACTAAGGCTGTTTTTAGAGAGAGGGGGAAAAAAAGAGAAAAGTTGTTGTCCCATTATATTTCTGAAAAAAAAAATGAACGTTTTACAGCCCTCACAAATCGCTCCCTAGAAAGTACTTTCATTTTCTAATTGTTCATAAATTTACTGACAGGTGGTTACACAGTAGGTGTAACATCGTTATTTTCATTTTATTACATACACTGTTTTAACGAGAAAATCTGGAATGGCCGGATATAGTATATCATTACAAGATACCCTAGAAATGTGTGGGTGGGCAGGCCTAGCTTAAAAGCTACTGCTATGATGCAGAAATCTGGGGAGTAATATCCTTTAGAGAGAAGCAGCCTGTATAGCTAATATGGATTTGTATACATAGTCACAGATTTATAACGCCTATGAGTTTAAATGTACCTCGAGTGAAATCTAACTGAGCCCCTCCCCAAATTATGTACCCACTGGCAACATATTTAACATGTGGTCATCCAGTCTCCATTTGCAGACCTATAATGATAAACAATCTACTATACTTTTGGACAGTCCTAGACAGTCTAGTTTTGGATAGCTTTAATTCTTAAGAAGATTTCTCTCCTACTTATAATGAGTAGAAATCTTCCACACTGGTAACTTTAACTCATTAATTTTAATTTTCCCCTCCAGGAACAAAGAACAAGTCTATAATCCCTTTTCAAAATTACATCCCTTCAAATATTTGAAGGCTACTACCATTGACTAAGACAGCTAGGTGGCACAGCGGATAGAGTGTCAGACCCAGTGTCAAGAAGACTCATCTTCCTGAATTCAAATCTAACCTTAGACACTTACTAGTTGTGTGACCCTGGGCAAGTCACTTAACCCTGTAAGCCTCAGTTTCCTCATCTGTAAAATGAGCTGGAGAAGGAAAAGATAAACTGCTCCAGTAACTCTATCAAAAAAACTCCAAGTCGGGTCATGAAGAGTTGGACACAACTGAGCAACAAAACCATTTACCACACCACATCCCCAGCTTCTTTTCCATCAACTGATCCTTGTCTGTCATGGATTATGGCCCCTCAACATTCTGGTTGCCCTTTCTTAGACACACTTCAGCTTATCAGTGTCCCTTCTAAAATATCATACTCTGAACTTCACAAGGTAGAGTCTGACTAAAGCACAGTACAGCAGGACTCTTTACACTTTTTGTTTGGGCACGCCTATTCTAATAAGGAAACCTAACATCACTGTATTAGCTCTTTGGGTTACAATATCATATTCTTTACTCATATTGAGCTTCCAGTCCATTAAGTTCATAGGCCTTTTTAATTTTTTTTTTTTGCATGAGCTGCTTTCTAGCTGTATTTTACAAATCTTTTACTTTTGTAGTTTTTTTGACACTCAAGTACTACATTTTTATCCCTGTAAAATTTCTTCTGCTTGCTTTCAACTTACTGTTCCTTCCTGAGATCATGTTGAATCCCAATTTTGTCATTCAGTGTGTTAGTTATTCACCTTTCCCCCTCCTCAGCTTTGTGTCATCTGTAATTTTAATATGCTTACCATATAGGTCTTCACTCAAGTCATTGTTACAGATGTTGAACAGAACCAGGGCAATGATAACTCCCTGGGGTACTCTACTAACGACCTCACTCTAGACTGATATTAGTTCATTTTGGGTTTAGACAAGGAACTATTTCCAAATATATCTAAATGAATGATCATATACTTTTGATATCTCTGTATTTACAAGGCTATTATGCCAGATTCTGTCAAATGCTTTGCTAACAGTGAGATATTGTCTCCATAGCATTCCCTGATCTAATCCAAAACCCTGTCTAAATATGGAAATAATGTTATTTTGTCATGAATCATTTATATTTAACTGAGGCTAGTTCTTAGTGATCACCTCTTCCCTTTCTACTTTTTCATGAACAGTCCCTTTAATTCTAGAATTGACAATTCTAGGAATTATTATATTTTGAAGTACCTTTTTCCTTCCCTTTTTTGAAAAACAGAACACTTTACCTTCTTCAGTCCCCTAGCACCTCTGCCATTCGGCAGTTAAGTCATTTCACTGAGTACCCTTGAGGATCTACATTTTTGAGAATTATTTCACTCTATCAAGAGTTCTCATGAGTCACCATTGCTACTACATTTTCAGGAAAATTTAATGTAGTGCATGAGCACACTACAATGCCAATCACCAGATGCACGCCAACAACTGACTGACGTGGATTGGACCATTATGTCCATATTGTGAGCATAATTTAGCCATGAAGTACTGTTTATATATTTTTTAACATTTTGATGAGTGAATCTCTGTGCATCCCCAGAGGAAACTTAAGACAGAGAATATAAATGGTTTCCTTAAAGAGAGAGGTCAAATTTTTAGAGTCAAGATTTCCAGTTCTGTGGTGTTATATTTGTGTGTCCTCATAGTACTGCATTTTTTTCTGTTGTCAAAGGTGGATGGTAAAAGCATGAATTAGCAAAGGAGGGAGGGGTGAAGCTAGACTAAATATGGTTGTCTATTTCCTTATATAATAGGGTGGGTCTATCCCTAGCCACAAAGCCATCTAAATGAATCATTCTCTTCCTTCCTTCATGCAAAAAAAATAATAAACATCTATTTTTATTAGGCATTGTGCTAGGCTCTGGAATAGAAACACACACACACACACACACACACACACACACACACACACACACAAATTCCCTTGCCTTCAGTGAGTTTACACTGTATTGAAGTAACAATATATACACAGGTAAGTATAACTTAAAGACACATTAACTGCTGGGTCCTGAGGGACTTTGGTAACTTTCTATTTCTGATTAAGAGACACCTTCCTCTCTTCACTTTGATTTGAAGGGAATTATATTGAGACTATAAGTAAGGGAATTATATTGAAGGGATCATGAAGGGAAAGGAATAAGCATTTATACAGGGGTTTAGTATGTGTCAAGCACTGTGTTAAGTACTTAAAAATATTATTTCATTTGATTCTCATAAAAGTCCTTCAAGGTAGGTAGTATCATTATCCCCATTTTACAGATTAGGAAACAGAGGCATTAAATGACTTGCCCAGGGTCACACAGCTTGGAAGCAGATTTGAGAATCTGAACTCAAGTCTTCTTCACCTCAGACCCAGCTCCTCTAACCACTGCACCACCAGGTGCCTCAGTATGAATCACTATGTCCTAGGAAAGTCTGGGGTCAGAATCTGGTTGGGTTTTTTTTTTTTTTTTGGAGAATAACTTAAAATTTGTTTGGCTCATCTCTAGGGTCTCCCCAAATGAGGAACTACTTAATGTATAATGTAAATCAGGTATAGGACAGCTATTGATTTCCATTACAATAGAGAAAATATACAGACTCTCATGCTTATATTGAGAAAGACTGAAACAAGCAGCAGTTTTTAGAACTACTATTACATTTTCCCAGAAGTTTGATACTTAAACATGAAATATTTTGTGAAACTTCTGAATCATTCTTTCATATTTAACTTATCTCTGTACTGTCCAAACAATTATTATTAGGTCCATATATTCTGGCAAACCAAGCCAAGGGTTGGCCCATCCTCTAGCCTAGCTAGTGGCCATCTTTTCCAAGAAGTGAGGGACTCCTAAAGTATAGGAACTGAGGAACCCTGGAACTCCTGAGGTAGCTGCTCCCAAAAATTCATCTCTCAGGATTGCTACTCACACATTTATGTTCCTAATTTGGGCTCAATTAGTCAGTATATATTCAGTGTCACAATATCTGCTGAGATGAGAACAGAAAGTGCTATAGAACAGGAAGTTCTTTTTACATGCCCTGGAGAAAGGAAGGAAGAGAAGAGGGTTAGGGTGCAAAATTATGCTTTTTAAAAGCAAGAGTTCTTTATTGTGTTTGATGTCATGGACCCTTTTGGCAGTCTGGTGAAACCAATAGACTCTTTCTTAGAATAACGTTTTTAAATACATAAAATAAAACTTCACAAGCCCCAGTTTAAGAACCACTGTTTTCAAGTCTTCTGAGTCGGCAGTTCTTTCTGGTTCAATGGCTAAATTGTCTCTGAAGTGCCTTTCACCCAGCCTCCCCTGCTCCTGCAGCTGTCATAGACAGGAGCCAAGATACCACAGAGAGTTTGCTGTGTCATCCCAAGGTGCCAATCCCTCATGAGTAATGAGCTACGTGTGTCCCTGGAAGTTGCCAGAGGAATTCATCAGATGTTCCCAGGGATGACTTCTATAGGTTCATCTGCACAAATGATCCATAGGATTTACTCCAACAGATTCTCCACTATATATGGAAATGGAAATGCAAAATATATGCAATGTGAATATAATTTCACGGGAAAGGATATTAGCAACTGGAAGGATCAAGATACGTCTCATCCTACAAGGTGACATTTATGTTGATCCTTAAAAGAAAATACACATTCTCAGACACAGAGTTGGGAAGGAAGCACATTCTGGGAGTGGAATAGAATCTGTGTAAAGAATGGGAGATAGGTGATGGGATAGTGTGTAGTGGGATAAAACAAGTAAGTCATTTGTCTAAAATGTAGAAAAGATAAGTTAAAGCCAAAATGGAATAGATTACCCTAAAGACAGCGTAGACTTTGGTGTGCTACTTAATATATATATCTTCTGTGATTGTGCATGCCCAAAAGTATCCACTTGGTAAATAATTCTAACAGTTAGATCAAGGAAACAAATATGGTGGACAAATGGATAGGAAAGTTCTTTTTTTTGGGGGGGGGTAGAATTCTATTATCTGTATGAATAGGTTGACATGACTGAAATAGCCAATAAGGAGGTATGGATGTGGCATAAGTGAATTTTCCCTGTTCAATCTAAAAAAACAAAAAACAAACAAACAAAAACCAGAGCGGAAATGAGAATTCAGAGCACTCAACCTATGCTCTGACTAACCAAGTCTGTGTGGGCGTGTGTGCGTGTGTGTGTGCATGTGGGGGGGGGGAGAGGAGAGGGAGAGACAGAGAGAGAGAGAGAGAGAGAGAAAGACAGAGAGAGATAGATAGAGAGAGAGAGAGAGAGAGAGAGAGAGAGAGAGAGAGAGAGAGAGAAGGGGAGGGAAGGAGGGAGAAGGGAAGTAAGAAGAAAGGAGAAGAAATGGAGGAGACAGGGGGAGGAGGAGGGAGAGAAAGAGAGAAGAGAGATGTTGATTCTTATTGTCTGTGAGAGAGTTCAATGTAAATGCCAGTGCGTATCTGTTCTTTTGCTTTAAATATATTTTGTGTACAGAACATTTTTAAAGGGAACATTCTAAATATATATTGATTTTTTTAAAGAAAAACAACCTTTTTACAATATATTCAAATGATGAAACATCACACCTGCCAACACTGGAATACTATAAATAGAGAGAAAATATAAATCTGGAGTGAAAAATAAGCAGATCCATTATATAGCTGTTGCAATTAGGGATGTATTTTGGTGGTAGAATGGAGAGAAGTAGTTACTATGTTGTTTGAAATTTCATGTTTGTCATCATTTGCAGAGGGAAAACTGGGATAAATAATGTCCACAGTAATATGTTAGTGGAGGGGAATTACTATAAGGGTGATGAAAACACCTGGTGATAATAACCCTCAAAAATTCTGAAACAATTTTTTTTCCTTTAAATATTAAAACTACTATCCAGAAAGAATAAACTCAAAGCAAATGTCAGCTTGGGTTTGAATAGGACTCTGCCACTTATAAGCTGTATGACCAACACTGAGTCTCAGTTTCCTCATCTGTAAAATTAGGAATTTGGTCAAAATGATCTCTCAGGTCCTTTTCATATAATTCTGTAAGCCCAGAATTCTATTCTAAATATTGTTATTGGAATTAAAAGTCTTGGGTTCAAATCCACACTCTGATTCTCAAAAGCTAGGTAAAACCGGGCAAGTCATTTTCAATATTTGGCTTCATCTGTAAAGTGTAGGCGTTGAACTCTGCACTCATTCAGAAATATAAATCCTATGAGTGTTATTAGGGTTTCTTTTGGAAGCTAGAATGTATATGAATGTGTGTACATCAGAGTAGTGTTTGGCAGGGTTTGTCTGTTCTGAAATCCATTGGAGAAATTTCATAACTGACTAATATTTCAACAAAAAACAAACCCCAATAACACACACATAAATCCCTGGAAGACAGGGAGTATTTATAAAGAAGATAAGAAAAATGGTAATAATTCATGAGCTATATTAAAGAAATTTTAAGCAATAAAAATCATTACATATTACTGAAAGCAGTTTCTATCAATTGACCTATTTTCCTGAAACAAAAATGCAAGAATTCACATGCACATACATGAACACATACACATATATGCACATGCATGTCCACATACACATCCATTCCTCCAAAAAGGATGGAGAAAGTTATTCAAACTTGATGAGCTGTGTTGACCTGAAAGCTGTAGGTTCTGCTGAAAACAGCAAGAAGAGAGAGATGAAGATAAGGAGGATAAGAGAGAGCCATGATAACCCTAGAGGGTAAAGAGAAGAATGTTAAGAGAAAGGGTGTTCCAGAAAACCATGAGAGGAATAGAAGAGTTTAAAGTGGCTCAGGCTACTGGGCAGGCAGACAGAGAGAAGTGGACAGTATTTCTATAGCTGAAAGAGTTTGCATCCATCTATTCTACATTTTCTGTAATGCTTCAGACATCGAAGGTTCCTGCCATACACCAAAGGACATAATGTGCATTTATGTAGCGCTTTAAGGTTTGCAAAGTTCTTGATAAATTTTATCTTATTTGTATCATCACAACAACATTTGGAGGAAGGTGCTATTGTGCCCATTTCACAGGTAAGAAAACTGAGACAGAGCATTTAAGTGAACTGTCCAAGCTCACATCAGTAATATCTGAGACTAGATTTGAACTGATGTTTTCCTGACTTCAGGTCCAGCTCTCTATCCATTCCAATAGTTATGAACTTCAGACACATCCTTAGGATCACACTCCGATGTTTTCCCAAGGTCACCTTCCTGTCATCTTATGTCTCACAGACTCCTGGGAGGTATATATTCTAGTCAGATCAATCCCTCTTTGGGAATGCTCTTATAGGTTCCATTCTCATATGGGTCAATCAGTTTTGTATGGGGATTAAACCAGACGCAACAAAACACAACAAATAAGCAAAAATCCTCCCCCATCTCAAGACAGTGATTGCTCCGTATTCCGGTTACTGTTTTTACCAGGTGAAGACTCTAGTATGTAGATCACCTGTTTTCAAAGTTACAAGAGAATGGGCTGAAGTGATGGTGACAGAAATGATGAAGAGGCAGGCACAAGAGTCATTTCATTTTAGTTACTTGTCAGTTTCAGTAATAGACTGCTAGAGTGACCATAGAGTTGACTGATTCCAACATTTCTGTGCTCAACCAATTCTTTTTGACTACCATGTAGACAATAACTTGGCATATTTTCCTTCACAAAGGTCCCCTGTTACATTCATCTGCATGTGTCGGTTTCTCCTTCCCTCGTTGTGTTAGCCCACCTCTAGCCAAGCTATATAATTGCTCTCTTCTTAGTTTTTGAAATGCATATCAATTTTGTCATATCCACCCCTCAGTTGTCACTTAGCCAAACTATGCAAATTTGACTCTCATTGTCTCCTCATAAGTCATTGCCTTCAGCACTGCTGTTGCTCTCCTCTGGACTCCCTCCAACTCTTCAGATGGGCAGGGAGGAGTTACATATCCAATGTAGATTGAGAAACATCACTAGTCATCCCCTTTCATACATCTGTAGGACACTACAAAACTTCAATATTTCCTGTGGCAAGAAAGTCATCACTTAAGATGATGAGTGTATCCCCAGGTTATCTACATGATGAGTCTGTCAGTCCACCAGCAATACAAACTCAATTTCAGGTATGTAAATAGCTCTTTGATATCAAAGACATTGAGGACGCTGCTCCTGCCCTGCAGGGCTTTACCTCATTCCTGGTGGTGTTATCTTCTCACTCTGAGACTTGATATTACTTCAGTTCTAAGTCCCTTGGAGGAGTTCTATGCCTATGTAATCAGTTTCTAGTAGAATGAGGGAAACTGTAGGAAAGAAAATGAAAACTAGAAGAACATATACGATGAAATAGGCTAATGTTCAATTGGCCTTTTGACATACTGAAATGGTAAAATGGGTCTACCCAAGTAAGAATAAGTTAGTCAGAAATGAAAAACTATGGAATATAAATACAGGTACAGTGGTCCCAGAGAAGCATGTAGGTTCAAACCATAAGGTTCAGATCCAAGGACCCTGTGGTACGGATGAAACAGGTAATTATTTATCAAGGGTATAGCAACACCACCACCAACAAAGATCCAGCTTTTTATCCAGCTTCAGTGGACTAGGGAAGAACAAAGAAATTAGAATAGAGCAAAAACAAACAAAAACAGCACTTGAAGGGGTCAGAATTTAGGTAAATTTAGTTAAGATATGGGAGGTACCAAGTTCTTACCCCAGGAATTATTTCAATTTGTCAATAGATTTGTGGTCCATGCAGGAACATAGGTTTTAAATTGATAAGGGACTTTAGACATTTATTCTGACCCTTCACTTTATACATTATACAGATGAGTAAATTGAGTATCAGAGAGATAGCTCAAGGTCACAAAAATAGTTTATTAGGAGTTTGGGTGGCTCAAGATAGACTTTTTTCAAGGATATGAACAGTGGATAAGGGACAATGTATTGCAAAGCTAACCAAGGTAGGAGCTTGTAGATAGATCTTTGTCTGGGTCCCAGTTTCAGGACTGAATAATCTCAGAATTGGAAGGGACCTTAGAGACTACGTAGCCTGACCTATATACGTATAAGGATAATATTTATAACATGCCCAATAAGCAATCATCCACCTTTCCCTGAATGTTTCTAATGATGGAAAACGCAATGCCTCCTGAGGTCATCCATTGCACTTTTGAATAGCCCTTATTATTAGAATTTTTTTTTCTTTATGTCCAAGATAAATTTTTTTATGTGCAACTTCTACCCTAATTTTTACCATTGGGAACAAACAGAACAAATGTAACCACATTCTGCAGGGTAACCATTCATATATATCAAGATAGAAATCATGTCCTTTCCAGGCCAACCATCCCCAATTCCTTCAATTGACTGTCATATAGTATTGACTTAAGTACCATAAATAATATCATGGCATCCTCTTGTGGATGAATTCCTTTCTACTTGTTTTCTTCTTCAAATATGGCAACAAGAATTATACATAGTGGTTTGAATAGAGCATAGTGTAATGGGCCTATCACTTTCTTAGTCCTGGATACCATGACACTTTTAATGTAGCTTAAGATTGCACTGGTTTATCTGGGTTGCTATCTCACATTTTTATCTCATGCTAATCTTTCATACTGACTCCCTGAAGCCATTTTGAAAGCTAGAGAAACCCATTCTGAAGGGCTATCTGTGAGTGAGAACCCTAGATATCCAGTTATATAAGCACAGAAGCCTTCTAAGGAACCTAGAACTGAATTCATATCAAGTATGTCTTAAAATCAAAAAGATGAAGAACATTATGGACATGAGTATGGGCAGCTAGGTGGCATAATGGCTAGAACATTGGGGTTGCAATAAGGAAGACTCATCATCTACCTGAGTTCAAATCTGGTCTCAGACACTTACTAGCTGTGTGACCCTGGACAAGTCACTCACTCCTGTTTGCCTCAGTTCTTCATCTATAAAATAAGCTGAGGGGGGCGGAGCCAAGATGGCGGCGTAGCAGCAGTAACATATCGCAGCTCTCACATAGCCACCCCAAAATACCCATAAAATAGGACTCTAAACCAATCCTAGA
>CM053582.1:197592134-197610870 GCA_028627135.1 Pseudochirops cupreus | reverse complement strand
TGTATATATATATATATATGCAATTATTAGTATTATTATTGACTACATCCAACTGGAACTTGAGATACACAGGCACTGCAGTTGGGAGATCCATCCTGCCCTACCAAAAAGTGACATAGGAGAGAATAGACTGGGGGAGGGGGGAAATACTGGGATGGCTGCTTTGGGGTGGTGGGCGGGGGAAAGACGGGGAGGAAAGATGTAACTCAAAAAAATTTAATAAAGAATTTAATTAAAAAAAAAAAAAGAAATGCATGGTGCATGTAAATTTGTGGCACTGTATTACCAGTGATGACTGATGAGTAAAGAGTAGTATAACAGATAACACTTAAGAGATGCATGATGCAAACAGAAAACTAGGTGATCATGGAGTTATAATAATGTTTAAATACCTGGAAGAAGACCTCTAGACCTAAGTGATGCCCACCCCATTCCCTTCCACCTGTAGAAGATTATTAGGGAGACAAGATCAGAGTTACATAGGATGAAGTGGGGACAGACTGAAGTTACTGCTTTTGGAGAGAATACCTCTACTGAAGACATCACAGCTCCTTTGATGTGGAGTATTAATGCCCAAATCATAGAGGGCACTATTCTAACTATCCTCTAAATTGGTTAGACTACCTCTTACGATGCATTTAGTTTGGGTCATCACATTTTAAGAGGGACAGCTATTAAAAAAAAAACAGGACAAAACACATCTATAGATATGATATATATCATGAAAAACTAGGTGGCAGAGTAACAACAACAATAACAACAGTAATTTATTAAGCACCTACTTTATGCCAGATACCATGCCAGGCACTGGGAATGCAAAGAACGGCGAAAGAAAGTTTCTGCCATCAAGGAGCTCAATATCTAATGAGAAGAGACAACATGCAAGCAACAATATACAAAGCAGTCAGAGATAGGATAAACTGGAAGTGACTGAAGAGATGTACTAACATTAAGGAGAAACAGGGAACACATTGGAAGATCGGCTTTAGCTGAAGCTTGAAGGAAGCCATAGCCAGGAATAATTGAGGAGGGATAGCATTCCACAGGAGAGATAGCCAGCGAAAATGCAAGTTGGACTTGGAGTCAGGAAGATCTCGGTTCAAATTCTGCCTGAATTTATGAGCTTAACCTCTCTCATCCTCAGTTTTCTCAACTGTAAAATGGGGGTAATAATAGTACTTACCTCCTAGGGTTATTGTGAGGGTCAAATGACATAACATTTATGCAGTGCTTTTCAAACATTAAAACATGATTTAAATGATAGGTAGAAGTAGTAGTAGGGAGATTAGAGAGTGAGGGAGGACTAGGACTATATCATAAGAAAAACAGTCAATAGAAATGGAGTGTTTTGTAGGAAAAAGAGAGGACTTAAAGAGAAATTAAATAGTAAAAATAGCTATAATAGTGATAGAGTAGTTTAGGATTTGCAAAACACTTCACATGTGATCTTGTTTTATCCTGATGGTAACACTGTGAAGTAGGTTCTAACTATTATCACCTTTTTACAGTTGAGGAAACTGGGGAAAACAAAGGTTGAGTGACTTTCCTAGGGTTACAAATCTAGGAAAAGTTTAAAAATCATATATGAATTCAGGTCTTCCTGATTCCAAGCCCAACTCCCTATTTCATATTATAACCTAGCTAGAGTAGCTGTTTTCAGATATTTGAAAACTCGTCATCTTCAAAAGGTACCAGATTTATTATTACCCCAGGCATGCCTCCCCGACTAAACTGAAAGTTTCATGAAAGTAAAAATTATAAATTACTCTTTAAAAAATACATATTTTTAATGTTTAAATGTTTAAAAATTTCTAGTTACAAATTCTCTTCTTCCTTCCTGCCCCACCCCAATCCAGTGAGGAGACAAACAATATGATATCAATTATACATATGAAGTCATGCAAAACTTATTTCCAAATTAGCCATGTTGCCAAAAAAGGCAAGAAATATAAAGAAAGTAAAAAAAAAAAACTGCTTCAATCAGTAGTCAGTGTTTATCAGTTATCTTTCTAGAACTAAATAGCATTTTTCATCATGGGTCCTTTGGAATTGTTTTGGATCACTGTACTAATCAGAGTAGCTAAGTGTTCCAGTTGTTCATCATTACAATGTTGATATTACTATGTAAGATATTCACCTGGTTCTGCTCACTTCATTTTGTATCAGTTCATATAAGTCTTCCCCATTTTGTTTTGTTTTTGTTTTTGTTTTGTTTTTTTTCCCAGAAACCATTCTGGTCTTCTTACAGCATAATAGTATTGCATCACAATCATATATCACAACTTGTTGCGCCATTCCCCAATTGATGGGCATCTCTTCAATTTCTAATTCTTTGCCACCACAAAAAGATTCACTGTAAGTATTTTTGTACATGTGGGTCCTTTTCCCAGTTTTATGATCTCTTTGGGAAACAGACCTAGAAGTGAGATTGCTAGGTCAAAAGGCATAGTTTTATAGATGTTTGGGTATAGCTCCAAATTGTTCTACAGTATAGTTGGATCAATCCACAACTCTACCAAAAGTGCATTAGTATACCAATTTTTTCCCATCCAGCATTTATAATTTTCTTTTTCTGCCATATTAGCCAATCTGATAGGTATAAGATGGTACCTCAGAATTTTTTTATTTGCATTTCTATAATCAATAATAAGTTAGAATGTTTTTCATATGACTATAGATAGCTCTGATTTCTTTGAAAATCACCTATTCATATTCTTTGACCATTTATCAATTGGAGAATGGCTCTTATTTTTTTTTAATTTGTCTCAGTTTCTTAAATATTTGAGAAATAAGACCTTTATCAGAGAAATCTGTTGCAAATCCTCCCCCCCTCCCAGTTTCCTGATTTCATTTTAATTTTGACTGCATTGGTTTTGTTTGTACAAGATTTTTTAAAATGTCATGTGATGAAAATTATTCATTTGATTTCCCACAATCCTCTCTATCTGTTGTTTGGTCATAAACTTCCCCGTTATCCATGGGTCTAACAGATAAACTTTTTTCTTCCATTAATTTACATATATCACCCTTTACGCCTAAGTCATTTTTCCATTTTGACCTTATTTTGGTATATAGTATGAGATTTTAGTCTATGATTAGTCTCTGCCAAACTGCTTTCCAGTTTTCCCAATAATTTTTGTCAAATGGTGAGTTCTTGCCCCCAAAGCTTGGATCTTTTGGTTTGTCAAACACTAGATTATTATGGTCACATGTTATAATATGTTGTATAATTAATCTGTTCCACTGATCAACCTCTCTCTTAACCAATACCAAATTGTTTTCATGATCACTGCTTTGTGATATAGCTTGTGATTATGCACTGCTATCTTACTCTTAAAAACATCTTCAAATGCTTATCACAGAATCCTGTACATAGGCGGTACCAAATAATTATGTTCATGGAATAATAAAGGTTTTATGACCAGCAGGGAAAAGTTGTAAGGTTGAAGAATTCATCTCAATGATAATGATAGTAACCTTGCCATTTACTACTTTAACTGACCTTGCACATGTCACTTAACTTCTTTGTGAAGAAACTTCTCAGTTTCCTAGTGTATAAAATGAAGGACAAGACAGCTTCTAAAATCCCCTCAAAGTGTATACTATGATTCTATTTCTGATCATTAGAGCCCTCTGAAAATAGAATGGACTGAATTATGAGATAGTGAGGTTGCCATCCATATTCAAACCGAATCTGGATGAATACTTGTATAGATTTTTTTTTTTTACTTTTTTTTAGAAGGTGGGAGGTAGGGCAATTGGGGTTAAGTGACTTGCCTAAGGTCACACGGCTACTAAGTGTTAAGTGTCTGAGGCCAAATTTGAACTCAGGTCCTCCTGACTCCAGGGTCAGTGTTCTATTCACTGTGCCACCTTGTCACCCCTAGATTTTTTTTTTTAACAGGCAATTTAATTCATAGACTGATAGGTTGAACCAGTAGATCTCTAGGGCTCTTTCCATTTCTCAAGTTCCATGATAGTTAATTGCAGAAATGGGTGCCAGGATGACTTGGACAAAAATTCTTTCTCCTAATTTCCAGTTCTGATCAGTAATTGCCTTTTGGACATCTTGAATAGGATGTCCTTTATGCATCTCACACTCTGCCTGTCTAAAACAGAACTCATTTCCTTTTCCCCAAAACGCTCCCTCCTTCCCAACTTTCCTATGACTACCAAGAGTACTACCATCCTCCCTGCTGCCCAGGCTCAGAACCTCAGTTGTGTCATCTTCAGTGCCTCATTCTCCCTTATCCCACTTATCTAAAAAGTCTATTGTCAAATTCTTTCATTTCTCCCTTCACAACATCTTTCATACTTACTTCCTTCTCTTTACTCACAGAGACACCATATTAGTACAGGTTCTCATCATCTGTCATCTGGATTATTGCAACCGTGTTCTAATTGGTCTTTCTGCCTCAAGTTTTTTTCCTAGACCAATCCCTTCTCTACTCTACTGCCAAAATTATTTTCCTAAAACATCCATGTTTGTTCTTTTTCAATAAACTCATGTAGCTCTCAGAGCAAATGTACAATACTCTGTTTGGCATTTAAGGCCCTTTCCCACCTGGCTCCTTCCTATCTTTTCAGTCTTCCTACATTTTGCTTTCCTCCACATACACATGATTCAACTACATTGCCCTACTTGCTACTTCTTGCATATGCCAGTCCATGTCCTAAACCTATCCTTTGCATTGGTTGCCCCTATTCCTGGAATGCTTACCTCCTTACCTCTATTTCTTAGCTTCTCTGGGCTCCTCCAAGACTTATTTCAAATCCTACTTTCTGCAAGAGGCCTTTCTCAATTGTTCCAGTGCCTTTTCTCTAAGATCACCTTTCATTTACACTGTATATTCATATACATACATATATGCATGAATTGCACATGTACATATATGTATGTGTATGTTTATTTATGTATCTCACTTTGAGTGAGGCGATTTAAAAGGACCAAGGTCTCCCACTGATTGATATCTGGCCACTGAACCCAGATGACTCTGGAGGAGAAAGTGAGGCTGGTGACCTTACACAGCCCTCCCTCATTCAAGTTAAAGTCAACTGCAAGTCATGTCATCATTTCCCTGATATCATGATCCTCTCTGAGAATGAAGGACAAACACAGTCTATCTACCTTGTAAGTACATAGTCACTTGTACACTGTCTCCCTCATTAGAATGTGGGCTCTTTGAGATAAGGGACTATGTTTTTGCCTTTCTTTGTAAACCTGTCATTTAGCATGGTGCCAGGCATATAACGAGCACTTAATAAATGCTTGTTGACTTGACTGATGCTAGCACTCTTGTGTAATATCAGAAAGGCAGTTTAAAATTAGCCTGAGTATAGCAGATGGGATAGGGAAGGCAGTAAAGGAAACTGAAGAACACTGAGTAGCCTAGAGTAGGCTTGAGCCTCAGGCATAGGAGACAGAGCTTTATGCTTCTGGAGACACAAGAAGGTTTTAGTCAGTAGCAGCAGCATGTAAAGAAGGCAACCATGATATGAGGTCAGGATGTGGTAGAGGAGAACAGTCCTGGAAACAAAGCATCTGCTGAATTTCACAGGCTCAAGCCTGAGTCCGATAGAAAGTACTTCACATGTCTTTTGGAGGAAATAGGTTTCTCTTCAAGTGTGACACCTAATGTCTTTATAAGTTCCATTCCCTCAGGAGTGTCAGCGGAAAAATGTTTGCCTCCATTTCCTGGAGTGTATTTTTTAGTACCTAAATGAAGTGTTTGCTGCTTTTTTGAAGTAGGTGAACTGAAATTCACCCTAGAGAGAGTTAGAATCACACTGTTGTTATTCTTAACAGTGACACCAATTTGAGCCACTGAAAATAATTGGAGGGGCTTCAACTTACTGGGGACAATTTCAAAATGATATTTGAGTTCAGGGCACAAGAGGTCCCAAAGCAGCCCCCAAATAATAGATGGTTCATTTCTGGTGAATTTAATTTTCTGAGTGATGAAAAATGAGGGTCTATGCCTGGGCCCAGTTATAGCCCCTCTCCGTGGCAGCAAATGCTCTCCTGTGAGTAAGTAACTGCTAGACCTCTGACGAAACTTAACAAAGCAGAAACTCAGGTTATTTTGAGAGTTGTTAAAGGAGTCTTATGGATAAAGGGGAAAACAGGAACTGGGTTACACAGATCTGGAGTTGGAGGGGTCCTCAGTGGCCATCTAGTCTAACCTTTTCATGTTACAGGTAAGAAAACTGGGGCCCAGAGAGGTTATGACTTGACTCTGAGTCAAAATGATAGTAAATCTCAGTGATAGGATTTGAACTCCACTCTTTTGCTCTAGATCTGGTGTTCTTTCCATTGCATCATACTGGGCCCATTGTTAGTGCCTCTCTGGTCAACCCTGAAACCTTCTGCTGACTTATCATCCAGAAGGGATAAGAAGAGAAGGAAGACAGGAAAATGAGAAGCATGGAATAGGAGGAGTAGAGTAGACCTGGAAGAAAGGTACAGAGAGGCAGTGACAGTAAAAGGGGTGCTCTGGAGCCCTCAAAAATGGAGGCAAAATGGAAAGAGGAACTGAGGCTCTGCCTAAGAAGAGGAAATACACTGTCTCCACTTGATGAAGTCCCTCCCTCTCTTCAAGACCCAGATCAGGTGGCCCCTTCTCTTAACTTCTTCCTCCTCCAGTTTCTCATTTCATTTTGCCTGGACCACTCCTTTGTCCTTATCTCATCTGTTCTCGTATCCTGTTTACCTTTGTGAACATTCTCCTCCACCACCTTGCCTATAGTACATTTGAAGCTCATTGAGAACATCATGTGTCATGTCTTTCTTTGCATCCCCCAGGGAGTTTGCATGTAATAGAAATTAATGGAAGAACAAAGGTTGGGTGCGGTGCAGGGGACATTCATAACTCAGGGCAGGATCCCAAAAAACCCCCATGACTCTGGAGTCAGAAGACCTACGTCCAAATCCAGCCCCCAATACTGAGATACTTGCATGACCGTAGCATTTAGCGCAGTGCCTGGAATATGGTGGGTGCAGGATAAATATTTGTTGATTGATTTATGGCCTTGGACAAATGACCACTTAGCCTCCCAAATTAACTGAATGAGCCTCAGATTCTTCTTCTGTAAAGTTAGTGGGTTATACAAGATGGACTCTAAAATCCCTTCCAGCTCCAAACCCATGCTCTTACGATGCTGCTAATTTTTTTGTTTACTGAATGGATGGTGATTTTGAGATAACGTGCTAGAGAGGGGTACTCATCCACTACTCAGTCTATTTACCGGGTATTTTCTTTCATCTGATAGCAGCAGCACTTGAAAATCTGAGGAAGGTGCAAAGAGACAAGTACTACTGCTAATAATAATATGTTTCCAAAAAAAGTGTAATATTTATGCAGAGCTTTACACAGTGGAGCTGGTCAAGCAATGATCTCTTTCAAATATTCAATTCCCTTAAAACATTTTTAAGTCAAGAGGACTCAAGCTCTTAATCACTGCTCTGGGAGTGATACCAAACAATCCAATCCATCACGTTAGGAGAGACCTAAATTTCCTTAGCAAGGTTTTACATATTTCCTTCCGCCTCACTCCCCTCCCAACCAGTTCTGTAATAACATCAGTTTGTAAGCAACTCTCTCTCTGATTCTGTATTTACATAATGCTTGCCATCATCACACAGGATCAGATCCTATAGACTATAATCAGAAAACCCAGATGAGGATGAAGGTCCTCTTTCTGATATTTCTTTTTATCCGGAACCATATTTCATTTGACTCACAAGAAATGTGAGCCCCTTTAACATATATCACTTAGAGAAGAATTACTTAACAAGGAGGTGAAAATAAAATCATTTAGGAAGAGCCCTCCCTTTGGGCAATAGCACCTGTGACTCTGGGAAATGGCATCAATTCCACAGTGGGAGGAAGGAAAAGTGGCAGCAATCAGGGAGGGAGGATCTGAATCACTAAGGTACCCCAACCGGGGCTATTTTAGAAGAAGGACAAAAATGTCTATCTCAATAGCCTTTTAGGACAACTCTACATGATAACATGGCACCTTTGATCCCATGATAACATGGTATATATCATGGTAACTTTCACACTCTGATTGCAACTTGTCTTTCCAGAATGATGTCATATTCTTCTTCTTCATAGTCCAAACTAGGCTACTTGATATTCTCTTAATATGTCATTCTGTCTCCTACCCAGAATATTCTCTCTCCTCACCACCAACTCCTAGAATCCTTTGCTCCCTCCCAGGCTTAGCTTCTTTTATGTTCCTCCAAGTGTCAGTGCTCTGTGCTCCTCCTCCCTGAATTTTTGTGTATTTAATGTGTTTCTATATACATATTCACCTATCTGTGTTTACCTCTCTCCCCCACCCCCATAGAGTATAAGCTTCTTGAGGGCAGGCTTTATTTATTTATTTCTAATTTATGAAATAAAACAAGCATTTCCATATACAGCAGAATTTTAAAAAAGACAATTGCACATGAAACTGCAAACCTGTTCTATTCAACTTGCTATTCCTTCCAAATATATAATAATGTCATCATGTAAATTTTTTTCCTTCCTTTTTTCCCTCCCTCTCCCCCAGAAATGGCTGCCATTTGACACAAATATACATGTGTGCATATACATACATACATACATACACACATGCATATATCTATGTATACATATATATGTATAGATTACATACATTTTCACTTTATTCATATTTCCACTTATCGGTTCTTTCTCTGGGTACAGACAGTGTCTTCCTTCACATGTCCTCTGTAGTTTGTTTGGGTGTTTATAATAGTCGAAATGACTTTTTCACTCAAAGTTGTCCTAAAAACAATATTGCTGTGACTGTATTCAACATTTTCTGCATTCTGCTCATTTGGCTCCTCATCGGTTCATTTTTTTTTTCTGTGCATCCTCACTGTCTCACACAGTATCTTATACACAGTGGGGACTTTATTAATGTTCATTGAATTGAATCATATATCTAAAGCTGGAAGGGAACCCAAAGACCTCCTAGTACAAACTCCTCATTTTACAGATTAGGTAATTTAGATTAAAAGAGATTATATGCTTTGTTCAGGGTCATTTGGGTGGGAAATATCAAAGGTGGGATTTGAAGTCAGAGCTAATGCTCTTTCTACTGCCTCTGTAACTGAATTAAAAATGGTTAAATCAAGGAAAAGGAACTTAAGTAAGGACAGTGACAAGACTGTTTAAAATTAAGCTTTAGCACTTCTAAGGAAACAGTTCAGTTATCTGGAAATTTCACTTATCCAGAACACTTCGTTATCTGATAATACTAAGTCACTTTGATCTGACCACACTTCTCCTTTATAACCCATTATGCACTTATTTTAAGCTCTACTCTAGCCTGACTTCAGGCACAGACACCAGCCCTGAGGCTGAAATGGTTCTCCACTCTGGTTTTGGATTTAAATTCTGAGTCTGACATATAAGCTACTAATTTGGCAAGCACTACCCAAACTCCTCTTCCTACCACCCACATTCTTATCCTCTTATTCACTTTGCTCAATCCTGCCAGAGCCTTGGAGAAGTTACCCTAGCATAAGTAATTCTGCATGTGACCCTCCACAGGAATTTTATACCAGGCTCCCAACTTCCTGGTGCCCGCAGATGTTTGAGCAAAGGGAACTGATGCCCAGACCATCAACTTATGCTGCAAAACTCCCAGGATTTAGGGGAAAAAAACCCTACAGATGAACATCCGCACTGCCAAACTCTGGGTAAACTCATCTCTGCAGTTCCAAGTCAGACAGCTGTTCTACACCCACCAGACTCAAGTAATAGAGTTTATTCTTTTGCAATTATTGTGATCATCCCTCTGATGCACTTGCATTTTAGACAAAGTGTTTTACTGGCCCCTACTTCTCCCCAAAGGCACCTGACCACGGTACAAGCTGGGCAACTGATCTTCAACACAAAGTCTAATCAGAGTCCCCCTCAGGCCTCTAGTTAGTTCAAGGGTAGGGAGAAAACAGTTCCTTTCCAGACTCTAGAGGAACCAAATTCAACTTGCACCTGAGGACCATAGCCATGTTCTCGAAGTTTCATCATGACAAGAAAGTGATGCCACCTAGCTGTGGTAATTCTGCTATAGTTTACGCCCAAAGAGGAAATGCAATTGTTCTTCAAGCAACTACCACTAGCCATTTTCTTACTAATGTGGCCATCTCTTTCTTCTGGTAATGTTATAATGTAATGTTAAAATCTCATAATAGGGCTTATGTTCAGAGGTCAATGTTGACACAAAATAAATTTCAGAGATGAGGAATATTTTCTGCTTTATCTTACTTTGCCTAAATTAGAATTGTAAACAGGGAAAGGATCTTTGAAATCACCTAATTCATACCATTCATTTTTACAGCTGAGAAAACTCAAACCCCAGTCAGGACATTTTTACATTGTCTTCCCCATTAGACTGTGAGCTCTTTGAGAGTAGGAAATGTACTTTGCCATTCTTTGCACTCCCCACGCCTGAAACATAGCAGGTCCTTAAAAAATGCTTATTGATTGGTGATTCCTACAAGGTCATAATAGCCAGTAAGTACCAGAGCTGCTCCTGACTCCAAATCTCTTGCTATTTTCACCACGACATACTTTTCCTCCATAATAAGGTCTGTTTCCCCACTTGCATATGAACATTTCTCAGAGTACACAAGTTGTCTGACTCAATTTTTTTTTCTATAAAGAAGGGAAAAAGACTCATCTTGTCAAGAAACTCAGGGGTAAGGCTCTCAAAGGAATTCAATTCAGAATCTTAGTCATGGCCTCATTTTCTTTTAAAAACATTTTATTTTGGTATTTCTATTTTTTATGGACAACTTTGGATTCTATATCACATTCATTCCTGAATATACTCCTTCCCTCCCCTCCCCAATAATCCTCAGTAACAACAATCATATCTAATGCTATATAGAGCTGTTATTGCTGTCCCCCTTTCTTGTTGAAGAGGACCAGTGACATCACAGGAATGGCTTGACTTCGACATGGATTAGATTTAAGTGAGGAAGAGTTGCATAAAGTTGTCAACTTCATTCTGTCCTTCAGAGTCATCAGAATCCAGGGGCAGAACAAAAGTCAAGATATCTGATTGTGGTCCAGAGTGAAGAGGATAATGTTGGAGTCTTTAACATCTTGACCAAGCTCCACATCCCCACCTTCATAGCCACTGGAATAAATTATTCTCATTTCCCCAATCCAAGTTCCTAAAAGCCACAGTGCAGATCACACATGGATAAGCAGATACAATTATAAACATGCAGAGGGTTTGGAATATGATATCCATAAAGTAAATAATATCAGCTTACAGTAAAGAATAACCTACCCAGCAAAAATAAGTATAATCCTACGGGGAGGAAAATGGAGATTTAAAGAAATAGACAATTTTCAAACATTCGTTATGAAAAGACCGGAGCTGTGTAGAAACTTTGAAGTTTAAATAGAGGAGTTAATACTAAATTGGGAAACATAAACAATGATAAAGAACTAAACAAAGACAATCTGCTTACGTTCTAATATTGGGAAATGGTACATTTCCCCTTTAAGCCCTATTATCATCAGGCGTCATAGGAGGAGTCTGATTAGACAAGGTCTGTTGTTGTTTTTTCTCCTTTATTCTTGAAGAGGACCAGTGACATCACAAGGGTGTTGTCTTGATAATTTTATGAGAAGAATGAAAAGAGAGAGGGAAGAACAATGCATTGAATAGGGAGAAAGGAAAGGAAAGTTAGCAAAAATTATCTCAAATAAAAGAAGTAGATAAGTAGATATTTGGGCAGCTAGGTGTCTCTGGGTATAGAGCTCCAGGCCTGGAGTCAGAAAGGCTCATCTTCCTGAATTCAAATCTGACCTCAGATGCTTACTGGCTGTGTGATCCTGGGCAAGTCACTTAATCCTGTTTGCCTCAGTTTCCTCATATGTAAAATAAGCTGGAGAAGGAAATGAAAAATCATTCTAGCATATCTGCCAAGAAAACCCCAAACAAAGTTATGAAGAAACAGACACAACTGAACCTACAAAAGGAAACATCTCTACCAATATGAAAGTGAGGTTTGAGGGCAGGGTTCACTCTCAGCTGAACTGGTCAGAGGAGTGAAGAATACACCTATGCATGTGGAGTTACAGGGAAATTGGAAGAGGTGAGAAAGGGGAATTAGAAAAAAAGGAAAGATTAAGGACAGGATTAGTTCTAAGCAAAATAAACTAAAGATGTACAAAAATATTTATAACTTTTTAATGTGGTAAACAATTGGAGTCTGAGGGGATGCCCATCAATTGGGGAAAAGCTTAACAAGTTGTGGTATGATGATGAATATGATGAAATATTGTTGTGCTACAAGATATGATGAAAGAGATGGTTTCAGAGAAATCTGTGAAGATTATTATGAACTGATGTAAAGTGTGAAAAACCAGGAGAATAATGTGTGTGTATATATGTGTGTGTCTACGTATATATGTATCTGTATCCTTCTGCGTGTTTATATGTATATATATAATATATATGTATATTATATGTATATATGTGTAATGACTAAAATATGGTAAAGATAAACAACCTCAAAACAACGAGGAGTTCTGATCAGTGTAATGACCGTTGACAATTGCAGAGGAATAATAATGAAACATGCTTCCCACCTTCTGATAGAGAGGTAAAGGACTCACCATGCAAAATAAGATTTGTTTTTGTTTGTTTTTTGAAATGGCCAATGTGGGAATTTGTTTTTTTCAATGACACATTTGTAACAGGGGTTTTGTTTTCTTTCATTCTTAATCGGGGGAAGAGGTTATGGTAAGTGGGCAAAGAGGTGGATTTTTGCTGAGTGAAAAAATTATAATTAAAAATAAGATAAAATTCAAATAAAAAAAGAAATAGTATAGAATTTTTTTGATCTCCTAAGACCACTGAGGGGTTGAAACAAAGGTAATATAAGGTGAAATCATACTTGACTAATCCATTATAGTTCTTTGAGAGGGCAACAACATGTGATGGTAAAAGGAGGTACTAATGAATACTCACCCTTACTGGTGAGGAAATTGAGGCTTAAGGTTATCATATGATTTGCTCAATAGAACACGAGGTAGGAGCTGGTAGAGCTGAAATTGCAATCTCTTTTTCATTTTACTATTGTCTCAGGGAAAATAACAACAGTAACAACTAAGTAACCTTAAGGAAATATTTTTAGGAAACAAAAAAAAAAGTATAGCTGAGGAGATAAGACTGATTAAGCAAACTGTAAGACTAGGAATGTTTACAGCAAATTCCTAACCTTCAGGGAATGATGTAATAGGTGTCTCTTTTATCAGAAATCTCTTTTGCCACACTCAATCTGAATGCTGATATACATGAATGAATATGATCAGGCATGCTATGGTACTTCTGCTGTTACAATGGAAATGTAGAATATGCTCATTGTATGAAGTGTACTGTTTCTCTTCTCTTTAACCTTCATTTAACCTTTCAATTGAAATAATCTTTCTAATGCATAGGTCTGATTACATAGGTCTTGCCACGGAACCTTCATTCATTCTCGATCGCCTCTCAGAAAATACTACTAACTCTGCTTCTTGGCATTCACAGTCCCCCACACCAGTGGTGTCAAAATCAAATAGGAAAAGGGGACCCTAATCCATATATAAGGATCCCTGTGAGTCACCTATTAACTTAGTTTTACCATGTAACGTTGTGTGTTTTGTTGTATCTTAATTTTTTGTTACACATTTCCCAATTACATTTTAATTGGATTTGGGCTGCACTCTGTTATGTTGTGGGCCACATGTTTGACAACTTTGCTCTATAAATGGTTGCATGGCACCTTTCAAGTCATAGCTCATACTATTCCCTTTTGCCTACTCAAAATCTCATCTAAACCAGATTTCATCCTTCCCTCTCCTAGTTCATACTCTTGTACATACCATTTCCAATTTGACAAATCAGTTCAGCAAACATTTATCATATGATTGCTATGTGCAAAATGCAAATATAAGCTTACACACCATGTCCAAGCTTGAAATATACTCGTTTCCATTTCTAGATACTAGAAACCCTCCATTCTTTCAAGGTTCTGTTGAGAAACCACATCTTCCACATTACTTTTAACCACTGGTACAGAAGTTGTTCCATAGGATCACAGATTTTAGAGCTTAGAGATCATTTAGTTTAGCCTTCATTTTTCAGGGGGAGCTAGGCTGCCCAGTGAATAGAGGGCCAGACTTAGAGTCTAGGAAGACTCATCTTCCTGAATTCAAATATGGCCTACAAAGCTTATTAGCTGTGTCACCCTGGGCAAGTCACTTAACCCTGTTTGCTTTACCACTACCACCACTGCCACCACATCCTCCACTACCAACAACATTTTACAGATGAAGAAACTGAAGTAATGATCTCTTCCCCAACATCATTTTCATACAAATACAGAGAGATTTTAGGATTTCTTTAGTGAAATGAACTAACTGTTTGGGATCTTTCTCCACTGAGGCAGATTGCAAACTGTGATTTATTCAGAATATAAATCCTAAGAAGTCACCTGAAGTTACACAGAGATTAAATGAACTTCAGGTGCAGAAATTCAACACCCGTTCCTACCAGTGCAGATTGGTGACATCTATAATTTACACTCTTAGGATTTTTCTTACAGTCATACACTTCATGTATTAGTCTTCAAGTCAGCAAACATTTCTTAAGCACTGACTTTGTGCCAAGAACTACATTAAGAACCAAGAATATTAAAAAAAAAAAGCAGAGAGACCATCCCTGCCCTCAAGGAGCTTACATTCTAATACAAGAAGCAAAAAAGTAGGGGTCAAGATATGAAGTGCTAAGGGTTTGGCACAGAGCCGGAACAGCAGTGGAGTGAGCATGAGTGGCCTGGACACTTCCTCCAAATGGGAGTTCTGGGAGAGACAGTCCAATCAGAGGAAGAGGTCACAGAGATAGAATGAATTTCCATTGTGAAAATGCTAAAGGCAAAGTGACCACTCCAGGTGAAAATGTTGCTTTGGATTGGTGGAAAAAATGTCCAAAGGGTTAGAGTTGGAGTTAGAAGAGGAATGAAGGAGTGTACATGGATGGCTTCATTATGCCTTTCATGATAGAGTTTCCAGGATGAATTGGCCCATCAGAGGAAGGGGTGGGTTGGTTTTCTTTCAACTTCTATTTTACCTTCTGGTTCTGGAACATCAGGGCAGTTCTCCTTGATAATTTCATGAAAGATGATGTCTAGGCCCTTATTTTGATCATGGCTTTTAAGTAGTCCAATAATTTTTAAATTATCTCTCCTGAATCTATTTTCCAGGTCAATGGTTTTTCCAATGAAATATTTTACATTGTCTTCTATTTTTTCATTCTTTTGGATCTGGTTAATAATATCTTGATTTCTCATGAAGTCATTAGCTTCCATTTGCTACATTCTAATTCTGAAGGAATTATTTTCTTGAGTGAGCTTTTGAACTTTCTTTTCTATTTGGACAATTCAGTTTTTTAAAGCATTCTTCTCATTGACTTTTTGGACCTCTTTTTCCATTTGAGTTAGTCTATTTTTTAAGGTGTTATTCTCTTCAGTATTTTGGGGGGGGGTCCCCTTTAGCAAGCTATTGACTCATTTTTCATGATTTTCTTGCATTACTCTCATTTCTCTTGCAAATTTTTCCTCTAGTTCTCTTACTTGATTTTCAAAATCCTTCTTAAGCTCCTCCATGGCCTGTGACCAATTCATATTTTTCTTGGATGCTTTTGATGCAGGAGTTTTGACTTTGTTGTCTTCTTCTGGTTCTATGTTTTGATCTTCTTTGTCACCAAAGAACAGTTCTATAGCCTGATTTCTTTTCCTCTGTTTGCTTACTTTGCCAGTCAACTACTTGAATTTTAAGCTCTCTGCCATGGTAAAACTCTGCTTCCAGAGTGGAGAGTGCTATGTCCCAAATTTCTGGGGTTTTGTCAGAGCTACTTCTAGGCACCTGGCTCAGAACTGTGAGGAGGTTTCAGTCTCCACAGCCAGTATAAGCTCTGTCACACCAGCACTCCTCCTTACCCCAGGACCACCACCCAAGACTATGACCCAGATCCAAGCAGGACAAAGCAAGAGAATCCTTCCTCAGTGCTGGCAAAGACATTCCTGCAATCTTATCTGCCACTTGGTCCCCCCCACCATCTGTGGGCCTGGTGCTCTGGAAGCAATCACCTCTGCTACCCTGGGGGCAGGGGATGGACTGCATTCTTCTCTCACCCAGGTCCAACAGAGTTTTCCCACTGACCTTTTACTTTCTCTTTATCGTTTATGGGTTGAGAAGTCTGGAAACCACCATAGCTGCCAGTGTTTCAGTCCTCTGAGATCTGTTCTGGCCCAATCTGTGCCTCTGTCCACACAGAACTGTGCTCCCGCTCCCAAGTGGGTGTGATAGACCCTTCCTTTCAGCTTGCCAGGCTGACTTCAGCTGGAGGTATATTTTTTACTCTGTCATTTTGTGGTTTCTATAGTTCTAAAATTAGTTTAGAGTAAATTTTTACAGGTATTGGAGGTGGTTGAGGTGAGAGCTCAGACAAATTCCTGCTTTTACTCCACCATCTTGGCTCTGCCTCCCCAGTTTTCAGAGATAGGAATGCTGCTGGTATGAAGTGATTTTACAGGCTACGCATGTTTACACATTCTTATTTTTGCTCGATTCACACACATACACATAAACTTTGACTCACTTTTGCTCTAAGAGAATATCCATTGACAGCAGCTCAATAATAAGGTAATACATGTGTTCTCATCATTTTATGTAAACAGACTTGCCGTGGTTTATTTCAATATGCTTATATGGGCCTTATGTGAAATGCTTGGCTTTGAGGCCAGGTTATGGAGGAATCATGCTACTAAAAAATCACAACAAGGACCTTAGTAATGAGCTTGTGGCCATTTTATAGATGTAGAAATAGAAGTTAAAAGGTTAAATGACTTCCCTATGGCCACAAAGACTGTAAATGTCAGAAATGAAATTTGAATCTAGGTTTTTTTCTGACTATGAATACCTTACTCTTTGCACAAAGTGCTTTTGCCACAATTACGAGTTAAGTATTGTGTTATTATCTTCATTTTATAAATAAGGAAAGTGAGTTTCAGAACAGTAAATTGACTTAACCTAGAATCATACAGCTGTGTCTGACTGAGAATTTGAACCCAGGTTTAACATCAAGTGAAAGGTACATCTGTCATATTTGTCTACACAATTTACTCAGTGTGTTTAATCATATTTTCAATTTTATTATATTTTTATAGATATCTCATTTTGTACCCCCACCCTATCCCACTAGATCATAAGGTCCCTGAGCTCTGGGATCTAGAAAACTTAATAAATTAAGTTTAAATTACTTAATAAATGTTTATTGAGTGAATAAATGAGATTTTAAAAAGAAAAAAGAAAAGAAAACAAATCTGTTCTAAAGAGAGTTATTTGGGGAAAAAAAAACTACCCTTGTACAAGGCACATGTGTGACCAGTTTTTCTCCAAGCTACTTCTACTCCAAGCTACACTGACCTAAAAATGCAGAAGTCCAATAATATCTTAGGGGATAGTGTTAAAAATTTAGAGGACTCAGAATAATACTTTTTTGCCCCCAAGTGTTCTCATGTTTATATTCAAACAAAAAGAATTTCAAGGTGTTGGACCTTACCCCAAAATGCCAAGATTCTTCTAATCTAAAGATTTTAACCTATAATAGAACTCCATAGTAAAGAAAACTGTACCTTAAATCCAGCACTGCTGTCAGAAATTGGCACATATAGCTGAACAATGACTCAGGGACATGGAGAGTCAGCTCTGCTAGCCAATGGAGTGAAAACACATAGGTATTTTGCAAGACTACAATTAGTTGGCAGCATCCCTCACTCCTTGTCACCAAGCATAGAAAGGCCACTTCTCCTTGCTCTTCCACACAGCTGTTTCCAGGTGTCTTTGTTCACCTAACCTCTTACTGACATCTCTGCCTGTTCCACTTTAAAATCCTAGGTATTTTGTTTAAATTCGATTTTGCTCTTATACAAATGTGGAAGGGTGAAGAGGTTAGAAAGTGTGACTTGACATGAACCAAACTCCCCTTGGAAGGCTCTGAATCCCTAGTACCTCTTAAGGACAGCCCAGGTCTTCTACCCAACTGGAAAATAAGGTGGAAAAAGAAGGAATTGGCTTTTATGTGAAATGAACACATTTAGGCCTCAGTGCTCCCTCTAGACACAAATACCTTTCCTTTTTTTGTAACTGAATTTATAGAATTTGTGAAATGAGTTTATAAAATATCCTATTCTTGTCTATATTAACAGCATACCTTGTGAGAAAAGATGCCAAAGTGGTTGGTGATGGAGACAGGGAGGGAAATGACATTTTTTCCTCCTTTTTTTTATTTTTGGTAAATGTCTTCAATAAATGTAAGGCTCCAAAAAGGTGCCAGATTAAAAGCTCAAGAAACTGAAGTCAATTTAGCAGGTTGTATCAGCAAGCACCCTAGCATACCTAGGGCGGCTACTAGCACAGGTTCTTAGATCTGCTTTTCTAAAGGAAAGCAACTCAAAGTGGGTTAACAATCTCACTTTAATCAAACAAATATCATTTACCTAGTTCAGGGGAAAAGTCGGCACCCTGAACTTCAGAGAATACAAACAGAAGTTACAAACAAACAGAAAAACAGATCAGCAGACGGCTTCCAGCGTCTGACCATTACATCAGTTACCTAGTCAGTTACCACAGAGGGAAGCACCAACATCTGGGTT
>CM053582.1:197555034-197591634 GCA_028627135.1 Pseudochirops cupreus | reverse complement strand
GAAAGTCAGAGGGGCGATGGGGGAGGACATAGGAGAGAGCAGATTGGGGGAGGAGTTATACAGTGGGATGGCTGTTTTGAGGTGTTGGGTAGGGGAAAGATGGGGAGAAAATTTGTAACTCAAAATCATGTGGAAATGGATGATGTAAACAAGAAAATAAAAAAAATTAATAAAAAAAAGAAAAGAAAAAAACAATGCAAAATTAAAGGATCAGAGGTCATGGAACATGATATTCTAGAAAGCAAAGGTGCAAAGATTACAACCAAGAGCCACTTACTTGGCAAAATTAAGCATAATACTGCAAGGGAAAAATGGCCATTCAATGAAATAGAAGGATTTCTAGCTTTTATAAGAAAAAACCAGAACTGAACAAAAAATTTGATATCCAATATCAAGAGCCAAGAGAAAACTAAAGAGGGAAAAAGAGAAAAGAAAACATAAGGGATGTGATGGAGCTGAACTGTTTACATCCCTACCTGGGAAGATAATACTTTTAATTCTTAGAAATTGTGCCAGGAACAGTACAGCTATAAGGAATATATATAGACAGCACAGGTATAAGGTGAATTTGAGGGGGATGACAAAAAAAAACTAAGGGATGAGAAAGAGGAATACACTGGGTGCAAAATGAAGGGATATAGAGAGATAGTAGAATGGGATCAATTATTTCACGTGAAGAGGCTTGAAAAACCTATTACAGTGGAGGGAAAGATGGGAGGGTGGGCAACGGGCATCACTTGAACTTTGCTCTCTTTAGAATTGACTCAAAGAGGGAATAATATATACAATCAGTTGAATATAGAAATTTATCTTACCTAACAGGAAAGTAGGAGGGGAGGAAATTAAATAAAGGGGAGGAGGAACTGACAGAAGAGAAGGCAGACTAGGGGAGACAGTAGACAGAAATAAAATACTGTTGATGAGGGAAAGGATGAAAGTAGAGAGAGGACAAACAGGAGGAAAAATAATTTGGTGGGATAAACATAGTTAGGAATCATAACTGTGCATGGGAACAGGATGAACTCTATCATAAAACAGAAGTAGATAGCAGAGGGGAGTAAAAACTAGAATCTTACAACACATTGTTTACAAAAACACACTTGAAGCAGAGAGACACACACAGAGTAAATGTAAGTGGCTGGAGTAGAATCTACTATGCTTCAACTGAAGTTAAAAAAAGAAGCAGGGCTAGCAATCCTGATCTCAGACAAAACAAAAGCAAAAACAGACCTACTTAAAAGAGATAAGGAAGGAAACTACATCTTGCTAAAAGATAGCACAGACAATGACGTAATAACAATACGAAACCTATGTGTACCAAGTGGTATAGCATCCAGATTCTTAAAGGAGAAGCTAAGTGACTTACAGGTTTATGCCCAAACAAGATATAGAGAACATTATGAAATATAAAATATATAATTTTGATTATATTTAATTAAAAAGCTTTTGCACAAAGAAAACCAATGCAACCAAGATTAGAAGGAAAGCAGAAACCTAGGAAACAATCTTTACAACAATGTTCTCTGATAAAGGCTTCATTTCTCAAATATATAGAAAACTTAGTCAAATTTATAAAATATAAACCATTCCTCAAATGATGAATGATCAAAGGCTGTTTTCAGATAAAGAAGCAAAAATAGGCAGTTTTCAGATAAAGAAATCAAAGATATTTATAGATATTTGAATAGTCTAAATCCCTTTTGATGAGAGAAATGCAAATTAAAACAACTTTGAAATACCATCTCACACCTATCAGATTGGTTAATATGACAAAAAGGGAAAATGATAAATGTTGGAGAGGATGTGGGAAAATTGAGACACTAATGCACTGTTGGTGGAGTTGTGAACATATTCAACCACTCTGGAGAGCAATTTGGAGCTATGCCCAAAGGGCAATCAAATTGTGCATACCCTTTGATCTAGTAATATTAGGTTTATATCCCAGAGAGATCAAAAGAAAGGGAAAAGGACCTACATGTGCAAAAATATTTGTAGTAGCCCTTTTTTGTGGCAGCAAAATATTGGAAACTGAGGGGCTACCTATCAATTGGGAAACAGCTGAGCAAGCTGTGGTATATGAATGCAATGGAATACTAATGTGCAATAAGAAATGATGAATAGGCAGATTTTCAAAAAACCTGGAAATACTTGTACTTGTATGTACTGATGCAAAGTGAAATGAGCAGAACCAGGCAAGCATTGTACATAGTTATCAGCAACATTATATGATGATTGGCTATGAATGACTCAGCTCTTTTCAGCAACACAAAGATCAAAGGCAAGGACAAAGGACTCACAAAGGAAAAAGCTATTCACATCTAGATAAATAAATAATGGACTCTGGGGGCCACTAGGTGGCACAGTGAATAGAGCACTGACCCTGAAGTCAGGAGGACCTGATGTCAAATCCAGCCTCAAACATTTGACACACTAGCTATGTGACCTTGGGCAAGTCACTTAACCCCAATTGCCTTGCCTTACCCTCTCCAAAAAGAGAAAAATAAATAAATAATGGACTCTGAATGCAGGTCAAAGACTTTTTTCCACTTGTTTTATTCTTTTTAGTGGTTTTTTTGTTCCCTTTTAATCAGTTTCTTCTTTCACAACTGTGACTACTATGGAAATATGTTTTACATTATAGCACATATATAACCTACATCAAATTGCATAACATTTTAGGAAGAGGTGAGGGAGAAAAATTTGGAACTCAAAATCTTGTAAAAATGAATGCTAAAAATTGTCTTGACATGTAATTAGGAATAAAAAATATGATTATAAATAAAATAGACCCACTTGAAACAGAAAGACACACAGAGTTAAAATAAGAGACTAGAGCAGGATCTATTATGCTTCAGCTGAATTAAGAAAATTTTTAAGACAAAAATCATGACCTCAGACAAAGAAAAGCAAAAATAGATCTTATTAAAAGTGATAGTCAGGGAAACTGTGTTTTTCTAACTGGTATCATAGACAATAACATATCAAAATTTTTTACAGTATGCTTCTCTGAAAAAGACCTCATTTCTCAAATGTACAGGGAACTGAGTAAAACATATTAAAATAAGAGTCATTCCTCAATTGATAAGTAGTCAGGGGATCTGGCAGAAGAAGAAATCAAAGTTATCTTTAGTCATATGAAAAATTCTAATCACTAATTATTAGAGAAATGCAAATTAAAACAACTTTGAGGTACCTCCTCACATCTATCAGAAATGACAAGTGCTATAGGAAATGGGGGAAAATTAAGTATACTAACGTAGAGCTGTGAGCTGTTCCAACAATTCTGGAGAACAATTTGGAACTAGGCTCAAAGGACTATATATCTATATCTATATCTATATCTATATCTATATCTATATCTATATCTATATCTATATCTATATCTATATACATACATATATAAACAGTTCTTTTTATGTTAGTAAAGGATTAGAAATTGAGGAGATGTTTGTTACTTGGAGAGTAGCTGAACAGAATGTGGCATATGATTGCGATACAATACTGCTATGCTATAAGGAATGACAAAGGGGATGTTCAGAAAAAAAAGGAAGATTCAAATGAACTGATGCAAAGTAAAGTAGACAGAACCAGATCATTGCGCACAGCAACAGCGATATTGTAATGATGATAAGCTGTGAAAGACCTAGTTGCTCTGATCAATACAATGATCCAAGACAATTCCAAGGACTCATGATGAAAAATATACTATCTTCCCCCAGAGAAATAATTGAAGAACTGAATGCAAATTAAAATATAATTTTTCACTTTTTTGCTTCTTTTTTGTGATATGGCTGATATGGAAAAATGTTTTGTATGATTTTACATGGATAATTGATATTTAGCTAGAATTTGCAGAGAATTTGAAAGTCAAAATTTTTAAAAAGAATGTTGAAAATAAATAAATAGTTTTTAAAAACTGCAAAATGTTTTACATATTTATTTCATTTGGGCCTCATAACAAATTTGCCTGATAGGTCCTACTGGCATTATTATCTCTATTTTATAGATGAGGAAATTGAGGCTCAGAGAGGTTAGATGAACTGCCCATGGTCACACATTAAATGCCTTAGATGGAGTTTGAATCCAGATGTTCGTATCACCCAGTCTAGCACTGTATCCACACTACCACACAGGTTCTCTATACAGGAGGCAACCAAAGGAAGCTGGACAAAGGACCAGTGGCTACATCACTAGGCAAAGAAGCTATTCATGTTCCACTGAGTGCTTTGAATTGTATGTCTTATGTTTAGCTATGTCAAAAATTTTTTACACAATTATGTGTACATGTATGTGCAATGTGATTTCTATCTTCTGGTAATTACTGCGGATGCCTAAAAAACAAAAATTGGACTTGTGAAAATTCACAAGGTTAATCAGGTGTGGGATGAGTAACAGGAGTCTGAAACTGTCCTAGTAATGGTTCTCAGATAACACAATTCTGTTAAGATTTGCTAATTCACTTTGGACCAATCTGCCCTAAATCAGGGTCACACGTATTGGAGAAGGAATCTTATATTTCCAGAAGAAGAAGAGAAAAGCTTGAGGGATTTATTATAATTCTCCCCTCACCTCAGATTATATGTGGATTGATTATGTAGAATCAGTCAATACATCAAGTCCCTGTTAAATACACATTTATGTGCTAGACAGTATGCTAGGCTCAGGACACAAAGACAAAAGTGAAGTAATCCCTTTTCTCAAAGAATTTACACTCATACATTTGGTTGGACTTAGAGAAACTGAAATTTAACTGGGCCTTTATATCATAATATCTTATGGCAGCAAAGGAGAAAACACCTGGTAAGAGAAGTGTAAGGACCAACAATGGAAGAATGGAATCCCCAGATAGATGCTTTGTAGCGGCCAAGTTGTGAAGAGACAAAACACTTTTTTTTTTCCAGAGAAACAATATATTTGGAAATCATGGAAGATGAGTTAATAAGTCAATATGTATTTATTAAATTCCTGCTAGTTGAGAATGGAGGACTAACAAAAATAATATTCTGGGTGCCAGGGATGTAAGGGCAAAAATAAAGCAGGTCCTGCCCTCGAGGAACTTACATTCTATTTGGGAAGATAATGTGATGCATGCCAAATAAACAAAACATACAAAAAATTGACAGGAATTAATATTAGGAGGGAGAAATTAATAGTTGGGGGATAAACAAAGGTCTCATATAAAAGGTGGCATTCAAACTGAACTTTAAAGGAAATGAGGAATTCTAAGGGGGCAGTGAGGTGTCACGGTGGGTCGAATGCCAAGTCTGTCTGAACTCAGGAAGCCTCGCCTTCCTGATTCAAATCTGGCCTTGGATACTTAGTAGCTACGTGACTCTGGGCAAGTTACTTAAGCTTATTTGCCTCATCTGTAAAATGAGCCAGAGAAAGAAATGGAAAAATACTCCAGTATCTTTTTTTTGTTTTTTTAAAAAAACCCCAAATGTGGTCACAAAGAGTTGGACGTGACCGAAAAATGACTGAACAACAATGACAACAAGGGATTCTGAGAGGTTGAAGTGAGGAAGGGGTCGTCTTCAGGGATGGAATGTATGAAGGCCTGGTGAAGGGGGACATCATCTTACCTGTGAGAAACAAAAAGAAAGTCGGTTTGGTTGGACGACAGAGTGATGTGTGAAAGAAAGTAATTTATAACAAGCCTGAGAAGGCAGACTGGATAAATGGTAATTGCAGGTCATGTAAGCTTTATGGGATAACTGGTTATAAAAAACATTTAACACAGAAAACCTCAACAAACTGACCCAAAGGACTGAATGCCTACAAAAAAGAAGGGATTTAATTCAGGGAAATCTTGTGACCAGAATCTAGCTCAACTAATGTGGAGTATTAGTGACTAAGAAGAAACAACTTTCTTCCTGGGACTGAAGAGTGGGCCTATGGCCCCAAAGGGAAAGCTTCGATCCTTACCTAGTATGCAGAGAAGAGCTATGACATACTTCTTTGAATTGAAGAGTAGAACTTCAAATGTTTGGAAGGGCCCAATAGAGCATCTATAGCTCAGTTGACTTATATAATAACTCCACACCCCCCAAATGTTCTTGTATTGCCATAAAATTATCTACCTCTAGCAAGTGTCTTGACTGATGATGTCATCTTGGAGAGATTTAAATATGGAGAACATGGACAAAAGAAGATATATTAGGAAGGAAAGGTTGTGGCCCTAGGAGTAGGTTCTTTGTATAGTATAAGATAGTAACACCCAATTCATTTCCACATGGTGGTAGTGACAACAGAATATACCCAAGCAATAGCAAAAGCTGCCTGGTTTGTCCTTTATTTGGAGCCTCCCCTGATCCATATTTCATATAGAATGATCTCTTGGTCCAAGTTTAGCAGACTTAGAAAGTATCTACTATTAAAAATGGGAACACATGGAGCAAAAAAAATTGTCATCACTGTTGATCTTGGACACTAGAAATGACCATTTTGTACTGTAAAAAATCTTAGGCATTCCCCAGTCATGCACAGACTGCACTGAAGAGAAATAAACATCAGGTCTTATAAGAAAAAGAAAGGTAACCTCATGAACTGTGATGTTTTAGGTTCTCTAACTTGGCTAACTGCTTCTTGACTCTTCAGTGTTAGAAAAGAGACTGTCCTTTCATTACAGTCACTGAAATGCCTTATTTTTGTGATGGCACTTAGTATAGTGCTGGGCGTATAGTAGGTATTAATAAATGTTTATTGACTACTATTTACTAATTTAATGGCTCTATTTGGGGGGAAAGAGGATGTAATTATACTAATATCTAATATGCATATATGTGCATGTATATATGTATATATATGTATATACACACACACACACACACACACATATATATATATATATATATATATGTATGTGCATGTATTACTGTACTTGCGCAGCAGCCTCAGGACGGTGTCAGTATTCTTTTTGTATAGCTGTATTATACCTTGTGTGATGTCAAAATCCTTTTGTACTTCCTTGCAGTCAATGCCAATGCGATTTTTTTCTGAAATATTTCTCCTCTAAGATGCCTAGTAGGATTAACTTGACTTGAGTCTTCTCTGGTCAGTTTTGATACTTAGTATCAAAGCATTGATACCAAAATTCCAAGAATTTAGACTAATTTTTAAGGGGAAAGCAGACATTTTTCATAACTGGAGAGAAGGCTGAGCTATAAAAATTAATCTAGAGAGGTAGATGAGTCAGCTTTCTTACTGGAATATGTCCACAACCAAAAGCTTAATTGTCCATTTGCAGAATCACAGATGATTTGGACAGGGGCTTGAAGGTTGGCATTGGCTTCCAAGGTGGGGAGGGAATCTTCAGTTGATGCCAAGTGGATCAGCATAGAAATTGATTTTAATTGATTAGGACATAAAAACCTCATAAATGTAGAAAAGCAGAAATATTAAACATATTTTTTACTGACCACAATGTGATAAAACTACATTAAATAATGAGCCACCATAAGAGATATTAAAAGCCAACTGGAGACTCAATAACGTAATCCTAAAAAATTGGATGGATAAAAGAATAAATCAAAGAAATGAGATAATTTCATTAAAGATAATGATAATGAGGCAACATACCAAAATCTTGGGGACATAGCCAAAGCAGTACCTAGTGAAAATGTTCTCTCTTTAAACACTTTAACAAAAAAGAGGAAACAAAATCTACAAATTGGGTGTGAAAATCAAGGGAGACTAACAAAATTTAAAACAACGAAAAAAGAATTATTGATAAAAGTTTTTTTTAAAAAAAACAATAAAATAGATAAACGATTAGTTAATTTGATTTAAAAAGAAGAAAACCTAGAGCTCTTCATGATTTGCTTCCTATGCCACTGCTACTCTTTTAGTTTGCTTCTAGAGCTGAAAACATGATTGGCGCAGTTTTAGAAAGAATCTTTGTGAGTCAAACCTTATTGTCATATGAATGTCTTCTATACTTCCTCCAACATATAACTACACCGATTTTACATGAATGAAACTCATGCTTATAAAAATTAAGACAGAGTTATACTAATAAAGCCAGAGCTCAGACACTGAATATTTTGACTTGTCTGCTAGACCCTGAAGGACAGAACTAGAAGCAATGTGTGAAAGTTACCAATAAATCAGTTTCACCCATTAGTTCAACAAAATCTTTCTTTTTTTTTAATGCCCTCTACTTTTAAGGTGCTAGAGATATAACTACAAAGGTACCAGGCAGCTTACATTCTACTAGAGAGGAAAACCATGTACAAAGAAAAGTTAATTTAAAAAAATTCTGGATAACTAACATCTCAAGGAAGAAGACTCAGAGTTAGTACTTGAGTTGAGCTTTGAAGAAAGCTAGGGATGGTAATTAGACTTTGTGAGAAGGGAGGGCATTCTAAGCACGAGCTGGATAAAGACATGGAGATGAGTGATGGGATGTCATGGAAAGTGAGAATTAGGTGAGCCAGTATAGGTGGAATAGAGAGTGTTGGAGGGAGAATAATGTGAAATCAGTCTGGAAAGGCCAATTAGACCCACAATCTAAAGGACTTTAAATGCCAAACAGAGTAGTTTGTATTTCATCTTTCAGGAACAAGAAGTCATTGAAGCTTCTTAAGTAGAGAAGTGACACCTGTCATTTATTCATTTATTAAATGTCTGCTACCTGCCAGGCACTGTGCTAAATGCTGGGGATGCAAAAAGTTACAAAGGAGAGTCACTGCCCCCATGGAGTTTACAGTCTAATTGTGGAGATGACATATGAACAAATATATACCAAGTAAACTATATACAAGATGAATAGGAAATGATTAAGAGAAAGCATTCAAATTAAGAAGAGTTAGGGAAGGTTTCCTGTAGAAGGTGGGACTTAAAGGAAGCCAGAGAGGTTAGTAGTTGGAGCAATAGAGGGAAAATATTCAAGGTTTAGGGGAAGGCCAGAGAAAATGCCCAGAATCAACTGCCATGTCTATGTTGGTGACTCTCCAATTCTGCCCTCTTTGAAGCTCCAAAACTGAATCTTCAATTGCCTATGGAATATCTTGACTTAGAAGTTTTCATGAATCTCAAAATCAACATGGCCACAAATTGATCTTATCTTCTTAGCAGAATTCACTCCTATTTCTGCCTTTACTTTTTTCTTTTATTACTATCACTATTAAATTAATTTTTCCATGTTTGAAATATTGGAAGATGTCATTGACTGTTCCCATCTCTCAAATTCAATCAGTTACCAACTCCTGTCAGTTCTATCTTCTCTAATATCTTATCTTCATGGCAGGAAGATGGTACAGAGCCAGGCCTGGTAGCAGGAAGACTGGAGCTCAAATTTGACCTCAGAAATTTACTTGTTCAGTGTGACCTTGGGTAAGTCACTTAACCCCAATGGCTCTGCCCCCTCCAAAAAAGCAAAAACAAAAAAGGAGGAATAATAACAACAGGGATAATAACAATTACCTCACGGGATTGTTGTGAGGATCACATGATGTACTGTTTGCAAAGTGCTTAGCATAGCTCCTGGCACGTAGTGGGTGCTACATAGATTCTTATGCCCTCCCTTTTTTCTTTCCTTCCTCTTGCTTTCCCCTTCCCCTTCCTTTTCCTGTTACCTCTAGGAACAAATGAGAACCCTCTTCTCTGCCCACTACTGCTGGCACCTCCTCAAAGGTACAGCAGGGGTGCAGAACCTGTGGCCTCGAGGCCACACGTCACCCTCTAGGTTCTCAAGTGGCATCCTTCGCCTGAATCCAAACTTCACAGAATAAATCCCCTTAATAAAAGGATTTGTTCTATAAACCGTGGACTCAGTCAAAAGGCTACACCCAAGGACCTAGAAGGCCATATGTGGCCTTGAGGCCACAGGTTCTCCACCCCTGGTGCAAGCACTTCCACCCTCATTTGGGGGGATGGGGTGGGATGACAAGTGCTACCTACTGTAAAGAAGGTAGAGATAGAAGCTGTGGAATAGAGAAACTCTTTTTGGGGAGGAAAGGTGCTCACAGCAGAGCCAAACTGGCAGCTTCCCATTTTAAGTAAGTGTTCTTCATAAATAGGCACTCAACTTTGTTCTTTCTATGAGAGCTGGCAGAATTATAATGACCTATAAATTGGGCACAATAGAGCAGAACCCTAATCTCTACATTCAGTTTTATCTCTGATCTAAATCACGAATGTGTACCTTAATTTATATACATACATGCACACACACATACACACAACTTGGTAAAAAAGTTTCCTCTGGAGTACAAAGCATGTGTGGGTTAGGACCTCATCTTGGAGGTACGTAATAGGATCCTCTCTTCGATTTCTTCTATGTTCCCCACAAAACTGTTTTGTACACAGGAGACATTCAGTAAACACTACTTGCTGACTGACAGGGGGAGACTGCCTTTTAGGAGCACAGTGTAAATTGATTGCTGTGAATGATTGAGTCTCCTGCACCCCTCCCAAGTAGCTCTAACAAGTGTGACAGGCACATAGAAAGCAGAGTTCCCAGAATGATTTGATGTGAAGGAATTCATTTGCACTCCTTCTCCTCAGGGATTTTTTTTTTTAATTTTGCATGCTTCATGCACACCAGTGTATTAAGCCCTGATAATTTTGTTCTTTTCTAAAAAGGTACTTTTGTGCCTGTGTTTTACTTTATGGAGCTATAGCTGATAGACTAGCCTTCTGGGTCTGCTTCTGACTTTATGGACATCTTTAAGTTTTCTGCTTCTCAGCCTGGAACTTCCTTCAGTCTCCGGGGTCTTCTTACCCTACAACACCCATCTTTCCCTGAATTCTTCGTACCCTGAAACTCTCCTCTGGCATGCTAGCCCCTTCTCTCATTGCAAGGGTCCGATCAGAACCTCCATTTTGGTGATGGGCTCAGGCTGGCCAGGTTGCATTCCCCTCCTGGTTGTGCTTCCCATTCTTTAGATTTTGCCATCAGACTGCTTTTCACATATCTTACCCACTCCCATTTTTCTGTTCTCTTCTTTGTGCTGTTTTCCTTCATTAGAATGTAAGCACTGGGAGGGCAGCAATTGTCTTTCTGCTTCCTTGCATGTGTATAACCAACATTTACGACAGTGTCTTGCAAATAGTAACTACTTAAAAAGGCTTGTTGACTAACCATGCCTCATCTTGCAAAGAAGTCTGGGAAGGTCTCATGACACTGTAACCAGGACAAAACTTTAAACACCAAAAGCACATTCTTTCCCAACAGATACAGTGTAAGGCATACAGGAAGGAAGGAAACAAGCATTTATTAAGTACCTACTATATGCCAATCATTGTGCTAAGTGCTTTACAAATATTGCTCACTGGATCCTCAAACAACTCTAGGATATTGAAGTTATACCCATTTTACAGTTGAGAAAACTGAGGCAAAGAAAAATTCAATGACTTGCCCAGGGTCACACAGCTAGTAAGTGTGTCTGAGTCTTCCTGGCCCCAGGCCCAGTACTTGATCCACTGGGTCGGAGCTGCCTCAATTAGAAGTTAGAGTACTGAACCTAAAGTCAGGAAGGACTAGATTAAAATATTACCTCAGACACTAGCTGCGTGTCTCTGGGGAAAATGACTTAGCCACTCTGGGCTCTAGTTTCTGCACTTCTGTAGAATGGTGATGATAACAGTATGTATGCCATACTGTATTAAGGGGCAAAATAGATAATATCTGTAAAATGCAACATAAAGGTAAATTGCCATTAGTGATAAAAATAGCAATAATAATTGTCATTATTCCCCTGCCAATCATAGAACTGACAAAACCCAGGATAAGTTCTAAGAATGTACTAGAAATTCTTAATGCAGACTGTAGTATAAAGTATGAGTTGAAGGCTAGAGCTTCTCTCACTTAATGGGTCGTGTAACGTGGTGAGCAATATTGCTTGGGTTTGATTTATCTAGTCACTGTACTTGGGCTTTTTTTCCCTACACTCCTAGCAAGAGCCTTTTTCTTTGACCTGTTTTTTTTTATACCTATGGCAAAACTCTGGCCCACTTTTCCAGCTTTTTCACTGTAATTTATAATTAAGGAATCAACACAGGTTTACAGTGGGGTCTGAAATCTCTATTGATTTCTCTTTTCACTCCATCATGCCCATAGGAAGGTGCCTTAACACCTATCTATCACTGTTCCCAGGAGCTTCTATGGAGCTCTTCTCTAGGCATTTCACCCTCACTGCCCCCATTCCTCCATACAGTCCATCAAGAGAGGCAGCGGGCTAGAAAATGCTATTTGTTGATAGACTGGCGCACTGGGTTAACATGTTGTTCCAAATTGTCAATCACAGGATCTAAGCTGCATCCACTTGGAAATGTGTGAACCGAGACAAATGGGTTATATACATGCAGAACAGTGCAAGCATCAGTGGTGGGTGCGTTGTGCTCACATGCACATGCATAGTCACGTCCTGAGTTTCTTATGTTTACAATTCTTCATTCTCTGCCATGACAGTGGCCACAAATGTGCACCTGTACCACACAGGTTCCATCTTGATACCTAGGTGGGTTAATTCTGCAAATGTAATTAGATTATCCTAGGCTTGTGGATTTCACCAATCTAGTTCAAAGCTCTGTTATCAGTCACCACCCAGAGGCTGCAAATCTGGTGCCAGCAACCAATCCAAAAGCTCAGCGAGGGGGCTCAAGGAAAACAATAGCAGTAATTTCTGCTGGAGACAGAGCAGGAGGTTCTGTATCCATCTCCAAGTAAGAAATGGAAAAAAAGAAAAACCCAAAACAAAACACCTGGTTCATTCTTGAGTCTTAATGGTAACTGGTTCTGCATTTGTGAGCTTTATAACAAAAAGCTTTTGTCCACAACTTGTATTCATTTTAAGGTATGACAATTTCAAAGGCTCAGTGGTGTATAAGCCATCCTTGTTGGATGTAACATATTAAGCAGTTCACTAGGCTTACAACAGTTCAGAATGTTAAAAATAAAATTGTACCAGAAGCTCTGCCATCTCTGTGCCACCACAATCCAGATGATTTTTGAATAAAGAAAACAACAGTGTTCCTCTGAGCTTACTAACAACACCAAATGACACATCCTGCTGTATAATATACTAACACTATCTGAAACAACCATTAGGGAGCATTATCATATGCAATATTACCATATTCAAGAACCGACAATTGATGCATGGCTGTGAAGAGGCAAGATTTCTAAGATACAGTTGCATCACACCCTGAAGAGATTGCTCAGGTTTAACGGATGTCTCTCCATAGATTTCCAGAATTTCACCACCCCAACCCCAACCATACAGGTACACAAAATATTCAGCCATAGACTCAATTTGAGATTAAGATAGCAAAATGAGTTGTTTCCTTCTGAAGCAATACCAACAAACCCAAAAAGCAAGATGCCTTTGACCACACTGTTCTTTTGGGTGGAAAAATGAATAATGATGCCAACTGGTTTCTCAGAACCTGTACTCACACAACCATAGATCATCAGGGTTTCTATTAGCAATGCAGCAGGTGTCTCTTTCCCCTAATGCCCTAGGGAATCAGGAGGAAGGTGATTCTATCGAGATCCTGGAATTCCCCACAATGTGAGAAGGATATTCTAAAAATTCAATCAACAAATTTATATCAAGCACTTCCTGTATGTGAAGAGTTCATTTATAGGACAAATTAAATTCTACATATCATCACCCCTGGATATGTCTGATCTACTCTGTGTATGTGATAAGGAGGTAATGTGGAATTGTGTGAGGTTAAAATTTTAAAGGTAAGGGATAGGGGATTCCTAGATGAATTTGGATATAATTCTCAGTTACAATGGTGATAAACTGTTGCTGGATAAGTAGCAATAAACCTAGCAGTAGTTTCCTTGCAATGGGCTGGAAAAGCCAGATAAAAAAGCCCTTTTACTGCGCATACCTTCTGCAGGATTTGGGACTCAAGGGTCTTACCCAGGATTTCAGGGAGAGGACATCCTTCTGCCACCAAGGTTCCCAGGACCTGAAGAATTCATTTGCACTCATTCCATTAAGAGCTTTTCCTCGGTACAGTGGCACATAGGGACAGGCTGTTCTGAGAAAGACGATCGAGTTCTGATAGACTGAGACGAGCCGAAGACGGAGTTGAATCTCGGCAGTCTAATGGGCCCAGTGAGGCAGTAAATTTCACAGCAACTTGACACATTAATATAGAAGTACAGTCTGTTATATCAAAGGGAGATTGTCTTAGTCCTTAAGGGGAAACCAGCTATCCAAAAATGAAAAGTGTGCACTGGTGACTTGTGAAAAATGTAGTTAACACTGCAAGCTGAAGTGAGTAAGCATTGCTCCTTCCCTACCCTGTTCGTCCCATCAAGGGCAGCCTCAGTACCTTCCCTCAGACTGAGAGTCCCTTGTTATCTACATTTCCTGCTTCTGGTATTCACAGATTTTGCTGCCTTTGCAGCCAAAGCAAGAAAAGCCAGTGAGAAAGCATTGGTTTGGCTACCACAGGAAAACTCGGCTCTCTATTTGTTCTCTTTTCATTAGGCTGCCCTTCTCTTACCTGAGAATATAGATATAGGGCAGATATACATACTTACCTGTGTGTATATGTGTGTGTGTGTATGTGTGTCCACCATAGCTGATGCAAACAGCATTCCAAAATAAGGCCACACAGAAGACTTTACCTGGTTTTGCTTGAATTCAGAAGGCCTAGTTGAGAGCAATCAATGCATGGAACACATAAGAGTGCTGAGATTTGATTCCAACTACGGCAAACATTCTGAATTGAGCAAAACTGAAATAATCTGCATCAGAAGTAAATGGATTTCCCACTGCTGGTGGCAGTCAAGGTGAGTTTGGATGATGACTTGCCAGGGTTTTATGTTCAGGTATGGGTTGGGGTGGGTGATTTCAGAAGCTTTTTTCAAACTCTGAGATTCTTTGAAGACTTAGTGTTGACCTTTCATTGACCTCTATGTCACCCACACAGAAACTCTCTAGGCCTAGCTTTTGAAAAACATACAATTTCATTTTCCCCAAGACAAACTTCAGAGTAACTGATGATGGAAGAACAGAGTTCTCTCTATAATGACTAAAGTCCAACCTACTTCACCACTTAACTTATGATGTCCTAAGATACTGTTAATGAATATCTTCTTCTAAGTCATTAGAGTTGTGTAACCAACTCAGTTCTGTGGAGCTACCTAATTGTAGTCATCAACATGAGGAACAGGTAACATTGCAGGTGTCCTTTTCATTGTGTTCTGTTTCAGAAATTAGGTTCCCAATGTGATTCAGTATGGTGCTGAATTGACAGTCTTCAGGGATGTAAAATCTGACCAACTCTTCCTAAACTCTGTCTACATGGACTCTTCTGAAAGGGTCTTTATTAATGCCACATCTAGAATGAGAGTACTTTGGGACTGTGAAATGTAAAGAATGATAAAAAAAAATGATGATAACGATAATCAAATACATGCAGTATTAATACATACAGTTTAAGGTATGCAAAGTGCTTTACAAATATTATCTCATTTGATTCTCACATCAACCTTGGGAGTTAGGTGCTGTCGTTAGCCCCATCTTACCCTTAAGGAAACTGAAGCAGATAACACTTAAGTGACTTATACAAAGCTATTAAGCGTCAGAAGAGGGATTTGAACTCAGGTCTTACTGATGCCAGGTTTAATGCTCTCGTTATTGTATCTAGCTAGCTAGTTCGAATTCCTGAAGAGGCATGTAATAATAGTAATGGATAAAATGAGAAGCTTTTTGCCTAATTTTTAAAAAAAATTTCTGATATACAGCAGGGAAGAACAAACAACTGAATTTCTTTATCAACAGATGGGAGTTCAGTGATACTGTCACAGAGAGAGAATAAAGAGGTCAAAGTATGAAAACTATTAAGGAATGGGTCTGATGGGGAGAGGCCTGCTAAGGGAAGCAAGAAATAAAACTATTCAAAGTACTCAATTGAGCATAAGTCTAGTGGCCAGAAGTGGTGGCGTGCGCTACAAGGCTTGACTCATAGTGAGCAGGAACAGGAGGAGATCTGGACCCTGCTTTCTTCCAGGTAGGAGGCAGGAGGTGGTCTAGGAATAAGGAGTTGAGGGTATCCATGTTCTGAGTCCCCTGGAGAAGTTCTGCTTTATGTAACTATAAATGTGTCCATGTTTGCTTTTAGATGGCTGCCCCACATGACACTAAGGCACTTGGCACAGTGCCTGGAGCATAGAAGTTATATTAGTGCTCATTCCCTTCCCTTTCCTTCCCCTTTCTAATTTCCCAGGACCAAGTATATTAACTGGCTGTCCTCCATATCTGGAACTCTCCCTCCACATCTCTGCCTTATAGCTTCCCTGGATTCCTTCAAGTCTCAATTCAAGAAGACTTACATCAATATGAGTGGATTCCCTCTATTGATTAACTCTAATTTCTCTGGTCTGTATCTTGTATGTATATAGCTGTTTGCACATTGTCTCCCCACATTAGACTGTGAGGTCCTTGAGAGCAAAGATGCCTTTTGTGATTAACTGAGTTCCCCAAAGCTTAGCACAGTGGCTACTACATGGGAGATTCTTTATAAATGATAACTGACTGTCATTTATACTGCTTATATACATTCTATACTCCCCAAATCTCAAGCTTTAACACAAAATTATCACTTCTTTAGATTCACCCAGGGAATATTTGCTTGCTTTACTCAGATGTGATTCCTCTAAACTGATGTCTTGGTAATCCTTCAGAGTAGAATGGCCATATCTTCTGGGTTAAAGTCATGATGTTTCATGAAATACTCCGCTTTAGAAAATACTCTCCAAGAAGAAAGAGTAACTGATTATCATTCACTTTTTAAAGTACTCAGATAATAATAATGATGGTAATATTAATAGCTAACAATTAAATAGCACATTAACATTTACAATGTGCTTTAGCGATCTGTTATTTGGATAACCTTGTGAAGCAGGTGCTATAATTATCCTCATTTTTAGACAAGGATCCTGAGGCTGGGAGAAGTCAATTGATGTGCCCAGGGTCATACAGACAGTAAAGGATTGTAGAAGTAGTCAAACACAAAATACATGTATAAAGATAGATTTCAACATTTATTTTTGTAAAATTTTGAATGCCAATTTTTTTCTCCCTCCTTTGTTCCCTTCCCCCATCCCTAAGATGGCAAACAATCTTATATAAGTTGTACAATTATGTTAAGCATATGACATTAGACATATTATGAAAGAAGAATCAGAACAAAAGGGGAAAACCTGACTCTAAGTTCAGCGCTTTATATATTGTACAACTAAGTTATGTCATGAGCTTTTAGGAATTACTAAATACTTTTGAACCTCCTCAGGCAGCCTCAAATTCTTTTAAAAAATAATTTATTTTTTTCCAATTACATGTAAAAATTAACATTTTTTTTTTAAATTTTGAGTTTCAAAATTTAGGTTTCCTTCCCCTTTCATTGAGAAGCCAAATAATTTGATTTAGTTTATACAAGTAGAGTCATGAAAGGATATTTCCATATTAATCATGTTGTGAAAAGAAACACAGATTTAAAAAAAAACAAGAAAAACAAAGCTTTTTAAAAAAGTATGTTATGATCTGCAGTCTGATTCCATAACTTTTTTTTCTTTTTTTTTTGCCTCTGGAGGTAGATAGCGTTTTTCATCAGAAGTCCTTCAGAAGAGTCTTAGATCACTGTATTGCTGAGAATAGCTAACTCATTTACAATTGATCATTGTACAATACTGCTGTTACTGCATATAATGTTCTCCTGATTCTGTTCATCTCACTTTGCGTCAGTCCATGTAAGTCTTTCCAGGTTTTTCTGAAAACATCCTGATCATTTCTTTTAGCACAATAGTATTCCATAACAATCATATATAGCAACTTGTTCAGCTAGTCCTCAGTTGATGGGCATCCCTTAATTTCTGACTCTTTGCCACCACAAAAAGAGTTGCTATTTTTTGAACACATATGTCCTTTTCCTTTTTGGTTTAATCTCTTTGGGATACAGACCTAGTAGTAGTATTACTGTGTCAAAGGATATACACAGTTTTATAGCCTTTTGGGCTTAGTTCCAAATTGTTCTCCAGAATGGTTGGATCAGTTCACAACCCCACCAATAATTCATTAGTGTCCCAATTTTCCCACATCCCTCCAAAATTTGTCATTTCCCTTTTTTGTTATATTAGCCAATGTGATGGGTACGAAGTAATAACTCAAAGTTTTTTTAATTTGCATTTTTCTAATCAATAGTGATTAAGAACATATTTTGATATGATTATATATAGATTTAATTTCTTTGTTTGAAAACTGCCTATTCATATCTTTTGACCATTTATCAGTTGGGGAATGACTTGTAGTCTTATAAATCTGACTCAGTTCTCTATATAGTTGAGAAATGAGGCCTTTATCAGAGAAATCTGCTGTAAACTTTTCCCCAGTTTTGTATTCCTTCTAATCTTGGCTTCATGGGTTTTGTTTGTGCAATTTTTTTTTTATTTCAATGTAACCCAAATTGTCCATTCTACAACATAATGCTATCTACTCCTTGTTTGGTCATATATTCTTCCTTTATCTATAGATATGATAGGTAAACCATTAGATACTCCCTTAATGTGCTTATGGTATCACCCTTTATGTCTAAGGATATATGTCTATATCACCCATTTTGACCTTTTCTTGGTATATGGTGTGAAATGTTGGTCTATACTCAGTTTCTGCAAATCTGCTTTCCAGTCTTCTAGCAGTTTTTGTAAAATAAAGTTCTTTTCCGAAAAGCTTGGATACTTGCATTTATCAAACACTACTCTGTTTCTTAGCCAGTAAAAGACTGTTCTGATGATTATTACTTTGTAATACAGTTTGATATCTGGTATGGCTAAGCCACCTTCCTTCACATTTTTTTCCCATTGATTCCCTCAATAGTCTTTACCTAACTTAGACATAATTGTTATTTTTATTATACTGGCTTGGCCTACTCAAGAGCAATTAAAATTTTTTTTCTACTGTTTAGATTTGACTTTATTTGAGTGAAAAGCATTTTGCAATTGTGTTTATATGGTTCCTGGGTTTGTCTCAGCAAGTAGACTCCCAAGTTCAATTTCTTTTTCTTTTCTTATTGCTATAGCTAGCATTTCTAGCACAATATTGAATAACAGTGGTAATAGGCATCCTTGCTTCATCTCTGATCTCACTGGGAAAGTTTCTAGCTTATCCCTATTACAGATAATGTTTGCTCATAGTTTTAGATACAAACAACTTCTCATTTTAAGGAAAGCTCAATTTATTTTTATACTTTCTAGTAAGGCCCCAAATTCTTTATGTAAGAAATTCAAAGACCTGTGAAGATATACATGTATCATCTATTCTCTTCATAAATATTCTGTGTCTTTCTAGTCACCAAAATTTGAAACTTTGTCATTTTCTTTGATTCTTCTCTCCCTCATCTCTTACAGACAATTGAACAGCTCAGTTCTTGTAACATCAACATCTACTCGGTCTTTCTATGCTCTCCACCAACCCCATGGTTCAAGTACTTTCAAGTACTTTATCTCTTCATACGTAATTATAATAGTTTACTAACTAGTATTCTCACTTTAATTCAATCTTCACTCCATAGTCATCAAGTCCCTTGCTTAAATATCCTTTGGTAGAATCCTATTGCTTAATGAGAAAAAGCAAATTATCTTTCATCTGGAATTTAAGGCTCTCTACGACCTCACTCTAGTTTTATTTTGAGGATATTAGAGTCCCGTCATTTAGACTCTGATCTACAAAAGTCTCCAAATCTTTTTTTTTAAGAAGAAACAATCTAGTCATGTCTTCCCCATTCTTCACTTTTACAGATTATTTTTTAAAAGTACGATATTACATGTATCCCAAATTAATTTCATCTTCTGAGATTTGACCCTTTGTTCTAACATGTTGAGGTCTTTTTTTAGATCCAGACTGTCATCAAGCATGTTAACTAATTTGTCCAGCTTTATGGCATCTGTAAATTTAATGAGTTACCAAATCTTTAATTTAACATTTAATAATTTTTCTAGGAATCAAAGGAAAGTTTACTAACCTACAGCTTGTGAACTGTACTCTCTCACCTAATTTGATAACCAAAGAAACATTAACCTGTCTCCAGACCTAGAGCATGGAACAAAAATTTTCTTCCATTATTATTTGCCTGGAATGTGAAGAAAATTAAGAGGAGTAGAGAATACAGAGTGGAACTGTGATTTCATTGGTACAGGAAATTCCTCAAGGAGGAAATTTTCTCTGCCAGTGTAGATTGGCACCTTCTCTACAATTTACAGGTTTAGACAGTTTCCTAATACACTTCATTTTGAATCTGTCTATTATTTCACTTTCTAAAGACTCACAAATCAGCAATAATGTTAATAGTATTAATAGTAGTGTATTAATTGCTACTTTAGTAATACATTAACTTGTTTTTTCAAGAATCAACATTAATCTCACCAATCTATAGTTTAAAGTCCCTACTTTCCTATCTTGTTTAAAAAGCAGGGTATTTCCCTTCCTCCAGTGCTATTCCACAGACTGGGAAAGAGGATTCTGATGAACAGAACCTAAGATCACATGAGCTTTTCTGGCTACCACATCCCACTTATGACTTATGTAGAGCCACAAAATATTAATATTTTAAAGAGACATTTATTTTTCAAAGAACTGGGACAAGAATTAACCAATCACAAAACAATATTCATCCTATATTCTGTGAAGTAGTCTATCCAGGTCTGATGACATGATCTCATTTTTATGAAACTGAATGTTACTCCTCTGACATCTCCTTTATCTTGAATTTAAATTCCCCCTTTAGGTATTTCCTTCTATCATTCCTATTCTGAAGATTATCCTTCTTAGTAAAACAAACGAACCACAGAAGAGAAGAAAAAGAAACAGAAAAAAAAGTGCTGAGTATCATCCCCTTCTTTCTATTACAAATCATCTTTATTCTATCAACCCTAAGAAGCAGTCTCAGCTTTTCTTTATCCTCCCTTTTTCGGACAAGATAGTTAAATCAAAAAGTAATTCTTTTCCCCTTAGCATTTGCCCGCAGTATCAAGTTGTTCAGAATGTTAGCATGCCTAATACTATTCTTAAAGGACAATGAACCTGAACTGTACTCATTCTCAGATTTAAAGAAGATAGAAGCAAGAACCTGTAACTAAGTTGACAGATGAGTTCCCTATGTGTCCTCATCAGTATCTTTAGGCAGCTCTACTTTTCTTTCTCAGTTTAATAATTTGTGTTATATAGAACGTCCTTCTTGAGAGCATCCTGCCCCTCTTGGAACAAGTTACTCTCTAGAATTCTAGTCCATGGGATCTTAGTCATCCCTTCTTTGAACTCTTTCAAATCTAGTTTCCTAAAATCTAAGGTACATGTTAGACTGACCCATCTATCTCATTCATATGTATCATAAACTCTAAGGTACGAGTTCAAATTTTATTACTGTTGTCATCATTTCCAGTTCAGCATATTGCTGTTCAGTCGTTCAGTTGTCTCTGACTCTTCACGTCCCTGTGGACAATACTGCCCATCGGGCTTTCTTGGCAAAGATCTTCTACTGGTTTGCCTTTTTCCTTCTCCAGTACATTACAGCAAACAGAAGTGACTTGCCTAGGGTCACACAGTATCTGAGGTTAGATTTGAACTCAGCCCCAGCAATCTATCCACTGAGCCATCTGGCCACCAATAACTTCAGCATACAGTTCCCACAAATTTGTGAACATCAAGTCCACAATTACCATTCTATTTGATGATTCCTTTGCCTTCTCTAATAAAATTTTCATTAAAGAAACATAATTCTTTTTCAGCTGAAAGATGCCATTACTGTTGAACTCATCCATCATTACTGTATCATGGCCTTCATATCAGGTTTGTGAGCTCTCTCTTGAAGTCATCATCTTTTCCTCCTTCTGGCCTAGTGGTCTATATTCTACTTGTACTATCATGTTGTTATTGTTTTTTCTTCTACCGCTAATTCTCACCTAAAGGCTCTCCATAGTACAGCTTTTACCTCCAGTTGGTAGATTTTCACATAAGCAAAATTTCGTAAAACTCAATGCTGCTCTGCTGTCCCTTGTATATAACAAAATTGGAATATACTAATCCATAGTCATATTAAAGTCATATATCATACCCTACCAAGTTTGAGGAAAAATAAAATAAATTCAAATTTGCTTCCTAGCATTAAGATCTCTAGTTCACTCTGTTATACATACTAAGTGCTTTGGGGTATAGCCCTCTTAAGCTATGAATTTTTATTTCTGTCTGGCTTCTTGGATATTGTTTCCTGAGAATTACTATTGCTGTCTACTGATATTTTTCCTCATGTCATAGCTGCTTCCTTCTGTGGTATCTTGTTTGGTAACTGTATTTGAAGACTTTTCCCCCATGCCCTCAATTTTCACTTTAAAACACTCTTGAGTAGATTCACAGGTCTCTAGACAAATAAAGATTTTACAGGCTCTCATTAAATATACTCCATCCTTGGCCTAAAGCCCATAACTTCTGTATCAAGCTATCATCTAGCAATATAAATCTCATTCTCAGACACCATTTTCTTAGCCAGAATTTTACTTTCTCAATACGATTTTTCTTTTCTCCTGAAGCCCCTGCCTTTAACTTGTAGTAGTGATGAAAACAAGACTGTGTCCCTAAGGTTTTCAATTTCTTGCCCAGGATTTCAGAGTCCTTAGTCCTAGGTTTCTTCTGATAGTATCATTAGTACTTATGTAAATTGGGTAGTAATCTCCAGATCTGACAAGTCTCAGGAGATTCTCTAAGACTCATTGACCTGTATCCTTAGCTCTGGAAGAAAACATATCTTCTTACTATACACTAGGTCTACAATTAGAGACTTTGATATCCTTCAAGAAAGAAGCCTACCCTGCATGTGCCAGGTGGAAGTTATCTCTCTCCTTTTTTAATTTTTGTAAGTGTTTTGTTTGTACTTTTCCTTCATATTCTAATTTATATGCAAACCAATATGGTACAAGAGAAAGAATACTGGATTTGTTAAAATCCTAGCTCTGCTACTAGCTTAACCTGTCTAAAGCTGAGTTTCTTCATTTGTAAAATGAGAAATTGAAACTAGATTAGCTATGAAGTCCCTTCCACCTGTAAATCAACGTTCCCATATATACTATTATTTGTGTAAATGTCACATTTCCCACACCACATCCCCCACGTCTTAAACATAGTAATTATTTGATGATTTTGAGTCATTTTTCAATGTCACACCCACAAAGACATTGTTGAACAGAATTTTTTTGTTAAATTCCATGGTTAAATTCCATGGTGTTAAATTCCATGGGTTTCCTTGAAGCAATAATCTCATCCAGCATTCTCATTTTACAGTGTTGATGACTAAACAAACACATTATTTCTATATACATAGAAAATTATTTTTAAAAGTTTATAAGATGAAGGTAATTATTTCCATGCTTTCCATAATTCTCAAGAAGGCCCACTGATCTCTATCAGAAACCTTTTGAAAAACAACCTATTTAAAACTAATTTCCTTTTAGATCATAGATTGTCTGTATTTTTCCTCCATTCCCTCTTTTCTCCTATTCAGATTTGCACAAAGCAAGATTGTTATTCAGTAGGAATCTATCCCCTTCTGCTAGTTATCCCTGAGCTGAGGTTATATAATCTTCTGTCTGTGGTGCCATAATCATTTCCTCAGCAACTCAAGAGGATGCATTTTGGGAATCAGGGAGTAAACAGCAGGAAAAGGAGAACTTGGTGGTGGGGGGAGACAGCTCCTAGAACCAGGCAGGTACTCTGCATCTCAAAGAAAGAGAACACAGAAAGCTGAACCAAAATTAAAAAGGTATTTCATAGACTGAGCGGTTTTTAAATCAAACTGTGAAAAATCTGCCTCATTACTCGCATAGTAAGAAAGGAGCTCCCCTTTGTACCTTTTATGTTTGACCTTTCTATCAATTTCCTTTCACAATATTAAGCACCATATTCCACATGTACTAAAAAGACATTTGATACATAGTGGCATGGTCTGATGGTCTAATCACAGGATAGGGAGCTTGCAAGTCTGAATTTTAATCCCCACTGCTGCCACCAATGCTCCACGTGGCCTTGGGCAGGGTCGCTTAACCTCACTTTGTCTCAGTCTCCTCATCTTTAAAATGGGGTTAATAATAGTTCTATGGCCCACAAGGGAGCTATGAGGATTAATTAGTTTTAAGATATAAAGTACTATAGAAATGCTAAGTATTATTTCCCGTATTATCAAATGCATAAAAGGGAACATTGTTCAGACTTTTCAGAGAGACATTAGCTGCCTTTTAAAGCATTACCACATATACATTTCCACTAGAGACATTTATGAGTTCATGTGTGTGTGTGTGTGTGTGTGTGTGTGTATAAAGATAGGAAGAAAGATAGATGGGCAAACAGATTGATACTATATACTGCTGGATAAAGCTGAGCAGAAAGAAGTCTGTGGCATAACAATCAAATGTGATATACTCAGGTGGGGAATAGGCAGCAGGAAGAGAGGAACACTTGGAAAAAAACACCAACATCTATTTTTTTTCCAAAGCAAGTGTCCTTAATAAGAAAAAATGAGGGAGTAGAAATACAGAAAATGGGGGTTATATAAACAGAGTTGTTTCTAAATAGAAAGCTGTATAAGGAGCAATATCAACTCATCAAGGTAAAGTGAGAGAGAAGTTCCACTCTGTTCCCTAAGTAAGGAATATTTTTTCGGGGACCATGAGTTACTTTTCAATAGTATACATTTTCCTTAGGCATATTAGCATGCTCATCTGAAGACATAATGTGAGGTAGAGATATATAAGCAGTCCACTGCTATGAAGAGGGGAAGAAGTGGGGTAGAGGAGAAAGCAGACTATGCCAATTTTATGAAGTATGCAAAGAAATGGAGGGTTGAGAAGGCACCTGGATAACTCAAGGGATATCAAGGAAAACCAGACAGCCTTTCCCTCAGGTACCTAGGCATTCAGGGCACAAATGGAGATTCTCCAGAAGACTGCAAATTAAGTGTTTATGGGTACTTAAGGGGGAGAAGGCAATAAGCATTTATTAAGAACCTGCTATGGGCCAGGCACTGTGCTAAGCACTTGACAAAGAGTATTTCATTTGTTTCTCACAACAACCTTGGGAGATGGGTACTTTTATTATCCCTGGTTTTTTCAGGTATTTTTCAGTTGTGCCGGACTCTTCACAGCCCCATTTGGGGTTTTCTTGGCAATGATAATGTAGTGGTTTGCCATTTCCTTCTCCAGTTCATTTTACGGATAAGGAAACTGAGGCAAACAGAGTCACATGCCCACTGGTGCCCAGAGTCACACAGTTAGTGTCTAAGGCTGTATTTGAACTAAGATTTTCCTCACTCCAAGGCCATCATTCCATCTGCTCTGCCATCTAGCCCGGATTGGGGGTAGTCAGGCTTGGCCAAATCATGAAGGATCCATAGCAACACCTGGAATCTCATAGTGAATAGGATCGACATTTTCAACGAGGATGCCCGGCTTTCAATAAAATCACAAGACTGACATGCAACTACAGAGAGAAAAAGCTAAATACGGTGACATTCAGAGGACATCGGGAGAGAATGACCCGCGCGCGCACGTTGATCCTTGTGTGACTCCTCCTGAAGGTGGGCTACCTTATACCTTCTAGGCTGAGTTCGTGGGCAAAAATACCCCTCACCCAGTCCTTTCGAGGCTCTTACAGTTGGGCCCCTTCCTAACTTCCCAGCGCGCTCACATCACAATCCCCTCCATACAGCCTATACCTTAACCCTACTTGTTTTCTTTCTGCTCCTACAGAATATCCCATCCCCCTTTTCTATGGCCTTGTATTGGCTATTCCAGGTAAAGCCTGGAACGCTCTCCTTGCGAATGTCCGACTTGTACAGTCCTAGGTTTTCTTGGAGACAGTTCAAACAACAGGTCTGCACAATAAAGCAGCCCGTCAGAGGAGGGTCGGTGTCACGTGACCCTCGACAGCCAAACCGGTCGCCGCGGGTTACACGGCAGTGGTCCTCACTCCTTTGGCGGACGGCTTTAGCGAGCACACCTGCACCAGACCTTTCTCCAGGCCCTCAGAAAGCACTATCGAGCTTCGGTAAGATTTCCTCCCAGTTTTCCTTTTTCTGTATGCCCTCGGCATTCAGCACGGAGCCTAGTAAATGGTAAGCCCGTCTTAAAAGCTTGCTGATTCATCTATTAAAGAAGAGGATTTCCGGTCTGATCCCTCTATAAAAGCAATATTTTGAACTTTGTGAATATTTTGCAAAGAGCATTGACTTGTCTCAGAGGAGCTAGATTCAAATCCTCTCCGATGCTTACCACACGCCTGACATTAGGCAGATCACCCAACCTTGCTGTACCTGAGTCTCTTCATCGGAGATAATAGCAAGAGGTGGCCTCTGAGGTCTGCTACAAATCTATGTCTGTAATCCTGTAAGAATTGGAATTTGTGTAACACAAGAGAAAGCACAGTCCCAACCTTTTTTTTGTGAGGGGAGGTGGCGGGTTGTTTTATTTTTCTCAAAATTCTACATTATTATGCGTCCTTGAGAAGCATTCACACTGGCAAGCATGGTACATAGTTAATCAAAAAGAATTCCATACGATTCCTCATACTGCCAGTTATGATTTTAGAACTATCACTGGGTACTCCAGATTCGGATTTCCCACTTCTTGCATAAATGTCAGTCAATTCACAAAAATGCATTTATTAGGCACCGGGCACTGTGCTGATCTCTGGAGATGCAAAGAAAGGCAAAGGCAGTTCCCGCCCTCAAGAAGCTCCCATTTGGCGAGGCAGCATGTAATTATGTATTTCACAATATGTTGTTCAATAATACAGTACACACAGTGGGAGAAGTACAAATATTTATTGATATGACCCTAGGCAAGGAAGGAGATTACACTGAGCACACTGAAATGTTGCTAACTAGCAATTTATAAATGGGAGGCATGACTTTAAAGTAATGAGGCTGAGTGCTTGTTTGCCTCGTGGGGCTCCATCTTGTTGTTTTATAGGCACATATTATATGTTTTCCCTTGCTTCAGCCAAAGAACCCACTTTGGGTATTGCTCTGACTCTTAGCTGTCACCTAGCATCTGAATTTAAGATATAGTACTCCTGTTCTACTCCTAGCTCTAATTCATAGTGACTATGTGACCTTGGATGAGTCCTATACTTTTGAGGGGAGGAATGCAAAAGTGTTGTGTAGTGGAAAGAGTGCTTGATTAGGAATCAGAGTACCTCAACCTCAGACACATTAAGGCAATGTGACCCCAGGAAAGGTTCATGACCTCTCTCAGCCTCAGTTTCCTCTTCTGTTAAATGGTGATAATAATATAATTACCTCATGGGATTGTAGTGAAGATTCAATGACATAGACTATGTAGTACACTTTGTAAACTTTAAAATATTCTATAAATGTGCAAAATTATTAATATCACTGCCTATGTGACCTTAGGCAAGTAGCTCAGACTCTCTTTTGTCAGTGTCCTCATCTTTAAAATGATGGGGAAGTCTAAGAGGATCTCTAAAGTCTAAAATACTAAATCCTGTCATCTCGTGGTCACTAAGGTCTCCTCCAGATCTAAAATTCTGCCGTTCTTTCAGGTCTGACCAAGAAATCCATGGGGAGGTTTAGTCTAAATCACAAATCCTCTGCTACCTTAGGCTCTGTGCCACAGCACTTTGTAATTCTGCACGTGCTTGCCCTGGAAACATGGCAGAATTAATTCTACAGTTCAAAGGAAGATTTAGGAGGCTGAGGAAAAATGGGTTTCTTAAAAGCTGCTAAATATCCCAAACCTCACATCGCACTGGGCTGGAGAGTCATGAATGATGTGACATGGATATTAGAGTGCTAGGAAGGAAGGGCATATGGAGAGAGAATAAGCAGTTGGATGGATGGATTGGTATGACATGGGATGGATAGTGAGTTGATCAAGAATGAATATAATATTATTTGACCATATCTTAGGGTGGATTAGGAAAGTATGCCAGCCACGTCTAGAGACAGCATCTTTTTGGAAGCTCCACCAACAGTATGTGTTGTTTTTACCACACCTCAGCATCCCTTTATAGGCAGAACTAATAATAAAGGCTGTCCATTTGCCAGCACCACTAGGGCGCTAGACATTCTACAGAACAATGATAATGAAGTCTGGAAGCTGTATAAAACACTTTCACATCCATTATCTCACTTGATCATCGCAATTTCTCTTCATAGAAAGGTAATGCAAGCATTATTATTGTCCCTGTATTAGAGAGGTGGGAAACCTGGGGCTCAGATGAATGTGACTTGTTTTCTGTTACATTGTTGGTAAATGACAGAGCACTTACCAGGACTTGGAAGATTTGGGTTCAAGTTATGTGTTCTTTCCACTCTATCACATCACTTGGCTTTTGCTGATCCCTTCATGAAATCCCATTACAATTTATCTCAACGTAACACATTCATCTATATTAGGAAAAGGTTTCTAAGCCCAAGCCTTTCGTGAGTATTCCCAGAAAAATTTGACATTCTGCAACAGATTTCCAAAGAAGAAAAGATGATTCCTTAGGATATATTGTGGGGAAAAAAATAACAGCATTCATATAGAGCTTTACAATTTGCAAAGCACTTTACAAATATTATATTTCATTTTATTCTTACAACAACCATGGGAAGTATGTGTTATTATTTCTCCCATTTTACAGATGAGGAAACTGAGGCTGGCAAAGTTAAGTTACATGCCCAGAGTCACACAGCTGCAAAGTGTTGTAATGAAAGTTGCATTGATTTAGAAATGTCAGTTCTATGGCCTTTAGTAAGTGTCTTCTGGATCACAGAATTTTGCAATTTAGAGCTAGGAGGGAGCATAGCAATCCAAACAACTGGTACATTTTATAGAAGAGGAAAAAGGAAACAAGCCCAGAGAATGACTTGCCTAAAGTTACACAGGCATAAGCAGAAGAGTCGCGATTTGAATCATGGCCTTTTTTCTTCAGATCTAGTCTCTTTGCACCAGAGATCAATGGGGTAGTCATTAGGGGAGAAAGAAAACCTTAGATAAGATATGGTTCCTTCTCCCATATATTTAGTAGCAGGATATGACACATAAACAAATAACTCTAATACAGAATAATCAGTGATGAAGACAAAAGACGTGTAAGTAAAGTGTCTATAGGAGATTTATGGAAGGACAGAGCTTATCAGTTGGGAATGAGACTGGGGACGACAAGGAAACCTTCCAAGAGAAATGAATATTGGAGCAGGGCATTAAAGGATGGATTAGAAATTAACAGGCATTTTAGGTGCTGGGGATTAGGATAGGGAAAAGTGTGAGCAAACTATTACCAATCGATACAGTTGGGATTGTCTTTATGTGGGGAATACCTTTTGTCACCCATGGTGTTCACATCTAAATCAATTCAGTTTGACAAGCAAATTGATGAGTGGGGTCTGTGGCTTTAGGAGGTATGGTTGAGGAAAGTCATATCAGAAAACTGGAAGGGGAGGAGGAAGAGATAGGGAAGGAAGGAGAAGTGTATTAGGGACATGATCCAGGAAAAAGCAAAGCTTTTAAAAAAGTAAATTAAAAATTGCAGCATGTTGGGCAAGTAATAATATTTCTACAAAAATGATAGCAGGATGGAGCAGGCCACAGCATCACCTAATAAATGTGTCCCTGCCCTGCTGCATGGAAATCTGTGGGCAAGTTATTAACAAGCAGATGGTTCTCTCTAACACCTGTCTGCAGCATAACCTTTCTTCTTCCTTCTTTTTGCTGAATTGCATGTTTTCATTAATGAAAAATCTGCACGCTCTGAAACCCAATTCAGCTCCATGCACCGCCTACAGACAGGCAGCTATAGCAGTGCACTGGGGAGGGAGTAAACCTTTGGGGGAAGATGGGGAATAAAAGCTTATGGTACCTGCTGAGCTCCATGGTGAGCCTAGGCCATCCATCTCTTAAGCATTGGGAGATGTGCATCTAGAAGAAATGCAGATTTCCTTTCATGACATTTAAAACCCTTGGAGGAAATGAGCACAGATACTCAGGTTGTTAAGGTCACAAGCACCATCAGGCCAGAACAGAGTGATTAGCAAAAATAACCTTATAGATATAATTTCCTGAACGGTGTCCATACTAGACTTTTCCTGTATCCACACTGGAATGGGAAAGGTTGGGCCGACTCACAGCCAAATATAGGATAGACTTGAAAAATCTGGTCCAGATCCAGATCTGCTGAACAGCAACTAACTCTCTATATTTCTGCTAGTCAGCATACCAGGATATATACACTCAGGTGAATATCATCAAAAGGGAAATCAAAGACTCTTTCATTAAAAATGGGATTTTCTTTTTTTATCATGATGAAAATACTACCAGTAAATTATTCTACCCTGCAGGTGGACACCTGGAGCATTGGAACAGTCAGATTTGGGTTCAAATCCCGCCTCAGATAATTATTAGTGGACAAGTGACTTAACTTCTCTAGACCTGGTCATCTGTAAAATAAAAGGGTTGGAACTGACAAAATCTAAGGTCCCTTCTAGATATAAATCTGTGACCTTTGGTCCTATGATTCTAAGTTGATGAAGGAATGACCTTAATATTTTTGTATCTGAATAAGAGTTAGGGAGGGAAAAAAAGAAGGAATATTGGATCACTGTGACATTCTTGAAATGTATTTTCAAAGATTATGGATTACAACATAGCTAATAATAATAGTTAGCATTTGTATAGTGCTTTAAGTTTTGCAAAATGTTGCACATTATCACATTTGATTTTCAGCAAAAACCTGGGGGGGAAGGGCGATTATTTTTATTCCTGTTTTCATATGAAGGAACTGAGGTTGAGAAAGGTTAAGTGACATAGGATTTGAACTCAGATCTTCTGGACTCTTGAGTCCAGAAATGTTAACAGGAACATGGGAACTCTTAGGTGCAGGGATCAGGAACACAATGACACTCTTTAAAAAAGTGCTCCTTGCAACATTCTTTTGTGTCAATGCTAGGGATGCTCATGAAGGGTGTGTAGCAGAATAGCAAGGTTGTCTCTGGGATCCCGCGGCTCCCTGATGGTGAAAGATTACCACAGGGAGTGTGGGAGAATCCCTCCTTCCTCTGTAATGGGAAATACAAGCTACCCACCATGTTTGGGGCTCATAAAAAAAGAAAAAGAAAAAAACAACAACAACAACAAAAAACCCTCTTTCTTACTTGTGTACCAGGCTCCGTGTATTCTAGTGATTTTCCCCCATATAATGTGGAAATAGCCTTTGGTGTGAAAAGTGGAACAGAGTGGATTCACAGGAATTGGCTTCCATTGAAATAGCTACCCAGCAAATGGATTGGAATGATTCAGATGATTCAGGAGGCTTGTAATTCCTCCCCCCAGGTAGTAAAACTGCAGATGCTATTTTTATTCACCTGGATGTCTACGGGAATCTTTCTTGAACTATCTACAACATCCTGTATAGCGGTACCCACACCTTCTCCCCTTCCCCCCATCCCTGCTCTCTCTTTCTTTCTCTCTCTGACTATATGTAGATAGTATTCAATATTTATGAGGTACCATTCTTTTGGCTAAATATAGAACGTAAGTAATGGCTACTCAAAGAGTTCGTTAACACATAAAAGCCAATGAATAGTGAGAACAGATATGCCACTTAGGCAGGGAAGTGGAGCCATCAATACCCTGTTATTCCTTCCGTCCTCCTACCAACTTTTCTTAAGCACGCTACCTTAAAACAGCTTGACTTGGAATTATTATTACTATTCCTTTTCATAACATGCCATCTACAAAGACACTTAATAATGGAACCATACTTCTTTCATTGTTGCGTGTGAATAAAGCCATAATAAAAGGGATAACATCAAGGAATTTAGAAGGCCCTATATTTAACCTATTTTAAGAGCTTTTAGCACACTCTCTATCTTTGTGTGTGTGTGTGTGTGTGTGTGTGTGTGTGTGTGTGTGTGTGTGTGTGTGTGTGTGTGTGTGTTTGTATTCACCCTCCTTTTAGTTATAGTTTGGGGGATGATGTTCCAAAATACCCTTTGCTTCTTTCTCCCCTCTGTTAATGTTCACCTTTGGCTGTTTCCATACCAATTACCTTCATCAGTGCAAATTTAAGTCAATTTAGCAAAAGTAAAGGGAAGGAAAAACCATATTCAAATCACTGTCTTCTCTTCTAGAAGATATGGTAAAAGATTTAATAGAAATGGATAAGAAAGGGCAGATAGGTGGCGCAGTGAAGGATCTGAGTTCAAATGTAGCCTCAGACACTTAACACTTACTAGCCCTGTGACCTTGGGCAAGTCACTTAACCTCAATTGCCCTGCCTTTGCCCCTGCAAAAAGCAAAAAAAAAAAAAAAGAAATGGATAAGAAAATGAAAAATTAAAATGAGATCTCCCCTTGATAGATAGATATGCATATACCCACATATACCCACAGCTTTATATGGTATCTGGAGGAAAAAAGAAATTCCCTCTCATTTTTACCTCCTGGGTGACAAATTAAGGCCTGGCCAAAGATAAGATAAAAGATGGTTCATATATACTTTTATTTGGTATGTATGAGCCATATCTCATCCTGCTTAGTTAAATAAGAATGTTATCATATTAAAACAATGAATATACAGTATGTGACGTCTGTGGAAAATGTAAATTGAGGCAACAGACAGCTGTTGAAGTGTGACTTTTTTCTTTTTGACTATTAGGATAGCTTCTCGACAAAGCATTTCCACAGAGACAAAATTGAATATACAACTAATAGTCACTATGCAAACAAGTATCAACACATTTTGTTCAGAAAAAAAGGACTCTTTTATTAGAACTCTAAGCAGTGCTTAGAAAATTTCATCAACACTTTGTAATATTAATCAAGGGTAAGTTGATACATAATGTTTGGTGTGCCAAAAAACACATTTACACTATAATTTGTTTCTTAGAAAGGCCATGGAGAGAAGTGCAATGAAAATGTGCTGCCACTGAAGTTAATACGAATAACTCCCTGATTGATCGTCCTTTATAAATTGAAATTTGAGTCACTTGAAATTCTTTTTTCCCATGGTTTGGTCAATACTTTTGTACATTTACGAGTTTATATTTTCTCCACTGGCAACACAAGCAAACATTCACTCAACTTTTTCTTTGCTGTAACTTGGAATTTATTAAGGAGGATGATTTCTCCCATTGGGGTCATCCTGGTTTAGGGGTGAGGAAGTGTATTACATTAGAGAAAAAAAACTCCCTCTCTCCTTCCCTTCCTCCCCTCTTCCCTCCTTTCTTCCTTCTTTTCCTCCACTTTTCCCTTTTCCCTTCCTCTCTCCCTTCCTCCCTTTCTCCCTTCCTTTCTTCTTTCCTTCCTTCCTTCCTTCCTACCTTCCTTCCTTCCTTCCTTCCTTCCCTCCTTTCTTCCTTCCTTGTTTCCTTCCTTCTTTCTGTCTTCTTTCTTGCCTTCCTTTACCTTAACAAGTTCAAACTGTATACTTCCATGCAGCTGCTATGTAAAGAAATGACTATAAGCCACAAGGGAAGTGAACAGGCTCTAAAATCCTCTTCCATTAGATCTGTTGTGGGTACTGTCTTCTTTATCCCACATTGTTAACGCTCTGTTTCATCTCATCTGAATGAAGTAAAGAAAGACTCACATTCATGCCTATGCCAGGAAAAACCTGAGAAAATTTTGGTACCCTGGTCACTAGGCAGATACTGGTGGTAGTGAACACAAAAGAGACTTTACAAGATTGGAAGTGGGTAGTGTTGGCAGTTTTACTGCTAAAGAGCCGAGCAGAGCCTAGCCTGATCTTAGATTAAACTGTGAATTTCCTACCTCCCTGCTATAATTTCTTTAATATATCAAACAATGACAACAACAATTGCAAGCATTTATATAGAGCTTTAAGGTTAATAAAACACTTTACATAAGTTCTCTGATTTCTTCATCACAACAAGCCTGTGATATACGTGGTATTATTATCTCCAATTTACAAGTAAGGAAACTAAAGCTGAAAAAAAAGGAGGGGGTCACCAAGTTACACAGGGTCATAAGCTAGGAAATATCTGGGGAAGGATTTGAACTTATATCTTCTGAATTTCAAAAACAGTGTTCAGTTCATTGTGTGTCACCTAGACGCTTCCAATAGTAAAAACTCAGCCATACAAAAATTACAGAATCAAGTTATCATAGAACATTTGATTCGGATCATCTAAGTCCTCATTTTACAGATAAAAATACTTGGGTGGGGGGGAGTAAAGATGGTGGCATAGAAACAGGAAAAATCCGTTTTCCTCAAATACCTATAAAATATGACTCTAAACAAATTTTAGAGTTCTAGAACCCACAAAGTGACAGAGAGAAACAAATCGCCTGCTCAAGGCAGCCTGGCGGGAAGACAGGAAGGGTTCATCGCAGCATGCTGGGAGCCAAGCCCAGCCCCATGTGAGCCTGTGGTTTTAGCCCCAGGGTGGGCCAGACCAGCCACGGCTGGAGCATTCGGGAGACTGGATCACCAACAGCTATGGCAGTTTGCAGAATTATCAACCTGTAAATGCCAAAGACAAAGTAAAAGGTCAATGGAACTCTGCTAAATCTGGGGGGGGATGGAGTGTGGTCCGGCCTCTGCCCCAGGAGTGAGAAGCAGCAGAAGCGGCGGCCCTACCGCCCCCTCCATGTGGCTGCTTCAGAGCTTCCAGCCTGCAGATTGTAGGGGGGCCAAGTGACCATTCAGAGGCTCAGGACTCTTGCCTTAACCTGCCTGGATCAGGGTCATTGTCTTGGATGGTGGTCTTCAGGTGTGTGACCACCGAGCCAAAGATGGTGGGGGCTGTAGAGAGGCGCCTCCTAATAGCTCCAGCAGCTATGAAAACCCCAGCAATTGGGACAAAGCTGTGTCCTCTGGAAGCAGAGTTCTACTGTGGCAAAGAGCTCAGAAGTCAAGTAATTGACTGGCAGCATGAGCAAGCAAAGGAAGCAAAGCAAGCACAGCCATCCAACTTTAGATTCCTTTTTTGGGGACAAAAAGGATGAAAGCATGAAATGGAAGGAAGACAACACAGTCAGAACTCTTGCACCAAAAGCTTCCATGAAAAATATAAACTGGTTATAGGCTATGGAGGAGTTCAGGAAGGATTTTGAAAATCAAGTAAGAGAAGTGGAGAAAAAATTGGGAAGAGAAATGAAAGTGATGCAAAAAGTCATGAAAAGAGAGTCAACAACCTGACTGAAGAAAATAACACCTTAAAAAACAGGCTAACTCAAATGGCAAAAGAGTCTTAAAAAGCCAGTGAGGAGAAGAATGCCTCAAAAAGTCAAATTTGCCAGAAGGAAAAAGAATTTCAAAAGCTCACTGAAGAGAATAATTCCTTCAGAATTAGATTAGAGCAAAAGGAAGCAAATGATTTTATGAGAAATCAAGATACTATTAAACAGATCCAAACAAATGAAAAAATAGAAGGCAATGTGAAATATCTCCTTGGAAAAACCACTGACCTGGAAAATAGATCCAGCAGAGACAATTTAAAAATTATTGCACTACCTGAAAGCCATGATCAGAAAAAGAACCTAGAAATCATCCATCAAGAAATTCTCAAGGAAAATTGCCCTGATATTTTAGAACTAGAGGGTAAGATAGAAATGGAAAGACTTCACTGATCACCTCTTGAAAAAGATCCCAAAAAGAAAACTCCTACAAATATTATATCCAGGTTTCAGAGTTCCCAGATCAAGGAGAGAATATTACAACAAGCCAAGAAGAAACAATTCAAATATTGTGGAAACACAATTAGGCTAACACAGGATCTAGCAGCTTCTACATTAAGGGACAGAAGGGCTTGAAACATGATATTACAGAGGTCAAAGGAGCTAGCATTAAAACCAAGAATCATCTACCTAGCAAAACTCAGTATAATGTTTCAGGGGAAAATGTGGTCATTCAATGAGGTGGAGGACTTTCAAGCATTCTTTATGAAAAAACCAGAACTGAATTGAGAATTTGACATTTAAATACAAGAAGCAGAAGAATGTAAACAGGGAAAAGAAATCATAAGGAACTTATCAAAGTTGAACTATTTACATGCTTACATGGAAAAATGATAATTGTAACTTATGAAACTTTTCTCAGTATGAGGGCAGTTGTAGGGAATATAAATGTGTGTGTGTGTGGGGGGGGTGGAGCCAAGATGGCGGCGTAGCAGCAGCAACATATCGCAGTTCTCACATAGCCACCCCAAAATACCCATAAAATAGGACTCTAAACCAATCCTAGAACTCCAAAACACACACAAAGATACTTCCCACTAAAGTCAGCTCGGCTACGAGGAACCATATCAGCACTGCGAATCAAAACCAGCCTGGCCTGAAGCCGCGGCTGTGCCCCAGGGGTGGCTGGATGGGAGGAGTAGAGGAGCCTCTCAGGTGAGCGGATTAGCAGCGCTGCGAGTGGGGATTTTGAAAGGGGGAGATAAGCAGTCTGGCCAGAAGGCCTCCAGAGCGGAAAAGCAAAAGGCAGAGGTTTTGCACCTGCCTCGGCTTTGCAGCTTCCCGCCAATGGCCTGCAGGCAGCAGGGGGACTGAGCAATTGTTCTCAGGCCAAAGCTCTCGCGTTGAGTGGCCTGGATCCGGATTGCAGTCTTGGGCCTCGGTCTTGGAGTC
>CM053582.1:197537855-197554534 GCA_028627135.1 Pseudochirops cupreus | reverse complement strand
TATATGCAATTATTATTATTATTATTGGCTACATCCAACTGGAACTTGAGATACACAGGCACTGCAGTTGGGAGATCCATCCTGCCCTACCAAAAAGTGACATAGGAGAGAATAGACTGGGGGAGGGGGGACACACTGGGATGGCTGTTTTGGGGCGGTGGGTGGGGGAAAGACAGGGAGAAAATACGTAACTCAAAATCTTGTGAAAATGAATGAAGCAAACTATAATAAAATTAAAAAATAAAAAAAATAAAAAAATGTGTGTGTGTATACATGTCTACATACATATATGTCTTATATAGGAGGGTATGTATGCATATGAATATGTATGTGAATGTGTGTATATATGTCTACAAGTATGCATAGAAGGCACAGGATCAATTGAATAGGAAGGGATGATATTTGAAAGGTGAAATTGAGAGGTGAGAGAGGGATATAATGAGAAGAAATGGGGAGAGACAGAATGGGGTAAAGTATCTCATATAGAAGAGGCAAGGGATAACTTACAATGGAGGGGAAGAACAGGAAGGCAAAAGGGAATGGGTCAACCTTACTCTCATTGAATTTGGCTTAGGGAGGGAATGACATACACTCTGAATTTGGTATCTTGTCCTCCAGAGAGTAAGGGGAAAAGGGATGAGAGCGGGTATGATAGAGGGGAGGGCAGGATGGGGGGGGAAGGTTCCTGGAAGTACACACTTCTGTAAAGGGACAGGGACAGGCTAGAGAATAGAACAAGGGGGGAGCGGGATAGGAAGGAGGGACATATAATCAGTCTCTCACAATATGCCCACTGTGGAGATGTTTTGCATAACTACACATGTACAACCTATATTGAATTGCTTATCTTCCCAGTAAGGGAGGGAGGAAGGGAAAGAATTTGGAATTGAAAGTTTTAAAATCAAATGTTTTTTTAAAAATTATTATTACTATTATTATTTACGTGAAACTGGGAAATAAGATATATAGACACTGGGGTATGGAGATCCATCTTACCCTACCAGAAAGTCAGAGGGGAAATGGGGAAGAGAGTATTCAGTGGGATCACTGTTTTGGGGTGGTGGGTAGAGGAAAGATGGGGAGAAAATTTGTAACTCAAAATTTTGTGGAAATGAATGAGGTAAACTAAAAATAAACCCAGAAGTTAATTTAAAAAATTACTTAGGGTCAGAAAAGTACAGTGACTTGGCACAGCAAGATCAGATCACCTGATAACAGAAACAGAATTATATATGGTATGATTCTTCTTTTCTGCTAAAACTGATCTGTTCTAAGCAGCCCATTACTCAAATCATTCATCAATCTATCGATATTTATTAAATACCCTCATGTCCAAGACGGAGCTTAGAATAAGGACTAGTGGGTAATGGCAACAAAGAGACTGGTTTTGGCCCAGTGAAAGGAAAGCCTGATTCACATTAGGAGTTGTCTCAGGAGATAGTACATTTTCCTACACTACAAGTTTTCTTCAGTTGTGAGTTGAGTGACTGCTTGTTGGGGACATAATAGAGAGGTAAACGGTGACCTCAACAAGACGGTGCGACTTTAGCATTTATAATTATATTCTCTAAGCTATAGGAGACACGGAAAAAGAAGACAAGCTCTTTACCCTCAAGGTGATTCCAACTTAACTGCAGAGAAAAGGCTTACATTATATATAAAATTTGCCCTATATTTGTTTTGAATTGATCGTGTGCTTTTAGAGGCATTATTATTTAAGCATGTGGTCTGCGGGGCACTGAGGATACAGTCAGAACATTTTAAAAAAACAATGTGATATAGCTCTTCTCAAGAAGCTTACTTTCCGCTAGAATGTAACAGATTGTAATGTTGATTGTAAGTTCACAAATTTAGAGCAAGAAAGGGACTTTATATTTTATCTCATCCAATTCCTTTATTTTAAAGATGAGAAAATTGAGGCCCAGAGAAGAAAATATCTGTATTTTGTTTCTCATGGATACACAGGGCATAAAAAACAAAAACAAAAACACTTGGATATTTTTCCTTGTACTATGAAAACTAGACTACTAGTTTTTTCTGCTTTGATCAATATCCTGCTAACACTTTGTTCATATTTGCCATTCCCAAATGTAAGATGTACACCTTATGCATTGTAATCTGTTGAAATCCTTCTATCTTCCAGGTCCCTCTCAGATACCATGTCTACTATGAAGATTTCATCAATCTCCTTGTGTAATGTGATCTCTCTCTCTTTCTCTCTCAATTTTAAAGCCACTGTTCCTATCACATTCCGTCTTATATCAAACTATTCACATACTTGCCATATCCTTCTTACCAGATTGTTGTTTTGTCCTTCATTCTTAAAGAGGACCAATGACATCAGGATGGTGATGTCATGACTTGCAAATGAATTGGATTTAAATGAGGGAGGACTGTGCAAAGTCATCAACCATCCTCACTCTCTCCTCCATCTGGGTCCAGTGGCAAGATATCGATTAGGACAACTGGAGATAGCCCTGGATGCAGTGGGAGACCTTGACCTTTTAAGCAAGTCTTTCCCAGCTCTCAGTTTGTCTGAGACAATGCCCATTCAGTGATTAAGGCTAGGTAAGAAATGAAGCAAAGAATGGCTTCTTTTATCTAGTTTAAAAAAAAAAACCCATCTGGGAGAGGAAGACCCTCAGGGTTTCTGGCCAAAGCAGAAACAACTGCTATTTATCTTCATTCTGAACCCCAAAAATGGCCAAGTGAGGCTTGGGCTGTGACCTGTTGTTGGCTAATCAATGAGAGCTAGAGTGATTTGGGTTTAAGGCATGGTCCTTAAAAAAGAAATCTAACCCATAAGCCCCAAGATAACTTGTGAGGTTTCAGTGATCAAAATTTCTATTGCTTTGGGCAGAGAACCCATAGGTAAGGGTATGATTCCCTAAGGAGAGGAGGGGGGAAGAGAAAAAAGGAAGGAAGGAAGGAAGGAAGAATGAAGGAAGGGAAGGAGGGAGGGAGGAAAAAAGGAGCAAGCATTGCCTAACTGGAACTGGTCATTTGGGTCCCTAGTGGGGCAGCTACTACTACTGACAGATTATTGCTTGTCCTTCGTTCTAAAAGAGAACCAATGACATCAGAAAGGTGATGTCATGACTTGTAAGTGAATTGGATTCAAATGAGGCAGGGCTATGCAAAATCACCAGCCTTACTCTCTCCTCTGGAGCCATCCAGTGACAAGATATAGATCAGGACCACTGGAGATAGTCCCATCTAGCTTCCTCCTTAAGTACTTTACTACATGCTTATGCTGTGCTAAGGGAAGGGGATGCAAATACAAAAAGAGATAGTCTTCTGCCCTGAGGCAATTTATATTTCAGGAGAAAGAGTACAAATAGGTGAATGGTTGTCTGGGAAGGGAATTTTTATCTAGGAAGTCCTACGGATAATTGGATCCATAGGCCAATCAACTGACTTACCCTTTCTATCGGATTATAAATTTACTGAAGGCAGGAACTGTGTGGTTTTACATCTTTCTATTCCCATAGTCTAGAATAGTCTTTCACATACTAGGAAGTTAACAAAGGGGTGTGTGTACATGTGTGCATGTGTGTGCATTCATTGAAATGAGTGTTCATTGCAGTGCTCTGAACATGATTAGCCTTCACTGCCTGTTGAATGAATTGACCAATGACTAGAATTGTGTCCATAAGCAAGCATGGTATTGGCATAAGTGAGGCCTCATAGTCCTCACCACCTGTGTTAGATAAGAAAATACACTCATAGACCTTTGTAGCTATTACTGCTGAGGACTACTGAAGAGCGTTGTAGCTTCACTAACCTTTATCATAGTACTGGCATTGAAATCATTTAGGGAGCGCTCTTCAAGGCTCATTATTTACATTAGTGTGTCGAGGGCTATTTCACGGTTTTGTAACTGAGCCAAAACCGAATTCCATTCACCCAAAAGAAACATGAGACATGCAGATTTAGAGACACTTCCACTCCAAATATTTATATGGACTATTTGTGCCTGGCCTTCCAGTTTATTCTGATCAGCCAGTTAGACACATTGTACCTTGACACCAATGTAGTGATGTCATTTTGGTCCTCTTTGAGAATGAAGAACAACCAACTGACCAGCTCTGAGCACAGTGGCTGAAAGCAGGTCATTGCAGGACTTTGCCCCCAGAGGAATTTTGCCCTTTGGTTAGTGCCTTATGATTCATTCAATTCTTCATTTCTGCTGTTAGGAGTTTTATGCACCCTTCCTTCATGGTGGGACAGCTTCAAATGACCCAAGGTATATTTAGGCTGCATCCCAGAAAGTCATTTCTAGGGTTCACAAAACAGGTTCAGATTTGAGAGCATCTCAGAAAATCTGTTTGGCTAATGCTTCTGCCCAGGGACTCCTGTAGGAACATCAGACTCTATTTCTTGTCTAAGCCTCTACAAAAACATTAAATGGGCCTATCTTAGTTCCTGTGTGTAAGCAGTCAATTAAATAATATATCAAATATCAGACAGACTTTATTTTACTTGAGAGAAAATACAAAACGTGAAGGACTCACACATGAGATCACAGACGGTCAAACAACTCAACTCCCACTCACATGCCCTGTACCTCTCTCGGGGATCTGTGTCGTCTTCCATGCTTGCAGCATTCAGCTGTGATCAAGGATTCACAGTAGGACAGAGAACTTCAGTTTTTTATTCACTCCCACTCTACTTGGACAGAATTCACCAAGAACAATGCCATCGCTGTTAGCCAAGGCCAACGATTTACCTTGGTTTATTATTTACCTTTGAGATGCCGTGTGCCCAGACTGTGGTTTCAATAAGAACGGCCAATGTCCAGTACAAGAGCTCTTATATTAATACAAATGAGCTACTCCTCAGTAACTCAGAGTCTTAGAGAATTTACTGAAGCACTAAGAGACACCAATAGGGCAGCTAGATGGCATAGGAGAGCACTGGCTTGGACTCAAGAAGATTGAACGTCATGAGTTCAAATTTGGCCTCAGACACTTATTTTTTTTTCATTGACTTGTTTATTTACTTTTAGTTTACAAGATTCAGTCCCACAATCCCTTGGGTTTCAGATTTTCTCCCCTCCCTTCCCCCACCCCCCCATGGTGGCGTGCAGTCATGTATAGGATCTGCAAATACTTTCACATTGTACAATAGTCTGGTTGTATAGAAGGGTTGTAACCAACGGAGGGAACAATGGGTAAAAGGAAACAAAACCAAACATGAAAAAGAACAATAGCATGTATTGCTTCAGTGTCCATTTAAACTCTAGTCTTTCTAGATCTTTCTCTGAATGTAGGTATTTCCTTCCATTCTGAGACTTGTAGAGTGCATTGCTGAGAAGAGTCCAGTTTATCAAGATTGGCTCAGACACTTGTTAGCTGGGTGACGCTGCGTAAGTCACTTAATCTCTATTTACGTCTCTTTCCTTATCTGTCAAATGAGCTGAAGAAGGGAATGGCAAGCCACTCCAGTATCTTTGCCAAGAAACCCCCAAATGGGCTCACAAAGAGTCAGATGTTACAGAGATGACTGAATAACAATGAGAGGTCAAAGGACTTGTGCATGGTCCCACATACAGTGTGTCAGAGGCAAGAACCAGGATTTCCTGAATGCAAGCCGGCCATAAACCATGTCATACTCCCTCTCAATATGAAATATATGTCTTTAAAAATACAGCAGATTTGCTTTTCTAATTGTTTTCCTTAGGTTAATACTAAAATGTTTCTGTTATCTCTATGTGCACCACCTAACAACAAGGGAAAGTAGCCTTGATAGGTCCTGGGTGGTGGTAAGCAGTTTGGGATTAGAAAAGTAGATGTTGATAATTCACAAAATTGAGCAATTCATATATGCATAATTGAGAATTGACTATTGTTGAAACAGTTCAATTCATACATTGCTTCTATTTTCTCTGCCAAGGAGAATAATCTTTGTACAGTAAAAGACAGAACAAAAATGCCTAATAGGGAATTGAAAACTATGATCAGGAGGAAGATTAGTAAGAGAGAACCTCGCTGTTCTTGATGAGTTCAAGTCACTCAGATGAACCAGGTCCCAGAAAGTTAAGAAAACAAAACAAAACAAAATTTAAAAAAAAGAGAGAAGATGTAATTGCCAAGTCACTATGAATGAATTTTGAAAGATCCGGTAGAATGGGAGAGGTGCTACAGGATTGGAGACGGGCAAATATTCTAACATTTAAAAATGTGAAAGGAGTGAAGCCTACAAATGATAAGCAATGCATTTAACTTTAGTTGCTGGCAAAATCTAGACTTTATTATTAAGGGAATGCTTAGTGACTCTTCAGAAAAGGAGGCAGCAATCCAAAAGCACCATCATGACCTTATGCAGAAATGAAGATTAAACATATTTCTTTTTGTAGGTCAAGAGAATTCTATAGATCTAAGGTGTCAGATATGCCCATGTTGCCACTACAGAGCTAGATTAAAATGTAATTTGGAAATATTTAATAAAATAAGCAAAAAATACAATAGACTGTGGATAATGTTAATATGTGGTTTTCTAAGTCAATATGCAGCCTGCAGAAATGATTTATGCAGGATTAAGTGGCCCCTGTTTCTACTTCAGTTTAACACCACTGCTGTAGATAGAGAGTTCACCTAGATTTAGCCAAGTATTCGACAAAATCTCACATTCTCCTTGTGGGGAAATTAGGGAGATGGGAGGTGACAATACTGATAGATAGACTGGAAACTGGTTGAATGGCTGGTTTCAAAGGGTGATTGTTATTTATTCAATGTCAATTTGTATTGGAATCTCTAGCAGTTCCTTAGGGATCAGACTACAGCCCTGTACTATTAACCATTTTTTATCATTGACTTAAACAAAAGCGTAGATAGAATGATAAACAAATTTTCAGAAGACATAAGGCTAGCAAAGATAGTTAATAAATTGGATGACAGAGCTAGGACCAAGGTGGGACTCACTTGTTTATGCATCTACAGACAAAGAGAATTTGTAAGGGCAAGTGGGAGTTTTCCTTGAAAATGATAGTTACATCTTGGTATTTATTGTATCCTTATGTGTACTATTGTTATTAATGCTTTTAATCATAAATGTTTCATGCATGCTGAATTCCCTCAAGGCACTGTGAGTCATATCGGCTCAGAAAGATGCTATTCTCCAAGGCTGTCACTCATACCTGTTGTGAGAGACACAGCACTCCAGCATTTACTATGCGAATATTTACTGGATGCAAAAACAGAAGCCTAGTTTCACAAAAACACACAGGTTGACTCACTCCTCCTTCTCACTAGGGCCTTCTGCACAGATGTCAGCTTTCTTTACAAGGCTCTCTGAAGCCCACAGATACCACAATGGTCTATTTTTAGTCTTGATAATTAATATTGGAGGAGGAAAGAAGATGGTTTAAACTGGAGATCCAGCTAAAGGCAATTACCATATATGCTATATATCTTTACCTACAAAATGTACTTCTTTTTCAGAAGAATGTGTATGTGTGTGTGTGTGTGCGTGTGTGCATATGCACACACATATTTAAAAGTTAGAACCTCTACTTTTTGTTTTGCTTCCCATAAAGTGCTAGTCCAATTACTGGAAACCTCCCTGTATAACAGATTAATATATTCAGTAAGTCAAGTCAGTAAGCATTTATTTAATGCCTACTACGTGCCAGGCACTGTGCTATGTGCTAGGGATACAGAGTAAGGCAAAAACAGCCCCTAACCTCAAGGAACTCACAATCTAATGGGCATGACAATGAAAAAAATAACAATCTATAATAGATAAATATATGTATACACATATAGGACAAATTGAACATTGTTTTAGAGAGAAGGCACTAGTTGTGTGTGTGTGTGTGTGTGTGTGTGTGTGTGTGTGTTTCAATATTACAGTAGACTTGAAAGGCAGTACAGTTCAGTACTTAGAATTAGCCTCAGTCAGGAAGAGCTGGGCTCAAGTCCAGCCTCTGACACATACTCATTCTGTGAGTCTGGGCAAGTCCCTTAACCTCTTAGTCCCCTAAACAAATCTCTAAACCTGTAAGTTTCAGGAAAAGCAAAACAAAACATGCTAACTTGAATTGGTAGAGGGGGATTTTTTCACCTGGGAATTCTTTGTATCATTTAAACCACAGAGCTATCCCATATCCCTTAACAATATAATTATTTTATCTGCTTGATCACAGAGGACAATACCTCTTGATGACTCCTTACAAGGCAGCCTTTGTGTTGCGTTCCTATTCCTTCCCAGAAGTGTTTTCTAGAAGGTTTTCCTACTCCCTTCTGCTGTCAATGAAATGGGCGCTGCCTATGAAGAATTTTGAGATGCCAGGAGCAGCATGCACAATCCTCTCAGGGGTTGCTTTTATACCACCTGAGATGAATATCCTTCACAATGAATTCCAGAAAACTCACTGGAGTCTTTCGATATCCCATAATTCAGGTAGAAGGAAAAAGGCAAAGAGCTATAAGCTGAGGTAACATTGGTGAACATAATCACATTTCTGTATATGGAGAAGAAGCCTCGCCTTCATTTCCTGTTATAACTCAAAAGTTCTGTGACAGAACAGGCCTCTCAGGAAGTTGAAAAGTTTTTAATTGCCAGTTCTTGGGTACTTGAATTTATAAGGGTCAGTGAATGAGGGTCTTAGTGATAAAAATAGCATCTGTTCTCATCCTAAAAGTAACAGAATCTAGAATTTGCTGAATATTGCTAATAAGAGAATTCATCTACTATTGTCTTAACTGGACCCCAATGCTCAAGGCAAAGTCCATAATATGAATCTGAAATTCCTTGATATAGTCAGGATTCTGGTAATTTAGGTCCCACATTCATACTCCAGAATCTAAGAAAGATAACAGAAAATGGAACAGTATGCAATCTGTTTAGCCTCAGGCATTGTGTCCTTGCTTGCGTCTTCCTCCTCCTTGTTTTTTTCCTTGCTTTTCCCTTTGAAAGTTGGCTTCTGGGTATTCCTCAATACCTATACCTCACCCTTTTTGCATTTCTCTCTCTATATTGTCCTTCAGAGAACTCTTGCAGCTACTAGCTCTAGAAAAAATGACTAATTCTAAAAATCACATCCTTAGACTCCATCCTATTGGATTGAAACTGCCCTTCCAACTTCTCTTAAGGTTTTACCAAATCATCCATTTCCGTTACCTCAACAATCACTTCTATGCAAATAATATCCTCAATCTCTAATCCTGATACCTATCCCAAGATCCAAATCGGCCTTTCTTTTCTTATTCTAAAATTTTATGTTTGTTATGAATTTGATAATCAACAAACACATAAATTCCACCATACAAAGAACAAGAAGAAGATTGTGTATGGAAAAGTGAACTTCCATTATCCGATTTGTGAGCAAAAAAGCATATCTCAAATTTAATAAAGTGCAAACAAAATGGCCCCATTTATGTCTCCTTATGACCTTTTATTCTTTTTTTTGGTACATTTTATTGTTGTTCCTTTCTTCATTTTGTGTCTCTGTTGCTTCCCACTAACTCCATTGCTTTCACTTGAATTTTCCCTTATATAAAAAATCAGTATAATTAATCAAGACATATCAATGGCTATGCTGCAGAATATATATCTCATTGAACACCTCTAGTCCATCACCTCTCTAGTCAAGTCTCTGTCAAGGGGCAAGAAATGTGTTTCTGAATCAGTCTTCTGAAGTCATGATTATTGGTCACATTTATCAGAATATTCTGGTCTTTCAAAATTGTTTTCCTTTTCATCATTGTGGTCATTGTATACATTCTTCTCCTGGTTCTGCTATCTGACTCTGCATCAATTCATAAAGTCTTTTGCAATTTCTCTAAATTCCTCATTTTGTCATTTCTTATATCACAAAAAAAGCATAGCACAAAGAAATATAAACAATTAATTTACCTTCTACAGTTGATAGATTTCTGTAACTGCTTTATTTCCAGCCCTTTGCAACCACAGGAGTACTCTTATAAATGTTTTTGTACATATGGGTCATTTCTTTCTCTACTTTTACTCTTTGGCATGCATATCAGGTAGTAGTATAGCAGAGTCAAAGGGTATATACAATTTAGTGATATGTTTTGCATATATTTCCAAAATGTTTTTCACTAGGGTTGGACTAATACAGATTTCCACCAAAAGAGCAGAAGAGAGCTCTTTTTCCCATAACACACGATTTTCATCTTTTATTATATTTGCCTGTTAGGTGGGTTTGTGATAAAACCTTAGAGATGTTTTCATTAGCATTTCTCTCACTAGATCTTCATTTCCCATCTTTCCCAGATGTCTCATCAGCACCTCAATAAGAGATGATATACATAGATTCTTTGTAAACTGCAAAGTACTACATATAAAGTAATATAGTTGCATTATTTTCCCCTAATAAAATCCAGTATTCTTATTTTTATACTTATTTCGGTTAATGACACCAATTACCCTTATTCAAAACCTCAGAGGTATCTTTGACTTCTCCTTCAAGCCTGTTTATTAGTTCTTTACTGGGTCTCTCATATCATTCCCATCCTTTCCATTCCCAATACCTCCAGCCAAGTTCAGGCCCTTATTACTTCATGGATGAACTCCTGCAACAGCCTCTTTCTGGATGTCCTTGTCACCAGTCTTTCCTCTTTTAATCCATACTGCACAACGCTTCCAGATAAATCTCTCCAAACACTGTTACTGCCCTGCTCAGAAAACATCCATGACAACCTCTGCCAAACTCCTCAGCCAGGAATTCAAGACCATTCACAATGTAAAGAAGATTAGTATGGGTATTCTTAACCAATAGTCCATGGGTGTCAGTTTCAGGGGGTCCATGAATTTGTATGGGGAAAAAATATATCTATTTTTACTAAATTTTGCTTTCCTTTGTATTCTCATGCATTTTATTTTATACATGAAAAACATTATTCTGAGAAGGGGTCCATAGGGTATATCAGACAGCTAAGGGGATCCACAACACAAGTAATTGAGTCCTTGAGTTACTGGCATATCCCACTGCGCTAGAGTATAAGCTCCTTGAGGAGAAATTTATTTTGTTCTTTTTTGTTCATTAGTGTTGTCTTTAACCCCTAACCCTTACCCCACCCTCACTTCACACCTGTCAAAGTATAATCTATATTAGGAATATATAACAAGCACTTAATAAATTCTTGTTTAACTGAATTCATCCATAAGTCATATTGCTCTCCTACTCTCCACTTGAGTGAAATTGGTCCATATAAACATGCATGAACATGCCTCCTACTTTCCTCATTTAATTAAACAAATTCTTGTTTATGAGATTCTCAAAAACTAAAACTCATTCTTTTTCTCCCTACCAGCTTTGCATATTAGAGTCCCACCCTCCTTCAATTTTGGCTTGGAAGACTGGAATGATTTATAATACTGAACATTTATCTAATTTGTGTTACTTCTATGCTTGTAACATGACAATAATCATATTGGTCAATGGGAATATACTGCTCAAATATCTTAATCTTTGTTTGTTGGGACTCACTCATCTGATTGCCCTAGTAAGAGACTTCCACTAACGTGGAATGATCTATATCAACAAAGGTATAAAGACCCTGGCATATAGAATTATAGACCAAGGAAACTGTGCAGACTCTCAAAGGAGTTGAGGTGAAGTAGAAAGAATATTGGCTAAAAAAAGGTCATAAATTAGATCTGAGTTCAAATCCTGCCTCTGATACTACCTGCCTGGATTTGGGTGAGTCACTTAACTCTTCTTGTCCTCCACTCTCTTCCTTTGTAAAATGAAGGGGCTGTTCTCGGATCCCTTCCAGCTCTATCTCTGTTATACTGTGATGCTATCACCCCACCCCTCCTAAACACACACATAGCCACAAACTGTAGTCTTGGGACAGTGACCAGTGGGTGGCCACTTGTTCAGTATGTTGTAACAGGATTGTTTTTCAAGTTCACATTAGACTGTACAGCATCTGAAAACTTACCAAATGAAATTCCACAATTCACAACTGAAAATGTTCATCAAGACCAGTGGTTCTCAACCTTCCTAATGCCGTGACCCTTTAATACTGGTATGTGGGCGTACCTGCATGTGGGCAGACCCACCTGGAGACAGATAGAGGAGTGGTGTCTCGGTTCCTAAGACCATTGGAAACATGTGTTTTCTGATGGTCTTAGGCAATCCCTGTGAAAGGGTCATTCGACCCCCAAAGGGGTCGTGACCCACAGGTTGAGAACCATTGATCAAGACCATCAGCTCCCAGTTGAGAAGCACCTGCCTTACAATAACAAATAAGCAGCCCTTCTCACTGATATTGCTGCCCTGTGATACTTGAGAGGTCAATTACTTTTTAATGATAGATGGGCAGTATCCTTGTTTCACTGCTATGGCTGTTTGAACTCCTGATAAATGTTTCTGAGATTCAAAGGCCAGTCTTGTCACTTTTTATTTTTTAATATAGGACACCTAAATAAGATTTGAAGGAACAAATTAGTGATAGAAGAGGGTTTCTCAAACTGAAAATAACTGGTGATTTGATGTAAGGTTAAGTTGGACAAAATGCAATGTTTTAGCCTCCTGGTTCCAGGGTAGAGGATGTCTAGTATGTGGAACTTTATCTGACTTGCTCCTTTAATCTTGAGAGATTGAGATGTCTGAAGAGTTGAGGATAGATGAGTGGTGGCCCAAGGCATAAGGACTTCTATCCATAGGTCTCCCTCAGGATTGTAAAATCTTGGGTTTTTTTCTCTTCTCCCTCTATATTACTTCATTTGGTGACCTCATCATCTCCTCTGAATTTAATAACCTTTATGTTGATGATTCCCAGATCTACCTTCCCTGCACCAATCTCTCTCCTGACCTCCAATCTTACATCTCCAACTGTTTTTCATATATCTCAAAATGGATGTCCTGTAAACATTTTAAACTCAACATATCCAAAACAGAGCTAATTATCTTTCTCACTAAACCCTCTTCTCCTTCTGCCTTCCCTATTACTGCAGAAGAAAAACAAAACAAAACAAAAAATCCTTTCAGTCCCTCAGGATTTGATGCAGGAGATCTTGGATTCCTCATTAACTCTCACCCCACATATCCAAGCTGTTGCCAAGGTCTACAGATTTCACCTTTGCAACATGTCTCAAATAAGCCTCTGTCTCTCCTCTGTCCCTAGCACCACTCTAATATAGACCCTAACTCCACTCCTAGATGTTATAACCTGCTAGTGAGTCTGCCTGCCTCAAGTCTCCCCTCTCCAAACCATTCTCCATTCAGCCACTAAACTGATTTTCCTAAAACACAAGATGGACCATGTCACCCCCATGCTTAATAAACTCTAGTGGCTTTCTGTTGCCTCAAAAATGTTCTGTTTGGCCTACAAAGAAAGCCCTTCATAACCTAGCCCCCTCCTACCTTTCCAGTCTTCCTACATCTTACTGTCCAACACACACCCTTCAATCCAGTCACATTGGCCTCCTGGCTGTTTCATAAACAAGACACTCCATTTCTAGCTTCCAGACATTTTCTCTGGCTGCCCCCTCCCCTGCCCCCATATCTGAAATGCTCCCTCTCCTCCACTTCAACTAATGACCTCTCTGGCTTCCATATTGGTCCTAACTAAAATCCCACCTTCTAAATGAAGCCTTCTCAATTCTAGTACTTTCTGTCTTTTCACATTTCCTATTTATTTTATATATAACTTGCTTTGTAGGTATTTGTTTGCTTGTCCTCTCCCCCATAAACTCCTTGAGAGCAGGAACTATGTTTTGTCTCTTTTTGTATCCCCAGCACTTAACATAGTGCCTGGAACATAGAAGATGCTTAATGAATGTTTATTGAATTGAACTGAAAAATGCTTTTAGAAAGTAAGCATTGAGGGATTTTAGAGTAATTCAGTCTCTGCTAATATCTCTATTTAAACTGTAAAGGGGAAGGAGAACAGGACTAAGCTAAGTGGGAAGAAGTATAGGCCCCAATTTTACTTTGAAGTAATACAAGGAAGGATGTCAAAAGTAGGTCACGGTAGCCACACTCGCACAAAAACGTGTAGACCTTACTTATGGGGATGGCTACATTCTACCAAAAGATTTGTCTATAGCTATTTCTCATGATACTACTTGGGGAGAATATTGGCTCTAAGACTCAGAAAGGGAACAGATGGAAGAATGTGGAGTAAATAAGTGAGTTGAATACACCTCACTCTTAAGATTCCTCTGACCCATTCCCAGCTGGTATGCTGCTGCTATTGGCTACTCATCTGGTCACCAGAGTCCATACCCAGGCAGGGCCAGGATGTGGCTAGCTGGTGAAAGAATGGGATGATCATATCTATGATAAGACATAAGCACTGTTCCAAGAGTGCAGGTCAGCAGACCACATAGGAGGGAGAAAGGGCTGTACTGCTGGAGCAGAAAACCCCAGCCATTTGGCTTCACACTGTTTTCTACTTACTAGTACCCTAAACTGAGCAAATGTAAAGAGTCAGAGTACCCGTAACTGAAGTTTGAGAAAGGAACTGGTGAGAGAAGGAAAGTTCTTCCTTCTTAATTTTGCCCTACATAATAGCCATCTTCACCAGAACTTCAGGTTCTTTATAGCTATTATTGAACAGTGGGGGCAAGGAATATGACTGGGTATTTTGGGTAGCTGAATGACTCAGTGGATAGAGCACTAGGCCTAGAGTCAGGAAGACCTGAGTTCAGATCTGGCTTCTGACACTTACTAGCTGTGTGACACTGGTTGTCACGTAATATCTATTTGCCTTAATTCACGGGAGAAGGAAATGCCAAGTCACTCCAATATCTTTGTTAAGAAAACCCCATGGACAGCATTGGCATGCTGTGTCTGGTCCATGGGGTCATGAAGAGTTGGATGTGACTGAATGAATGATTTAACAACAGGTACTGATTTAGAAGTGACACTAATTCCCACTTACTTAAATGGATTCTGAGATCTCCTTGCCAGGTTGTGAAGGTATAGGGATCAGATAACTGATCTCTTCATTGCAGGGCAGTAAGGTTATTGTTCTCATGTTACTGTAAAGTGAGTACTTTCACATCCAAGCCAGTGATCTCACTAAAAGATGTCAGTCAAGGATCCCTGCACGGCCACTCTATACTCCAATTTGCTTGTATCCATCCTTCTCTTTTTATATTCCTACTTGGTCCCAGTTTTGGATAACAGTTTTTCACCACTCTTTAAGATCTTCAAATTTTCATCAAGACATAGAACCTGGAAAGACAGTTCATTCAGAGGGCAAAAATTTATTTTATAACAATATTGGGCTTTGTAAGATTAAGTTTGGGTACCTAATTCCTAAGACTTATGAGTTAGTTGACCAAACCCTGGTTGAATTTAAAACAAAATTATGTGAACAATCACAATTCACAGCCATCCCTCCCATAGGTCAAAAACATATGTTGTAAACTCCATTCTGACCTCTGTCTTTGGGTGCCACTCCCTGGAGTATACTTTCAACTTCTTTTTTCTGAGTAGGAAAGAACGAAACCTGTATAACTAATAGCCCACTCTTCCACCTATGACAGAGAGATAGTGTGGGAGAGTTCAGCAGTTAGAGAGCCACAGCATGGTATGGGAATGGCTAGACCCTGTAAATCTATATGGATGAATTTCATTGCTACCAGTGTTAAACCCAAATGGTTGTTTCTGCCATTGATTTGTGCCTTAGGAATGCAAGGCCATGTACTGAATAAATATCACAAGGGACTTCAGGAACCATCTCGTCCAACCTATACAGGAAAGGAATTCCCATTATACCACACCCTACAGGTAGTCTCTAGACTTTGGTTGAAAATCTGGAAAGAGGGGGAAGTCACCATTCCTTGAAGCAATCCATTCTACTTTTGAACAGTTAATATTTTTTGGAAATTATTTTTTTTTTATGATATCAAACCTAAATTCATTTCTTTGTAACTTCTTCCTCTTGCTCTTCTTTCTGCCTTACAGGGACAGACAGGTCTAATCTCTCTGCACATAACAGTCCTTCAAGTAGTTGAACATAAATATCATGTACCCTCTTAGTCTACTTTTCTCTAGGCTAAATATGTCCTTTTCCTACAACCAAACCTTATGTCATTAGCAATTAGAGTAAATCTCTTTTCCCTCCATAATATAGTGGAAAGATCCCTTAGTTAAATGACTTACCCAAGGTCACACAGATAATATGGAGCAGAGAGAGTATTTAAACTGCGATATCATCTCTACAACTACTGTAAGGGGGAGTCACTTCACTTCCCTTATGACTCAGTTCCATCAACTCTAAACTCGATGACATACAAGGCCCCTTTTATTTATAGCCCTGTGATTCTATGCAGGGGCATTTTATAGTTAATTTGTTATCAGTATGTCATCAACTGGCCCTCCTCAGGAAATGGAGTTTAAGGCAGGTCATGTGTTAGATGAGGCAATTCAATAAATATTGGGAAAGTCAGATTTGGATAAGAGAATCCCATGATGTGTAGCCCACATTTAGCCTCTGTTCCATTCTCCATGTCTGCATTGCCTGTGGGTCTATCATACAAAGGCCAAGGAGTCCAGAAAACCTCCTAAATTAGTTTCTGTTATAAATCATGTGATTCAGTCAACCTTGTTACTGTTTTCCTCTTAGATGGTATTTAAACCATCAAAATCAATTATTCCTCTTTGGTAGGTATTAACATGAAAAACATAAAAACTAAAGGGCAACCCCATTCGGTGAGACTGTCCCTGATCCTGCCCCATGTAACTTTCATTC
>CM053582.1:197493242-197537355 GCA_028627135.1 Pseudochirops cupreus | reverse complement strand
CATTTGGAAGAACAAAAGGTCCAGAATATCAAGGCAATTAATGAAAAGAAATGCTAGGGAAGTAGCTGTACCAGATTTTAATCTGTATTATAAAGCAGCAGTCATCAAAACTACTTGGTATTGGCTGAGGAATAAGAGTAGTGGTCAATGGAATAGATTGGGTACAAAAGACTCAGTAGTCAACGATTATAGTAATATACCACTTGATAAACCCAAAGACCCCAGTTTTGGGGATAAGAACTCACTATTTGACAAAAACTGCTAGGAAAACTGGAATATAGTATGGTAGAAACTGGGCATAGACAATCATCTACTGCTGTACACCAAAATCAAGTCTAAATGGGTGCACTATCTAGGTATAAAGGCTGACACTGTAAGTAATCTGGGGAAACAAGGAATAGTTTACCTACCTCACTCTTAAGTGAGTGCCTGAAAAGACCTTAGCCTAAAAGGACCAGGGTCTCTCACTGTATCCTAGTTTATCTTCAATCATCCTGATGAATATCTGGTCACTGGACCCAGATGGCTCTGGAGGAGAAAGTGAGGCTGGTGACCTTACACAACCCTCCCTTGCTCAAATCAAAGTCAACCGCAAGTCATCTCCCTGATGTCATAGTCCCCTTTGAAAACAAAGGACAACAAACACAACAACCTGGGATTGTTTTGGCAGAGATATTGGAATGATTTGCCATTTCCTTCTCCAGGTCATTTTACGGATGAGGAAACTAAGGCAAACAGGTTTAAATGACTTGACCAGGGTCACACAGCTAGTAAGTGTCTGAGGCTACATTTGAACACAAGGAAGAGGAGCCTTCCTGACTCCAGGCCTGGCACTCTCATCACTGTACCACCTATCTGCCTAGTTTTTATATTACAATTCTACTGGATTCTACTTACTCATTGTATTCCTGTGATACAGATTTTTGTTTTTCCTGATTGGCTAAGAGAATAGAGCCCCCCCAGACATGTCTCTGATGGATATTTGTCAAAATGGGTCTTCAGGAATGTTAGGTATACTAAACATGATTAAGGCCTATTATCATTAGCAGTTATCCCTGTCCCTGAAAACAATATTTGTCAATGGCAAATCAATTAACTGCCATATACATCAGCTCACCATCTTAATAATTTGTCAAACCCAAACTCTTCACTTCCCTCTATTAGAATGCAAGTTTCTGAAAGTCAGAATTTGTCACTTTTTGTATTTGTATCTTCAGGGCTTAACATAGTATTTGATGCACAGTAAGCGCTTAAACTTTTTTCCATGACTATTTTTAAATACATTTTAAAATTAAACAAAAAAACCAACTCCTTCCCCCCAACTATCCCTACTGTTCATAGCATTCTCTCAGGGTTACAATCTAGTAGCAGTTCAGTAGACTTTCTACTAGAAGCTTGGCATCTGTGTACCTCAGTGATGTACCCTGCAGCTAGAAGACTTGTAAATACCCATAGCTAATGGCTTATTAAGCTTTCATGCAATTAAGCCAGACAAATGCTTCCCCCCTCCCCCCAACTATGCTTTTGCCAATTATCTCAGATGTAAAAAGGCACACACCACCACAAGGATAGAGAGCATTAAGGGAAACAATGAAAGTACAAGTAAGAAACCCATCTAGTAAAGCTGATTTAAGACCAGCAAAAAAAAGGTTTGAAATTTATGGGCAAAATGCCACCAGTTTACAGAGGATTATAACTTGGATAATTCCTATAAATCTAGCACTGAGATGGCTGTTTTCCCACCAGGTTGCTTTCCACTGAGACTTTTGATAAGGAAACTGAGGACCAACCCCCTAAAAAGAGTTTCAAGTGAATGATTCTTCCTCTTCTACAACCATTTCTTCTTCCTTTTCCAAAAACAAAACCAAACCAAAGAACAAAAAACAAAACAAAACAACCCACCCACATATGCATCAACCATCTCCTTCTGGCTGCTGTCATGATAAAGATTGAGCAGAACACCTTCACTGATATACCAGTGGGGGTATATCCAGAGGGACCTAAATGCCATCAGATCACATGCAATTGGTTCATGGTCCCTTGAAAACTTGAGTAGTTGAAGTTCTAAGGAAAGCCAGGAAAGAGGAGAGAGGCTTTTTCCTCGCACCTGAAAGCCCCCTACAGTATATTGAATGGCCTCTCATAAATATCCGTGGCTTTTTACCTGGCACGCTGGTTGAACCTTATTAACCTGAAATATTTTCTGGGCTAGTGACACCAGAGCCGCTAATAACCTTTTAGTCATCTGCCTTGGTGTTTTAATGTGTCTTAAGCATTTTGGGCACAATTGCTTTCCAAAGAGGTTTTTAACAATATTTTTTACCAGCCTAAGCTGTCTCAAATGGCAAGGAACACTTGTTGCTGGGAATAATGTTTTCCATGGTAAAATCCCTGCATCATTGTGACATGTTTAACAGTTAAAAATTGTTCTCTGTGTGGCTTGTTTTTAAATGCAATGGTAGCATAAATCCATGGCAGGAGGGCAACGAGAAGAGGAGTCCCATCCCTATCTTCAGTAAATGGTATGAGTTATTCCATGGGAAGCATCCAATGACATTGCAGTCCGGAGTGCTGGGAAGGAGTGTTTTTTTTTTTCTTGCTTTAATTGCTTTTTTGCTGGGGCCGGGGATATTTATGGGTTAGGAGATTGCCAAGTTATTTATTAGATGAAGTATCTGGGGATAGACTAATATAAATCACTTAGGCTGGTATTGAATATACCAGACACTCAGTAATTTAAAAAGCTTTAATAAAAATGCTAAAATATGAGACTTGTCTTTGGCTGTAATGAGACTCAGTTATCATGTTTTTATCAGTGATATTCAGACATGGACTTTTAACCCCCTTTCCCCACCTTAAGTAAATGTGGACCTCATCTTCCTTCTAAAGGTAATGGGCTTGCTGTGGTTGTCATGGAAGTTCTGATGTGTGTGGAAACAGAGAGACTCTTCTACAGCTGGCATGCTTTGGGCTTAAAGGTTGCTATCTTTAACCCAGAAAACTGAAGTCTTCTCACTAAAGCAGAGGTCTAGTCTTTGGAAAAATTAGGGTAGAAGTGAGTGCTTAGCAGATGATGTTTAGGTATATATAATATATGCATTATGCACCTACACCCCGCCCTCCCCCACACCCTGTGATGCTATTCATCCTTTTATAGGATAGAGGACACTTAGATAGGAAATTAGAAATTTAATAAATCCTTGGAAAAGTTAGAGCAGGTTATTGAGGCTTTAAATGCCAAAGAGGAGTTTGTATCTGAGCCCATATCTGAACCCAGATATGGAGGAGTCACTGTTTATTTTGTTTGTTTTGTTTTTTTGTTATGTTTTGTTTTGGAATGACATCAAAGAAATTGCTTTGGCATCAATGCAGAGAATTGTTTAGAGAGAAGAGAGACTTGAACCAGGGAGATCAATAAGTAGGCTATTTCAATAGACCAAGTCGAAGTTAGTGAGAGTAACAGCCAACTGAATGGAGAAAGAGTACAGATGGAAGAAATTACGTGGAGGTAGATAATGCAAGTCTTGACAATTAATTGGATATATGGGCTTAGTGAGAGTAAGGAGTCAAGAATGACTACATTGTTGCAAACCAGGAGCTTAACTGAGAGACTGGGATAGAATCTATCTATCTATCTGTCTGTCTGTCTGTCTGTTTGTCTATCTATCTAGAGGGTAAGGGAACAAGCATTTAAGTGCTTTACAGATGTTAATCACATTTAATCTTCATAACAACCCTGTGAGGTAGGTGCTGTTATTAGCCCCATTTCAGAGTTGAGGGAACTCAAACAAATAGAAATTTAGTGACTTGCCCAGTCATACAGCTAGTAAGTGTCTGAGACTGTATTTGAACTCAGGACTTCCTGACTCCAGGGCCAGCTTTTCATCCATAATGTACCATCCAGCTGCCTAGCTACCCGGGAGCCATATGCCTACAGATGATATTTAAGCCCATGGGAGCTGATAGGGTCACCAAAAGAGTGTAGAAAGATAAAGGGGACAGAGTATGGATGAGAAATAACATTCACACAATGAGGAAAAGAACACTCACCCATACACACACAGAAGGAGAGGGAGAGGAAGTCAAAAACTGAAGAGTGATAGAGAAGATGAGAACTGAGAAAATACCATCAGATTTGGTGATTGAAAGATCATTTGAAAATTTGGAGAGATCAATCTCTGTTGACTTAGTCAGAAGTCAAATTGAAAGGGCTGAGAATTGAGAGAACAGAGAAGTAGTGGAGATAGTGAGTAACCAAGTTTTTCTACAAGTTTGAGCTTGAAAATGATATAGGAGTATAATTTGAGGCAATGGTAGTCATTTGAGGGTTTTATTTTATTTTTTGCCAAGTGAGGGTATTTTAAGGATAAAGGATTCTTGGACATATTTGTTGGCAACAGTAAGGAACCAAAACATAGGAAGAAATTAAAAGTGAAAGAATAAGAAAAAGAATATTTGGTTAAAGACAAATGTTGAGATCAATGGTATCTATAGAGTTGTTAGATGCTGCAAAAGAGAAAGTTCTTTCCATCAGAGACTATATTAAGAGAGAAGAGAATGGGGGATGGTGTAGTCATGGAGGGGAGCATGATAAACAAACAATTAAGGAGGAATTTTTTTTTTAATTTTTCATTTAGGGAGGGTCCAGTTGAATTTAGATTATATAAATCTCTAGTGGGTCAAGTCATTTAGCCTTTCTGTGCCTCAGTTTCCTCAAATGAAAAATGAGATGGTTGGTCTCAGTGTCCTAAAGAGTCCTTCTAAATCTAAATATATGTCCTATGATCCTGATGCTAGATGATAAAATCCAATTTTGGCCTTTGCAGTAGAACAAAGGAACAAGGGATTTTGAGAGCAGAAGACAAAGTAGTGTTAAACTGGTTATCAGAGGATCAGGATTTCAAAGAGAATAAAGCAAAGCCAGAACACAGATTATAGCCTGAGAAATTCCTGAGAGAAAGAGGAATTTGACTCCTTGGTGAAAATGAAGACTAGGTTTAGGAAGAGTAAAGAAGAAAATGACTAGTGGAACACAGAACAGTTGTAAGAAATGGCCATATTCAATGTGAAGGAGAGAAAGACTTAGGGTGGGAAATGATAAGAATCATCAAATATTGGAAGAGTTGACAAATAGATGAGGGTTAAATTGTTTCTGCTTGACCTTGGATGAGAAAGTACTGGAATTACTATTAATATGTAGAAGTTATAAGGAAATATATTATAGCTGAATACAAGGAAAAGCTTCCTAACAATTAAATCTATCTGAATATGAAATGTCCAGCTTTGATAGGAGAGGTGATCATTGTAATCTTAATTGTAATGGTAATGGTAATAGTAAGAGCTTACCTTTATAGAATGCTTTAAGATTTGTAAGGTGCTTTATATATACATATATATCACTTCATTTCATCTTCACAACAACCCTGGGAGGTAGGGACTAAAATTAGCCACATTGAGCAAATGAGAAACTGAGGCAGAGTAGTTAAATGTTTTGCCCGGAGTCTGAGACTGGATTCAAACTCAGCACTTACTGACTCAATCCAACTCTCTACCCACTGTAGTACCTGGATGCCTAAATATTGAAGTGAGCTCCCTGTAGTTAGAGGAGGAAGTCTTCTATCACTGGAAGTGATAGACTAATTAATCATTAATAATCATCACAATAAACCTTTTTGTCCTTTATTCTTACTCAACAGCTGGTGCCATGGGTATTAGCCTTGGGGTCAAGTTGATGGAGACTGTCAGCCACAGTGACAAAAATAGAGATTTCAGGGCCAACAGGGCCATTCCTGGTTTGGGGTTTGTATACTAATTTTCAGTTCTGAACTTTCGAACAAACATTTTGTAGTTGTAAATTTTGTGAATTTGTATATTAAAAAAAGAAAATGTAATAATAAGGAAGGAAATATTTTTAAAATTTATTTAAAATTTTCATAATCATGAGTGGAAGGTAATTAATCATTTATCATGTGTGATATAGACAGAATCCATGCCCTTATTGGATCAATTGACATCTGAAGACTTCCAAATCAGAGATTCTATGGTTTCATGAACAATGAGAGTACAGAGAGTGGGATAGAGAATGAGGAGTTGTAGATAATAGCAAATATATTGGAATGAGAAGAGATAGAGAGGTTCGGGATAGTATAGACACAAGGGATTGGAGGTTGGGGTGCCTATGTCAAGTAAAGGAGAGAGAGGTTTGAGAAAAATGCAGGGATGGAGTAAAAGAAAGAACACTTTCTGTAAAAAAAAAAAATCACCTTCCTTATAGAAAAACATTAACCAAGTGTTAGGAGACCTTATTTCTAATCCAGGTAGGGAAGTGAAACAAATAATTTAACATGCATCTTAGTTCCTTTATCCATAAAATAAAGGAGTGAGACTGGATGACCTCTACATTCCCTCCCAACCTGAAAATCATTTGATACTAAGTATGAATGACTGAGGAGAAAAAACAAACAGTAACAACAACAACAAAAACTTTCCAAATGGAATGTTCATTAATTAGGAAAAGGCTGAACAAATTTTGACAAATGAATGTAATGGAGTATAATTGTGCCATAAGAAATGATGAGCACAAGAAAATTAGAGAAATGTTGCAAGATTTGTACAAACTGAGATTGAACAAAGTAAGCAGAACCAAGAATTCATCTCAGTAACATGATCAACCTTTTAATGATGAAATATCCACTTTCCTCTCAGTAGACAATTAAAGAATTTTGTGTACAAAATGAGCCATGCACATTCAGACAGAGTTAGTGTGTCTTGATTTGTTCAACTATACTTATTTTCTACAAAGAAGGAAAGGTTTTATATGTATTTGGGGCATGGGGTGCCAGTAAGGGTGGGGGTAGATGAAATTATGATCAAAAATTACAGAAATGTGATTTAAAAATAAAAAATATATTAAAAAGAATGATAACTTTTGGAGACAAATGGTAGGAAAAATCCTCAGCTAACGTCCCTAATAGGGCGTGGAAAGAGCAAAAAGCATAAGATAATCTTTTTCTATACTCTTATCAGAGCACAGTCAGTCTCTTGAAATGTACAAGTTATAAATGGAAAATATGTGACAAAATCTATAAATAATTTCAGGGAGAGATCCTGTGGAGACAATCATTAGACACTGAAAGAATGAGGCTCAAGTGGTTTGTGATGTCACCCCATCCGTGGCATGTATTTATAGCTCCATAATTCATAATCATTTGTTCTCTGTCCTTATCATCTTTCTCATCAAAAACACAACACAGAAGAGAAAAGCAATCATAAATACAGAAGGATGTAATCTACCCCCACATAGTCTCAGGCAGAGTTCTTGCCAGAAACCACCAAGAGAACTGGAGTTCCAAAGGGTCCCTATGAGATATATGTGTGTATGTGTATACACACATATGTGTGTGTATGTATACATATGTGTATACACACATATGTATAGATACATATGTGTATACACACATGTGTATATACATACGTACATACATATATGTATGCATGTATGCATTGCCTAATGTCATTAAAAAATGTGACTTTCATGTGCAATTTGTGTGACTGGGCTCCTTCTTGATAGTCTTGTCAATGATCCCCAGCTTGAAAGGTTATGCATTCTAGAAGATCTCAATTTATTGTGATTTTAAAAACCATAATGAAACAACAGCCATCAGTTACCTATGCTTCATACAAAATATTCTATCATCCATTTAGTTTTGCTCTACTACTCTTCTGTTTCTAGAATATATTCCTTCCACTTCTCCTTTGCATGGTCCCCAACTTCTTCACTGCACAAGAACTATTGACCTGATGCCCTCAGGTATCAGAGCTTTCTCCCTCTTGAAATTATTTTGTATCGTTTTGTATACATTTTTTGTATTTACTTGCTTGGATATATGTTGCATTCTGCTTACCCCCACTCCAGTAGAATGTAAGCTCCTTGAGAGTAAAGGCTGTTCGGGGTGTTGTTGCTGTTGCATTGTTTGTGCTAAGTCATTAGAGTGTCTGGCTTCTACTAAGTGTTTAATAAGTGCTTGCTGAATTGAAACAAAGTTAGTGGTTATCCATATCATGTTAATTTTCCTCTTTCTTTTTTGTTTAGTAGTGGTTAGACTTAGGTTCCTCTCCTCTGATTCCTGCCATGGCCAGGAGTTGACTCTGATACACTGTTTGTTCTTACTAACATCTCTACACACCTATATGATGAGAGTTGAGGGTGGTTCAATGTCTCATCATCTCTCAATTAAGTAGTATGTTTCATAACCACAGAATTTTAGATATGGAAGGAAATTTGTGCCAATCTCTTATTTTCATGTCCATAAGAACAACTGACAACAATGGAAGGTTTTCCCAAGTACATTTCTCAAGGCAGCCTCATGAGGTAGGTAGTGCTACTATTACGGTATTTGGCATACTACTATTATGTAAATTCAAGTCAGAGAACTGAAGTTCAGAGACGTTTAGAGACCTGCCTGTGGTCTCACAGATAATAAGTGTTATAAGTGGAAATGAAACTATAGGATCAGAATAATAGAACTGCCTTTTAGAGGTTTGCTTGGTCCAATCCCTTATTTCATAAATGAGGAAAATGAAACCAGAGGGGTTAATTGAATTGCCCAAGATTACATTGATAGTAAGTGGAATTTCATCCAAGTTCCACCAACTTCTAATCCAGTGCTCTTTCTTCTGGACCAATCTTCTTTCCAAGCTAGAGGTTCTAAACTGTGTGACATTGGATAAGTCACCTAGTACCCTTGGGCCTGGATTTCCTTATCTATAAAATGAAGAGATTGGATTAAGGTCCTTGGACCTCTATGAATCCCAGGGTTCTTGTCCATAAACCACAATGCTTCCTATATAGCCTAAAAATAATGTCACATCACTTTCTATGGAGCTCATTAGCAAAACAGGTGTAGCCTGAATGGAAGGTATCAATATATTAAACTGGACCATCAGACTTAGAAACTGGCAACTTCCTCAAGCCTATGAGATTTTTCATCTGGGCCTTTGTTTAAAATTGTTTCTATTTTATTACTTCAAGGATTTGTGATTTTGGAGGTCTGGGTATTAGCTTCACTCTTCCCACTGCCAATCTCTATGAGCCACAATGAGCAGTTATGGAGAGGGGCTGTGTGCCCTGAAATACCCATCCCCCAGTAGCCAATCTGTTCATGAGCTTCTACTGAGCCATGCATGTAGGCCATCACTGAACCATCGCTGAACCCATCCTTGAAGACTTTCCAGCCTGGTAGGAGCAACCATAATGTGTACTCTGCTGGGATGGCCGTCAAGAAGCCAGAGTCATCTCTAATTCATAAGACAACATGAGAGCAACTTTAATGGAGGAAGCTCAAAATGGGGACATTCAAAGCAGGGGTTGAAGAAGGTGGGGCTGGAAGCGAGAGATTTGTGATAGAGAATAATTGTGATATTTGGAAAGATGCTCAGTTATTATTGCTGAATTTTATGATCATCACACATCAGGAGCAAGCCTGGCTCTGGAGAGAGCCTGGAGTTCTGTCCTTTCAGTTCAAAAGCAGAAAAGCTTCAGTATAGAGCTGAATGTGGAACAAACATGCTCAATGCCGAATAAGCCCAAAGGGATTCTTGCTACAAAGAAACTCATTCTCTGAATGTGTATGGTCTTTTTCTCTAGCCCCTGCTGCCATGCTTCCTCAGACTAACAACTGACATGAAAGGCTCAACCCAGAAGCAAGGCAAGGGAAAAGGATGTACTCTCCTCCTGTGTCCCCAGGGCCAATAGTCTCTCAGGGCTCCTGTTGTCAGGGATGTCTTTGCTTCTGGCAAGTTGTATTGGTGTAAGGAGTTTCTGTGATGTAGGATCCTCATCTTCACCATTAAGGGTGGGAGTGGGGAAGAAACTAGAATATGTGAGACAGTTTAGGTAAGGACAAACTTTGGAATCTTAGAGTGAGGGTATTTGGTTCATTTACCGGCTAAATATGACTTTTTGGCAAGTGATTTAGCTGCTTGAGGTTACATTCTCATCTCTAATATGAAGGCAAAGAGGTGGATTTAGATTTGATGTTAGGAAAAATAAAAACATTCCTAATAATTGGAGCTGTGCAAACATTGAATAAGGGCAGGAAGACTCTTCTTTCTGAGTTCAAATCCAGCCTCAGACACTTACTTGTGGTGTGACCCTGGGCAAATCATTTAACCCTGTTTGCCTCAGTTTCCTCAAATGTAAAATGAGTTGGAGATAGAAATGGCAAATCCCTCCAGTATCTTTGCTAAGAAAACCCCAAAACAGGGTCACAAAGAGTTTAATTTGACTCAAACGACTAAACAACAACAACAAAAAAGAGAGAATTAGCTGCATCCAGAGGTGGTGACTTAAGTTACATAACCACTTGCCAGATATGTTACAGTGCATATGCTTTTGTTTTGTGTATGTTTCTGACTAGATGGCCACTGAGGTCCCTTCCAACTCTTAAATTCTGTGATTCTCTAGAATTAGATCAGACAGTCTATAGGGTTCCTTTCAACTTTAAGGTTATAATTCTGAAAGTCAAGAATTCCTTCTATGACATATATGATAAATGGTTGCCCAACTTCCACTTGAAATTTTTTGTTCACTTTAAAATAAGCTTCTTGAGGGAAGAGGCAGTTTCATTTCTCTGTCTCTGTCTCTCTGGCTCTGTGTCTTTGTCTATGTCTCTCTGTCTCTGTCTCTCTCTCTCCCTCTCCTTCTTCCTTTCCCTTTCTCTCCCTCTCTCTTGCCAGTGCCTTGTGAAATGCCTAGCATATGGTAGGCATTTAAACTTTTGTTTTTTGTTTTTTTTTTTACATTGAAATCAGTCATGAAACACTGCTTCACAAAGTATACTGCTCTATTTTCAATGAATGATTTTTTTTGAAGTTTCCTCCTTATATTGATCTAAAATCCTTAGCTGCCACCCCTTGTTCCTAGTTCAGTCTTCTGAAGCTTCACAGAATAACTAATTCATTTTCTACATGATAGGACTGCGAATACTCAAAGAGAACTATTGTGTCCTGCCTAAGCCTTTCCCAACCCCCAAGATTAAATAATGCCATTCCTTTCAAACTTTCCTCATTGGATATGATTTCTAGGCCCTTCAATAGCCATCATGGGATCATAGATCTGGAGCTGAAAAGCATCATAGAGGCCACCTATTTCAGGAAAAATAGAGAGAAAAAAATAAATCTGAAAGACATTTTGAAGGAAGAAATAACAGGATGATGGCGTCTCTTAGAGGTAGTATTTGAGCCCAGATTGCTTGATTCCAAAAAGTCAATGCTCTTTTTTTGGTACCACACTGACATTCTTTGAAGAACAATGCAGGAATTTGTAAAACTCTAAAATATAGTAGCCAGATCTGATCATAGTACACTTCATGTGATTTGCTCAGTGCAGTAGGGTTGCTACTCCCTCATTCTAGATGAAGGATGGGGAACCTGTGACCTCAAAGCCACATGTGGCCCTCTAGGTCCTCAAGTGTGGCCCTTTGACTGAATCCAAACTTCATAGAACAAATTGCTTTAATAAAAGAATTTATTCTGTAAAACTTGGACTCAGTCAAAACGTTGCTCCCAAGGACCTAGAAGGCTACATGTAGCCTCGACGTTACAGGTTCCCCACCCCTGTTCTAAATGGTATATATCTATGAATGAAGTCTAAGATCACTTATTTTGTCACTTATATCATTTTGTGGACTTTGAATGAATTTTCATTAAAAAATAGTGCAATTTGTGTTTGTGTGTTAGTGTTTCAACTTCTGCATAAAAATTTGCCAACACAAATATGATTCCCTACTTGTCCAGTTAATTTTGTGTTTTGCTTAAATTAAGCACTTTATATTCCTTTGAAGTTCAAGGTGTTTTTTCTAGTTTGGGTCCATTGTCCCAATTTATTAAGGAATATTTTAATCTGGAGCCTCTTGTATAACAAAATAGCCATTTCTCCCAACTATGTGTCATCTGTGGATCTTAGAAGCCTACTGTCTATGTGTTCGAATAAAGCACTGATAAAAATGATGTACAGGATGGTGCTAAAATCCTTCCTTCAGGCTGAAATTGATACATTCATCCAGCTCCTTCTTTGTATATGATTTTTCAAATAAGTACGCATCTGAGCAACATTTAACCATTTTATCCACAGTGATATCAAGAGAGACTTTGACATTTTTTTTTCTGAAATCCAAGTAAAGTATGCTAACTACCTTACCATGATCCACATGTCTAATAATGTGGTTGAATGTCTAACAACTTTTTTCAAGGATACATTCCCTTAATTACATCTTTTATCACACATCCTCTGTGCACTATCATTGGCAACATTCACTGTATGTAGCTGTGTCAATTGCTGTTTCTATTTCTTCATAATCTTTCATAATGTATAACATAATTAGGAAAATACTGATTTTTTTTTTAAAGATGAACTTTCGGGGTAGGAAGAAGGAATCATAGAATTCTGATATAATTCTAAGATATTCCCTCTTCCTCTTTTTCAACTTGGGGTCTAGCACAATTCATCTTTAGTTCCTAACCCTATATAACTAAATGAGTTGCCCGTCAGTTTTAATATCATAATCTATGCAATATTTTTTTTTGCCTGTGCAGATTCACAGTTTCGTGAGAGAATAGATCTCAGTGAATATACTGTACAATGTTTTCTGCACTGTATCCTCAGAAACTCAGTACGTCAAGAGAGTCTCATCACCTACTGGAAATACCTAATGTACTTGAACTTGACTCAGAACATCCACGAGACAGAGGAATGCCTTTTACCTTTACTTAGCATTGGTCTCATTTTTTTAAATCAGTGGTTTGATTTCATACTCAAGAGGACACAACTAAGATAACTCAGTGACTATATTTATCACAGAATCATAACATACACAAGAAAAACACTACATTAAAAGAAAACCTTCAAAGCTGTGTTTTATTCTAACTACTCAAATTCTTTCTTTTTGTAATAGACACAGAAAGAAACAATCAGGGATTTTATAATGTTATTCTTTTCTATCAATTATGTGACTAAAGATATATTCTATTATATAATAACCAATCACCTGCAAAAGCTTACCTGTTCTCTCTTCATATGTTCATTGAATGTATGTTTGATGTGGACCTGGATTGCTTTCCTGAATATCTTATAAAGATAATAAAAGAAAAAAAATGTGGAGTAATAGCTAGTTGATGTTTTTGGATGACAGATTAAGATCTGGAAGCCAACATTAGACTGGGTTCAATCTTCTCCTATTATAGATGAAGAAGCAGAGGACCAGGGAGTTTAAGTAATCGGCCAGTATGACACAGATGGTAAGAAGAAGAATTAGGGCTTTAGTTTGCCTGTTTTTGCTTTTGGAGAACTTGGAATAGGGCCAGGAGATGGTATGATACAATTTGTGACCCATTTCATTCTTTTAGAGTTTTCCTCTTTTTGAAATATTTTGCAAATAGATCTCCAAGTATTTTTAAAACTCTCACTTCTGCACAGATTTCTCCTCTGCATTTGGTCAATTCCAGCAGCTTTTCCCAATATCCTTTTGTGGTCATTTCCTTTTCCTCACAAAAGACCCAAATACTAATTAATTTTGGGATAATGGCATTAACAGCTAGGAGAGTCAAGAATAATTTCATGTAGGTGATGGTACTTTAACTGAATCTTGAAAGATCTCTAAGGATCTAAGGATCCTAAGAGACATGAGTGAGGAGGCAGTGTATTTCAGGGATGGGGAATAGTCTGCTCCAAAGGAGTAGAGGTGGGAAATTAAAGTCATGTAAAGACCACCACAAATATGACTGTGAATCAGAGTAAGAGGAAATGATTCTGAAAAGACACATTAGAATCAAACTGCTTTAAATGACAAGCAGTGCATTTCATAGCTTCTCCTAAGGGCAATAAAGGAGTTGTTGAAGCTTCTTTGGCAGCATAGCGAGTAGTGAAATCTGGTTTGGGGGCATATCAACTTGGTTACTCTGTGAGGATTAGATTGTAGAGGGCAGAGACTGAAGGCAAGTAAAAGAATTAGAAGGCTACTGCAGTAGTTTGGGTAGCAAATGGAGAACTGAACTAGGCCAGTAGCCATATTAATGAAGAGAGGAGAACAGATGAAAAAGATATCACGGAGGTAGAATCAACAAGACTTGGCAATTGATTGAATATAGTCTTTTGTCATTCTCCTCTGATATATCTTTCAAATAAATGTGTGTTCTGTCAGTACTTCTTTTGACTGCCATATCTTTTTACTCAGTAAGGAGATCACTACTGGTTAAGGTAGTTTATAAGCTCTTTGACCTACTTCTTTTATATGAATAAATAAATGAATGAAAAATAATTTTTAAGTAATTACTATGTGCCTGATACTCTACTGAGCATTGGGGATACAAATTCACAAATTGTTGTAGCCTTTATCCTCAAGAAGATTACATCCTAATACATATGTGGGAGTGGTGGCTAGGGAAGGTAATATTGACCCAAAGAGTCCCAGGGATGGAGAGTTGATCCACATCATTTCCAGAAGTGATGATATTATTACTTTGATAACTGTTCCCAGAGCAAGGGCTCTTGGGAATCAAGGGACAGGGGAAGGGGAAATAGGCAAATAGCAATATGTTCTGAGTAGGTGGTAGGAAGGATAAGGAAGGCTGTCTGGGGCCAGATGGATATAATGGGTTAAGTAAGCCTATGCCCACTCCATCACACATCAAAATAGCTGGGCCCTCTCAGGGAGTTCCAAAGATAAGGAATTACCTTTCCCAGGGATTGGGGCCATGGGTTTGAGTGTCATGTATTGAAATTGATGGTCCCAGTGGGGAGAAACATAGAAGTGGCTATAGGCAGATGGCAAAATGGCCAACAGCTGGATAAGAAGCGAAGATGAAATATGGTTTGTGATCTGGGGCCATCTAGATATTCTGGGCTAGATATGTTTGCACTCATTTATATGAGTTGAACTTCTCTAAGAAATGCTGCTAATCTGAATTAGTCTTTACTTGTATCAATCTTTTAATTTTCTGAGGCAAAAAAGTAATAATGATAGGGTGCCCTTTTATAGTGTTTCAGGATTTGTGAAGTACTTTTCATATGATCTTGTTTGATCATCACAGCTTTATTATAGGTGCTAATATTATTCCCATCATTACAAATGGGAAAACTGAGGCTGAGATGTGTTAAGTAACTTGATCAGGGTCAAATATCTAGTAGATATGAGTCAGGATTTGAATTCAGGTTTTCCTGACTGTAAATCCAGCAGGGTTCCCCCCCAAACTAAAGATATTAATAAAAATAAAGACAATGCTTACTCAACTGAATTGAATAAAAATAATTAAGAAGATAGGAGAGGAGACATTCCACCTGAGATATTTAAGGAAGGAGTGATTAATTCTGGACAAAGGGTCATGGATTAATATCAGATATATGGTAGTAGCTCTCCTTTTTCCTCCAACATTTTAAGTTATGAAATTGAAATGAGTAAAGTCTAGAATTTATCAGGCACTCTGCTTTTAGTATAATGAGACTCTCAGATGCTAAAATCACTACTACCTCTTTGTCCATGCTAGGATTTCTGTTAGGAAGACATCATCCACATCCTGTGTATGATTGAGCTTTTTGTCATATATTTCCTTAACACTGTCATTTCCATTTATCTCTCTTTTTATTCTTCCCCAGATGTTCTCTATACTGTTTCTGTGCTTTTTATTGTTAGTTTATATATATATGCAGGGTAGCTAGTTGGTGCAGTGGATAGATTTCCAGTCCTGGATTCAGGAAGAATCATCTTTTTGAGTTCCAATCCAGTTTCAGGCACTAGTTGTATGACCCTGGGCAAGTGACTTAAACCTGTTTGGCTCAGTTTCCTCATATGTAAAATGAGCTGGAGAAGGAAATGGCAAAGCACTCCAGTGTCTTTGGCAAGAAAACCCTATGGGGTCATGAAGAGTTGGACACAACTGAAAAACGACTGAACAACAAACATATACACAAACATACATCCTTTTGACAGATGTGCTATTATTATGTGCTACTGTGCTATTTATTAGACCTTTGAATCTCAGATTTTGGAGAGACTTTAGAATTTATCTAGTCTATCGTTTATCTGATTCATGAATCTTCACGGTAACATAACACATGATCATCAAGCCTCTAAACATCTCCAATGGTGTGAAGAACTCTATCAAGAAAGAAAGCTCATTTCATTTTTACATACTTTTGGTAGGAAGTCCATTATTCAAACAAAAACCTATTCTTTAGTGAATTTTGTCTATTGACCTTAGTTCTTGTCATTGGAACCATTTTTTTTTATTTTAAAGCACTTTACAGATGTCATAGAGAGTTAGCCTTGGAGTTCGTCCATGTAAGTCAGATATGTAATATTCCAGGTGGTAAAGCTAATTCAATCTTGGCCCACTTTAAGCGGGTCATAGCCTCCCACTGTGTTCTACTCTCATCAGACTTTATGTAGTATATTCTGTTCAGTTCTGCACACCATGGGTTAAGAAGGACATTGTTAAACTGGAGATTATTCAGAGGACGGCAACCAGGGGATTAAAGGGCTTTGAATCTATGTCATTTAAAGATACAAATGGTGTAGTAGACAGAGCTAGACACATGGAGCTTGGAGTAGAGAAAACTCAGAGGGTCCGTGATAGCTATCTACCACTATTTACAGATCTGTCATATGGATAATAGACTACCTTCATTCTGTTTGAATGCAAAGGGAAAAATCAAGAGGAAGGTGGATAACCACTGAGCACTCTTTGATTCAATGAAAAAAATTCTGAGTCAGGAAGCTCTGGATTCTATTTCTACCTCAAACACATACTAGTACTGGAGCCATGGCCAAGTCATTAACTTCTCACTGCCACTGTTCAAATCCTTAAGTTATAGATTAGTTGACAACCTACATTCATGGAGAAAGCTTCCACTATAGGATTTCTGCATACAGAAGAAACCACAGATCTTTTTAAAAAATTATCATTCTAATTATTTTCTCTGATAGGCCCAAATATGTTAAATGACAACTAGGTTGCTCTCCCTAAGTCCCCTCTCCTCCAAGATGAGCACAGTCAGTTGACTCTTTGTATGCTCATTTACCCTTCTTTGCTCTGATCAGGAGTATACATTGCAGATACCTCTTCTGACATTAAGACATCAAAAGTCAGTTTAAAAATACTACAATTTGAAAAAAAATCACAGATCATTCATAAGGTTTTTAAACTTAAAAGAGAATAAGAGTGAAATAAAAGGAGGAAAATTAGCCTGCTCTCCACTAATGTGTAACTAGAATAAGCATAATTAGTACTTAAAAGGTGGTAGAAAGCTGAACCATTGTCCAGGTCACCATGTCCCTCAATACAAAAAAGCTGTCCATGCAATTATCCATGATGTTTTGGATGCCATGTTGAGTAAAGCACACCCTTAAAATTACTTTTCTCTGTCATTAGTCTCCAAGTCTTATTCCTCCTTAAGACTGTGTTTACTTCCTTGTGTTAAAATCTCAAGTTCATTTTATTACACATGTTCTATGGGTTGGCATAAAGACATCATAGGCTCTAAGCAACATTTTTTAGCTCTCTTTCATTTTATTTCTTTGAATTTACTGTACACTTTTCCTATTATTCTTTATCATATCAGTTGTCCTCCATTTGAGGGTAGTGGTAGTGGTGATGATGATAATAAACAGAGAAGTGACATGAGCTGATGAGTTTGTTTGTGTTAGAAATATCCTATATAGAAACTCCCTCCCCAGTGCAGGTCAGTAACCATAAGTGGGGCAACTGGCAACAGTGGGTAATGTGCTAGGTCTGAAGTCAAGAAGATCTGAGTTCAAAACCTGTCCCAAACAAATCACCAGGCTTCTAGTTGCCTCAGTTTATCCTGTAAAATGGGGATAAGAATTGCACCCACTTTGTCAGTTGTTCTTAGGATCAAATGAGATAATATTCATAAAAGCACTTTACACAGTGCCTGGCATGTTATAGGCACCTTACAAATGTTTCTTCTCTCTCTCTCTCCCTGCACTTCCTATGGTATCTCACAGGGCTCTATTCTAGACCCTCTGCTCTTCTTCCTCTACATTATTTCACTTGGTCATCTCTTTAGCTCTCAAGAATTCAATTATCAGTTCTATGCTCATGATTCTCACATCCATTTGTCCAGCCTTAATCTCTCTGTTGGCCTCTGGTCTCTCATCTCCAAATGCCTATTGAACAATTCAAACCATATGTTCCATAGATACCTTAAACTCAACAAGTACAAAAATGAATCCATTATTATGCTCCAAACCCTCAACTCTTCCTAATTTCCCTATTATTGTTAGAGGTTCCACCATGCTCCCAGTGACCTGGGGGTACAACCTCTTCTTCTCCTTACTCTTCCTCTCTCTCGCATCCTCCCCTAACCCTGTGCCCAATTCCATTGCCTGTCAATTTTATTTTCTTTCCATATCATCTTTTGTATATGCCCCCTTCTCTTCTCTGACACTGCCACCACTGGTGTGGGCCCTTATAACCTCACACAGGGACTATTGCAAGAGTCTGCTGATAGGACTGCTTGCCTCAAGTCTCTCCCTACTCCTGATTCTACACCACTCAGATGTCAAATTGATCTTCCCAAAGCACAGATCTGAGTATGTTCCTAATCCCTCTCAATAAACTCCAGTGGCTCCCTATCACCTCTAAGATCAACTTTAAAAAATCTTCTATTTGGCATTCAAAGTCTTTTATAACCTGTCTCCCCCCTACCCCCTGCCTACCTTTCTAGTCTTCTTATTCTCACTTTCTCCACTTAATCTGTGATCCAGTGACACTGGCCTCCTTTCTGTTCCGAGAACAAGAAACTACATCTCCCAAGTCAGGGCATTTTCACTGTCTTTCCCCCATCCCTGTAATGTTCTCCCACGCCGTGTCATCTTTGCCTCCTGGATTCCCTTGGATTCCCTAAAGTCCCAGCTAAAATTCTGCCTTCTACAAGAAGCCTTCTCTCTTCCTCTTGGTTCTAATTCCTTTTCTCTCATGTTTATTTCCAATTTACCCTGCATATTTTTTTGTTTGTACATAGTTGTTTATTTGTTGTCTCTTCCATTAGACTGAAAGCTCCTTGGGAACAGAAACTGCCTGTTGCCTTTCTTCGCATTCCCAGTATTTAACACAGTACCTGACACTCAGTAGTGTTTTAGCAAATAGCTACTATTTACTGACTGACCTCCTGCCAAACCAATGATGAACAAGACCCTCTCATTCTGGTATTCTAAGCCAGCTCCTTCCAGTATGTTGGCGTAATAACAATATGACCCAAAAAGGAGAAATTCAAGCCATGTGTCCCCCTTCACAACTTATCTTCCTGAGACTTCCCTACCTGGCTTCGATAATGCTAAACGTGTCCTGGTTTAGGGGTACAGTTTCCATTATATTAATCTTTAATTACTAATACAGGCAAGCTCCATCTTAGAGATTGTATTCTAAAAGATAGTGGCTACTTTGGAAATCTGAGTCCATTGCTTTCCTCTCAAAACCTCCTCCCTCCTCTACTTCACTCTTCTGTTAGTGGCCCTGCCATTTATCTACTCCTCCTTATTAAAAGGCTTTGTGCTATCTTTCACTCTTCTCTCTTCTTTGCCTGTCATATCAAATCATATGCCAAGTCCTATTGATTTGATCTCTACAATATCTCTCAAGTAGATTTCCTCCTCTATTCCCCCTGCTTCTATGCTAGGACAGTCACTCAATAATAACCCCCCCACACACACACACACGCACCCAGTGGACTATGCAAGAGCCTTCCATCAAGGACTTTTCCCCTCATCTACTCCCTCCTCCCTTGAAACCATCCGTCATTTTGCTCCTATACTTTTCTTTATGCATACCTCAAGCCATGTCACTCCTCTGGTCAAAACCTTTTAATGGTTTCCTGGGTTTTTATTTATTTATTTTTCCAGTAACGTTCATGTGATTTTATCAGGTTTTCAAGACCCTCCAGAATCTGGCAAAGTCTTATGACACTAAGGAGGGTTGGGCAGATACCTGTCAGGTATTTGAGGAAAAAACGAGAGAAGACAACACTGCTTCTGAGGGAGGGTGAGGGCAGAAGGGAGGCTTGGGGTGCGTAGAGTGCTGAGCCAAGATGGAAGACCACATAACTTCTGCAGCTGAGTTGCTAACAGTGTCACCAAAAGTTTTAAGTTCACTAGATCTGGAAATCTGATAGGCAAAGTGGGAGCAACAAGGCAGGATTAACAGCATCCATTCTGTATATTAGGGGATTTGAGAAAGAGTTTTTGGAAGGGTAGAAAAACCAAAGAGGGAAACATTAGGGACCTATAGAATGACTCTGCTCACATGGCTTCGAAGCCAAGACAGCATTCTCTTTTGCAATGAAGTGCCAGTTGCTGCTTTTTTTTTTGTCTGAGAATCAGGGTTGTCATGGGACCAAATCCTTTTTTTTTTTTCACACAGCTCTTATTAATTCACTTTATATACTAACTAAACTACTGGTCCTCCCACATAAACAACCATCCCCCACATATTTTGCCACCTCTGTGCATTTGCTCATGCTGTTCCTTGGAATTTCTTCACACACACACACACACACACACACACACACACACACACACACACACACACACTGAATTCTCAAGCATTCTCCCAATATAAGTGTCACCTTTTTTAGGGAACTTCCAGGATTCCCCTCCCCGCCCTGCCCCAATTCTCCAGTTGGTAATGACTCCATTGAACTAAATAAGACTAGGTCTTTCCTTTGCAAAGGATTGTAGAGTCAGGGGTCAAGTTCAACCTCCTCATTGTACTGATGAGAAAACAGAGACCTAGAAATATTAAATAACTTGCATATAGTCATATAGATAATAAGGAACATGACATAGATTCAAACTCAGGTCCTGAGATGCCAAATCCATGGTTCTTTTCAGTGTGTCATGCTGCTTCCAATTGTCTTATGTATGATTTTGTATTATAGTTATCTCTATACATCCTATTTTCTATTATAGCTATCTCTATATGTCCTATTATAGGGTATGGTACGTGAGGGAAGGAATTCTGTATATGTATCTTCCTAGGATAGTGTTCTGCACAAAAGATGCTTAATAAATATTTGTTGGAATTAAATATGTTCTGAGATCAGTCTCTAAAATTCTTTAAACAATAATGTGCTTAATAATTCTGTAATACCTAACCATTGTTTATAATATTGTTTCTATTTGGAAAAATGTGTTCAGAATCCCAAATTGGCATACCAGGAGTGTACTTTTCTCTGTTATAGGCCTGACCACAGAAGCTATGCTTCACACACACACTCACAAACGTAAATACACACACACACACACACAAACACACCATTTCATCTCTACTAACTTTGAGACAATGGAATAGGGATTCCTCAGCTCCTACATATTGCTTGTGGGCCATGTAAAAGAGGCTATCAGCATCTGGGTGATAAAAAGTCAGGAGTAGGGGTAAAGAAGTATGTGGTGAGTACTAATATAGATGTTATTGGAAATGAGGATAATAATAAGGAGGGAGGAAAGCTGTGGTGGTTTCCAGCTTCTTTTCAGGAATAGAAGAAATCTGGGGGAGCTACATAATGAGGCAAGATATATAGATAGAAAGAAAGATAGATGATAGATAGATATGGATAGATAAACATACCTATATATAACTGTAAGCTTTTTGAGGGCAGGGATCACACGTGAAATTTCCTTTGCATTTGCCCATAAATCAAAGTGGAAAGACTTTCATGAAGTGGAACTTGGTCCAAGCAAATGTTCAGTGAATTCATATTTTTGGCATAGTGTATTATACTGGAGAATTAATAGTAACAATAAAAATACTTCACTTGGTACTTTAAAAAATGTGATTTCATCCATTTAAATCCTTCCTCTAGCAGCAGTGATTGAAATCCATCTATACCTTCTCATTATATGTGCTTCTTGTCTATGTTTTACCATCAAATCTCCATAAAGGGTCTGCCCAACATATTGGAGCTTTTCCTCTTGTTCTTTTAATATTAGCAGGGTAGCAATATGTTACTTCAGCTGTTTGTCACCCTCACTATTTAATTAGCCTGCCTTTTTCTCCACTGAGGACAGGCATCAGTAATATTCTTTATGCCTTCAAGTGGCCATCGGCCACATGCTACATACTGCTTATTCCAACATGCATAGTTTCTTCTAGTCATTTGCCATTTTAATTCTTATGAGATCATGGTGTTCTAGGATTCACATCTTAGTAGAATTGCTGGGAGAATACTGATGTTGAAGAGATAAGCTTTTGCAAAGGCATCATTGTGGGATCATTGAAAGCACTTTGCAATTTCATAGATATAATGCAAGAGAATCCTACCCCTCCTTATCAATTCCAGACCCAGCTCATTGTGTATCGCTTTTAAAATGCTCTATGAAAATTTTTTGGATGCTTATTCCTCTTCTGTGTCTTTGAAGGGTCATTCCCAGGAATACTTGCTCACCCTTTTTCCTCTTTTTTTTTTTCAGTTCCTCCCCAGATTATGAACATCTCCTCAGACATCACTGTGAATGAGGGAAGTAGTGTGACCCTCCTGTGTCTTGCTATTGGCAGACCAGAACCGACCGTGACATGGAGACACCTGTCAGTTAAGGGTAAGCTGCTTAAGCCTGGCGTGGGAGAGGACGACGTTGAGGGCCAGTCTGGGTCTCCCAGCATATGTGCATATTGGTTCACATTTCTATATAAAATGAAACTTCAGAATTAGACCAAGAATACATGTCTAGTTGTTATTTCTTTTTTAAATATAGAATAAAATATTTATCAAACAATAAGTGGTATATGGAATTATAAGGAGGTGATTCAGAAAGCCAGCTTTCTGAAGTTCTCTTTCTTGTTTGACTTAGAACATTGGGGTTCTCTGAGCCCCTTTACCTTCCCAAACTATCAAGGTGTAGAAGTACTCTAGCAAGTCTTCCCATGAGAAAACTGCATTTTCTCTAGGTAGCTATGAGAAATGATGATTTGGGATCTTTAGATGAAGGTTGTTGAATGATAAGAATGCCTGTTGGGGGCCAGATTCAACTGCCTGGCCATATGCTTTAGAGTTTCTGTTTACTCAGAAGGAGAAGGATCTGTGATCTTCAATAATCTGACCACTTACCTGGAGTCATCCCTGCTACAAGCTAGAAATGACAAGTGTTTTATCTCTAGAGGGCTAGGGCGGCTGTGATGGGCAAGTACATCTGTTCCTACCTGGAATGTGTACCCAGGGGCTGGCAGTGGAAGATTTGTCAGGACTGCTTCCAAGTAGTGGGGGGAGCCAGCCTGGCATGAGGACATATTCCCATTGCCTTTAGGAAATCTAACTTCTTATCAAGATCAGCAGGGAATTATGGAAAAAAAAAAAGGGCTCAAGGCCATTTGATAGTTTTATGCTGTAATTAGACTGTGTGATTAATTCCAGCAATTAGAATGGAAACCAGTCTACCTTTAGGCACTAGAGAATGCAAATAACATAAATGGCAAGAGGCAAATTGTGTACTGAGAGAGACAGACAGACACAGCTACGCCAACATACAAAGGGGATACTGTACGGGAAAATGACTTCCCTTGTTCCAGACTTCCTTCCCTAAGCCCTGCTCCCTCCCCCAGGCAGGCTTTGGCAGTGGGAAAAACATTTAAGCTTCTAGTCCCAGTTTCCTCCTGAATGAAATGCACATAGTAATGCCTGCCTCCTCCTACTTCAGGAGCAAATGGTAAGGGATGAGTGAGATAATGCCAGTGAAGTACCTTGACCTTCTGTGAGTTAGGGCTGAGAATACTGAAATCCACAGTGGTTTAATGATAAAGGGGAAATTATCAAGAATATTCTAGTATGCCTAAGGGACATTACAAAGCATGACCCTTATACAAACCTGAGAAATAGTATGTACATGCAAACATTTGGAGTCACAGGCCTCTGGGGGAATTTGCTCTAAAGACAGGAGAGTTTTGGTCTCGTAATATATACAAATATATGTAGACACCGCCTGCCAATTTTCTATGTATCTAGTGAAGTCAGATGTCTTTATAAATGCGTGAAATCCCAGAATGTACTCTGTTGATCCTAAATACATATTCCTCTAAGCCTGGAGATCTTTTGAAAGACAGCTTGACTTTGGTTAAGTGTACGGAAGCTATTTTTACAATGCTACAATAGTTAAGACTTCTGTACTTAAAATAGGGGACTTTTAGTCCCCCAGTTGGCCTGATTGCAGCAGTGTGGAGGCTGAAGGGCAGCCAGGAGAAGCCAGGAAGAGCCTAAATCCCAATCTGCCCTTGGCCCCCTCAAATCTCCAGGGCTGAGCATTACATCTGAGCCTCTATCTTTTGTTTTCTTGCAGCCTTGGCCTTCTTTGCTTAGCTTGCCTTCCTGTCTCTACCTCTCATTGTCTTTTCCCCCTCCCAATGACATTTAAAAAATTCAACTCAGGCAAGGAGCGTGTTTGCCAAGTTTGAAAGGCACTAGAACCTGGAGGGTTTGCAGCTTCCTATTAGCATCTGTGGGGTGACTGCCTGTATCTTTTTTCCAGGGGAGGGGGACATGCTCTTTCCTTCTTCTTGGGGGAAAAAAATAGGTTTGAAAGGTTTCCTAAGAGGGGTTAGTGAGACTCCTCCACATCAAATAGTGTTTACAGAGCAACTTTCTGGTGAGTTAAGCACAGAAGACTGTGCAGCTCTGAAATGACATTTCCTTTGAAATACGGTAGGATCGACAATGGAGGGGTAAGCACTGTGGACAAGTGTGTCTGTAGCTTCACTGAATACTGCTGACAAAAAATTGAAGAGCTATTTCCAGAAAGTCTGTGAATACTGTAATGGGGGTGAGTGTGCCTGCCACCCATGGATGGGGGCTTTTCAGACACTGTAAACTTTAGGAAGAATCATGAGACAGCTGCAACCATCTCTTCCTTGTGATTGGGTTCTAGGCTTGCTTTTCACTGTAGACCCCATGTTTAGCACCCTGAGTGTTCCCATGCTGTAGATAAAGAAATAAAAAGAGATGCTCAAGTCATTTGTCATTTGTCATGACAAGTCCCATTTTGACAGCAGGGACACAGCCTTTTCAGAGTCAGGTGCTTCTTTGAAAGGAACATCATGATTTGGGGGGCTAATTTTTCGTTAAGGAACTGAGTCTTCAGGTGTTACATGCATTTCTTAGAAGAGGCATCTGAAGTCTTTTAAAGAAATCTGCCATAGGTTTGGTGCAACAGCTGAGGACCACTTGATCTCGAGACCATTTGCAAATATTTTCATCTACCTTGGAACTCACAGACTAGAGATGCAGTGAGAAACCCCCTCCCTTCAGTGCAATGCTGGAGGATTTGTTTACAGGGTTATAATTATTAAGTGTTTTAAGCTTCTTAAAGAAAAGTGCTATGTAAATAAGATTTGGGGGTTTTCCAGCTGACATGCAAACCAGATGAACATTCTACCATGTCCTTGTTCTTTAGAAGTAAATAATTATATTGCCTTTTCTAAGGCAGCAGATCTGCCTTACAAAAACAAGATACACATGAATTCACATATACTCACACACACATTCACACACACACAAATGCAATGGTCCTTTAACATTCTCTATAATAATAGAAGGGGCAGCTAGGTGGCAAAGTGGATAGAACACCAGCCCTAAAGTCAATAGGACCTGACTTCAAATGTGACCTTAGGCACTTACTACCTATGTGACCCTGGACAAGTCACTTACCCTGTTTGCCTCAGTTTCCTAATCTGTAAAATGAGCTGGAGAAGGAAATGGTGCAGCATTCCAGCATCTTTGCTGAGAAAACCCCATATAGGGTCATAGAGAATTGGATACAGCTAAGACAGCTGAACAAAAACAACCTCCTCCAAATTGGAATAATCACAAAACCACAGGGCACCGTTACCAAGAATGTTCCCCTGAAATGTGTGGGCAGATCCCATAACAGAGAAGACAGAAAAAAGTTGGCAGTGAGCCACTGTATTTGGAGCCCCTTGTGGAACAGGTGGGTTCCAACACCTCCCCCTACCCCCAACACTTCTGAAGGACAAGAGAGAAGGAGCTGGGCCAGAATTAATTGGGTGGCTGTTGCAGACATATGGGGTAGTGTGAAGAAAGGTGTGAAAACGGGGGTGGATGAAGAAGAGAGTAGAGGCTGTTGTAGAGGATTGGTTGTCTTTCCATCTTCCTCGGTTACATCTTAGAATAGCAAGACTCCTGCACATCTGGACTGATTGACAGGGATATACTTTGAAAGGCCAGATGTTTGAGAAAGCATTAAAAACTTACGATCATCGAGCCGCAGACCTTGGAACCAGAGGAAGAATTCCACGCTTCCCCTCTCCCTCCTTCACCACTTTAGTCCACCCCCGGTCCCACCTCCACCCCCAGTTTATTTTTGTGCTCCTTGGTCATAAGGAGGATTTGATATTTTCGCTAATTTTAAAAACAAAATACTTAGAAAATTACACTAATATCTTACTGACCCAACATGAACAGAAGATCAGTTATTTTATTTAAGTGAGCTTTCCAGATTAAATTGAATTCATCAAAGTTTGATTAAACACCTGCCATGGAGAGGCAGTTAGGTGGCACAGTGGATAGAATGCTGGGCCTGGAGTCAGGAAGCCCTGAGTTCAAATTAGCTTGTGTGATCCTGGGAAAGTCCCTTAACCTCTGCCTCAGTTTCCTCTGCTGCAAAATGGAGATAATTATTGCCCCTATCTTTGAAGGTTGTTGTGAGGATCAAATGAGATAATAGTTGTAAAGCTCTTCACACCAGGCCTGGTACATGGCAGATGCTTAATAAATTTTTATTCCTTTCTACTATGTGCAGAGTAGCCACTTGATGGTATTGCTTATGAGATCCCATGGTCAATTTTATGCCACAATTAGGCATTGGAAGCAATGGGTATGCAAGAACAAATGTGAAGCATGTCTTGCCCCAGAGAGCTTACATTCTTCTAGAAAACTGTCCATTCTGCTCTAACACTGGAGTTTTTGAAGAGGGTAGAACTGTTTATCCCGATACTAAATGGTCCTGCAAGCTGATGTGCATTTTGGATTTTTATACTCTTTCTGCCCCCCTGACCCCCATCTTGTTTCCATGCTGTTACTGTTGTTGGTGTATCTGCCTGCATTTGTACTCATTCCTTCCCAATGTGCTGAAGGCTAAGAAGCCATACGTCCACACTTGTTAGAATTTTGTCTAAAATAATACGTGTAGGAGAAATTTACTGGAGTCACACAGGATGAAGATACATTGGGGGAGGAAAAGGTATGATTTGCAGCTATGGAGGGACCTGCCACCCTTATGAAATCCCCCTGGCTCCATCCAAACTGTTAATATAAGAGTAAGAAAAATGGAGGCAATGTGGTACAGTGGATAGAAGCCTGCCTTGGAGTCAGGAAGACATGAATTCAAGTCCTTCCTACGACCTATCCTGACTCTGTGACTGGACAAGTCTTCATCTCTCAGAGTTCCAGGCTCTTCAAGCCTCTAAGTTACAGAAAAGTTTCAGGCCTGCATTGGTAGAGGGAATTTCCACTTGAACTATACTGATGAAATCACAGATCCAGACTAAAATTCAAAAAGAAACTGAAGGAGTTTCTGAGCATAGCTCCTGTGATCAGGTAAGTTCAATGTACCACTTGGACTTTGACATCTGGTTTGGATGCACAAGAGCGTTTTTTTTAACCTCCTGGTACTTGGTCATTTTCTACCTGGTTAAAGCTGCAAGTGCCTGGCATAGAATTACTTGATAAATGCTTATTGATGGACTGACAGACTATAGAATGAATGACCTCCAGAGAAGCAAAATGTGACTGTTCAATTAGAGTCAGAAGACTGAACCAAAATATCTTGTTCTGACTCAGAACAGTCATTTTTCTAACCTTGTACACTCACTTTGATATATTTGAAATCTGGGCCAGGCTAAATCTGCACGTGGGTTAGCCCTCCATGACTCATGCTTTACTGGTTCCATAGCTACAGGGCTCATCTGAACAAAGTACAATTGATATGTTGTCAGGAGAGAATTTCTCTTCCCTACTTAGTTCTGTCCATGTACCACATATACTGGTCTACAGTAGAGAGAGCACTGAATTTTTGAGTCAAGACTCCTATGGTTAAGGTGCTTCACATCTCTGGGCCTCAGTTTCCCCCTTTGTAAAATGTTAGATTAGAAAGATAGCCTTTAATATCCCCTCCAGCTCTGACATCCTCTGAATCCATGTGAATTTGCCATAATCTAGGCCCCACAACCTCCAAGGAACTCTAAACTTCATGTGAGGCTAATGTCTCTAAATTTATAGAATCTGCAAGGATTATGGGAGACAGTATTTCTTCTCATCTTATTTCTAACTCTTACTCCTGCTCTGTCTGATATGTTGTCATTACTTCTTTTTGGTCATTGGTAAAATAAGAACGCTGGAAAAAGCAATGACCAGCCACTCCAGTATATTTGCCAAGAAAACCCCAAATGGGATCACAAGGAGCTGGACATGACTGAAATGACTGAACAACAACAAAAATAAGAATGGTGTATATAATGTATATATCGGTGTGTGTATGTTTATATGTACACACACACATACATACATGTATGCAGGCATGCATGCACGTATCTCATAAGAAATAAAAATATGTGCTTATTCTCAAGTCATTTACTCAATAACCTTGATCCCTTCTGTTCTCATGAAAGTAGCCCCAGCTATAAGCCTCAGCTTTTCTTTACTTTCTTTCCCTGAACCCACACCTCCTTTCCTGAAAGGAGGCAGGTTCCTCTACTCAAACCACCCCACTCCCTTATGATTCTAGAATCAACACTGGCTATAGTGTGAAACAACATTGACACCCCTGTCTGCCGGGAGGCAGTGCTGTTCATCTGCTTCAATTAGTAAGAAACCTGCTGAGACCTACCAACCTCATTTCTCTTATGAGCAGTCTCAGGTATGAGCCAGAGACACTAATAGGAATCGTCTCATAATTGACCTGCCGAGTCATCCAGTCTTACTTCCTCTGCTTTGTCTTCCCTCAGAGGCAGCAAGGATCTTCGTTCCTAATCTGAAGACCTGTTTAGAGACTAATTAATCCCCAGAGTGTGAGAAAGAGGTGTCTGAGATGAGAAATCAAGGTTATACATATCTTGCTCAGTAGAACAGTTATGGGCAAACAAGCTGTTCGTCTCACATTTTTGCAAAGCAAATTTACGTTCGCTAACTTTGGTTCTTGTTGTAAATGAGAAGTGTATGAAGGTCTAGCAATGTGCTTTTCACCATATGGGCACCCATATGTTCCCCCCCTTTGCTTGGGTACATTTTAGCTTTGGCATGCACATATGCCTGTATTTTTGCAACTTAACAATATTAAAACTAATCCCATTTATGCTCCTTTTGGGCGAGTTGATTGAGTCATAAATTCCTGAGAATCTCCTCCTTGGGAGCCTAAAGTTCTTTTGTATAAGCAGGGGGAAGGCAAATCTCAATCTCTTTCTCTCTCTCTCTCTCTCTCTCTCTCTCTCTCTCTCTCTCTCTCTCTCTTTCTCTCTCTCTCTCTTTTTCTCTCTCTCTCTCGCTCTCATATGTGCACGCATTCAGCATTTGAGTACAGTCAACCTAAGTCAAACCAATTTCATACTCAATGCACTAACCTAACCCAGAAAACTCAGAAATACTCAATGCCCTGATTAGCCTAGAAAAGACAACTATTTCATGGAAGAGATAGAAGTTGATTTTTATGATTCCTCGGTTAACTATTCTTTTGCCTCCATCCCTCATTAATGCTGTTCTCTATGCATAGTGTAGGGTATTTGCTCCTGTGTATTTCATTCAAAACTTAGTAACTATGGAACTCCAAATGGAAAGATGCACAAAGATACAAGAGAGAAATTCAAACACCTGGGTCCAGCAACAGTTCTAGCCAGAGGCAACTCTATTCCACCTTCACATAACCTCTCTCAATCTCAGTTTCCTTATCAATAGAATATGTAGTTTCTAAAATTATTAACAAATGAAATCAAATGACATATGGAGACTAATGAGATTCTGATTCATGATCAACTAATGAAGAAATTCTTCTCCTAGATTTAGTCTGAATTTGTTAGAGTCCTACTTTGTGAGCCTAACACATACATTGATTTTGATGGGCTTCCCAATTTGGATTTGATAGATTTTAAAGCACAGCCTTCTGTTCTTATGGGCACTGATCTGCTATACCACTATCTTCAGCTGAATGAGAAGCTCAGAGGCAAGTTCTCATATGCCCCTTCTGAGTGGGCACCTCTTGTTTCCTATCTACCAACCTGTTTGTGACATCTGGCAAATCACCAAGCTTCTCTCTCATCTTAGTCTCCCACCTGTAAAACGGGAATAGTAAAATCACATTCCCATTCTGGTGTGAGGGAGAGAGGAATAATGAGGGAATTAATCTCGAAATGCCTTTGCCAAATGCTTTTGAAGATCCTAAGCCCTAAGTCTGGATGTTAACATGCATCTTAGCAAGTAAATAGTACAACTAGCTCAAAAGAAGGCCTAGAGCTGGCCAGGCATCCCATGTTGGCTGCTGCCTGGTTTAGAGCTTCCTTTCTGCAATTGCCTATATCCAATTATGCTATTGAAATCAGTTGGACACTGATAAAATTGAGACTAGCTTTACAAGTATCGCAGCTCTAATTGGCCTCAGCAGTGGGTCTACTGCGACTCTTGCTGCTGAACAGAGCTTTTGGTTTTCAATAGAAAATAATAAGCAACCTAGTGAAATCACTATCATCTTACAGCTGAGTTGGGGGATGATGTGTGCTAATTTAAATGCTGAACTTCCTCACCTGGCCAGATGAATCTGGAATGAAATTTGGGGTATTATTCTAGTCCTGTTTGCTTTATCACCAGCCGTACATATATGTTCAAAAAATTGTAAGATCCAATATAAGTATAAGGTATAGTTTAAGAAACACCATATTATGATGCAAAAAGAAAAATCTGGTAAAACCTATGGATCTCTTCTCAGAATAATGTTGTTGACTAAAATCATAATTGAATAAAAAAATGCTGAAATCTCTTCATGGGCTCCAGGTTAAATGAACCAGTTCTAGATCAATTGTTCACTTTACCTGGCTCATAATATATGTCAAGATTGACATTGCATAGATATTATTTATTTTCAATCTGTCTTCCTATTAAACTTTGACTTCAGGGTGCCAGTTGGGTCCTTAACATATTTAAACCTCAAATTCCTCTCTGATGGCCTCCTGTTAGTTGTATCTTGCATGAAGAACAAGGCATTTGTAAGCGGGTGGAGGAGGGAAGGGGAGAAGGGGGAGGGGGGGAAGCATTGCCTTCAGCTATTGGTTCAATTTGACTTCCATATTCAGTCTTAAAGTCTTTAGTCCCTCATCTTCCTAGCACATATTAAAAACTTCTCAATTATCAAGTTGAAATGATATCTTGATACCATTAGAGAATATTCCCATGAGATGAAGTAAATTTTTAATGTGCTTTTCATGGAATCTATATAACTTGATTCCATCCATGTAATCCAATGATTAATAAGATGTTTTGGTATGAACACATCTTTGACTTGAAAGTTATGGTCAGTTTTATACAGGATTTATGGTAATTAATTTATTGCTAGAAAAAACTATAGTAGGCTTAAACTGTAGGGATTTGTTTTCTTTGTAAGTATAAAATAAATTAGTGTTATCTCTATCCTTGGACCTATTTTATGTTTTTGTAATACTTGGCTAAGCCATGAGTATGGAACTGAGCATAAGACTTTACAATAATCATAAAAGGTAGTGTAAACCTTATGGTACTTTTGTGTGACAAATAGCATGATTCCCCTGTCTATAACTTGTAAGATCTATTTTCAGTTTTCTTATTATGCAGCCATGATACATAATCAAAACATTCGCATCTTTAGTCCATTTATATATAATAATAGTTTGCTCTGCTAAATGGTTAACTCCTTTTGTACTAAACCCTTTCTAGGAATTGGGATATTGATTTTTAAAAAATTTTCCCATTTATCTTTCCTTCTTGTGGTACCAGAACACGAAAAAGCCCCATTCACTTTCCTGTCTTTGATGCTGATCCGCTCATCACAACAGTGCTGAGCAGTACCTACTGGGGCCTCTTTGTTGCCCCATCTATGTCTTAGATTTATTGCAACAGCTTCAACATGCAAACAACGGTGCTAATACAACAGGCTAATCAGCAGAACCTAATTGCCCAGCATTTTAAGGTTTCTGATCAGGCTCTGACAACTGCCATGGTCTTAGGGCAAAGAAGAGATCCCCCTGCGTGTTCCCTGACTCATCTATTGCCTTACTTTGGCATCTCTGAATCACAGATGATGGTTGGGGATTTGAGGGGATTCTTTTTCTTATTGTTATGGCTGTTTGGTTGTTGCACCACTCCTGATATTCTCTAACAGATATTGGAGAATTGGAGAGATATTATAGCATTGGGAAAAAACAAGTGGTGTCCTAGTTTTCAAAACAGGAGAGAATGTAGTTTAGAGACTATGAATCAATGAGTTGGCTTTAATTTCTGCCAGAATTCTAGAGAGGGCTAAATCTAGAAAAGAAAGAGAACCATCTCAAAAAGGGAGTGTGGATTGCAAAGAGCCGGCATTACTTCATCAAGTAAAAAATTATGCCAGAGGTGGCCCATACTAAATTCTTAATAAATGCTCATTGACTGTCTAACTAATGACATTTCTTTTTCTGACAGAGTTAATAAACTGGTAAATGAGGGAAATTTTCTAACTACATTCCACCTAGATTTTATCAAATTATTTTGCACTCTATTTTGTATAATCCTTACGAATGAAATGGGGAGATGTGAACTAGACAATATAACAAACAGGTAGTTCTGAAACTGGTTGAATGACCATCCCCAAAGCCTATTCATCAATATTTAATGCCAGCTTGAAAAGAAATCTCCAACGTGGTATCACAAGAATATATTTGACTCTGCATTTTTAGGCATTTATCCAAGTTAAAGATGCAAGCATTAGATGGCATGATTATAATTTTCAAATAACAAAAAAAGCTAGGAAGGATAACTAACTCTATGAATGACACAGTCAGAATAGAAAAAGACTAAGAAGTAGACTGAAAACACTGAGCCAAACTGAATAAAATGAAATTTTAAAAGGATAAATTTTAAATCTTACATTTGGATTCAAAAACCCACTTCATGATTACAGGATGGGAGAGATGTGTCTAGACAGCAGTTTTTCTGGAAAAGATCTACAGGGCTTAGCAGAATATGAGAATAATATGAGGTAATATTCTGAAATGCTATCAAAAAAGCTATTTAATCCTATATTGTATTGAAAGGTATATAGGATCCTGGACTAGGGAGGTGACTGTCCAACAATATTCTTACTTAGTAAGACCACACATGAAGAGTTTTCATTACTTCTGGGTCCTGCCTCACATATTTTTAGGAAAGACTCTGAAAGGTGATGTATTCTAAGGAGGCCCCCCAGGATAATGACAGGCTCTTAGACCTTTAGAGGATATTACATAGGACGGGCAGCTAGGTGATGAAGTGGATAGAAACACCTCCCCATCTCCTCCCCCCCCCCCCAATCAGGAGGACCTGAGTTCAAATTCAGCCTCCAGTGCTTGACACTTACTAGCTGTGTGACCTTGGACAAATTACTTAATCCTCCCCAATTGCCTCCACCACTACCTCCAAGAAAGAGAAATATGCCATTGGAGAATTAGCTGAAGGAAATTAAATGTTTAGCCTGGAAAGACTCAGGACTGTGTGGGGGAAGGTATCATAGTTGCCTTCGAGAATAGAAATGGCTGGCATTAGGAAGAGGGTAACTAATTCTGTGAATGATTAAGAGTAACTGAGAACCTTTTGTTCCCAGCCTCAAAGGGCAGAACAATGGGTAGAAGCTGCAAAGAAGCAAAGTTATATGCAAAGAATAACTTCCTCAAATTTAACCTTGCCCCAAAGTAGAATGGACCATTTCAGGAAGTTGTGTCCTCTCACTGGAGCTCGTTAAGCAAAAGCCATATGACCATCACTTATCAGGAACATTGTAGAGTGGATTCTCTTCAGTTATACACAGGACTAGATAACCTTTGAGACACATTCCATCTCTTAAATTCTGTCAAAAGTTTTCTGTGGTTAGAAAAATGACTTGAAATGACTGAACCAGAATAACATGTCCAAACTCAAAAATCCTATCATTCAGCAAGGGGTGGTTATATCAGCTCAAATCAAACTACCAGGAAGATGTTTTCCAAAGGAAGAGCTCTCAGCACTTAGAGCCTGAAAGGACATTATAAATTTTCAAACCCATTGCTCTCATTTGACAGGTGGGAAAATTGAGGCCCAAAGTGACTTGCCTAAGGTCATGCAGGGAATAAGCAACAGCACTGCTTCCAAAGACTCCAAATCCAGCTCACTTCCCATTACAACATTATCACTACAGTTTGAATCTAAGTTTGAGGGAGCCTACCTAGCAGAGTGGGAAATACCCAGAGGAAGTTCTAGGAATAATAATAATATCAACACAACACTTTGATGTAAAATTTCCACTTCAAAGGTGCTTAATGATTCAGGAAAGGGTTTGCTGGTACAGCAGTAGTTCTGCCATTACTTGTGATGTTTCAATGGGAAACTTTGTTTTATACATGCTTTGTCTAAAAAGAAGAGTAACCCAGGCTCCTTACCCCAGTGGGTTTGTTGGAACACCAGGCCTAAGTTTATGCTGAGAGACTGAGATGGCTCTGTCATTTCAAAAAGGAGCTCAAATCCTGCCACAGACACTTACTAGTTTTGTGATCATAATCAAGTCACTTAATTTACATGTACCTTACTTCTTTGCCTCTGAGAAATGGGGGAAATGCATGTGTTGCCTGCCTTGTAGGATTATGGTCAGGATAGCTCTTTGCAAACATTTTTTTTTCCATTTCAATCTGTATAATGAAGATAATAATAGTACATACCTCCCAGGATTGTTGTGAGGAATAAATGAGATAATATATGTAAAGTGTTTTGCCAGCCTAAAATCCTATAAATATGCCTATTTATTATCATTATTAATTATTTCATGCACATAGTGCCCCATTCACCAGTGCTGACCCTCCTCTAATACTTCATCCATCATCATCCTGGGGCATTCTTACCCGTAACTATCCATAAACCCTCAGTAGAACACTGACCCAATATCCTGTTGACTTTCCTTGTTTTTTTTTTCAATATCTTAGAGGTGCTCATACCACTTGGACTACCAATCTGTTATCTCCCATTCTCATGATATAATCGTCAAACCTCCCTTTTGGTCTCATCCCTAGAGCTGGAAGGGACCTCAGAGTCTATGACTTGCTTATTAAGCTATATGTTAAGCCATCGTTTGTACCTATTTCATTATTGGCAGCTAAGTGACGTAGTAGAAAGAATTCTACATTTGGAATCAAGAAGATTTGAGTGTGAATCTTGCCTCAGACTCTTCTTAGCTTCATTTATCTTTCTTACCTCAGTTTACTCATCTTTAAGATGGAAATAATTCCTCAAATGGTTTCTGCAAGTATCAAATGAAAGTGATACACAGTGCAAAATACATAGTGCAAAATGCAAAACTTCAAACATCTTATAAATGTGAACTATTAGTCTGTCAACAAACATTGATTAAGCTCTCACTGTGAGTCAGGCACTGGGCTAAGTGCTGAGAATACCCAAGAAGCTCTGTTCTAAAGGAGGAAACAGGATGCAAATAACCATGCACATCGAAGATACATACAGTGTAAACAGAAGGTAATCTCAGGAGGAATGGTGTCGACAGACAGACTGGGAATGGCTTTCTGCAGAAGGTACAATTTGAGCTGAGTCTTAAATGGAGCTAGAGAAGCTAGGAGGTCGAGATTAGGAAGGGGAGAGTTGGTTCAGGAATGGAAGACAGCCAAAAAGTCAAGTAATAATGTATAATGTGCAAGGAACAGCAAGATCAAATGAGAAAGGATAAGGTTGTGAAGGGCTTTCAATGCCCAAAAGAGGAGTTTGTTTGATCCTGGAAGTAATAGATAGCCACTGGAGTTTATTGACTAGAGGAGTGGCAAGCTCACATCTGGGTAGAAATGACAAGATTTGACAACAGATTAGATATGTAAGGTGTGTGAGGTGATTGTGAATTTGAGTAAGTGAGAGAATGGTGGTGTCTTCTACAGAAGTAAAAAAATCAGGGGGAAGAGAATATTGGGGTATGGAAGGGAAGATGACAAGTTCAGACACACTGAGTTTGAGCTACTTAGAGGATATCTGATTTGAGTTGTCTATAAGACATTTTATAATGTGAGACTGGAACTCAGGAAAGATTGGGGCTGGATACATAGATCTTAGAGCCATCTGCATAAAGATAATAATTGAACCAATTGTCTCTTAGATTTAGATAGCCTTTCCCTCCCTGAGTTCCCTCCCTGCTTTGGCTAGGCTGGCTTATCTGCCCAGTTAATAACAGTTCAGTAGCAGGTGCTGAGGTTCACTGGCCTCTTCCCCACTGGGTTTGCTCTCCTGAATGATGCCTCTGGAGATTGAGTTAGAAGTGGGGCCAATGACCCAGGAGAAGCTGTTATTCCCAAGGCTCTTGTGCTTAACCTACTTACCTATCTTACCTACATACCTAAGTATGACGTCTTGTAGTGAGAAAAACATTTCAGTGGCCAGGAATACTAGTGAGTTTCTGGTATGGCAATTAGGAGAAAATGTCCTGTTTGTGGTTCCCTTGAGTCATGTCACATGTCTCTCCTTACAGTGAGAAGCTGACAAAGATATTAGCACATTTTAACCCTACTGGGGAGACAGTTTGTGATGTGTTCGTGCTTCAGTTTGAGCAAAGACTCCATAACTGAACCTACCTTCCAAGACTACTACCTTTGTACCAGGGTATATTCAGCATAGGGGTTAGGGATATTATGTATCATGTAGTTAGGCATCAGATAGTGGATGCCCTAGAATGCCCATGTCAATAATCTGAACATTGTCCATATAGAAAGGGAAGCCATTTTCTTAATCGATAGTGATATTGTGCAGGGAAGCATTGACATGAGTGTCAATGTTTTCAAAAGAGGCATTTAATTAAAGGCAGAATGATCCCTTCAAGCACGTTTTAAAAGGGATTCTTTGTCAGGTAGGGGTCATCCTAGATGTCTGCTGAAGTCCTTTCCGTCTCTGAAGTTCAGTGGTTCTGTGATCACTGTAACAGAAATACATAGAACGATTTGGGTGGAGGAGGAGATATGGTATCATTCAAAGCAGAAAGGGATAATGGCCTATAAACTGGTTGTACCAGCAAGAATGGAAAGGATGAACTAGTTGCCATGTACATTATGAAAGAAGAATCAATACGACTTTGTGAGTGATTTCATGTGGGGCAGAGGGAAAGGGGGGGAAGGTCAAGGACAATCCCAAGATTTCAGACCTAAGCAATGGAGAGAATTCTGGTTTCAGTAACACAGAGAGCACCGGCCAGAGCAATAGATGCATTAGGGGAAAGATAATGAGCTTAGTTTTAAAATATCGCTACTTCAGATAATAGCTAACATTTATACAGTGCTTTAAGATTTTTCAAAGCTCTATATGTACATAATATCATTTGATCCTCATAACCACTCTGTGAAGTTGGTGCTATTATCACTCCCATTCTACAGATGAGAAAATTGAGGCTGAGAGGTTAAGGGATATATAGATAATAAGCATCTAAGGTGAAACATTGTCGGTCTTACTGAATCAAATTCCAGTCCTGCTACCCACAGTACCACCAAGCTGCCTATTAATATTGAGGTAAAAATCAAAACACCAACATGGAGGAGACCAGAAGACAACTGAAAAAAACAGGCTGAATCTCAGAGTGAGATTCAGGCTAGAGATGTGCATTTCAGAATCATCAGTATTAGGGGGCAAGTAAAGAGACTGAACAAGAGCAATTTTAAAAGAAAATTTTATATAAAATGAAAATCTGCCATTTTGCAATAGAAATTTTTGGTGGAGGAAAAAATAAGGAATGGAAAATGAAAATGATAGAAGCATGTTTGTGTTCCTTGTCTTCTCTGCAGTAAAGAGGAGAGAACCGAACTGTATCAAATGTCTCATCACAAGCTACAGACTAGCTGGGGTGCTTTATACCCATACCTTGCCTGAACTGAGAAAACATATGGAGCTTCTTACTCATACCTCATTTTTCTTTCTCCTCCTCTTGCCAGAAATGAACACCTGTGGTTGATACTGAGGGATTAAGCAGGTGGGATTTCCCATAAAGAGACAGGTGCGTTTAGATGGCACTATCATGGGCTATATCCCTGTGGCTTCTAGAGTAGAAGTTGATGGCATCCTAAATTCATACAGGGGCCACTTCCTGGCAATAATCATTGTTTCTTATTTCATTTGCCCCATCCTGTCCATCCCCACAACTACTTCCCTAGTTCAGTTCCTTATTACCTCTCACTTACATTACTTCCCCAAAATCTACCTGCAGACACTGGCTCATCCCATTCTCCATGCCCTGAAATGCTCATTTGAGTGTTACACAAAAATACAAACACATATCTTTTATCCATCCTATACAATGTATAGTATACATACACATAATGGTCACGTAATGATTCTAAAGCATTTTTACAATCATGTATGTCTCTGATAGGATCAGAAACCTCTAGTAGTTCTAGAATTTCTATAAACTGTATCAAAAATCCTTTATGTAACCACCCTCTCCTCCCCTCCCCTCTCCTCCCATTCTTTTCTCTCCCTTCCCCTTTCTTCTCCTCCTCTCCTTTCCTCCCTCCCCTCCTTTTCTCTTTCCTTTTAGTCTTTCATTCCTTCCTTCCATCCCTATTTTCCTTTCCTCCTCCCCTTCCTTCCCTCCTCCCTCCTCTTTCTTTTTCTTTCTTCCTTTTTTCTTTTTTCTTTTTTCCTTTTTCAAGTAATAAATATCTTTCTATTAACTTGTCCCACTACTCTCCATCTGGGAGAAAAAAAATTAACTGAAAAAATATTCCTTAATACATACTATTACATAGTATATATAGTACACCTAAACAAATTCCCACATTAGCCATGTTCTTTTCTTCATATGAAGTTTAGCACTTCTCTGTCCAGAGGTGAATAGCATGTTTCATCTTCATTCATTTGGACTTGTGCTTGCATCAGTGCAATGATTGAGGTTCAAAGTCTTTCAAACCAACCATATACTTCTAACCTTAGTCCACAAATCTGTACAGTAGGTACCTTATTTTCCCCACTATAATGCTTTTGATCCTCCCCCACTACTGTCTGCCCCTATCAGGCCACATCTGGAGCATTATGTCACTTCTGGACACCACATCTAAAGAATGCTGACAAGCTGAGTTCTTCCAAAAGAAGCTGACTAGGCTGGTGATCTGCCCAGAGACCATGCTCTATGCTGATGAGTTGAAGGAAATAGAGATATTTAACCAAGTGAAGGCCTGATGGGGGAAAGGATATTTGACTTGAACAAGCTAACAGGCTGTCACAAGGAAGATGGATTACACATACTATGTTTTGCCTCATACAGGAGACCTGGGAACAGTGGATAGAACTTTTAGAGAACAAATTTCAGATGGACCTAAGGGAAAATGTCCTTCCAATAGTAATTAGAGATTTTAGAAATTAGAGTGGGCTGCCTTGAGAGATGGTTGGGTTTTGGTCATAGGAAGTCTTCAAGCAGAGGTTGGATGGTCACTTGTCACCTATATTATACAGAAAAGACATCCTGGTTTAGACAGGGGTTAGACTAAGTGACTTCTGAGGCTCCCTCAGACATTGAGATTCTGAGATTTCCAATTATATCTTGTGCTTTTTGCTCTCTGAGCTTTTGCACCTGCCTTTTGCCCTGACCAGGGAAGCTTCCCCTTTTCTGACTATGTTTCCAAATCCTATCCATTCTTCAGAACCTAGCTCAAATCTAAATACTTTGCATATCCATAAATAAACACTAGCATCTGGCTTACCTACCTTGTTGGTGGTGGCCAACACTGTAAACACGACAGCCTAATACCTCCTCACACTCCTTTAATGTTTACATCATTTAAATAACACTAGACTTTAAGCTTTTTGAGAGCAGGGATAGTGCTTTCTCTCTCTATTTTATCCTCCTCCTCTAACTAAGCCCCTTTCATTCAGAACCCATTGGGGAAGGTCAGGTAGTAGGTAGATCTTCTACCATTGGTCACCTTCCTCTCATCTTACCCTCTCCCACCAACCCCATGCTATCCACTGAGACCACATCTACGACTACCTAGATAGGCCTTCCCCCTGACCTGTTTTTTGGAATGTGGCCTTCTCCCGCCTCATTTTCCCATCTTTCTCCTTCTCCCATTCCAGCTGCCTCCTGAACCAATACAAGACTATTTTAGGTGCCCTTCCCTTTATTTCACCCCTTAACACTTCCTCCAGCCTTAGATACCCAGAAACTGTTGAGGTTTCTTTACTGCTCATAAGGATTACATCAATCTTTAAATCAACAAGTATTTATTAAGTACCTATTGTACAAAACACTGAGGATATGGGTCCAAAGACTGAAACCATTCCTATTTGTAAGGTGCTTATATTCTAATAGGAGAGACAAAAGGACGTCTATAAATATGCACGGGATAACTACAAGCATATAAAAAGTAGTTAAATACAGCTAGTGTAAGAGGCATTTGCAGTCATGGGTTTGGAAAAGGGTCTCCGCAGAAAATTTAGCTTGAGTTGTGCTCGAAAAGGAGAGAGAGGTTCTAGGAGATTCAGGCAAGAAGGGAGTGTTTTGTAGAAAGAAAACAGAGGGAAAATGAAGTGTCCTGGGTGAGAAATAACATTAAGAAGAATTTGGCCACATTAAAGAGTGTGGGGGAGACTAATGACCAAGGAAGACGGAAAGATAAATTGTACAGTACTTTAAAAGCTAAAGAGATTTACATTTTACTTTTATATTTATTTTTTATTTCATAAATGAAACAGGAAATCACTGGAGTCAATTGAGCGTGTGGGGTGGGATGGGGTCATCATCAGTTCTGCACTTGAGGAAAACAATCTGAGCAATGCTCCATAGGACAGACAAGAGTAGAGACAGAGAAACCCAATAGGAAGCCCTTGCAATAATCTAGGGAAGAGGTGAGGAGGATCTGAACTAAGGTGGTAGCTAATGGAAATAACAGCAGATTAGAAATGTTTGGTGAGGGAGAATGAGCAGTCCAGAATAAAACTGAGCTTACGAACATGAGAGACTGGAAGGATGGTGGTACCTTTGGCATAAAAATGGAAACTTAGAAGAAAGGAGAATTTAGGGGTCACGCAAGTCGTGTGTCATTGTTAGGATTGGATATTTTGGCTATTTTGATCACAAATACAACTTGCTATCTAGTATATTATGCTGCCTCTCATATTAGAGTCAAGAGATCTGTATTTGAAACTCATGTCATGCACAATTGGGCAAATCATTCCACCTCTTCAAGCCTCAGTTTCCTCTTCTGTAACAGGTAGATAATAAGACTTGCAATATTTACTTCTCATTATGTTGTTGTAAAGAAAGTTTGTGCAAACCTTAAATTACTATACAACTGGAAATTATTATGTCATTCTCAAGAGTTTCTTTTAACCCCTCCCCATCATCTTATACTCCATTGCCTCTCTCAGTATCATAATGTACTCCAAATTCATGACCTAATCTTTTCCCTCCCATCTTTCTCCTTGCAGCAGTTTGCTGTTATATTTTCTTTATCCAATCTCCTACAGTCATGACTTAACATTAGTTTTCCATCTCTACTCCCCATTCTCTTAATGAATGCTACCCTCTTCCACCAACCACTCTCCTGTCCTTAAAGTAAGATCTTGAACAAGGGGGCACTTACAGTGGGTAAGTTGATGCTAAGGAACCAAGTGGAAAAGAGTTAAATTTCTAGAGGGGCATTTAGACAAAAGGTACTGGAGGTTAGCTTTCAGATGCCATCAGTCCAAGGGAAGATTGGAGAGGTGGTAGGTTAAAGGTTTTCCTTCACCAGTTTCAGACCAGGCTTAATTAGGTGTTTTCCTCCCCTTGGAGCTCGGAGAAAGAAGGAAAACAGAGTGGAAATAAACTTCATTGTCTGGAGGGTTTTAATTGGAAGGGAATTCTCAAGTCTTCCTAAAAGTTGTAGCAGCATTGAAGGTGGGTCCCTCCAACGAATGTAGGTAGATTCAGAGCTGCTGGGGAAAACAATCTCATTAAAGATAAAATGTCAATTGCCCCTTTGTGCCTGTATTCCACATGTGGAGGCTGAAGCAGAGCAATGTCTATACAAACAAGGATGGGGTAGAGGGAAAAGTAAGGGGGTTTGATCTTCCACTAAACCTAAAATATAATCCCAAGCCCCTCACTCCACTCCCTTTCTAGTAGCCCAGGAAGCCTCATCAGTCAGAGGAAAGGTGATCGTTAAAGTTCCTTTGGCTCCCCCCTTCAATAGAAAGTCCCACTTAAGGATGATTTCTCAGTGCACCTGAGATCCCTAGAATGCAAGAAGTACTCTGGTTTTAATGAAACTCTGTTATTTTGCTTCTTAAGTGAGCTATTTGAATAATGAAATCACCTGTTTTCCCTTACCTAGCCTTATACCCTTACTTACCCCTCTGTCTTGTTCTCTCTGGCACTGCTCTTTGCTCCTCTCTACCCTTGGTACAATCCCTAAGTGGTTTAATCACATTCTTCTAACAGGTCATCATTCTTTCCCATCCTGTTTCCCACTGAGCTAGTACTTATTTGTTCCTGCACAATTTGGAGCTGGATATAGCAATTACATCTGCAATGAACAGGCTCATCTCTTTATGAATAGATAATACCGTTCATGGAGGAACCTACCTTTTATCAGAGTATACTGTGATTGGTAGAGGAACTGCAACTTTAACATGGGGGAACCAAAATATTCACATTTGAATGCATGAAAAAAATTAATGAATTAAAAATAAATTATTAAGCACTGATTATAAGCCAGGAATTGTCTAAGTGATAGGAATACATATGCCAAAATGAAAAGTTCCTGTCCTCAAAGGGCTTCCATTATAATTTGTGCACAACATAAATATCGTAGTGTCATCCAGGGAAGGGAGTTTTGATCTTGTGAATAATAGGGATTGTAAATTGATTCATTGGATAGTTGATTGACATGAACTTTCTGAAAACAATGCTATTGTTCATTTGATAACTGTGCCATAAGAAAGAAATAGAAAGGGAGAAGGGTTGATTTGGCGGTATGTTTATGGTGGTAGGATGTAATGCCATGCACCAGCAGATTCCCAAAAGAATGCTCCTGTGAACAGCTTTTAGAGTTCAGATTACAAAATATAGTGAACACTCTGTTTTTTCCATTACAAATCAAGACAAACATTCAAAACATTACATCTTATCACAGAAAATGGCCACACAGTTTTCACTACAGTGGCCACAATATTTAGAACAAGAAACAATAGAATAATCAAACTTCCACTCATGGGGCAACTCAATAATCAAACTTCCACTCATGGGGCAACTCAATACTTAATCATTCGATCAATTCACAATAAAATAATCAAACTTCCACTCATGGGGCAACTCAATACTTAACCAGTCACTAATCTAGATTCACAATTACTAAATATCATTAATCACAAATACAATCATTAGAAAACCACACAAACCCTCCACCCCTCAGTGTCCAGAAAACCTCAATTTCATCCAAGTGGAGGCCTTTTTTTCATCTTGACTCTGGGTGGTCTCTCTGATTCCCTGGATCCTCTTCTATGGTCCCAGTTCCTACTTGAGTCCACCAAACAGTCACCTGGATTCAGAAGCAGCCAGCTCCCAACTCCTTGTCCAATCTTCCAAGCAGTTCTTGTTACACACTGAAGTTCATAGGGTCCAGCACATCTCAAACTCTTCACCACTTCTCTTGCCTGGAACTCAAGGATCAGCCAGGCCACAAACAAAGTCTTATCCTGGTCATGTTTCTGCAGTCCTCCAGCAATTCAGCTGGCCCTAGGACCCAGAAGGAATATCGGCCTTCCAGGCAAGCCTTCTCAGCCTTCCAAGCGGCCTTCACCAGATTCTGGTCTCAGGAAAACTCCATCTCAGTTCTCAGCTTCCAGATGCTGGGAGAGAAACTTTCTCTC
>CM053582.1:197474893-197492742 GCA_028627135.1 Pseudochirops cupreus | reverse complement strand
TACATCTTATCACAGAAAATGGCCACACAGTTTTCATTAGAGTGGTCACAATATTTAGAACAAGGAACAATAGAATAATCAAACTTCCACTCATGGGGCAACTCAATACTTAATCATTCAGTCAATTCACAATAGAATAATCAAACTTCCACTCATGGGGCAACTCAATCATTAACAAGAAACAATAGAATAATCAAACTTCCACTCATGGGGCAACCATTAACTTACTCAGTCACTAATCTAGATTCACAATTACTAAATATCATTAATCACAAATACAGTCATTAGAAAACCACACAAACCCTCCACCCTTCGGTGTCCAGAAAACCTCAATTTCATCCAAAGGGAGGCCTCTTCTTCATCTTGATTCTGGGTGGTCTCTCTAATTCCCTGGATCCCCTCCCATGGTCCCAGTTTCTACTTGAATCCACCAAACAGTCACCTGGGTTCAGAAGCAGGCAGCTCCAAGGTCCTTGTCCAATCCTCAGAGGTAGACAGCTCCAAGGTCTTTGTCCAGTCCTCAGGGCAATCCCTGGCACACACTGAAGTTCACAGGGTCCAGCACATCTCAAACTCTTCACCACTTCTCTTGCCTGGAACTCAAGGATCAGCCAGGCCACAAACAAAGTCTTATCCTGGTCATGCTTCTTCAGGCAAGTCCTCTCAGCCTTCCAGGCAAGCCCTCTCAGACTTCCAGGCAAGCCCTCTCAGCCTTCCAGGTGGCCTTCACCAGATTCTGGTATCAGGAAAACTCCATCTCAGTTCTCAGCTTCCAGATGTGGGGAGAGAAACTCTCTCTCTCTCTCTCTCTCTCCCTCCTTCCCTCCTTCCCTCCCTTCCTCTCTCCCTCTCTTTCTCTCTCTCCCTCTCTTTCCCTCTCTCCCTCTCTCTCTCTTTCTCTCTCTCTCTCTCTCTCATCCGGAATTCTTGCTTATATACCTGTCTCAGCCAATCCCCTTCTTCCACATCAACAAGGGAGTTCATGCCTACTCAACAGTGGGACAGAGTTTGCACCTTCTACACTTAGCCCCAAGGTACTAAGTGCTAAGTATCTGCTAAACTGATTACTATTACATTGGGCAGATGGCAGTATGGCTTGAGTGGACAAACGGATAAGATGTGAGGCATGACCAGGGCCCAACATAATGGACAAGGTGAATTTGCACTTATCAACCAAGATAGCTTAGTCCTTGGACAGGAGTTTCAAAGTCAAAGGGACCAAGTTTCTCAGGGACCAGGGACATGATTTCTGAAAGTTTCATTCAAAGGGTGCTTTTCTAAGTATGGTGCAGCATCTTTCCAAGTCAGCCTTCTTTTTCAGTCAGCTATTATCCTTCTGTCACCCAATTTCCTACCACTAGACCATGGAAACAGGCTTATATTCTTCTCAGTGTCCCTGTATGCCTTTGCCATAAAACCCAGTTTTCTTACAGAACCAAGGCAATGATATCACTGAAAATTTGAAAGGCTGAAATTTGAAAAATCATCCCGAATATACTCCCATAGGGCAACTAGGATTCTAGGGCATAATGAAAACTGAAGAAATTGATTAAAAAAAAAAACAGACATAGTAAGCTAGTAGAGGGGAACAGAGAGTCAGGTCAGCTGATAGTACAATTTTTATTTTTTGGAGGAGAGAAGAGACAGATATTGCAGACTGAACTAGTTAGCTTACTCCAAAATTGAGCAGAAGCAAAAGTGAAACTGGAGAGTAAGAGGAAATACAATCTAACAAGGTCAACAGTAGGTTCAAGGTGGAAGACTGGAATAGGAGGTCAAGGCTGAACAAGCACAAATAGGTTTTCAGTATGGTCTAGTCATAGGAAATTGGAATGAATTCTAACTGCCAGTAAAGTGCCTTTGGACAGCTTCCAACAAGTTTTTGCAGGGTTGCTCATTTTGATTCAATTCAACCCAACAAATATTTATTAAGTACTGACTACTGCTAGGTGCTACTGATGTAAAGATAAAATAATACTTGGCGTTTATATAGCTATTTAAGGTTTGTAAAGTGCTTTCATATGCAACACTTGCCCTGAATCCAGAAGAATTGAGTGTTCCTCCAATCACTCCCACTTCTGTGATTCCATAGAGAGCAGTTACTTAGGTTGTTGTACCCATGTAGACCACCAGGTGGCTCTTGAAGCTCAGGCTATGTCAGCTCCTTCACTGAGCACCTGCAGATGGCCTCTTAGTGTTTCAACTGTGTGTGTGTGTGTGTGTGTGTGTGTGTGTGTGTGTGTGTGTGTGTGTGCGTGCGCGCGCGCGCGCTCTAGATTCTGTGCTTTGTAGGGGTATGGAAAAAATTTTCTAAAATAACTCATTATTTCTTTAATCCATACCTAAAATCACTTGGATCCCCAAACTTTCTTCTTTTAAGATCATAACATCAGGGATCTCGGAGTTTAAGAGACATTAAGAAATTAATAAGGTGCTTATTTTACAGTTGGGAAAAACAAAATTCGGAGAGGTTAAATGACTTGTTCAGAGTCACACAGGTACTAAATTAGCAAAAATAAACAGAACTAAGATTCAGGTTATTTGATTTTGAATCCAGTATTCTTTGCACTCTACCTTGTTGCCTCTCTTAGTTGAATGAATCATATAAAATAAAACACTTCACTTGTTTAATATGTAGGTTAAATGCATTTATTAAAGTAAAATGAAATTAAAATATAATTTTGTTAATATTAAAGAGTATTAAACCGAGTCTCTGCTGTGACACAGAGTCTGAATTTTCAGTCAATTTTCAATATGTCCTTCATATTAGTTCTCATAGTGGGGCAGATATACCCAAAGGCTATTTGTAGGGAATCACTTTTAGGTGTTCTTAGTCTCAATAGAAAAATAGCAGAAAGGAAACTAAATTATCACAATGGCCTCACATTGTAGTGTTCACCATAGAAACTCCACTCCACATGCAAGATACTTAATGGGGTGCTATGCCTTCTAATATACAGACCCATATTTACATAAAACGCAATGTGACCCAGACACCTGGATACAGAATTATTCTAAATTAAAGGAGAGAGGAGGGAGAGAGAAATACTATTTTCTTTCACCTTTATATCTCCCATAGGACATGCCATAGTGTTCTTCACTCTGTAGTTAACAAATGTTTGTTTATGTGAAATGGAAAGGTGGATGGATGAATAAATGGAAAGGTGGGTGGATGGATGGATGGATGGATAGATGGATGGATGCATGGTTAGATTCTGAGGTTCCTCACATCAGGAAAAGGCTTCTGCAAAATTGTAAAGCAGGCAAAATTTGCTTTCAGTTTTGTCAACTTTAAGAATGGTATATTTATATATATCAGTGCAGCCACTGTGATAAGTGCTGGAAATAAAAAGAAAAGCAAAAGATAGTCCCTGCTTTCAAGGAGTTCATAGTCTAATTAGGGAGACACCATGAAAACAATTATGTACAAATGAGATATGTATGAGATAAATTGGAGATGAAGGAAGGAGTACTGGTGGAAACTCAGGCTTCTACTAATTGGTGGAAGAGGTTTATTGGCGTGTGTGTGTGTGTGTGTGTGTGTGTGTGTGTGTGTGTGTGACATATTTCCCCAGAAATATGTCACAGAAATCCCACTACCATGCTCTACAGGTGGCCCCCTATTCACGATGTTCAGCTGTCCCTCGTCCCGGAGTATAAATCAACTCTGTTCCGAGATGGTATGCAGCAGAAGCTCCTTACTGTCCAGAAAAACCCTCAGTTCTCTGCTTCCTGTATGTTATTATTGGTTTTGTGAACATAGGTTTACATTTCAGTGTTACTTAATTACCCTTCCTCATCTAGCCATTCTCACATTTAAATAAAACTCTCATTTCACTTAACAATGAAAAGGCTTAAAAATTTGCATATTAAGTGTGAGTCAGTGGCAAGGATACCTAATTAAAACGGTCTACATTTTTTTCTTCTTTTTCCCCTTTTCATTTTTTTCTCCCCTGAGCTGCTGACATTATTGTAACTGTATTCAGTGTCCCCATTCTGTCAGTTCTGGTACTCTGAGGAAAGCAGCAGAGAAGGGTGCAAGGGAGAGTAGGAGCCAGAGCGGGGGAAGGGGGAAGAGGATAAGAAAGGAAGAGAGAAGGGAGAGAAGACAATGAGAAAGTACCACAAAGAGATTGTGAGAGGAGGGGGAAAGATGGTAAAGAGAGAGCGGAAAAAAAGAATTTGGTAGAGATGGATTGAGGTTATTGATTTTTGGAAATAAAAGTATGTACATAGAAGAAGATGGAAAAAGAATAAGGAATTGGGAAAAGGAAGAAAAGGACCCAAAACAGCAAGCTGAGGAAAGGATTGAAACCAGTGAAATAGAAGTAAAAACAACAAGACTAATGGTCAAGGAGAAAGTATATGGTCAAAGAGCAGAGAATTCAAGACATTAGAAAATCTACAATTGTCTGAAGAGGGAAGAAAAAATAAGGAAGGTAGACAGTATATCCTAGTGTTGAATGTTCCTCCTGAGACCCAATTGTCCAGCCTTATTTCAATCTGTTCCTTTTTATATAATCCACATTTCAGGCAAACTAGAAAGAAGGTAACCTAATCCTCTTTTCCATGTTACCAGGGAAGGACAAATGAGGTAGTGATCAACACAGCGCACATGGGAGGTGCTTAATAAACATTGAGTGATTGATTACCAGAAGAGGAAAGAGTCTTCAAACCATCACTTAGAGACATTGTCTTTGATTCCTGGAAAAAAACCTCTGGAACACATTTTTTAAATCGCTGGTTAGTGATCGCTGCTTCCTTTTCAAAATATTCACAAAGAACCAGTGTGGCTTCTCAAAGACTAGGTTATGCCAGACTAACCTCATTTCCTTCTGTGACAGAATCACTGTACTGGTAGATCAGAGGAATATTTTGGAGAGAGTCCCAGGTTGTACTGCCATTAGCTGATATCCACGACTGAGAGTCTACTGTAAAATTTTCAGTGTGAATATTTATACCTTGGAAATCTTCAAACATTACATATAAATTAGGACTCGATTTAATGTTCTGTTGATTGTCTAGACTTAAGAAATAATGCAGATTATACTTAAAAGAAGGCCCTGTTTACATTTTAGTTCTTTTATTTTTTTTAAAGACCTGGTTGTTAAATGTTTAACCAGCAAACTCTCTGAGTATACCTCAATTTCAGCAAAGCATTTCACAATCTTTTACTTTACCCAATTAAGTGATGATGGTTAGATCATAGCAAATTTAGATAGATTTGAAATCTGTTGAATGCCCAGACTCAAAGAGAGGTGGTAAATGGTTCTATGGCATCTTTTTTTGTGGTTGTTCTTATTTATTTCTATAATGCATTTGCAAACATAAAAGATGCAAGCAACTGTGTTAAATTATTGTACATTTCTGGGGGGGAGAACTGACTGTGGAGGATTAGACCTGACCAGGGGCCCCTTGTTTAGGGGAATAGGAGAGGGAAAGAAAATGTCCTACCAATCAGGCACAGCTCAACTTCTCATTGAGTGGCTTTCATTGAACAAATGAAAAGCATCAACCCTTTCCAATCCAGAGTAAGAAGGGAAATAGGAGGATGGGGGGAGGGGGGGAGGGCAACAGTTCATTTAAATGGTTTGCAGGAGGAAATTAAGGAGCCTCCATCATCCTAACCCTGTTAAACCCATTGCTCTGAGACTAAATGACTTAATGGTGGATCAAGGGCTGGCTCCTTAGTACCAGGATGAAAAGCTTCTCTCTTATTAGATTCTGGACTGGGGAATCCCAGGCCTAGGCAGAGAGAATTGCAGAGGAGAGGAGCCAGAAATGCCTTAGCCAAGACTCTCGCTGCTGTTGGTTCAGTGGAAAGATAGATGAATGGCTTAAATTTGACCAACAGAGATGTGAAGCAAAGATCTGCTCACAGTCTTGACCCTCTCTCACTTTTCTCCCTAGAAGTTAATCACACAGTCTTCCAGGTACCCTTGTTCTAAACTGGGCCCTGCAGTAGGAAGGAAAATGGGAATGGTGAAGTTAATGATCTTTAAGGGAAAGCAGCTCCCACAACTGTCCACAAGTAGGTGACTACAGGCTACCTTGATCCTACCTAAGGGTTGCAACCCAGAACAAACCAAATCCTTCCCCAGTTCCTATGTTCCAACTCAAGGATCCTGTCTACCCAGCTGAAAAGTGGAAACTAGTGTGAGGGAGGAAGGGAATAGGGAATTAGCTACACCACCCAGCGAGGAGAGGTCCTGGGCATGCAGGGGGACCCTAAACCTGGATCAAAAAGGGCTAAACACGACAATCCCCCTTTGTTTTCCTTCCACCACCTCCCAAACGCACTACCAATTCTCAGCGCTACAAGGCTTTTTGATGGTTTGCTCGGGTGCCATCTTCCTTGTACTCCTTTTTGGATACTCACATCTTCTTAAAGGTGTCCAGTGGAGCCAATATAGAGCTACCTATCCATGTGGAGTACAGCCATTTCTGACATGCTGAAATCTTAATTTTTACATCTTTGGGGCAAGTTTCTCCACTTCACTCAGTAACTGGTCACCAAAACCTTTGAAGAGTGTTGAACTTCCTGAGAGAACAATGTTGGCAAAAAGTGTACAGCAAAAGTCTGTGTGTGATTTGTGCGTAGTGAAGGCCAGTACCTGGTGAAGATACATCTCAACTCTCACCCCCCACCAGATCAGGTTGGAGCAGTAGCTGAGAGGTCCAGAACTGTGCTGGCCCAACATCAAGTGTGCCATCAGGCAGATTGTACTCACTGTCTCCAGAGGCTCATCCTTCTAGGGGTTGATGGACAAATAGCAGGCCTCTTTTTGATAATTCAGACAACCTCAAATTCAGCTGAGGTATGAAAGTCAGCACATGGCATGACAAAGCCCTCACAGACAGGCACTGCAGGTGTAACCCCATCCCCTGAATGCAAAACCACTCTACTTGTTCTTCCTGTTGCATCCAAGCTGAGCACAGCCTGCATGGAAATAAACAAGGTACATTGAAGGTCCCAAAGAACATTTCATCAGCTTTCTCCAAGTTCTTGCTTGGATTGAGTGGAACCTCCATTAGAAGAACAGGGTGCAAAAAAAAACTGGGGTGGCTAGGTGGCACAGTGAATAGAGCACAGGCCCTGGAGTCAGGAGGACCTGACTTCAAATCCGGCCTTTGACACTTAATGTAAAAACTAGCAGTGTGACCTTGGGCAAGTCACTTAACCCCAACTGCCCTACCTTTCCCCTCCAAAAAAAAAAAAGAAGAAGAACAGGGAGCTCCTCTGCAGCTGGTCCTTGGAGTAGACATACTGCCAGATTTGTTCCATATCATTCCGGTCCTTTACTACACCATGCTCTATAGAATAGAGTATGGCCAGCAATCCCTGGTGCTCTTCTGCTTTGGGGTCAATGAAGAGATCCCCTTTCAGGGGATCCAGCCATCACATGTTTATGCTTTGGATGCCCAACATATTTTGTAAAACAGTATTTAGGAATCTGATCTCGAGCAAAGCCAGCCTTGATTGCCCCAGAACTGTTGTCAATCACTACAGGCTGATTGGCAATGATGCCCATAGGAGTCTATGGCCAGACCAGCCCAAGCTGGCTGGCTAGAGGGTGAAAATGATGTACTGACAAGTGGGCTGGGCAGCAACCTCTATGGCATCTTATAGTGACATCTTCAGTGAAGAGACTGGTCTTATGCTGGTCAGAACTTTCATCCATGATGTGGATGAAGCCTAAATGACACATTTATCAAATTTTCAGATGATACAAAGTTTGTTGTTATTAATTCACTTCCAGTTGTGTCTGACTCTTTGTGACCCAATTTGGGGTTTTCTTGGCACAGATAGTAGAGTGGTTTGCCACTTCCTTCTCTAGCTCATTTTACAGATGAGGAAACTGAGGCAAACAAGGTAAAGTGACTTGCCTAGGGTCACATAGCTGATAAGTGTCTGAGGCCAAATTTGAACTCAGGGAAATGAGTCTTCTTTAACCCAGGTCTGACACTGTGCCACATAGCTCCATGACATAAAGTTGAGGGTTGGGATATTTAACTTGTTACATAAAAGAGTCAGGATTCAAAAGGATCTCAACAGGTTTAAATTACTGGTCACATATTTGATTTGTTAGATATGATTGAAGGTCAAAATAAATGGCCAATGTACAGAATGAAGGATAATTGATGGCAATTTGTGTGAAAAATAATTGCAGGGAGTGTGAGGGTGTGTTAGTGAACTGCAAATTCAGTAGAGTAACATAGCAGCTAAAAAGGGTATTTGATCTAAGGCTACATTTCTAAGTCTGGGCACTACACTTTAAGAAAGCATTGATAGACTGAACAGGGTCCAGAAAGGGCTGACCAGGACAGTGGGATGACTGGAAGTCACACTACATGGATTTTTTTTTTTAAGGAAGTAGTGATGTTTAGCCTATAGAAAATGACTTAAGGGTGGAGAGTAGAGACTGACAGCTGTCTTCAAGTATCGGGAGCTCTGATCTGTGAAAGAGATTAGATCTGTGAAAGAAATTAGGTTTGTTCTACTTGACTCCAAAGGGCAGAACTTGGAACAAAGTGTGGGAGTTGCAAAGAAACTAATTACTGCTAAATGATAGGAACAATGGGCTACCTGTCACTGAAGTTCTTTAAACAGACATTAAATAACCATTTGTCTAGCCCATTTTAGTGGACATTTCTATTTAGTTATGGATGCTATTAGATGATCTATGAGATACCATAATACTCTGACATCATGTGTTACCATGATCTCATCCTTCCCTCCTCTATCTCATTGTATTCAGGCATTCCATCTCCAGTGACTAAAACACATCCTCACTCCACACTGCTCCCATGTGGCCCCCTGCCATGGCCCCAATAATTTGTCCTGTTGAAATCTTTCTCTTCCTTCAAAGCCTGGATAAGAAATCTCCTCCTTCAGGAAGGCCTGATTCTTATTGCTGAATTTTAGCTCTCTATCTTCATATTTCTTATAATCTTCATTTTTACCTTGTGTAACAATGATATGATATGATACGATTCATGTAATATAATATATCATGTAATGAATGCTTGTTGATTAATTTATTATAGGATTGATCTGTATTTCTTTGTGATAATCTTATTCTATTTAGTATCATACTTCTTTTCTCTATGTGTTTTTTTTCTAAATAGTTTCTCTTATTTCCTCAAAAATCTAAACTCCTACATATATTCCAAGGAGATCAATGACAAAAAGAAAGGTACTGTATACAACAAATACTCATACCAACTTTTTCTTTTTGCGTGTGGACACAAAGCAGACAAAGTATATCTCCACAATCTCTACTTACTGGTGAATAGCTGAACAAACGGAGGGACATGATTATGATGGATTGTTACTAAGTTAAAACTGACAGTGAATAAAAAATTCAGAGAAGCATGTGAAGATATACATGAATTGATACAAAGTGAAGGAAAGAGAAAGTAGACCACAATGTCTGCAATGGTTAAAATGAAAATGAAAAGAAAAAATTAATACACTAAACACTGTGGAATTATATTACCAAGCTTGGCACCACAGATGAAAAATATATTTTCCTCACTTCTTTGCTAGAATGGAAGAAAGGGAATATGGGTGTGGAACATTTCAAATAACATCAAATTGGATTGATATATGGGTTAGTTTTGGGAAACTTTTTCCCCCTCTTTTTGTTTGCTATAAGGAATGGTTTGCTGGGAGAGTTATAGGGGGATATATCTGGAAATAAAGGTGATGTAAAACCAAAAATTGTCATATTCTTTCATTTAAAGAGTCTTAAATAAGAATTTAAGCCTCCAGAGGACAGGAATTGTATTATTTTTCATCTATGTATCCCAAGTGCCAAATACAATATTGTTGTAAGGAAAACATTTTGTCAAGCCTTAAAGCTATTTAGATGCTATGGTTTACGGCTTAAGGCTGTAATAATGTACTATATTTTCGTTGCTAGATTCATTTTATCCTTGCCCTTAATAGACTAAAAATAGATTTTATTTTTTAGTTAACTAGGAAAATCCCAAGTTTCTTCTTCCCTGTTGTCTCTCTGTACTATTTCTGTTTTTCTCTTCATTTTAATATACATAGAACCATGACTGTAAAGGGAAGGCCTCTTAAACTGTTTGGTTAACTTCAGGACCCAGGCAATTATGAGATATTCTTCTCCTCATTAGGGTCTTGCTGGTATGTTACATTAGAAATTAATTAAAATCTTCTACCCAGTATCTCTCCCTTTCTCATTCCTCTCATATAAATAAGTAATCCATATCTAAGAAGATCATGTTTATTGAGAAAATCAGTCATTTGTGACCATATGCAGTTTAGAAATATGGCTCATTTTGGAGCTAAGTTCATCTCCATGGCTTTGGGCTAATTTTTAATTCAATTCAATTTCATGAACATTCAATAATCTCCTACTATGTACAGTGTAATGTGCCACCTGCTAATGTTTTAGGATGGTCAATTGCCAGGCAGGATGGCAAAATTTAGGACGAAGATGATATGAGGTATAGTCCCTGCACTGCAACTACAGTGTGTGTGTGTGTGTGTGTGTGTGTGTGTGTGTGTGTGTGTGTGTGTGTGTGTGTGTGTGTGTGTGTGTGTGTGTGTGTTTGGGGCAGTTCAGGGTGTGTCATGGGGTCATGGGGGTGTGTGAATATAAAATGTGCTTATCTCCTGATAAGGAAAGATAAAGAAGGTTTAAGGGTTGAATAGCCCTCATGTTATATGTAGAATCATAGAAGTTAGAGTTTGAAAAGTTTGGAGATCTTTTATACCCCCCTCTCCAACCTCATTTTTCAGATGAGGAAACAATGACTCAAGAAGATTGAACTTGCCCATATTCACCAAATAGTAATTAGTAGCACTAGAATTTGAACACAGGCCCTCTAACTCCAAAGCCAAAGCTCTTTCAACTAGCAGAATGTTAATGTGATAGAGCTTCTGCAGCCTAGTTTCCCCATCTAGAGAAATTTACCCCTTGAAGTGGGAAGCTAAGCAGCATAGTGGATAGAGTTCCTGACCTGGAGTTTTGTTCCTGAGTTCAAATCTGGCCTCAGCCGCTTCCTATCTGTGCGACCTTGGGCAAATCACTTAACCCTGTTTGCTTCACTTCCCTCATCTGTAAAATGTATTGGAGAAGGAAATGGCAAACCCATTTCTCTGCCCCCCAAAAATAAACAAACAAACAAACAGACAAATAAAGCAAATAGGAGCACAAAGAATCAGCCGAAACTGAAAAATGACTTGACCAACAACAGCACTTACATGGTTGAGTTTTGATAACCCATACACCGCCCCCCCCCCCCCAAATGCAAAACAGGAAGGGAAGTTATGACTAGATAACAGTTGATCTTAAAAATTTTCAAGGGGGTTTGGTTGGACTACAGGTTTAATGTAAGGTAACAGTGCAACATAGCAGACCAAAATCCTAATATATGACTGTGGCTAGTTTACAGAACAAGGTCTCACTCAAAGTTGCTTTGATCAGATCCCATACAGAGTTTAGTTACGGACATTATATTTTAAGAAAGGCACTGACAAGTTGGAGAGTAATAAGAATGTTGAGAGACCTGGAGACCATGCTCTAGGAAGATTAGTTGAAGGAACTGGGGTTCCTTAGCCTGGAGAAGAAAAGCCAGTGGAGACAAAATAGCTGTTTTCAAGTATTTGAAGAGCTGTCATGTGGAAGAGGGATTAGAGTCGTCTGGTCCCTGAAGGAGCATAGGAGCCTAGAGGGAGATAGAAGTTGCAAAGAGAAGGCAGATTTCAGTTCAATGTCAGCAACAGCTTCCTGGTGTGGTCTGCCTCAGGATGTAGAGAGATTCTCCATTGCTGAAGGACATCAAACCGAGCCAGGATAAGCACTTCTTAGGAGGTAGAGAGGAAATTGCTGCCATCTATCAGTTGGACTAGATGGCTTCTAACGCTCATTCCCACTCTGATTCTGTGGTTTTCTGTGGGAGGTCAGTCTGACTACAATATGGGTAAGATTGAGGGTAAGGAAGAGGAGGGCAGAATAGAGAATAGAGGGAATGGGGAGAATAGAGGCAGATGGTAGCTTCCTAAGTGTGATTTCTCTAAGGTATAATTTATCCCTTGGTTTCCTGGCCAGTCTACTCATAGCAACAGGAGTAAGAGTAAGGATATGTCTGGATGGCAGCTTCCATAGTCTACTTCCCCTTAAATAATGTTCATCTTTGATTCTTTCTTCTTCCCCAATTCCTGTCAGTTCTACCTACACAATATCTCTTTTTTCTGTTCCTATTACAAGCCTTCAGGGAAAGAGCTGGGTCCAGAATTGTAACTAATATGGAACTTCAGGGATTTTCCCCAGGAAACTAACATTGCTAGGGAAGGACCCAAGCCTCAGAGTCCTTCCCCTTTCCCATATGCCACCCCACCCAATCCTCCTTCCCAGGATTGCTTAGTGTGACTATGCCCCCTGGAATGGACTGTCATGGATATAACCCTTGAGTGAATTTTTCAGTAATCACAGTGAAAAGTCTATCCCATCCCAAAGAATAACGCTGGTGATCATAGTTTAAGGCCAGGAAAAGAGAAGCTAGGGCTCAATGGACCATGGCTGAGGTAGAGAGACAGACTCGATGATCAAGAAATCAAAAAGAAAAAAAAAAGAGAAAAAGATGAAAAACATTCATTCATTCCCATACGCAGGCTAAAAAGAAACAAGAAACCTAAAATCTTTTGAATTGGCGAACAAGGTCACTAGTCATGTTTGCACATTTGTCCCAATTACGTAAGACTTGAGCTCAGTTTGCACGGGAAATCATTTCCTGACTAACCACTTAATTTCAAGGTTGTCTGATCTTCTAGACCAGTGGTTCTCAACCTTCCTAATGCCGCGACCCTTTAACACAGTTCCTCATGTTGCGGTGACCCCCAACCATAAAATGATTTTCGTTGCTACTTCATAACTGTACTTTTGCTACTGTTATGAATCATAATGTAAATATCTGACATGTAGGATGTATTTTCATTGTTACAAATTGAACATAACCCACAGGTTGAGAACCACTGTTCTAGAGGGTTTACTATTGTTTTACAGAGACTATGTGATCTCAGGAAGATTTTCACCCATTGGAGGGGTGTTGAAAAACAAATAAGAGAGTATGGCTATGCATACAAAATAAAAAAAATTAATATGGCATCTGCATCTGGATTCTACACTATTTGAAAAATATGTATTGTGTATGTGTGAACATACACACTTATATACATACGTGCATAGATCCAACTTTCAAGAATATTTTTACTTTTTTTTTTGCTCCTGCAGACCAGACTGAAAGTCCTTTGGACTACAGCTAGTATGATTTCATTGATGTGGGGAACTCTCATGATAGAAATTCCCTTTACCAATGCAGATCTGAAACCAGCCCTGCAACTTTACAGTTTTAGAGAAACACCAGAAGTACTAAGACATGAGGTGACTTACCCAGGGACCTATAATCACGCTCTGTCAGGGGCAGAGCTTTAGCCTCAGTCTTCTTGAGTCTGAAGGCAGATCTCAGTCTGCTACATCATGCAGCTTCTTTCTAGAGTTCCCATTTAGATGTTGAAAAATCCAGAACTTTGAGGGATGTAGAGAAGATTTCTTTTCAGGTCCATGAAGCAGTGAAATTAGATGGTAAGAGAAGATTCATTTGAAATAAGTTGTCCTTAAGACTGGCATATTAAGCACACTTCCATTTCCCCCTCAATTGGAAAAGAAAAGGATGCAAATAAAAACCTCAGTTATACCAGGTACAATGTGAGCAAATAATCGACACCATTACCACAGTAACTTTCATTGCCTAATTCTTTCCTTTGAAATGTGATGGACAGGCAATACACCCCAATGGGCAGTGTAGCACAAACTAGTATAGCAATTGGGAGTTAGCAAAGAATAATAAATACGCTGTTAGAAGCCATTAAAGTGGGATGAAAAATGTAGACACCTTTGGATGTGTATTAAGACAAATCTGGGAAAGAACAAGGTTTGGAGGAGAAAGAATGCTAGCCCAATTGGCCACCTTTGTTTGCAATATGTAGGGTTTCAGTTAAGTTGTTAAGCTTATGTATGGAGAGAAACATCTGCTTATTTTTTCCCCTTTTCCTCTGAGTACAGCAATTTCCCATCAAGGGGTTGTTGTTTAGATTCTGTTGCTGCCATTATCTGTCTTTTGTTGATTCGAAATAGAATTCTGAGACTTATTTTCCTGTCTCTCTCATAATTTTGTTTTCAAACTCCACCCCTTCCCCTTAAGTGGGGAAGGGGATGCCTTATGAAATCACACAAGGATAAAACAGATTTTTTTAAAGCTGTCCCTACCTTAGAAAACGTAATTCTTCCATTCACATCTTTTTAACCTATTATATTAGATTCGTGGAATTGATTCCTAGTCCAACGTACTTTGAAAAAAATGCAAAGGATTGGTGTCTGTGTTTATTGTCTATAAATGAGTGTGTTTGATTGTTAAACAGGAGTATTTGTGCAGAGGAAAATTAGTTTGACCTTCAATTTGCTGCCACGCTATTGCTTTTGCCACCATTACTTGTTCCCACAGAGGAAGCATTTGTTTCATTTACTCATGGGGCTCACAGAGGACATCAAGAAGTCATCAGGTTTCTTACTCTGTCTCTAACCAAGCACTTGTCTTTGATTTTGGTCTGGAACTGTAAGTCCCAGGGTGGAAACTATTTCTACCATGCAGATCAGCAACTCACCTGTAACTTAAAGACCTAGTAAGTTGCCTGCAGACACTAGGAGTTTAAGTGACTTGACCATAATCACACAGCATATGTCAGAAACATGACTTGAATTCAGATCTCTCTGATTCTAAGGCCAGTCCTTTATCCACTCTATCACACTTCATTTCTTTGCTTAATCCTACAGAAAGATCTATAAACTTTATTCTATCAGAAGTAAAAGAGAAGTAGATTTTTATAATCTGCTGATGAAATTTGATCTATATCATTAACAAGCTCATTTATCAAGCTCTTAGTACATGCCAGGCACTGGGCTAAGCTCTAGGGCTACTAAGAAAGGCAAAAACTTGGTCCCTGCCTTCAAGGAGTTCACCTTGTAATGGCTTGGGTGTGGTGCTACCTGAGACTGGTGGCATTCTAAAATGGATGAGAGAGTTTAATATTTGAACAAATTCTAAATTTAAAATGAAACTCATTTAAGTCCATTATACTTCACTTGATTTCCATGGGCATTTATTATCTGACAACTTTCATTTCTTAATGATTTAGAGTTCCAGTAGAATTTGGAGAAAATGATAGAACAATTTAACATAAGTTTCTGAAGAATCAAATAAGTTTATAGTAAGAAGGGACCTTAGTTTATTTGGTCCAACTTAAAAGGAATCTCTTCTACAAACCTAGACAAGAGCATCCAGTGATTGACTGTTTATCCAGTGAATGGTAACTCCTTATTGACCCAGGCAGTTCATTATGCTTTTGTATAGCTATGTTGTTCAACTCCTCATAAACCATTTGGGGTTTTCTTGGCAAAGATACTGGAGTGGTTTCCAGCCTCTGCAGTTCATTTTACAGAGGAGGAAACTGTGGCCAACAGGGATAAGTTACTTGTCTGGGGTCACATACCTTAAGTAGATGAGATCACATTTGAACTCAGGTCTTCCTGCCTCCCAGCCTAGTACTATATTCACTATGCCACCTATCTGAGTTTATGCCATTCACCAGATTTATAGGTTTGTTAACCCTATACCAAAAGCAAACAATTTTGGTCTAATTGTGGTCTTAAAGAACTTACTTTGGCTTTTAGTGATCATTGCTTCCTTTGCAACATGTTCATAGATCATTCTTTTAAAAGTATATTCTAGAAAAAAAGAGGCATACATGTGATCTGGTTTGGAATTGTATTAAAACAACATCTTTTACCTGAACCTTCTCTCACAGACCAAGTGAACAGGAGTTGCAGGCTGAGGAGGAGCAGAATTCTTTTCTGAACAAGAGAACCATAAAGCATTAGCAAGTATGCTAGCAAAAAGATGAAAGGTAAAATATGTGCACACCTCTAAATTATGACTCACTGATAAAATACACCTTATATATGATGTAAACCCCCCAATGTGCTTGGAAATTCTTTTGAAACCATTTATAGTAACACCTTACCTTTATAGGTATATAGCACTTTAACTTTCAAAAGCATTTCCACATCTATTATCTCATTTCATCCTCACAACCTGGCAAGGTAGGTAGAGTAGATATTATTTTCCCACTTTACGCAGACCTCAAGCAGTTGTGACTCATCCTGTGTATCATAGCAAGTTAGTGTCAGATCTGGGAATAAAATCCAACTACTTGAACCATTTCAGGTTACCTGGTAGGAAGACATACACAATTTAGAGTCATTTTGAATTAGATTTGCTATAGCCCTAGGGCAAATTTCTTAAAGCACATCAGAGAATACTCACTGGTCACAAGTAACTCAAACTCAGTGAATGAATGAAGCATTTTATTCATCTTATTCAAAATGTATATTTAAAAGAAATGTGAATTTGTAGATCTGAAATTTCAGACCCTCAAAGTTACTCCTTGTTTTGATCAGTGTGTGTTAATCAGCAGATTCTAAGATGTTGCTGTCCTAGATTTAAAGCTTTACCCCTAAGGGCTTTGAGTCATGGATGAAAATCATTTGAATTCCAATGTCTGTTGAGTTGTGGCCAACAGCTCTCTAGGTCATATGACACCATTGGCTGTTTAGTACTACCATTTCCACCTGGATTACAAGGTTTGACTATCTTTATCCAAATGATTTGCTGGTGATCTGAGCCCCTGAGAAAAAAAGATAGAATATCTCAGAATATGAAAGATGGAAGACATCTTATAATTTAATGCCTCATTTTTACAAATGTGGAAAACAAGCCCAGGGAGAGAAGGTGACTTCCAAAGTCTTCAAAGGAAGTGGTCAGTGGGGACTCTACCCACTCAGGGGTCTTTCTACTATTCAACATTGCCATTTTTGTTTTGCTTAACAGAAAAATAAGAAAATAGTAGAAGAAAACAAAATTAGTGGCAATTTTCTCATTGTGGCATATGAATTTCATCTTCCAAAGGTAACCATATGAAGTAGATCTCAAGTCAAGGGATCCCTTCTTTTGTTTCTCTACTAGGATTGATGGTTTCTGGGTATTCTGTTCTTTCCCTACTTCCACCCCACCCCTACCCCCAGATATCATCTAGGACCTGTGCCAATGTTTACCTGGAGTTATAGATAGAAGAGAGGAAGTAATTGCAGTAAAACCTCTTCTTAAGAAAAAGGTTTGATTTTTTACTTGAACCAGCTCATAGAATGGCAATGTCCCAGACTGTACATTTAAATTGCTTGTCAGAAAGAAGAGTAGAAATCTTCAGAGGTAGAAACTCTGGAATTTTTCTCCTTCTCCGCTGACTGAAGAATATTAAAGACATTGGGCTTTTTGTTTCCCTTCCCTATGTGAAACTAGCTTCTTAAAGAATTATTAGAGTTTTGCTGACATCAATTCAGAAAGAAATAGGAATGGAAAGAACATGGAACAGGGAGAGTGGAAAAATCCCTGTTTTTCTTGTAGTGTCAAAAAAGAGAGAAAAAAGATATTTATTTTATTTGTCTTTGCTTTGAGAGACTTCCCTGTGCATAAAGAAACAAACTTCATTTCATACTTTTGCAAAAGCCCAGCACCACTGCTCCTGCAAATAGGAGAAAAACACCTATTTTTAAAGAGATAATTGTTGCTTGGATTTATTATAAGTAACAACACTTTAAGAAGTGTGCATGATTCATGGCTGTGTGCGAAGATAAAGCCCCAATAACTATCATCTTCCATTTTCTTTCTTGAATCTAAAGGCTAATTATTTAGAACAGCTT
>CM053582.1:197445265-197466614 GCA_028627135.1 Pseudochirops cupreus | reverse complement strand
TGGTCATAAAGTCCTTCCTCTTCCATAAATATGACAAGTAAACTATTCCTTGCTTCCCCAAATTATTTACAGTATCAGCCTTTATACCTAGATCATGCACGCATTTAGACTTGACTTTGGTAGACAGCGTCAGATGATGGTCTATGCCCAGTTTCTGCCATGCTATGTTCCAATTTTCCCAGCAGTTTTTGTCAAATAATGAGTTCTTATCCCAGAAACTGGGGTCTTTGGGCTGTAGACATTATAAAATATTTGGGAATCTACCTGCCAAAACAAACCTAGTACCTTTATGGACACAACTACAAAACACTTTTCACACAAATAAAGTCAGATCTAACTAAATGGAAAAACATCAATTGCTCATGGCTGGATCGAGCTAATATAATAAAAATGACAATTTTACCTAAATTAAATTATATATTTGGTGCCTTACCAATCAATCTACCCAAAAATTGCTTTACAGAACTAGAAAAAATAGTAACAAAATTCATTTGGAAGAACAAAAAGTCCAGAATATCAAGACAACACCATATTCTAACATATAACCATCCATTAGCCTTAGAAACTGAAAAATAAACACAAGTTTAATAGTCACTTTGCCAAGTCATATTAATGGCATATCTCTGATAAAAATGTCAGTCTTCATTTGTGCTTACCAAGATATTATGTTGAGAATAGAATGATCCAATACAGTCACAATCTACTAATTTGTTAAACATTGAAAAATAGTTATAAAATTTAACTTTCTTCAGAATAGCCTTTCTGAACTTCCTTCTCTTCATCTGGCAATGAGGCCAGTGTTGCTGGATGGCAGTTAGAGGGGTAAGATAAGGTATAAAAAGACTGGAAAGGAAAGAAGTGAGTATATGAAGATCTTGAAAAGTCAACTAGCCAATTTAATATTTGATATTGGAGGTAATAGGGAACCATCAGTGTTCATTGAACAGGACGGTGATATAAGTCAGTTTTAGGAAGATCAGTTTGACAACTGAGATGGGCTGGAGTGGGGAGAGGCTAGAAGCAGGCAGAACAATAATTAGGCTACTGAAATCATCCAGGCATGAGTCTTTGAGATGAGACATTTAGCCTAAAATGTCCAATATGTAGTTGGAAATGAAAGACTAGAGACAAGGAGACTCAAGTCTATACACAATGCACTAGAATTACACAGATTCAGATACTTGTCAGTCTTCCATCAACATAAGATCTGGATATGTATGTTTTTAAATCAACAAAATCCATGGCAGTTAAAATATATTGAATTGGTGACAGCAAAACTATAGGAGGACTTCATTTTATACAAATGATATTGCTGTGAATGTAGTTTATCTTGATTTTAGCAAAAGGTTAATCATGTATCTCATATTATTCCTATGAAAAAACTGGAGTTGTTGGCATAAGGTGACAGTACAATTAAATCGTTGCAGTAATGCTTGAATGACTGGACTCAAAGAGGAATCATTAATGGGCTGGCATTAGTTTGGAATGAGCTCTTTAATGGAATGACCAGGGATTCATGCTTGGCATCATGCTGCTTAATGCTTTTTATCAAAGACTTGGCTAAAGGCATAAATGGCACAGTTTTCAAATTTCCAGTTGAAATAAAGGTGTCATAGATACTTTACATACTGCATATCAGAATTAGGATCAAAGAAGTCTAGCACTTTGGGCTAAATCTACTAAGTTGAGATTTTAAAAGTATCAATGTAAATTCTTAAATTTTGGTTCAAGCAACTTTATATGTACATGATGAGCTAAATATGATAAGACAGCATCTTTTTTTGAAAAAGATCTTCAGATTTTAGTGGACTACAAGCTCAAAATGATTCAACAGTGTGGCATGGTAGTCAAAAAAGCTAAAATTATCTACTGCTACATTAAGAGAGGCATAGAAACTATGAATAAGGCGACGATAGTGACTCCTCTTTACTCCTTTCAGGTCAGAACACATTTGGAATATTATGGGCAATTCTAGACACTACAGCTTAGTGAGAGTATTGATTGGCTAAAGCATGGCCAGAGGGTCATAAATTCCGAGATGATGGGATGTTAGAGGTCATCTAGGTCAGAGATGTTGAACAAAGAGCTAGGAGGTAGCAAGGGGCCCAAAAAACTCCTGATTGTGGACTGAACCAGATCAAAACAGGATTGTGAAATGGTAACAAAATAAATAAGAATTCAATATAACATAGATAATGTTAATTTGTGGTTAAGCAAGGGTTTTAAGGATTCTTTCTGTTTTATTTTGATGCCACTGAAAACACTGAGGCTCGAGAGATTGTGACTTGGCCAAGGTCAACCAGAGAGTGACAGAATTGGGATTTGAATCCAGGCCTTCTGGTTCTAAGTCTAGTACTCATTCCACTCTGTTATGTTACCTCCTAAAAAGAAGAGATACGAGTTCATGTTTGTTACATAAGGTTAAGGGAACTGGGGGTTGTTTATCCTGGAGAAGACTGGACTCTATAGTTTAATACTTCCATGTGAATGAAAGGAGGGAGGAGACGAGAGAAGGGAAAGATAAGGGAAAGGGAAGAGAAGTGAATAAGCGCCTACTATATGTGGGGCACTTGTTTGATCCTCACAACAACCCTATGGGGTTGAGGAAACTGAAGCAAACAGAGGTTAAGTGACTTGCCCAGGATCACACTGCTAGAACTTCTAGAGCTAGAACCATGTGGATGTTACAGAGAGGTTTTACCTTGATCTTGGGGGTTAAAAAAAAATCAACTATCCAAAATGACATGGGCCACCTTGAGCTGTGGTGGCTGTCACTGGAGGACTTCAGTTAAAGTCATATAACCTCTTGTGATGGTCATTCTTAATCAGGTTGGGGTTGGGCTAGATTTCACCTGACATCCCTTCAAACTCAAAATTCTGTGATTCTGTTGTTCTATGAATAATTACACATGTACATCAACTTTTTAAATGGATGGAATCACTTTATATACCCCATGGAAATATATTATTTTAGAGGAATCTGTCTGTGGTATATATTTTTACAAAGAGAATTATGTCATAACTTATCTACTTTGCAGACATAGATGCTTATGAGTATATTGACCAACATATATGCACATGTGTATTTGTACATACATGTGTACACACATGTTCATAGTCCTGGAAAGTGTAGAATTTCTCAGTGCTGGTTTGAAGGTCAGTGTGTTTGTGTGTGTGTGTATACATAGATAGATAGATAAATAGAGAGATAGATATAGATGGATATATATCTATCTGCATTTATATACATGTGTGTATATATATATATATATATATATATATATACACATATTCATATATGTAAACACACATATATTTAATTCACCTACCTTTAAAAAGCTGAAACAAAGAAAAAATCCAGGAACATATCTTCTTTGTGACTATATTTAGGGTAATATTGAGGGCCCCCCAAAGTAAACCTCATTTCCTTTTTAAGAGAGGTCGTTCAAAGCACAGGAGGAAATGGAATGTGGAAGGGGAGAGTAGTGTAGTCCTAAAAGAGGTCCATAGAGATCCTTTAGCTCCACCTCCAAAGGAAGGACAGGTAACAACAGAGGGCTCTTATTCAAAGGTTAACCTTCTGTTTTTCTTCATCACATCATTCCTTAGTTTCTTGATGAGGTCCAGTTCTCCCTTATTTGCTTTCCCCTTGCCCTCAGATTTCAAAATGAGTTTTGGCTTTGGTGCTTTCTCACTGTAAATTATGAACGGGATAAAAATCAGGCTAGAGTATTTACAGTAGAGAACAATGCTGCCAAAGCAGAAGGCGGACTACCTGACCTAATCGGTCTTTTTCCATCTCTAATGCTTCTGACTCTGTGATTATAATTTCATAGATATGATTGCTGCTGCACATCAGGCCTGCCTGGTGGTAGATTCAGACCAGTCATCACCTCCCACAGACTCAAGCAGGCAACTGTCCCCTAACTGAAGTCAACTCTATTGCTCATCCCTCCACTCTGCTTCATTCTAGGGATAAATCAGCTGAATATTTGGAGCCCTGGTGTGTGCAGTAATGGTCTCTGCTAATTAATTGGCTGGGGATTGCCAGACAGTACTATTGGCACCTCCAAAAAACAAGAGACTACATCAGATTGCGTGTTATTTCACATTTTTTAGACCTTCTGCAAAGCTGGCTTCTAACCTCGTTACAGATTATGAATCTTGACTCCAGTAAGAGCCCCAGCAGCTGGAGCACCTGCCCGGCTGGTACATCACAAGCAAGCTGTAACAAGTCACTTCATTTTCAGGTCACAATCTCCCTTTCACATCCCTTGAATTATGGGCCAAACACAAAATGCCTGGAAGTTTTCCCTACTCAAACCTTTCTGTGGTGAGAAGGGAGTGGGGATTGGCAGAGACCAGGAGCTGGTGTTAGAGGACTTTGCTGAAGATTTAGGCACTTTCTGTTGGGACTAAGAACTCTTAATGCCTTGAATGAGACTTCTGTGCCTAAAGTGTTTCCAATATCTTCCCTCCCTCATAACCTCGCATTCCTCTTTTCCAGTCCTTATCTGCAATCAGCCACTATTGATTTTCTCCCTTTTCATACACTTTCAAATGTTATGCATTGGCTAGGAACCATGCTCCTCTTACATAGCTCAGCCAAAGGTCATTCATTTGGCTGATGTTGTTTTGCTTTCTTCCCCCCACCCCTACCCCCTTGCTAGAGGTGGTAACTGATATAACTTTCAGTAGGGGTACTTTAAACAGCAGAGTCATCCACTCAAGCCCATAATATCAATTCTTTGTGGGACAAAGGTATAAAGGAAAGGAATTTCTTCAACTATGTGAATGGGAATAACCAAGAGAAGCTTTCACAAGATCCCAGATGGTTCAGGGCTAGAATAGATTCCAAAACAAGTTACTAAAGCTAAAAGTGAAAAATCTTTGCAGATCTATCTTTAAGAACGCTATTTTAAAACAAAAAATATATACTTTAAATAGAATTTATATTGTTCTTTGTATATGTAGGGGAAAGAATGGATAGTTTGTTGATTTTATGGAACCTCTTCATTTTCACTCAACATTTATGTGACACCTATACTAAGTTCAAATTCCTATATTAGATCCAGAGGGTACAGAGATTAAATTAGGGCACAACTGATTCCTCAAAGGATTTACCTGGGATGGCAAATAGGGGTACAAATTATGAGAAGAAAAACTGGAATGTGAAAGAGACATAGGCAAAAGAAACCAGGAGGTACATATAAAGTCTTATGACGAGTCTCAGAATGAGAGAACTTTCTAGCTGGGTATTTCAGAGAAGGCACAATGGAGGAGATGACCCTCAATCTGGCCTTCAAGGTGGCATTGGAAAGAACACTGGATTTGAGGTGAAAGGACCTCAGTTTGAATCTTTCCTCTGATATTGCCTTGTAGAGTTTGAACAGGTTACCTCACCTCTCTGAGCCTCAGTTTCCTCATTGTGAAATGAAAAGATTTTACTAGATGACTCCTAAGGTCTCCTCCATCTCTCAATTTATGATCCTTAAGGAAGGAATTGGCAATGGAGCTCATTCCTGTCATAAGTAAAGAGGGAAGGGCCAGTCAATTTTGGCCATAAGGATTGTGGAAAGCCTTCAGGGCTAGGCTAATGAGATTGACCTTTATCTAGTATGTTACAGGGAACCACTGAGGGTTTTGTAGAAGGGGCATAATGTGATAAAAAATTGTGCCTTAGGAGGATCACTCCCATTTGTATATGGGATGGATTAGAGTACAGATGGATTAGAGGCAGGGAGAAGAGTTAACAGACTATCATATCCATACAGGTGAGAGGTGATGAGTGACTAAACCATAATGGTGGCAGAATAGTAGAATGGAAGAATTGGATTTGAACAATACTGCAGAGATGTACTATAAATGCAAGGTGATGATTCAGTTGAGATTAAACTATAAAAGGCAACACTGTCCTGTCCTTGGCTTCATTTGAGAATGGAGGTACTTCAGCTAATGGAGGTGCTATAGGTCCTCCATCCTCAGGAGTTAAAGAGGGAAGGGAGAAATTGTCCATCCCAGCAGCATCGCCCAGGTTTGTATCTGTAAACAGGAACTACATGGCCCTGGCCATGTGGTACAGTGACCCAGTTACCATGGGGAACTCGTATATTCTTGGCTTTCTTGTTGCTTTCTACATGCTGGGCAGAATTATAGAAGAGGACATCTTTGCTTCTGAGAAATATAAATATCACAGAGATCCTCATATTCCCCCTGCTTGCTCATTATTACCAGATATGCAAGGGGACTTCATTATGGGACATTGTCCTTCACAACAAGCCCTCGGATGGCTTTTATAGAGCGTGAATAAGCCCTACCAGCAATGGATGGTATTTAACTCTTAGCTATGTGCTGGACTAATGACTATCAGAACAACTTGTGAACTGAGCAAATGGCCGTCCCCCTGCCATCCTTCCTGTGTGTTACTGTCTATGGTCTTTATTTTATTGGCAAGCATCCTTGTTTTGGAGTTGTGATAAATATTCCTATCTTGGAAGAAGAGAAACACAGAGGAGAGAGAAAACTGGATTTTAGAGATTTTTAATATTCACAAGCAGGTACAGTTTATACTAATGAACTAATCAACTCAAAGGGGACTATTGTCCAGGGACTGGAAAGCCTAAGACATATCAGCAACCAAACAAAGAGTTGTCCCCATATCTTAACTGTGGCAAGTTGAATAGCAACATGCATTCCACCATATAGCAAATGACCACAGAAATCTGTACTGAAAAGACAAAGCAAGACATTTAAATCCACCACTCTTCTGTGCACCTCTTGGGCTTTCTCAGAGTTGGGGAAAGGATACAATAAATGAACATGTTAAATTCATACTTCCAAGGAATTCCAGCTTCACATAGTTTTGTGAGTTGTCCCGTTCTATCTCATAATGTGATTATGTCTTTCTACCACCCTGGACTCCAAATTCTTATACAAAAGTTTTAAATCATATCTCTTCTATCCCCGAAAGAAGAGAAATCCCATGAAACAGTCATCTGCCTGTGTATGTCTCTCCTGACAGGGCCTATGGAACTGAGAAGCAGTTCCTCAGGTGGTCAAGTCACTGGGGAGCAAGGATAAGGGATGAGAATTGGCCACACACTAGTACAATGACCCCAAGTTGGAGGATTTTTAACAGTTCTGAAGCCCCACCTCAATTCACCACTAGTGGGGAACCAAGGAAGAAGGTGACTGTGTCTCATTCAGAGCACTTAATCTTGTTCCCATTTCTAAGAAAGCGAGAGGTGGGTGGTACTAATAGTCCCAGGGCTGTTACTACTACTGCTATTACTACTAAATAGCATATTTGTGTGTGTGTATATATAATTGAATATACGTATATGTGTATATACGTATGTATAAACATATACACATGGAATTGTGTAGAGTGAGACTAGGGGAATGACAAAGACAAGCCTCTCAGATGAGGTGAATTTGCGTTTTTCTCTGTAATACCACTGGAGGAAGGGAGATAGAAGGCCAAAGCAGCTGTGGCTGGAGCCGTGGCCAGTGTTGCTTCTGTCCACAGCACAATTTCTGCCATCAGAACAATGAGCCTCCCGGCCAGAGGATGAATCTGTTATCAGCCTTCGGCAGGCTGAGAAATAATCTCCAACCAGGAGCAACAATAGGGGCCGTATCTCAGGCCAGGTAATGAGGAGTCTTTAAACTGTCTCTGCTCGATTTTATTATCCTTTAGTTTTACACTTTTCAGCTCAGAATAGTCTTATCTTTTCTTTTTTTTGTTGTTGTTATAGGGAGTTTTTTTTTTCTCTCTTTCCTCAAAGAGGGAAAGATTAGTTGACCTTTCCCACTTCGTATCCCCTTTTTAAAATCTGGAACTGCTATATTATAATAAACTCTTTTTAGAAAAGAAACACACATGTGCGTGGGCATATTTAATTAAATCTCTTTGCCCCATTATTTTAGACAACATCTAGACTGAATTGGGGAGGTGGCATCCTTTAGTGAAAAGAGCACTGGACTAGAGAACAATGAAGTAGAGAGAGTGCTAGGCCTGGAATCAGGAAGATCCAAGTTCAAATCCAACCACAGACTCTTAGCTGTGGGGTTGACCAAGTCATTTAGCCTTTGTTTGCCTTAGTTTCTTTATCTATTAAATAGGGACAGTAGCAGCACCTACCTCTCAAGCTTGTCTTGAGGATCAGATGTTTGTAAAGCACTTTGCTCAATGCTTTGCACATAGTAGGTGCTGTATAAATGCTATTATCGCATTGGTAATTTCATCAGCTCCCATGGCTTCAGTTATCATCTCTGTGACGATGGTTCCCAAATCTATGTACTCAGCCTGCATCTGTCTGTGGAGTTCCAGTCTTATATCATTGAATGCCTTTTGGAAATCTGGAGCAGTATTTCCTCATAGAACCTCAAGCTCGATATGTCCAAATAAGAATTCATTATCTTTGCCCCAAAGAGCCCTTTCCAACTCTCCTGTGCCTACTGAGAGTATTGCCATACTTCCAGTCTCCTAGATTCACAATCTCAGTGTTCTTCAAGCTTACTGCACATATCCAATCAGTTGGCAATTTTAAAAAAATTTTCTACCTTCACAAGATACCTTATATACAATGTATGCCTGAAGTCTTAGCAAAGTTTGAAGCTTAAATAGCTCAAAACTGTACTAAGACTTCTGGGACACCCTCTATGTCAACATCTTTCCACTTATACAGCTAGCTGCCTGCTGCTTCCCACAGTATAGCTCCTCATTACCTTCCCCTTGGACTATAGCAATAACCTTCTGGTTGATCTTCCTCAAGTCTATCCCTGTTCCATCCTATCCTCCACCTCCATCTGGCCTTCTTAATGATTTTCCTAAAGTGCATGTCTGGCCATATTGCTCCCTCCCTCCCCCCAACTCAGCAAACTCCAGGGCAGGGGTAGACAGCCTTCATTCTTGAGGCCATGTGGCCTTCTAGCTCCTCGGTGCAGCCTTTTGACTGAGTCCAAATTTTACAAAACAAGGGGATTTTCTGTGTGCAGTTTGTTCTGTAAAGTTTGGATTCCACACTTGAGGACTTCACGGGCCATATGTGGACTTAAGGCTGAAGGTTCCCGACCCCTGCTCTTTTACATCCAGGATCAAATATGTAATCCTCTGTTTCACATTTAAACCCTTTTACCATTTGGCCCCTTTCTACCTTTCCAGTCTTATTACATTTTACTTCCTTTCAGAAATTCTGCAATCCAATGACCCTAAGTCTTCCTTCGGTTCCTTAACCATGGTGCTATATACCAATTTTGTGCCTTTTCCCTAGCTATCACCCATGACTAGAATGTTGCCTCTCCTCACTCCTGCCTCTTCCTACCTTCTCTGACTTCTTTCAAGATTCAACTCAAATTGTGTGGTTGTTCTGTCGTTCAGCCTGTTCGACTCCTCATGCCCCCATGTGTGGTTGCCATTTCTTTCTCTGATGGGTTGAGGCAAACAGAGATTAATTGATTTGCCCAGGGTCACATAGCTAGTACACAATATCTGAGTCCCAGATTTTAATTCAAGTCTTCCTGGCTCTAGGCTTAGCACTCTATCCACTGAGCCACCTACCTATCTCCAACTTGTACTCAAATTTTACTTTCTACAAAAGTTCTTTTCCCACCTGATGTCTCCCTCCCACTGCTAGCACCTTCCCTCAGAGGTTACCTTTTACCAACACTGTATATATCTTCTATGTACAGAATATGAGCTACTCAATGGCTGGGCCCATATTGTTTACCTTTCTTTGTATCTCAAGGACTTAGCACAGTGCCTGGCCCATAGTAAGGACCTAATGCATGCTTATTAACTGACTGGCTGACATGTTTCTTTCTTCCTTCCTTCCTTCCTTCCTTTCTTTCTTTCTTTCTCTCTTTCTTTCACTTTATTTATTTTATTTTTAATTTTAATTTTTTGCTTTTTGGAAGGCAGTTGGGGTTAAGTGACTTGCCCAAGGTCACACGGCTAGTTTTTGTGTTAAGTATCTGAGGTCAGATTTGAACTCAGGTCCTCCTAACTCCAGGGCTCTGTTCACTGTGCCACCTAGCCGCCCCCAGGCTGACATATTTCAATGCATTCAGTTTAAAAGTCATTCTCTATTGTACTAGGCACTGGCCTTGCTTGATAAAATTCTGTTCTTGTATTCACTATTGAATATTCCTCCATGCTCTTTTTCCTCATTGTCTTCTATCTGCTAGAGAGTGTGCATCACTCACATAAATAGTCTACCTCCCCAAGATAAACTCCTACCGAGGAATGCCAAAAACTGTTGCTGTTGTATATATAAAAAGTAGGAGTACCATGATGTGAGAAGAGGATTACAGCTGAAAGGGTTGGAACTCATTTCTTCAAATGTCAGAGTATATATTAGTTAAGGCCCAGGTCTGGAATTATCCTTTACTGGCAGGAAAGAAAGAGAAAACTGGCACAAAGGAGAGACAGAAAATGAAATTAATATTGAATAGGGATCTGAATGGAAACAAATTATCTTAAGTACAAAATCCTTCTGTCTGCTTTAAAGAAAGAAGAGAAGAGGGAAAAGTCTGACATGTACCCTGGATTTTTGAAGGGCAGATTTCAAAGAGTTCAGAAGAAGGGAAGGTAGGACATCATGGGCTAAAATCCTATAGAGCAAATAAGCCCAAGGAGGAGAGGTTCTCAGTAATGACATTCTGAAGCCATAAAGAGAAACACATCTGATGAGGAAAGCGGGAATTATCTGAAGTGACTGATGTGGATGCACAAGGAATTCATCAATCAATTGATTTTTTTTAAAGGCATGCTCAGAGAATAGAAAGTAAGAATAGATAACAGAAAAAAAAAATCCAAAGCATAGGACCATATGAGTAGTCCCTTTCATGATTGTTTTTATTATTATTATTATTGCCTGGACTTGACCTGAAGGATTGCAGAGCTGCTGGATTTTCATTGTGCTCCTATTTCCTCTGATTTAAGAGAATGATCCTTGGACCAAAAAGGACAGAAAAGGGAGTTGATAACTATGATGAACAGGAGATAGTGAAAAATGCTATAATTCTGGGTGCAAAGGTGGTGGGTAGCTATGAGGTACCTATTGAAAAGGGATGTGAGAAAGACAAAGACTTCCAATTTGCCCCTTTAACAGTTTGGGAAGGAGAATGGGGACCGCAGAGTCTAGGAATCTTCATAGGCTTAATTACTGATGCACAATGAAGTGAACAGAACCAGGAGAACACTGTACACAGTAACAACAATACTGTTTGACAAAGAACTGTGAATGATTTAATAATTCTCAGCAATACAACGATCCAAGACAATCCCAAAGGACTCATGATGAAGCGTGTGATCCACCTCCAGAGAAAGAACTCATCTTGACTGAATACAGACTGAAGCAGGCTACTTTTCACTCTCTTTCATTTTTTTCTTTGATTTGAGTCATCTTATAGAAAATGAGTAATATGGGAACTTTTTACATTATTGCACTATATATATGCGCGCGCACACACACACACGCACTTTAGTACCTATATCTGATTGCTTACCATGTCAGGGAGGAGGAAGGAGAGGGAAGGAAGGATAGATTTGGAACTCAAAACTTTAAATAAAAATGTTAAAATTTATAAAATAAATCATAAGGGAGAAGGCTTACTACAGTGAATAGCACTGGAAACAGTGAGTCTATGAATCTCAAAAATTCTTTCTAGGTCTACAGAGCTATTTCACTAGGTTAGAAGATCATTATTAACCTTGTCTGAATTTTCTAAGATTCTTCAAAATAATAATGATGATGATGATATTTACTTGGCACTTAGAGGTTTACAAAGTACTTCATATATATTACATCATTTGATCCTCACAACACCCTTTTGAGGTAATTGGTGTTATTATGCCCATTGCACAGATAAAGAAACTAAGGCTGAGGGAACCTAAGTGATTAGCTCTCGGTCATACATCTAAGTAAGTGTCTGATGCAGAGTTCAACTCAACCCTTCCTTCTTCCAAGTACAACATTCTAATAATTGTGCTACCTAGCTTTTCAAGACCTATTAAAGTGATGATTAGCTAGTGATGAGAACCATTTCAAAGACTGAGGAGATAGCATGGTTTAGTTGAAGGAACATTGTCTTAGGAGGAAGAAGACCTGGGTGCATGAATGTGCTAGAGCCAACTCTAGCCAATTATTAAATCATAGGATGATTGTTAAATTTTTGGTATGAGCATTTATACCTCAGATAGGGAAATACTACAAATCAGGGCTTGATTTATTATTTTGCTGATTGTCTATGCCTGTGAAAGTGATAGAGAAAATTTGATAGTATAGATGAAACTTAAAAGTCTGTCATGTGCACATTTGTTATTTTTTAAATCTTTTCCTGGAGAACTGGCTGTGAAATATTTCCTAGCATACTCCTGCCTGGGTTCCGATCCTGATTTTGCTTCTAATCAGCTATGTGCCCTTGAGTAATTACTTTAATCTCTTTGGAGCTCAGTTTGTCTCCTTCGTGATTTCTAAGTCTCTTTCCAGCTACAAGATTCCATATAGATCTAATGAATCCAATGTGCCTCTTTGTTTGAATTTGCTCTGCAAGAATAAAAATCATTGACTGTCTATAGGTTAAACTTTTAACCCTGACAAACTGTTTTTCTGATGCCTACTATTAACCTCAGGAGAAAATACGAAGAGAAAATACAGGTATATTTAGACAACCTATCTCCTCTAATTAAAAAAAAAAGGCTTAAAAGTATAATAACTTGAAAAATAAAGAAAACCCTCCTTTCCTAATCCAAAATCACCAGTTATTACACTTAAGGTATATTTATAGGAGAGGGAAGAGGGGGACTCAAAGAAGGAATCTTTTAGGCTAGTGATGAATACAATTAATCAGAGAATAAATATTTTAATGAGAAAATAAACCTATTCTAATGAGGGGCTGGGTCCTCCTCTGATTATGTCACTCAGTCCTCTCTATCCAGACCACTCCTAGCCTCAAGCAATCTAGACAAAGGGATCTATTCCCTACTTAAGTAGAACACAATGGACCATTAATTCACCTAGATTAGATTCTCTTTGTAAGGTTTTCTGGTTGGGTGGGTAATAAATCCACCTAGAAAAGAAGGTCTACCTGGGGTAAATTTTGGGGGCAAGGTCAGTAATGTTCTTGGAAGACTGACAATTAACTTAAAGGAGTTTACTTCTGAATGAGGAAATAGAAAGGAAAAAAAAATCTTAATCTTAAGTAATAATTGGTTATTCAATACAAGAGGGAAATAATCACTTTTCTCAGTACCACCATCCTTCCAGGCATTCAGGGTCACAACCCCTAGCATCAACTTCATTTCCTCACTCTCACGCATCCCACATAAGCAATCAGTTTCCTATCCTTTGGTTTCTACTCCTACAATTTATCTTGTATCCATCTTATTTTCTTCATTCACAAGGCCACCATCTTAGTTTATACTCTCAATAGTTTCCTAATTGTTCTCCTAGCCTCAAGTCTCTTCTCATGCCTATCTATCTTCAACCCAACTAATAAAGAGATTTTCCTAACGTGAAAGTCTGAGTATGTCATTTATTTATTCAATAGATTCCACTGGTTTCCTTTTCCCTCTAGAATTAAATATAAACTTTTTTTTTTGCATTCAAAACTCTTCACAGCCTGGCAACACCATACATTTGTAATCTAATTACTCCTTTCCATCTCTACTATGGTCTAACTAAGCTGGCCTTTCTTCTTTTTCTTCTCATACATGACAGAACATCTCCTGCCTTCGTGCTTTTATACAAGCTGTCTCCTATACCTGTAATGCATTCTCACCTTGCTGCTTATCTCTCAGAATCCCTAGCTTACTGAAAGATACAGTTCAAACACCATTTTCTGCCTAAAGCTTTGACCTTCTCTTCTCCCCCCAGGGTCTGTTGTCTTCTTCAAAACAAACAAAAACAAAAACAAACCAAGAAAACACATAGTGTTTATTTTGTAGCTCTTTTGCCCTAAAGTAGAATGGTATGTTTCAGAAGGAAATTAATTTGATTCTCCAACCCTTCAAACAGATATTGGATTACTATTTGGATATATTATAGTAGAAATTTCCGTTCATGTATAGGTTGGACTTGATGGCCAACAAAGTCCTTTCCAACTCTCAAATTCTGTGATTTTCTGATTCTGAATATGCCTGATGTGTATATGTCTATGTCTATGTCTACATGTGTATGTATGTATGTATATGTATATCTATCTATCTATCTATCTATCCATCTATCCATCTATGTTGTATCCTCTGGCTAGCCTGTAAGTTTTCTAAAGCACAGACTTTTTCACTTCTGTCTTTGGATCTCCAGCATCTAGACCATTGAAGACACTTAATGAATGCTTGTCGGTTGATTGATTGCATCTTCAGATGGCAAAGGGAGTAAACAGCAGAGCCAGGATTTGGATCCAAGTCCTCTGATTCATAGTCTAGTGCTCTTTCCACTATATTACACATAGAACATTATATTGAGCTAAAATAAATCTAACATCCTTTCTTCCGCGACCTCTAATTTCATGGGTCCATGTAGACACTTAAGATTTTTGCATTTTGGTTTGTAGTCCTAATGTCTTTCTTACCACTCATTTCTTAACTTCTTCTGGTCTGGCTTCTGACTTTACCATTCAACTTAAACTATTTTGTCTGATATCACCAACAACATCTTAATAAATTTTATGGCATTTTTCATCCTTTTTGGCCACTCTGCAATATTCCTTCCTCCTAGGTACTTTCTCTTGGTTCTCCTACCTGTCTACGAGTTCTTTCTCTGTCTTCCTTGTTTTATCATCTTCTATTCTGGCTCCTAATGGATCCTAATAGATTTCCAAGGCTCCACCCAAGGCACTCTTTTCTTATCTCATCAGGTTCTATCATTTCAATTATCCTTTCCATGCCAATGGTATGGATCAATGGTTCTCAACCTTCCTAATGCCGTGACCCTTTAATACTCATATGTGGGTGTATCGACATGTCAGCAGACTCCCCCTGGAGATGGATAGAGGAGCCCGGTGTCTCGATTCCTAAGACCATAGGAAATATGTGTTTTCTGATGGTCTTAGGTGACCTCTGTGACCCCTGTGAAAGGGTTGTTCAACCCCCAAAGGGGTCGCAACCCACAGGGTGAGAACCTCTGGTATAGATAGATAGAAATAGATATAGATATGTGTATTGTAGTACGTATATATGCATGTATATCATTTGTATATATGTATGTATACACACATATATGAATGCACACCTATACTTATATGTTTTAATATATATGTGCTTATGCATATGTATGTGTATGTGTGTTCATCCCTAATACTTCTCCTAATCCTCAGTCCCGCATCACTGACTGCCCATTGGCTATCTCCAAATGGATAGTACTTGGGCATCTCAAATATCAAACGTCCAAACAGAATTCATTCATTAACTCCCTACCCTAAACTTACTTCTCTAGCAGTCTTCAAAATTGCAGTTCCTTCCAGTTATCCAGGTTTACCATCTCAAAGTTGTCTTCTACTCTTTCCTTACCCTCACCCCTCATATATATAATCACTTCTCAATTTCTGTCACTTCTACTTCTAAAACATATCTTGAACCTGTTTTCTTTTCTTTGCTCCCATGTCCCACTCTGAGGTCTTCATCACCTCTGTAGTAATTGCAATAACTTTCTAATCAGACCACTGGCTTTTCATTTCTCCTCTCTCTCCACTCTATCCTCTAATTAATATATAAGGAACTGTGATTTCATCACTAAAGAAGAACTCTTAATGTGAGAAATCCCTCTACCAAGGCAGGTTATAGCCTAGTAGATAACTCTGGGTGAAGAGCGATATCTTAATGACATAGAAGTTAAATGACTTAGGATTACACATATAGTAAGTCTCAGATGTGAAATTTGAATCCAGCTTTTCCTGATTATAAGCCTACTACTCTCTACCACCCAGACTCCCATCCTATGCATTAGCCAAAATAATCTGCCTAAAGTCAATTTTATCATTTTACTCTGTTGAATGAAGCTTATTAATTTATTACCTCTACTATATAAAATACAAACTCCCCAGCTTGGCACTTAGAGCACTTCACAGTCTTTTTCAAGTCTACTTTTCTGGATTTACTTTCATTACTTCCCTATATTCACAAATGGTCCTACTTTCTGCTTACTGAATTTAGCATTCCATTTCCTGCCTTCGTCATGCATGGAATACCCTGCCTTTTCATTTCTACCTCTTAGAATTTCTAGGTTCATCCAAGGCTCAGCTCATGTACCTCTAGTTGATTTCCCATCTCTGATGTCATAAGCAGGGAGACAGTAGGGATTGATTTGAGAGTCAGAGAGGGAAAGCAAGCATGCAGTCCATGGGGTAGGTAAGTTTCCAGAAAAGGTAGTGAAAGGACACCAAATGTTCAAAGTAGAATCTCAAGAGAGCTCTATGGATCCCAGAGAAGGCAATAAAAATGGAAAGGTTTGGGTTGGTTTTGTTTTGTTTCCTATTACTGTCTTACTAATAATGTGGTCAGTACCAATTGATTAATAGATGCAGGGTAGAACATGAACAATAAAAGCAGATTGGGGTGTGGGTTTCCTAAATGGCTGTTTACAATAAATGTCAATGTATACTTTGATGAAGGGGAGAGGGGAACCAACTTCTAGCACTTAATTCCATAAAGTAGCATGGGTTGCCATATTAGTGTAAAGCAAAGGAAATAGGAGAAAATAAGACAGAGAGATAGAAAAAAAGAGGCATTTCTGTTGTTTCATTTTTGGTTTCAGAGCTTATTGAACAACCAACTCAGTCCTTCATAGGGCCCATTCCCCCTAGTGGCATAAGTGACTAGGTTATACTAGTTTCTGTAACAGCAAACACATACTCCAAGTTTATTTGTGATTTCAGTTACATTCATGGCCTTGGGAAGATCCTGTCTTTAGTGAAAACTGTTAAAGATGGAATGCAATTTAATACAGACCTCACTAATAAGAGGTCCATACATTGAATTTGTCCAATCTGGAGGAACATGAGTTTTTGTGAGATAAAGGGGGTTGCGTTTTGGGGGGTGGGGCAGGGTTCAGAAAGAGGATGTGTTTTCCATCTAACTACAGGTTTCAAATTTATGATAGAAACTGGTCTAGGGAAATTAGGGTAGAATTTGCCTAAATTCCCAGTGGACCTTCCCTATTAAAAATGCTTTTCTAGCCATAGGGGTCTGGCTTTACTACAACAAATCCTTATTATTCTATACAGAACCAGAAAGATCCTGGAAATCCTATCCTTCATCCTCCTGAGGGTTTGTGGTTTCCTCTAGGAGAGTAATGTTGGTTAAACACCTTTCATGGGGTTCAAAGCAGCCTCTTTGTAGGGTATGGAAATTCCTGAGTGTGCATGCGAGAGGTGCTTCAGGAATTCTCCCTTTCCTTTTGGAAGCAATCTATGAAATGGAGAAATGTATTTGCTACTAGATAAATGCACATGATGTTGCCTTCATGCCCAGTGGTAGGTTATGACCAAGGATTTATTGAGGGTCTACCATGTGTCAAACATTGTGTTGGGTACTAGGGATAAAGACAAATGTGAAACAGTCTACCCTTGAGGAACTTCAGTCAAGGAAGACAAGATGTGTGTGTATGTGTGTATGTGTATATATATGTATGTGTGTATATATGTACATGTAGGTAAATATGGGTGCATATATAAGCACATGCCTGTATATATACCTATATCTATCTTTTTTTTTGTGCAGGCTGTTTCCTGTGCCTGGAATGAATTTCCTCCTAACTTCTGTTTCTCAGAACCCTGAAAGTCACAAGTTTTCTTCAAGACTCATATATGTTCATATATACACATTGTATACATGCATGTATGCAGAGCTCTATGTATATGTGTCTACATATAGGTAAATTGTGTGTGCCTATGAAGACTTATACCTATGTGTGTAACTATATACCACATGTAACATGTACGTGTGTCTATCATGTATGTGTGGCTAATTTCCATGCACACATCATACATATGTGTCTATGTATGGGTTGTTCTGGGAGGACTAATCCTTCTGATTTGAGGGTTTGCTGGGTCATTTTCAGGGCTGCTCATCTACCTCTGGATTCTACTTTTCACCCAATTCTCACCTCACGGTCCAAGAATCTGTAGCATGCACAATGCCCACACCTTGGTAAAACCATCTGAGCAGATGGGCTAAACCAGGTGAGGGTAACCAACAGGCCTCATACAAATAGCTGAATTAAGGGGATGTCTACCCCAAACATGCGAAGACTTCTCCCAGAGGAATGGGTGGATGAGAACAATTAGTTCCAACAGCCATGAAGGCGGCTGAAGCAGGTGCTGTGGAGTGATTAGAGTTCGGTCAGACATCAGAAAGGGCAAGTTCATCCACAGAATCCCTGGCTGTTGCCAGTCATTCTGACTTTTGTCTTGGCACTGAACTTCAATGACTCTGGAAGACAGAATGAGTCTGACAATTCTATGCAACTCTGCCTCACTTAATTCCAATTCACATGCAAGTCAAGACATCACCCCAGGGTGTCATTGGTCCTCTTGGAAATGAAGGACCAACAAAATGTCACATTTATATATTCACATATGCCTATATAGGTCATTATAACTATGTAGGTTTATGTGTGTGTTACATGTATGTAGATGAATTCTATATACATATGTATTGCATGATGCCTTCTTTAGCCAGACTGAAAATTCTTCAAGGCAGATTTTCACTTGCATATATGTATATGTGTGTATATATATATATATATATATATATATATATATATATATATATATATATATGTATACATACTCACACATATAGATAAATGCACACATATGTAGTAAATGAGACAAGGTGGTTTGGGAGAGAATTTGCTTGCAGATTTTCAGGAAAAGCTTCATGTAGAAAGTGGCACTCTAGCTGAGCCTTGAAGAAAATTTGTGATTCTCAGGGTTCTGAGAAACAGAAGATAGGAGGGAATTCATTCCAGGCACAGGAAACAGCCTATGCAAAAGCAAGGAGATGGGAAGAGATGCATATAAAGAAAAATGAGAGGTCCAGCTTGGTTAGACAGCATGAATGAAGTAGGAGTAATGGGTAATAAGACAGCAGAAGGGAGTTTGAAGTTAGAAGGGAAAAGTGCTAATGAAAGGGAAAAGAGATGCAGTATATAGTGAATGGGGATCTAATGAATCTTTAGGGGAATGTGTGGTCAAGTGGAAGGAGTACTGACTTCGGAGTCAGACAACCTGGCTACATAGTCTGTCTTTGACACTACCTGTATGTTATTGGACAAGACATCTAACCTCCTTGGGCCTCTATAAAATAGGAGAATTGGGCTAACTGGCCTCTGAAGCCTTGTCCAACTCTAAATCCTGTGATCCTAACTGCAAAATGTTGACCTGATAAATTCATTTCTGGAAGTCTTTTTTTCGTCTATCTTGGACAATTAGTCCCAACAGACACATTATATAACTCCCATTGAATTCTGCATTGACATCCGATGTTTCGTACCCTGACCTTCGCTTTCCCTCATGTTTGTGTGCTTATGGTGCTTACTATGCCTGTTCATTACCCTAGTTTTCCTCTCTCTGTGACCTTGAGAGGTTAATGCCAGTTCTGAACTTGCACACTTGGCTTTCAGCAAATAGCTAATTAACCAGGCATCCTCACTGGCCACCCTTCCCCTGTTGAAACCACCTTTCCGCCATAAACTACATGTTAGCCTCTGAGGTGGGTCAAGATAATTAAGATATATTGTCTTGATTGTCTAGTGGTGGCTCTTTTTTTTTCCCTTCCACCCAGAGAGGTTAGGATGCAAGGTAATTGAAGCTGTGTTCCAGTGTGTTTCATGGCAGAGGTACCTGCTCCTAGTGCCCCTAATGAGGAAGCTCTGGTTAGAAAGAGAACACAATTGCATTATTTAGATGTTATAAATCATCAGTTCTTTGCCAGGACAGTGCCTGGCTCAGGATGACTGATGGGCAGACAGCAACAGTCTGAGGATTCATGTTCCACCTCACTAAGCACTCAGTCTTCTTGGGCCCTCCTGGGCTGCATTCCAATTCTCCTGGAGGAAAAAAAATAGTTGCTGTATACAATAACACTAAGAACAGCAGCAACAGCCAGATATCACAATGACTTTGTAAGGTAGGTGATGTATTAGGATTCCCATTGTACAGATGAGGAAAATAAGGTACAGAGAAATAAATTACTTGACTGTGGTCCCACAGCTAGTAAGAGTCTGAGGTAAGATTCGAACCTAGGTCTCTACTTTGGATCTGGCACAATTTTCATGATGCCAGGTCTTTAGGGTTTGGGGCCCCTTCAGGATTTTACATTGTTTAGCCATTAGACAGGTCTAATTACATGATATAGGCAGTGTAGTCAAATGGCAAGAGCTATGCTCTGGTACTAAGAGAACTGGACGTGAGTTCGGCATCTATTGCTATGACTTCACCTGCGGCAAGTCTCTCTATACTCCAAGAAGAATAATGGTAATAGTAGTAGGAGAAAGAGGAGTAGCAGCAGCAGTAGTAGTAGCAGCAGTAATAGTAGGAGCAGCAACAGTAGTAGTAGCAGCAGTAATAGTAGTAGCAGCAGCAGTAGTGGTAGCAGCAGTAATAGCAGTAGCAGTAGCAGTAGTAGTAGCAGAGGTGATAGTAGTAGCAGCAGCAGTAGTAGTAGTAGAAGTAATAGTAGTAGCAGAAGCAGTAGTAGCAGCAGCAGTAGTAGTAGCAGCAGTAATAGTACTAGCAGCAGCAGTAGTAGCAACAATAATAGTAGCAGCAGCAGCAATAGTAGCAGCAGTAATACTAGTAGCAGCAGTAATAGTAGCAGCAGCAGTAATAGTAGCAGCAGTAATACTAGTAGCAGCAGCAGTAGTAGCAGCAGTAGTAGTAGTAGCAGTAGCAGTAGTAGTAGCAGAGGTAATAGTAGTAGCAGTAGCAGTAGTAGCAGTAGCAGTAGCAGTAATAGTAGTATCAGAAGCAGTAGTAGCAGCAGCAGTAGTAGTAGCAGCAGTAATAGTAGTAGCAGCAGCAGTAGTAGCAGCAGTAATAGTAGCAGCAGTAATACTAGTAGCAGCAGCAGTAGTAGCAGCAGTAGTAGTAGCAGTAGCAGTAGTAGTAGTAGAGGTAATAGTAGTAGCAGTAGCAGTAGCAGGAATAGTAGTAGCAGAAGCAGTAGTAGCAGCAGCAGTAGTAGTAGCAGCAGTAATAGTAGTAGCAGTAGCAGTAGTAGTAGCAGAGGTAATAGTAGTAACAGTAGCAGTAGTAGTAGCAGCAGTAGTAGCAGTAGCAGTAATAGCAGTAGCAGTAGCAGTAATAGTAGTAGCAGAAGCAGTAGTAGCAGCAGCAGTAGTAG
>CM053582.1:197429451-197444765 GCA_028627135.1 Pseudochirops cupreus | reverse complement strand
AGTAGCAGCAGCAGTAGTAGCAGCAGTAAGAGTAGCAGCAGCAGTAAGAGTAGTAGCAGTAGCAGTAATAGTAGTAGCAGTAATAGTAGTAGCAGCAGCAGTGGTAGTAGCAGTAATAGTAGTAGCAGTGGCAGTAATAGTAGCAGCAGTAATAGTAGTAGCAGCAGCAGTAGTAGCAGCAGTAAGAGTAGCAGCAGCAGTAAGAGTAGTAGCAGCAGCAGTAGTAGCAGCAGTAATAGGAGTAGCAGCAGCAGTAGTAGCAGCAGTAATAGTAGTAGCAGTAGCAGTAATAGTAGCAGCAGTAATAGCAGTAGCAGTAGCAGTAGTAGTAGTAGCAGTAATAGTAGTAGCAGCAGCAGTAGTAGTAGCAGCAGTAGTAGTAGCAGTAATAGTAGTAGTAGTAGCAGTAATAGCAGTAGCAGCAGCAGTAATAGTAGTAGCAGCAGCAGTAGCAGCAGTAATAGTAGCAGCAGCAGTAATAGTAGCAGCAGTAATAGTAGTAGCAGTAGCAGTAGTAGTAGTAGCAGTAATAGCAGTAGCAGTAGCAGTAGTAGTAGTAGCAGTAATAGTAGTAGCAGCAGTAATAGTAGCAGCAGCAGTAATAGTAGTAGCAATAATAGTAGTAGCAGCAGTAATGGTAGCAGCAGCAGTAATAGTAGTAGCAGTAATAGTAGTAGCAGCAGTAATAGTAGCAGCAGCAGTAATAGTAGTAGCAGTAATAGTAGTAGCAGCAGAAATAGTAGCAGCAGCAGTAATAGTAGTAGCAGCAGTAGTAGTAGTAGCAGCAGCAGTAGCAGCAGCGGCAATAATAGTAGTAGCAACAGCAGTAGTAGTAATAGCAGTAATAGTAGTAGCAGCAGCAGTAGTAGTAATAGCAGTAATAGTAGTAGCAGCAGCAGTAGCAGTAGTAGCAGTAATAGTAGTAGCAAAAGCAGTAGTAGCAGCAGCAGTAATAGTAGTAGCAGTAATAGTAGTAGCAGCAGTAATAGTAGTAGCAGCAGCAGTAGTAGTAATAGCAGTAATAGTAGTAGCAGCAGGAGTAGCACCAATAATAGTAGTAGTACCAGCAGCAGTAGTAGTAGCAGTAATAGTAGTAGCAGCAGCAGTAGCAGCAGCAGTAATAGTAGCAGCAGCAGTTATAGTACTAGCAGTAATAGTAGTAGCAGCAGCAGTAGTAGCAGCAGTAATAGTAGCAGCAGCAGTAATAGTAGTAGCAGTAATAGTAGTAGCAGCACCAGTAGTAGCAGCAGTAATAGTACTAGCAGTAACAGTAATACTGGTAGGAGTAATAGAAGTAGCAGCAGCAGTAGTAGTAGCAGCAGTAATAGTAGTAGCAGCAGCAGTAGCAGTAGCGGCAGTAATAGTAGTAGCAGCAGCAGCAGCAGCAGTGGCAGTAATAGTAGCAGCAGCAGTAATAGAAGTAGCAGCAGCAGTAATAGTAGTAGCAGCAGTAGTAGCAGAAGCGGCAGCAATAGTAGTAGTAGTAGCAGTAACAGTAGCAGCAGCAGCAGTAGTAGTAATAGCAGTAATAGTAGTAGCAGCAGCAGTAGTAGTAGCAGCAGTAACAGTAGCAGCAGCAGCAGTAGTAGTAATAGCAGTAATAGTAGTAGCAGCAGCAGTAGTAGTAGCAGCACTAACAGTAGTAGCAGCAGCAGTAGTAGTAATAGCAGTAATAGTAGTAGCAGCAGCAGTAGTAGTAGCAGCAGTAATAGTAGTAGTAGCAGCGTAGTAGTAATAGCAGTAATTGTAGTAGCAGCAGCAGTAGTAGTAGCAGCAGTAATAGTAGTAGTAGCAGCAGTAGTAGTAATAGCAGTAATAGCAGTAGCAGCAGCAGTAGTAGTAGCAGCAGTAATAGTAGTAGTAGCAGCAGTAGTAGTAGTAGCAGCAGTAATAGGAGTAGAAGCAGCAGTAGTAGCAGCAGCGGCAGTAATAGTAGTAGCAGCAGCAGTAGTAGTAATAGCAGTAATAGTAGTAGTAGCAGCAGTAGTAGTAATAGGAATAATAGTAGTAGCAGCAGCAGCAGCACTAGTAGTAATAGTAGTAGCAGTAATAGTAGTAGTAGCAGCAGTAGTAGTAGCAGTAATAGTAGTAGTAGCAGCAGTAGTAGTAGTAGCAGCAGTAGTAGTAGCAGCAACAGTAGTAGTAGCAGTAATAGTAGCAGTAGCAGCAGTAATAGTAGCAGCAGCAGTAGTAGCAGCAGCAGTAATAGTAATAGCAGCAGCAGTAGCAGCAGCAGCAGTAATAGTAGTAGCAGCAGCAGTAGTAGCAGCAGTAATAGTAGCAGCAGCAGTAATAGTACTAGCAGTAATAGTAGTAGCAGCAGCAGTAGTAGCAGCAGTAGTAATAGTAGTAGCAGTAATAGTAGTAGCAGCAGCAGTAGTAGCAGCAGTAACAGTACTAGCAGTAACAGTAATACTGGTAGCAGTAATAGAAGTAGCAGCAGCAGTAGTAGTAGCAGCAGTAATAGTAGTAGTAATAGCAGTAGTAGTAGTAGCAGCAGTAATAGTAGTAGCAGTAGCAGTAGTAGCAGTAGCAGCAGTAGTAGCAACAGTAATAGTAGTAGTAACAGCAGTAGTAGTAGTAGCAGCAGTAATAGTAGTAGCAGCAGCAGTAGTAGTAATAGTAGTAGCAGAAGCAGTAGTAGTAGCAGCAGCAGTAGTAGCAGCAGCAGTAATAGTAGCAGCAGCAGTAGTAGTAGCAGGAGTAATAGTAGTAGCAGCAGCAGTAGTAGGAGTGGCAGTAATAGTAGTAGCAGCAGCAGTAGTAGCAGCAGTAATAGTAGTAGCAGCAGCAGTAGTAGTAGCAGAAGTAATAGTAGTAGCAGCAGTAGTAGCAGAAGTAATAGTAGTAGCAGCAGCAGTAGTAGTAGCAGCAGCAGTAATAGTAGTAGCAGCAGTAGTAGCAGCAGTAATAGTAGTAGCAGCAGCAGTAGTAGTAGCAGCAGTAATAGTAGTAGCAGTGGCAGTAATAGTAGTAGCAGTAATAGTAGTAGCAGTGGCAGTAATAGTAGTAGCAGCAGTAGTAGCAGCAGTAGCAGTAGCAGCAGTAATAGTAGTAGCAGCAGCAGTGGTAGCAGCAGTAGTAGCAGCAGCAGTAGTAGCAGCAGCAGTAGTAGCAGCAGCAGTAGTAGTAGCAGCAGCAGTAATAGTAGCAGCAGCAGCAGTAGTAGCAGCAGTAATAGTAGTAGCAGCAGCAGTAGTAGCAGCGGTAGTAATAGTAGTAGCAGCAGTAGTAGTAGCAGCAGCAGTAGTAGCAGCAGTAATAGTAGCAGCAGCAGTAGTAGCAGCAGTAGTAGTAGTAGTAGCAGCAGCAGTAGTAGCAGCAGCAGTAATAGTAGTAGCAGCAGTAGTAGCAGCAGTAATAGTAGTAGCAGCAGCAGTAGTAGTAGTAGCAGTAATAGTAGTAGCAGAAGCAGTAGTAGCAGCAGCAGTAGTAGTAGCAGCAGTAATAGTAGTAGCAGCAGCAGTAGTAGTAGCAGCAGCAATAGTAGTAGCAGCAGCAGTAGTAGCAGCAGCAGTAATAGTAGCAGCAGCGGTAGTAGCAGCGGTAGTAATAGTAGTAGCAGCAATAGTAGTAGCAGCAGCAGTAGTAGCAGCAGCAGTAATAGTAGTAGCAGCAGTAGTAGTAGCAGCAGCAGTAGTAGCAGTGGGAGTAATAGTAGTAGCAGCAGTAGGGGGGGCAGTAATAGTAGCAACAGCAGTAGTAGCAGCGGCAGTAATAGTAGTAGAAGCAGTAGTAGTAGCAGCAGTAATAGTAGCAGCAGCAGTAGTTGCAGCGGCAGTAATAGTAGTAGCAGCAGCAGTAGTAGCAGCAGCAGTAGTAGCAGCAGCAGTAGTAGCAGCAGCAGTAGTAGCAGCAGCAGCAGTAATAGTAGTAGCAGCAGTAATAGTAGCAGCAGCTGTAGTTGCAGCGGCAGTAATAGTAGTAGCAGCAGCAGTAGTAGCAGCAGCAATAGTAGTAGCAGCAGCAGTAGTAGCAGCGGTAGTAATAGTAGTAGCAGCAGTAGTAGTAGCAGCAGCAGTAGTAGCAGCGGGAGTAATAGTAGTAGCAGCAGTAGCAGCGGCAGTAATAGTAGCAGCAGCAGTAGTTGCAGCGGCAGTAATAGTAGTAGCAGCAGCAGTAGTAGCAGCAGCAGTAGTAGCAGCAGCAGTAGTAGTAGCAGCAGTAGCAACAGCAGCAGCAGTAATAGTAGTAGCAGCAGCAGTAGTATCAGCAGCAATAGTAGCAGCAGCAGTAGTAGTAGCAGGAATAGTAATAGCAGCAGCAGTAATAGTAGTAGCAGCAGTAATAATTGTAGTAATAGTAGATGTAGTAGTAGTAGTAGCAGAATTAGTAACAGTAGTAGTAAAAGTAGCAGCAGTAGTAGTAGTAGCAGCAGTAGTAGTAGCAGCAGCAGTAATAGTAGCAGCAGCAGTAATAGTAGTAGCAGTAATAGCAGTAGCAGCAGTAGTTGCAGCGGCAGTAATAGTAGTAGCAGCAGTAGTAGCAGCAGTAATAGTAGCAGCAGCAGCAGTAGTAGGAGCAGTAATAGTAGTAGCAGCAGTAATAATTGTAGTAGTAGTAGATGTAGTAGTAGTAGTAGCATGATTAGCAACAGTAGTAGTAAAAGTAGCAGCAGCAGTAATAGTAGCAGCAGCAGTAGTAGTAGTAGCGGTAAGAGCAGTAGCAGCAGTAGTTGCAGCAGCAGCAGTAGTAGTAGTGGTAATAACAGTAGCAGCAGTAGTAGCAGCAGCAGTAGTAGCAGCAGCAGCAGTAATAGTAGCAGCAGTAATAGTAGTAGCAGCAGTAATAATTGTAGTAATAGTAGATGTAATAGTAGTAGTAGCAGGATTAGCAACAGTAGTAGTAAAAGTAGCAGCAACAGCAGTACTAGGAGGAGGAGGAAGAGGAGGAAGAGAAGGAGGAGTATGTAGTAGTATATCTTCTTTTCTTTGGGCTTGATACACCTGAGTCCTTCTACCAATTTCCCTATGGCAAAATGTTACGGCCTTTCGGCACCCTCTTCTGGTCACACTCAAGCACAGCAATAACCTTCCAGAAATGTACACCTCGGACCGGAAAACAATATGGCAGATGTGGCCAGGCCGGGGAAGGGTGCAGTATCACCCCAGTGTTCCCAGATGCTCTGTATGTCTTAATGTAATCCAAGAATACATTAGCTTTTTTTGGCTGTTACATCACACTGTGTTAAACTCGTGCTAAGCTTAAGATCTTTTTTAGTTAAACCACTGAAACATCCTCCATCTTTTATTTATAAAGTTGATTTCTTTTGAACTCAAATTTTAAAATTTCATATTTACCTCTACTACGGAGCAGTTAGACATTGCATTGTTTAGAGGGAAAGACTTGGAATCGGAAAGACCTGAGTTCAAATTCTGCCTTTAGATACTCTCTACTTGTATGACCCCGAACAAGGCAGCATCTCTGTACCTCAGTTTCCTCATCTGTAAAATGGGGCTAATAATAACACCCTCTTCAAAGGGTTGTTGTGAAAATCACTTGAGTTAATATATGTAAAGTGCTTCATAGACCTTAAAGTGCTATATAAATACTAGCTGTCTATTAAAGCTCCTGCTTGCCTATTAAATTACATCTCATGAGATTGGGCTCAATTCAACCTGTCTACATAATTTTGGATTCTGATTCTGTCATCTAACATCTAAAATAATCTGTTCATTCTCCTAGTAATTTTGTCATCTGCAGATTTGATAAGCATGCAATTCATTACTTTCTCCGAGTCATGGACATATTTTGCATGAACAATGATTTTAAAAGACTCCTATTTTTTGATTGGGTGATCATTCATTACGTCTCCTGTATGCCAACAACTATTGCGGGGTCTAGAAATACAAAGACAAAAATGAGACAGGGGGACGATATTTGTCCCACAGGAGCCCATATTCTTGTAGGGGCAGAGACTGGAATGAATAATATATAATGAGTAAATAACAATATATATGAAATAAATTCAAAACAGTTTCAGTTTTGAGTGGGACTAACACCTGGAAAAGTCAGAAAAGGCCTCTTCTAGGCGGTAGTGTTTGACCTGATGCCAGATGTTCATAAATGAGGAACCCAAGTCATCTAGTTTGTGGTCAACCCGAGGAATAATGGCACAAAACCCCAAGGAGGAGATTGCGTGTGCAGGAGAAGGACATGACTAATAAAGGCCAAGAGCTGCAGAGAACTGCCAAGAGCTGCAGAGAACTCAAGGCTATGGACTGAGGTTACTGGGTTCAGTAATAAAGAAATCACTGGTGACCTTGGAGAGAGCAGAGCTCTGAAGCCAGACTGCAAGCCAGATTGAGCGAGAATTGAGAAAGCAGAAGTAACCAGGGGAGACGGCTTTTTTTTTCCTTAAGAATTTGCCAACAGCTGTGGTAGGGAGACCCATCCTGCCCTAGCCGAAAGTCAGAGGGGCGAGGGGGAAGACACGGGAGAGAGCAGACTGGGGGAGGGGGGATACAGTGGCATGGCTGTTTTGGGGGGGTGGATAGGGGAAAGATGGGGAGAAAATTTGTAACTCAAAATCTTGTAGAAATGAATGATGTAAACAAGAAAATAAATTAATTAATTAAAAAAAAAAGAATTTGCCAACAAAAAAGAAAACAGAGAGATATAGATAAGTAACTCTGTGTCTAGATGGTGATGGTGAAGATGATGATAATTAATAACTAACAGTTCTCTAGTGCTTACTATGTGCCAGGCACTGTGCTAAACACTTTACAGTTATTATCTCATTTGATCTTTACAGCAACCTTTTAAGGACAGTGTTATTGTTATCCACATTTTACAGATAAGCAAACTGAGGCATGCTGAAGTTAAGTGGCTTCCACATAACTAGTGAGTGTCTGAGGTTAGATTTGAACTTAAGTTTTCCTGACTCCCAGTGCTCTATCCAGTGCCACCTAGCTGCCTGATAGATAATAGACAGACAGAGACAGACAGACAGATAGATAGACAGACAGATAGATGGGGGGGGGGGAAGGAGAGAGAGGGGGAGAGAGAGAGAGAGAAGGGAAAGGAAGGAGAGAGAGAGAGAGAGAGAGAGTATTCTATTGTAGCTAGAAGGACTGTAAGGTTAAGTGGAGATTTTTTTTTAATTAAGGAAATTTATGCACATTTCTATGGTGCCTTATGGCTTGTAAAATATGGTCCCCACAATCATAAATAATGGGTTACTATCCCCACTTTATAGATGAGGGAAAGGGCAGAGATAAGTTAAGTGACTTGTCTAGGCACACAGTAGTAAATGTCAACATTGAAAGGGAAGCCACAGAGCGGAAAGAAGAATTCATTTTCAGATATGATGCTGCATATTGGTCTTTGTTTTTCATTCTCTGAATTGCTGTGTTGTGCAGAAATGAGTAAGCTTTATCACAAGTAGATAAAGGGACTGGCCATAGTCATCACTCCCTGAAAAGGGCCAGGGAGAATTCCTCTCCTACAAGGGTTGACAGTGAAATTGGAGAAAGCGTGGAGTGTCTCCCTGTTCTCGCTTTCAGTGTCATCCCCTCTTTCCAAGATGAAATGCATGTTTAACAAGACCAGTCCACTGGGAATCTATACTTTTTGCTGGAAGGCCAGGGTATTTTCTACCAAATGTTGCCTGGGTCCATTGCTATTCCCAGGGTGGCCTTTGGCCAGTCATTCATTATATCCCTAGCATAGGACCAGATACCCCATGGAATAAGAAAAGATTCTCTCCCTGGCCTCAAATAGTTTACGTCTCTATCAGGTGGACAGAGATGTTTTTACAGGAGAAACTCTTAAAAATGCTGCTTTTGGGGAATATCCACTAGAATTATCTGGTGCATGGAGAGATCAAGTTCCTTACTCAGGGTTACACAGTCAATTCATGAACCCAGTTCTTCCTGCCTTTTAGGCTGTTTTCCCCTCCAGTCTAAAAGCACTTGTTCTCAGTGATGTCAGAAGGGACATAATCTGGTCTGTTGTATCTCCAAACTCACATAACTGTTGTGATGAATCAAAAGTAATCAAAATTACACAGATGTATTATAGGGGAAAGATGTGTCAAAGGTTATTCTGCTATCTCCTCAATTGGTACCTGGTTCCATAACAGTAATTCTATCCCACCCACCCCCTGCAATCCTTCCCTTACATCAATATCAATACTCTTTCCAATTGGCAGATCTGCTCATGTCACCCCTATGTTCAAAAGCCTTCAAGTACTCCCTGTTGCCTGCTTAACGAAGTTCAAATTCCTTTGCCTGGCTGTACTCAAGGACTGCCATAGCTTGATACCTGTTGACCTTATCAATCTTTTATCATTTTACTACCCTTAATATACTCAAAATTCCAGCCAAACTGGGCTACTCTCCTGATCCTTTCCTGAACACGGACTCTAATTTCTACCTCTGTGATTTTTGCTCATGCTCTCATGCTGTTTCCTCACTCTGAGATGCCTTCCTTCCCTCCCTTTCTTTTTTCCTTTCTTTTTGGAGGGGAGAAGGGAAGGCAATTGGGGTTAAGTGATTTGCCCAAGGTCACATAGCTAGCATGAAGTGTCTGAGACTGGATTTGAACTCATTGACTTCAGGGCCAGTGCTCAATTATTCACTGCACCAGCTAGCTGCCCCTTTCCTTTCCTTTCTTAACCAGTTGACTGCTTCTTCCCCCCCCCACCCTCAACAGATAACACCTCCCTCAGGCAGCCCAGCCTGATTCTCTGGTTGCACATGAGTTTCTCTTCTGGCTCTTACACAACTCTCTAATGCATTCATCATGTACATTACCATTATTTTTATTGGTGTCTTGTGCAGAGTAATAACTAGCTCGTGATAAACCGGACTTGTCCCTAGGCATCCATACCGGGTGAGGAGGGTGTATGTGCAATATGGTGTTTTCTTTCTTCAATGCACTAACTGCCATGGAACTCCCTGACTACTCCCTACCAGACTGGCCCTTCCATGAACAGTTGTGACTAGGTCCTGTGTAGAACCCTTCCTCCCTACCCCAGGACTGTGCTCTATGACCCCCATCTTAACACCTTGCAAGGCTGCAGCTTTTCAAATGCAAGGTCTGTGTCATATCTAACCTCTGTGCTTCTTTGGTCCCCAGGAAAGTGTTCTGCACACACACAGCTGACTCATAATCCACATTGGTTTTATTTTCCCATTGGGGAATCAGATTGTCGCTGGGTAGTATGCATCCCCGTGGGCTGTGTATGGATATTATGTGTGCCTGTGGTCAGGAAGCAATTAAAGCATCATTGTAGATTTCCTAAGTCCATCTTGCTTCCCATAGAGCAGGCTTGATTTGATTTGGCAGTCGGCCCCTGTTCTCTCTGCAAGAAGCTCTATTTAATCTGTTGCATAGGGCTGCAATCCCCATTTCATTCCAATTGCAGAGCTGCTGCTTCCACCAAAAATACCCAAGCTCCTAACTTCTACCTGCCCTCGGAAGTCATTGCTCCAGCTACTTAAAGGGGCTATCAACACAAGCAGCTGATAGCAGAGGTAGCGATGCATTTCCCCGAATGAGGTGCCAGCTTGGACTCATGATAATAAATTGTTTGGTGCCTCCTGACTAGATATTAACCCACTGAAGCTTGACCTAGGAAGGGTGGCCTCTGGCTCTCTAGACACCTGTGGGCAATTGCCTGAAGCAAGAATCATACCAACTTTGGTGATTTATTCATTCATCTCTGAGCAATTTGAGAAGTTAAAAGCTGGCAATATTGACTTTATCCTTATTTTCAAACCTTACATTCAAAAAATGACTTATGGATTGTAAAAAGTGTCGCTGAGCACCCTAGAGGTCATGGGTTCATATGGAGACCCTTAAGATACTCACATTCTCAAAAGACTGACACAGGAGGGTTTTGTGAAATGCAAAGGATAGCATTTAAGGGGAAAATTTCTATTGATCAATTACTTATATCATCTGATTGGTTGAGTGATTTTGGTTTCAGCTTCTGATTTCATCAGTGTGAAAAACTCCCAGTATGAAAACTTTTTCCCTTGATGCAAATCAGCTACTTTCAGGTGCTCATCACTCACTTAGTCCTTTATAATCTTCCTTCCATTTCCACTGATCTACTGAAATGGCTTCTCACTATGGGATTAAAGACCTCTTCATCCCCATTTCCTAGTTATCATATAGTGGAGATTCTTTTCCAGTATGGATTGGGTTAGAATATGAACAATAGGATAAGGTGGAAAGAGAACTGGATATGTAATCAGAAAATCTGAGTTCAAATCCCAGCTCTGTCACTTATAGGCTCTGAAAATTTGGGCAAGCCATATAACTTCTCTAGGTTTCAGGTTCCTCATTCATAAAATTTGGAGGCTGGTCTAAATGACCTCTCAGGTCCCTTTCAGCTCCCATCTAGAAGGCTATGAAATAACCACAAGAGAAATCTTCCCATCTCTGAGATTCTGTGACTGTCAAGTCCTATCTCATTCATCTAGACCCTGAGAGGAATGCTATTACCTTCTGAATCACCTTCAATCTTCTTCTCCACCCCCAACCTCAGCTTCCTTTTATATGTTGTGGTCCTCATTAGAATGTAAGCTTTTGGAGGGCAGGGACTATTTTTCTTTTTCCTTGTGTTTGTATACCCAGTGCTTCGTACAATACCTGTTATATGGTAAGTACATAATAAATGCTTGTTGACTGACTGGCCAAATTAGATAAAAGGTATGAATGACAGAATATTTTCAAAGAAATGAAGTTTTAGTACCTTCTGGTGTCCTTTGTCTGTTCTTTACCAAATAGATAAGAATAATTAATGTGAACTTATCAAAGTTACATAAATTTAAGCAATGCTGGCTTACAAACTTGCTTAGAAAGACTTATTATGCAGAGGATGATGTCTATGCCATTCAAAGCAACAGGGAGCAGTGGGTAGAAAGAAGTTGCAGAGGTTCCAATTGTGGCTTAATTTAGAGAAAAAAGACCAAATGGTCACAGCTACTCCAAAGTGAAATGTCTTACCTCACTATGATGTGGGGTCAAGAAGTTCAGGGAGTCTAGGAACCCCAATAACCAGAGTCCCTGAAAAGAAATCTGGAATGAATTCATGGACTCAGGCATTCTCTAAGTCAAGGTGGCAAAGATTTATTGTTACAATATACAGTGGGCAAGAGTTCTTAGGGAACCTACAGCCTTAGAGGGGGTTTATTATAGTTTATATAGGATAAGTATAGTAAAAACCTGTGCCAAATATGCTAACTAGGTGAGTCAGGGTAGGATTAGGGAGGAGTTAAGGAGTAGCCAGTTCTTAAAGGAACATGCAATTTTTCTGTTACACAGGTATTTTACCCAAAGTTCAAATTCTATAGGTGCAGCTGGCTACTCTAACAGGAAGAGAAAGAAGTGTTTTGTTAGGGCACACTGCCCTTGAGCTAGAGAGAAACTGTCTGAGACAGTGTTTTGAGGCTAGGGAGAAATGTGATTTTTGAACTGGACATGATTTTACAAACTGAGGTTCAAGCACAGGCACCCAAGCACCCCATCAACTAGAGGCCTTTAAGCAATACCCGATGATCAATCACTTGCCAATTTATGTTGGAGAGATCCTTGTTTAGATATAGGACCAGAAGACTGATGCATTCCCTTCCAAGCGAAAATCTGTGTACATGTATGTGTGCCTGTGTAAGTGGCTTGTCCATGGCAATATAGCTAATATTAGAGACAAAACTGGAATCCAAGTCTCTCCAGACTTGAGTTCAGCATTTTAATCAAACCAAGCTGCCTCTACTGAGGACCTGTAAGCAGGAACATCCAGGTAGCACAGTGAATAGAACGCTGGCACTGGAATCATCGAGACCAGTGTTCAAAACATGCCCCCATGATTTACTAGCTGTTTGACCTTGGGCAAGTCATTTAACCTCCCTCAGATTCAGTTTCCTCATCTGTAAAATGGAGAAAACAATAGCACCTAGCTCTCAGGGTTGTTGTGAAAGTAACAAAGCTAGCTACCCATCCATATGGTAGCTATTTAGGTTTGTAAAACCCTTTAGATATTCTCTCACCTCTTCCCTGTAAGGTAAGTGATATTGTTACCCCATTCTACAGGGAGTCAAAAAGAGGTTAAGTTATTTGCCCAGGATCACACAGCTTTTAAGTACCTGAAAGCAGGATTTGAACTCAGGTCTTCCTTACACCAAGCCCATCATTCTTTGTCCCCTACCTTCCTCAGGAGCAAATGAGACAATGTGTAAAGTCCTTTGAAAATCTCAAAGCCCAGTATAAATGCTAGCAAAAAAACTATGATCTCATGCATTTTTTTCCTCGGAGGAGAGAAACTGCACAGAGAACAAGTAGTTACAATCAACAAAGCAGCAGTATTAGGAGCTTAGGGAACTGTCCTTAGCCCCATTTTCAAGGTGCTGAGGACCTTAGCTTCAGTAATTAACCCAGCTACCTCCTCTCTTGTCCTTCCCCGACTCATCCCAGCTCTCACCACCACCTTCTCCTCAGTGTCCTTGCTAATTCGACAAAGTTAATACCTGATTAATAAACCCGATGATAGAAGAGTTCCTGGATGAGCTGTAGTCCCCATTTACAATCTGCTGGTGATTCAAAAATTATGTTCAGTTCAGTAATAATTGATGGAAATGGTCTCTTCTTCTCTGCAGCTGATTTGCTTTGTAATTGTGATTTAATAATGTAAATATCACTTGTTTTCTTCTCAAGATGAATTGCCTTCTGATTTGCTAAGTGCTCAGCTCTGGAGGCTATACACTCTCTTTTCACAGGATTCTGGGAGAGCATTAGCCCACTTTCATCCTGGCTTTATTTACTGTATTCTTCTTTCTGGGTTTTAATTTTTTTTTAATATTATTAAACGGCAAGAGAGAAATTCAAATTGATTCAATAAGCATTTATTTAATGCTCCATGCAAGGCTCATGGAAACATCTAAAGAAAGGGGAAAAAAGTATGCAAAATTTTCCTTATCATTCTACTACATATAGAATCTTTAAGGGTTAGAAGACAATTTCAGAATTAGGAAATATGAAACCCTTAATTTTATAGAATAGGAAACTGAGACCAAGAGAGAGAGAGAGGTTTGCAGGCAGGAAACCCAGGTTCAACACCCAGCCCTAGAACTTTCTGAGTTTTCCTCCTCCAAAGTGAAATTCAAAGCATCGAACAAAAATGGCTGCAAGGTACCAATTCGAATTTTCTCATTTTGCTGATGAAGGCATTGAGGCATAGCAAAATAAATGAAAAGACAGTAAAAGAGGTAGTAGGTAGCCGAGTCTGACCAGGGCTCATTCCTGTTACAACATGCTAAATCCTGATCCCAGCCCATTCCAGTTGAGTAAATCCTCAAAAGGGCAGAGCTCAGAGAAGCTACTCACTCATATTAAGTGAGACACAGCCAAGCCTGTCTAAGAGTTTATATTCTGGCATGAATTCTAAAGCAATGGGTACTGTAGAATAGTGGGGGCAGGGGAGGAAATAGGGGAGGGGGAAGGGGAATACTTTTCCATTGCTAGCTTTGAGTTCCATTGTTAGTTCCATTTGGGTTCCATTGTTAGCCTAGAATTCCCTAACTTCTATTTGATCTCTTCCTCTCCTTTCTCATACTACAACTTTTCTTATCATAGAAATACATGTTTTGAAGAGCACTGATCAAACCATCTAGGTTTCCAATCAGGTATGTTTTAGGGAAGGCAGAGATGAACATTATTTTTCTAGGTTTGGACTATGTCCTCACACTCCAAAAAAAATTGAAAATAATTCGCCTATAAGACATTATTCCAATCTACCCATTAGAGGAGGGGGTTGGAGGGTGGGAAAGAAGAACAGTAAGTTGTCAAAACTTGTATAAAATGGTGTCCTAAAAGAAAGGGAAGAATTAATTTTCCCTATTAGTACAAGACATTACCCCCAGACACACACAGTCTTTCATAATTGTCAAAATGTCTCTTTCCTCCTTGTCACTGTGTCATGTGGGATGTGCTATATTGCTCAGTGACAGATGATAACTGTCTATTGCTGAAGTGCCATGGTATTGTGTGTCTACTTAGCAGTGCTCAGAATTCAGACAAGCCTCTCATAGACTTGGGTGAAGGGGCGGTTTTAAATACACACACACACACACACACACACACACACACACACTCATCACTGATGTTTTAAAACCAAAACCAAAAAATCTTGCTGTCATTTCCCAGTATTATTCCCCGATTGAACCTTCTCTTGTAACCAAGAAAAGTGGTTAAGCAAGTTACTTTGTTGTTGTTTATCAATTCATTTTATATTTGTCACTTTAAATCTTATTTGTGGTTCTAAAAATGTCAATCACAAGCACAAGGTTAGTGAGTCATTGTTAGAGAAAAAGATGTTGGAGTTTAAGTGAACTGAAATAAAAAATTAATCAGCAGTGTGATGTGGCAACCAAAAACTAACCTTGGACTGTACATGGTTGTAGGAGTAGTAGTAGTGGTAGTAGTAGCAGTAGCAGCAGCAGCAGCAGTAGTAGTAGTTGTAATGGTGGTGGTATTGATGATGGTGGTGGTGGTAGTGATGATGGTGGTGGTGGTAGTGGTAGTAGTAGTAGTAGTAGTAGTAGTAGTAGTAGCAGCAGCAGCAGTAGTAGTAGTAGTAGTAGTGGTAGTAGTGGTGATGGTGGTGGTGGTGGTGGTGGTAGTAGTAGTAGTAGCAGCAGCAGCAGCAGTAGTAGTAGTGGTGATGGTGGTGGTGGTGGTAGTAGTAGTAGTAGCAGCAGCAGCAGCAGCAGTAGTAGTAGCAGTAGGAATGGTGGGAGTGGTGGGAGTGGTAGTGGTGGTGATGGTGGTAGTAGTAGTAGTAGTAGTCATAGTAGTAGTAATAGTAATAGTAGTAGTAGTGGTAGTGGTAGTAGTAGTAATAGTAATAGTAATAGTAATAGTAATAGTAGTAGTAGTAGTGATAGCGGTAGTAGTAGTAATAATAATAGTAGTAGTAGTGGTAGTAGTGGTGATGGTGGTAGTGGTGGTGGTAGTAGTAGTAGTAGCAGCAGCAGTAGTAGTAGTGGTGATGGTGGTGGTGGTGGTGGTGGTAGTAGTAGTAGTAGCAGCAGCAGCAGCAGCAGCAGCAGCAGTAGTAGTAGCAGTAGGAGTGGTGGTAGTGGTGGTAGTGGTAGTGGTGGTGGTGGTAGTACTAGTAGTAGTCATAGTAGTAGTAGTAGTAGTGATAGTGGTAGTAGTAGTAATAGTAATAGTAGCAGTAGTGGTAGTGGTAGTAGCAGTCATAGTAGTAGTAGTAGTGATAGTGGTAGTAGTAGTAATAGTAATAGTAGTAGTAGTGGTAGTGGTGGTAGTAGTAGTAGTAGTAGTAGTAGTCATACTAGTAGTAG
>CM053582.1:197376803-197428951 GCA_028627135.1 Pseudochirops cupreus | reverse complement strand
AGCTTTCGATGTCACATTCGTTGCATTTCTTTTCTCCTTTAACTTGTTAATTTTGGCATAATGATTTTTGTTACCTTTCCAATTTGCGGATTTTTGATCGTATCTTCGCTTTCAGGAAATAGTGTTCTAGGATGAGGTTTATCCCCTTGCTGTCTAAGCCACATATTTTCCTTATTCTTTCCTCAATTTTTATTTCATTATATTTCTTGCTTCACTTCTTCTATGTGGTCATGCAGTCCATATGGAAACGTTATCCTCACATTCCTTGACTCTTATTTCAGGTATTATGTAGTTACTCCTTTTTTGGAGATCTCTGAGTTTCCCACAATTTTTTATATTGCTTGATGTTGCCTTTGATTATTTATCTCTCCAGATTTAGTTCCTATATTGGGTCAGGCTCCACCCCCTGCTTCACTTCTGGGTGAGGTGATCAGCTCCGTGTGGTTTTTCTTTGGATCCTTTGAATTCTTGTGCTTACTACCTTTCCTCCCTCCCCGCTTTGAAGCTCAGAGAACTGGCTCTGTGGAGACTTCTTTAAGCTTTGAAGACAAGAATTAGGAACCTCAGAGTCTGTGGAACTGGACTGGCTGATTGGATAACTCTTAAACATTCCCTCAGGGTGTCCAAGGTCCCTCATCTGAGACTTTCTGCCCACCTTGGGGTTTTCTGGTCGCTCTGGAACATTCTTAGGGCACCCCTCCATTCTTGCTGCTTTGACAGCCTTGTAGGCTATATAAGTCCCATCTCTGGTTGTGCTGGTACTCACTTTGCTGGAAGATTTTTTTTCCTTTTTTGTTTCCTAGCAGCTTCTAGCTGACTTATCGTTCCATTCTGCGTGAAGAAGTAATTACAGTTTGTTGTTGTTTTCCTAGATCATTATTTGGTCTGGTTGTGCTGAAGTTGGTAAGTGAAAGTTGGACAGCCTGTTTCCCATTCACATAGCCATCTTTAAGAAAATCTTCCTCAAGAAAGCCTTCTCCTTGCTTTATATTAGGCTCTATATCCAAATTGAAGGAAGACATAGACAGGAGTTATATAGCATGGTTAGGCAGTGGTTGTAATTTGAATCATTAGAGGGCATACCTATATTGATGTGATAATAGATCTTCTGGAATATTGGAACATAAGGGGAAAAAAATTTCCTTAAGGCAAGACTGGTTGAAAATTGAAAGGGTTTCACAAGCAAAATTTTAGGATCTCTATTACTGATAATTTTGACAAAGGAAAGAAAAGAATAAGGATCTATATAGCACCTGCTATATTCCAGCCCCTTTGCAAAGTTCTTGATAAATATCTCATTTGACTCTCATAACAATCCTGGGAGGTAGATGCAAGTATTATCTTATTTGACAATGGAGGAAACTGAGGCAAACAGAAATTAAACAACTTGCCCTTGGTCACACAGCTAATCTGGATCTGAGGCCAGATGTGGGCACATGTCTTTCTCACTACAGGTCTGCATGCCCACTGCATAAGCAGCATGGGATGGCTTGGACCAAGCAGCCCAGTATTAATCCTAAATAGTTTGGGTATGCTTCTGCTTCTGGGCTGGACGTTGAACTATCGCAGAATTTAAAGTTAGAGAAGACTTCTCACAGCTCTTATGTGTGACTTAGTAACTAGGGCACCAACTGGGAATATACTTCTCATGTGACATGTGTTAAAGAGTTCATCTCAAATGACAAATGTTTGACACTGTGATTCAATGTCATGACACCATGATATAGAAAAGGAGTAATAGGTTATTTTAATATTTGCAATAACAGTTCACTAGAGTAAAATCCATCACTTCAAAGGAAGAAAAGGAGCCTCATGCTCAACCTACTCGTTTTGCAGATGAGGAAACTGAGGTTCAGAGAAATGATTTTCCCAAAGTTGCCCAGCTGGTTAGAGGCAGTCAGAACTAGAATCCAGATGCCTCAACCCAAGGCTTACATGAAGAATCCTTCCAATTGGAGGATTCTGCTAATTATGAAAAAGCTGGAGAGGTAAGTTAGATAATAAAAGGCGACTTTCTATGACTTCCATTTTTTTTTCTTCATGCTGACTTTATCACTAAATAAGCTAAGGAGCTTCTCCCCCACCCCCACTCACTTTCTCTTCTATTCTGCCTTAAGAAATATTAAATATATGTAGTCAGTTTCTCTATATGTTATCAAGCCATAGAAATTCATATAGATTTTTGAGGGGAGGCAGGGCAATGTAATGGAAAGAATGCTGCATTAGGTGTCTGAGGCCCTGGGTTCAAATTTTGAATTTGCTCCTTATATTTATCATATGGCCATGGGAAGTCAATTACCTTCCTTGGACTCAGTTTTCCATAATGAGGGCATTATAATAGATGACTTCCACAGTCCCATCCCACAGACCCTGGATCTGTGGTGCTATGATATTCCTATACTAGGAGAGAGATAGGCTTTAAGCCTGGAAGAAAGAGTATATAGGAAAAATCCAAGGAAAGAGCAATGATTCACTTGGGAAAAGAGTGTTATAAACTAATACAATGTTAGATCTGTAACAGAACCTCAGCTGGTTTATCCAGTGTACTCTTGCTCCCTGAATATAGTAGAATAAAACCCAAGATGGCCTGGACAAGATCATTTCTTGAGATTTCTGCTTACTCTCATTCTCAGTTTCCCTTTGTCCCGAAGAAGATGATAAATGGTTGGATTTCTAAAAGAAAAACAACAAAAACCCTTTCAACAAAGAATTCTAGACCTAAGGGCATCTGAACTGAGCCACTCCTTCCCACCCACCCCACCCCCTGCCACAGCAAACATTGAGCATTATTAGGAAAAAGTATGTCTCCTAGGGAACAATATATCTAGACCGCGGTGTTGCTTTGTTTTATAAAAAATATAGTTTTAGTCCTTGAGAAACCTGTCATCTTTTTCATGCTCCAAGCCACTTGCAAAAAAAGAAAATACGATCCCTACCCCCGACCAGGTTTCCTAAGCAAAATAGCCTCTCCTTTATGAATAGAGGAACAAAGGGGAGAAATAGCAAATCATTGACCTCCTCTACCCTCTAAATTTAACCCAACGGTAAGGAACTCTAACCTTTCTTTAGGAAAGGACCTGATGGGATGAGACCATGTTCCAGGAATGGATTTGCCCTACATGTCAGCCCATCCACCTTGGCAGGCTATTATTTTATTTTTATTCTGGTTAAGTAAACAATAATCTCACCTCAGCCCCACCCAGGAGGGTTTGACGGCAGAAAACAGTGAGTCTAAGAGACAAGCTCTGAAGGGTTAAATTCATTTCTCCACTCCCAACATGAAGCTCTGGGGAGAAGAGAAGAGCTCTGGTCAATACACAGATATATTGGCTTGTTATTATTTAAAGTTGTTTAACCAGGTAGAGATAAACGAAAGCTTTCAGCAGCTGAACTATCACACAAATCACAATTAAGGTGGCATATGTGTTTGGAAGACGTAAAATCAATTCCCGAGAAGATAATGTTTTAGTCTCTATTTGAACTTGAAAACAGAAGTAAATTTTCAGCAGTAACAGCTGGGCTTGTTCCATCCAGGAGTCTCTCTATTAACTGTACAAGAAGGGCCTTTATTATCTGTTCTAATGGTTTTCCTCTATGGCTTTGTCTTCATCAAAAAAGCCAAATTGATTGCCGTGGAGCTGTTTACTGATGGGCCATCCGGCAGACGTCTGCATCAGTGGTGGCCTAGAGCTCCCCTGTGCTGGCATTCATTCAGGGCTCTGTGCTAATGGTCTTTAAGAAGATGTGCAGTGGAATGCTTATAGGAAATACCACAGAAGCAGCTGGTGGTCAAGGGGATGAGGCTTTCTGTCTCTCCTGCCTCCTCTGAATGAGGAAGGTAGACAGTGAAAAAACAGGTGTCCCTTTGGCTTTCCTGATGTTGGTCAAGAAATTTAAAAGAATCTATTATTTCGTAGATCTCCCTCAACTGGTTTCTCCTGCTTAACTGGGGCATCTAGCATATGTACTAGAAAGTTTAAAAGTTCATTAAATTTTTTTTTCATATATTTAATGCCACAGTAGAAATAATGCTGACCGTGGACTTAGAGGCTCAAATCCCAGCTTTGCTACTCATCGCCTATTTGACTTTGGTCCAGTTTCTCTAGGTCATCAGTAAAATGAGTGGGGTCAGACTAGCTCACCACTACAGTAGCTCCCTTTGATACATTTATGGTCCTATGATCTTGTCTAACTAATCGGATTATAAATTTCTTAAGGGCAGGGACCCTGTGTTAAAACTTAAAGCTTACATTTATATAAGGCATATTTTTTTCAGCATTTTCCTCAAACCAATTCTGATACAAGGGCAGGAACAATGTAACTATCCTCATTTTAAGGATGATGAAAAGGAGGTTCAGACACTTGCCCACTGACACTCGAATCTAGGTTTTCTGACTGTCACAAGTCCTACTTCTCTTGAAGTAGATGTTTCACCAGTTTTCCTGCCTCCAATATCTTTCTCTTCTTCAATCCCTCTTCTCATGTAATGCTACATAACCAGAGGTGTGCTGGAGCCAGCTTTAACTAGCTCGTGAAGTCAGTTGTCAAACTTTTAGTGTACTTATACATCAGAAATTGGCAAAAACTGTAAATAATGGCTTAATTTATTATTCTGTTGATTGCTTAAAATGAGGAAATTGTTAGAAAAAATGTAAATAATGCAGATAATATGTCAGTTGTTAACGTTTATCAATACACTCCTCTAGTTTGAAAAAAAAAATGAAGAACGGTTCTGACCTTTCTCATAATACTTCAGTGGTTCCTCATTATCTATTGTGTAAAGCCCAGACTCCTTAGTCTAGCATCACATGAGGGGAGAACTATATCTTGCCTGCTTTTATCTCTTACTGCTCTGTTACAGAAGACCCAAAGAACCACCCAGACTGATCTACTTGCTATTTCCTGAATGTACCTTCTTCTTTCCCACTTTCACACCTTTGCTCATTCAATTGCTCTAGTCTATGGGGAATGAATTTAATGCACAGAGACGCAATCACAATCTATGAAAATACTTCTATCTCCAAGTGACTCCCCAGGCAAGAGTCTTGAGCATTTGGGTAGAGGAGGGCAGAGAAGGAAATAAAAAGAGTTAATGAGCAGGATAGATGCAGGGAAAAATCCTAGCCAAATGGATCAGCAATTCTTCATTTCAGCACTTTGGTACAGAGGAAAGGGTATTGTATTTCATGTCAGAGAGCTCAGATTTGAATGCTGGTTTTTACCTTTAACTACCTATGTGACCTTGGGCCAGTTACTAAACATCTTTGGGACTCAATTTTCTCATCTATAAGATGAGAAGGTTAGATTCAATGACCTTAGCTATCCCTTCTATCACTAGATCTGTGATCCTATGATTTATAAATATTGAAATTCTTCCCATCTTCTAGATCCCAAGAATTTTGATTGACTTCAAGGTCTAGTGAGGCCCCTTAGTGGAGTACTCTAGGGATGTCTTTTCTGACCTGTACTGTTCAATATTTTTATCAATTACTTGGATGCAGACATGTTTAACAAATAGATAAGTGATAAAGCTGGGAGAGATAGTAATTATGTTATATGAGAGAGTAAAGAAACAAACAAAAAAATGTCAGTGGGCTAGAATGTAGGGACCAACATAGTGAGATGAAATTTGCCTGAGAGGCTCTCCCTCCGAGTCTGTGCCCCACAGAAATTTCAGCTTAACACTTAGCCTTTTTCCAGTCCCACCAGCTGCTAATACTACCTTCCACATACTCTGCATTTATCTAATATATCTGTGTGCACATGTATATGTATATTTATGTATGTATATATATATACACACACACATACATACACACACGTGTATAAATTTGCCTCTGTTACATAAGTGTTTATGAGTGCCAGGTACTAAGTTCTGAGAATATAAAGAGAAAGCAAAAAAAAAAAAATTCCTCCCCTCAAGAATTTTACATTTTAATAAAAGAGAAAGGCTATGAATATGTAAATGAAATATAAAGATATGCATATGTAAATGTTTCTGTAAACATTCACATATACATATGTAAGTATGTATATAAATACATGCGTAATATGTGTGTAAGTATGTACTCAAGGGAGGGATTTTTTTTTGCTTTTTTTGGTATTCACAGAATTTGCTCTGTGCCTAGTCCCTAAGTACTTACTAAGTGTTTGGTGATTGAATAATCAATGTGTAAAGATCTATGCTTTGGTAGAAGCACTGGATGGAAGACACAGCATTTCCTATGAAAGGTAACTTGGAGTGTCATGGGACTACTCCTTCAGTGAGTTAAGAGTATGATGTGGTAGTATAAACAATTTCTTTTCTTAAATTTAAAAAAGAAAGCTTATGTGATCTTAGGCTGCACTAATAGAAGAGTAGTGTGTGGAACAAAAAAAGCATGCAATTCTGCCCTGTACTGCCCTAGTCAGATCACGTTTGAGGAACTTTTCTCAGGTCTGTATACCACATTTTAATGAGGGCTTTGATAAACTGGAGGATATGCTGGAGAAGGTGACCATCATGGTGAGAAGACTGGAGACCATGACACATGAGGCTTAATTAAAGGAACTAGATGTGTTTATTCTGAAGACGAGGAGATTCAGTGGAAACATTAGAGCCACATTCAAGTACTTAAAATGCCATCATGCACAAAGATAATTAAAATCATGGTCTTTGACACCAAAGGCCAATGGGACAGTGGATGGAAATGGCAAAAAGCGAAATTTAGGTTTGATATTGGGAAACAAGCAAACAAACTTCTTAACAGACAAACTTCTTAACAACTAGAATAATGCAAGAGAGAAATGGCCTGTTTAGGGAGGTAGGGGGTTCCTCATCTCTGGATATCTTGAAAGAAAATCTGGATGGCCACTTATTAGCATGTGGTAGAGATTTCTATTCAGACAAAGGTTGAACTAGATGGTTTTTGAGGACCCTTTCAGTTCTGAGATGCTGTGATTCTGTTACCTAGCTCAATTGTCTCCCCTTTCACAAAGGTCTTTGTGATAACCCCAGTCAGAAAAAACAAAACAAACAAACACAAAGAACCCAGTAACTTGTCCTTCTCTGTTGTCATTCTCTGCTTCTTCTAAGAATGTTTAGGATTCACAAATATGTGATCAATGAATGAATAATTAACTGAAAAAGAATAGTCCCCCTCCCAGTTCTCATAGGATATTTTATTTCAGTCCAATATTTATTTATTGTTTGTTGGGACAATAATAGCTCATTTATTTAATACTTGAGATTTTGATTTTCTTGACTACAGCTTCCTAACAGGCAGCAAAAAGCATTTTTTTAAAGTCACACCTGTAATGTCATGCATTTCTGTAATTTACCATCACAGAGAATTGCCTGGGGTCCTTGAAAGGTTATGACTTGATAGCCAATATATATTAGAAGCAGGCCTGGACCTTAGGCTTCTATCTATTGCACCTACTTCTATTTATACTAATGTTAGCATCCTCCTGTCACAAAGGAGAAAGTTGATGGTTAGAGAGGCTAAATTGCTTGTCTTAGCTCATACCATTTATAAGTATTGTAGCCAGGCCCTCTGATTCCAAATCTTGTATACTTTCTGGTATGCTACTCCACTTCCTTCAGGGTTTTGTAATGAATCTGAGACCAACCAAGCTAAATTAAGAGGCTGGGGTAAAAGAGAAGAGGAAATGGCAGGGAAGTGGATGAGGGCTAGGGGTGAGGTGTTGAGCAATCAGCACGATATACCTCCTGACAATTCTGTAAAGCTCTTTTCAAAAGCCCAAAGGTTGGTCCTTCAAAAGTTGGGGCCCCACCACCACCCCCAGGCCATTCAAGCTAGGGTGACAATCTGGGGATTCCAGCAGCAAAGAGCGATTATGGGCTGAAGGCACATTGTTAAGTCTCACTCTGTGTACTGCGGGCAGCAACTGTGGGTCCTGGAATCACAGAAATGGGAAGCCAGAGAGGCAGGACAGGGAGGAGTGGAACCACCTCCCCATACCTTATCACCATATTCAAACGATGTCTTTGGTTAATATATGCATTGTTATTAATTCCTAAATATACTCCAAAGCCCCTCATTTTGATGTGAAATGTGATAGGAAAACCTCTTTCATGGGGGGAACAGCAAGGGTCCCTCCCAGCGTGATTTTACATTCAGAGGTATTGTTATTGTTTTGTTCATTGTGAATTACAGAATTACAGAGCTGGACGGGATATCAGAGGTCACCTAGCTCAACTTCAGCTAAAAGTACCAATAACATATTCAACATCCATCTTTCCTTCAAAGCCTGTGACAGGGAAGCTCACTCCCTCTTAAGTTAGCCCATTTCATATTTGGACAGTTCTAATTGGGAAGATGTTTTAAATTAAGCAGATCTGCACTTTCTACCCACTGATTCTTTTCCTACCTTATGTGAACAACCAGAATAAATATTACTTTTTTCTCTATGTGATGTCTCTTCACATATTTGAAAGTGGTTGTCATCACTCTCTTTCCTTTTCACCAGCCATCTCCCACCTAACCCCCAAGTCTTCCTAGTTTCTTTAACCCCTCCTCCTTTGGCAGCTTCTCACTTGCTCTCTTACTGCGCTAGTTGCTGCCCTCTGCCAAACTTGTCAGTACTTGGAATATTGGAGGTCAATATTTCAGAAGTGGTCTCACTGAGTAGAATCAAGGGGCATCATGGTATAGTGAATAGAGTGCTGGACTTGAAGTCAGGAAAATGTGGATTTGACTCTTGTTTGCTATGCTACCCTAGATAAGTTACTTAACCTCTCTTGTCCTCAGTTTTATGAAATGAGGGAAGTTAGACTTAATAAGCTCTAAGGTAGTTTCCAGATATAAATCTATGCTTCTGAGAGCACAATTAGACTTCTGCCTCCTAGACTCCTGATAGAGGGAGCTAGATGGAACAGTAGAGTGTTGGGCCTAGAATCACTAATATTAGCTGTTACCAGATATTGTTCCTCCTACTGGATGCAGCCTAAAATAATTGCTTCTTCGACTGACATATCATACTCCTAAATAATAGAGAGCTTGGAGTCCATTAAATTCACTAAACTTTTTCACATGATTTGACTTTTCCTCAAGATCTATTCCACTCCATACTTCACAGAAGCACGGAATATCAGAATTGGATGGGACTTCAGAGGCCTCTGAGTCCAATCTGTATTCTGATTGAGAATTTCATCTAAAATGTCCTCAAGAAGTGTTCATCCAGTGTTTGATGGAAGACCTCCAAAAAGGGGAAAACTACCATTTTCTGAAGCATGTAGCTCATCCCATCTTTGAACATATCTCCTTGTTAGGAAGTTTTCCTTTCCATCACGTCTAAAGTTGTGCAGTTATTTACTAGGACTTTACATTTGTTTTTTTTTTTTTAGATTCAGCATTTGTTATTGATATGCATGGTGAATAGCATCTTCTGGCATCAAAACTATGAATTGATTAAAACAGTAGTTCTCAACCTGTGGGTCACGACCCCTTTGGGGGTCAAACAACCCTTTCAGAGGGGTCACAGGGGTTGCCTAACACCATTGGAAAACACCTATTTCCTATGGTCTTAGGAACCGAGACATCACTATTCTATCAGTCTCCAGGCAGGTCCGCCCACATGCAGATATGCCCACATACAAGTATTAAAGGGTCATGGCAGGTTGAGAATCACTGGATTAAAAGATAACATTAAAACTTGTTTCACATTGGGCAGTTAGGTGGCATAGTGAATAGAGCACTGGCCCTGGAGTCAGGAGAACCTGAATTCAAATCTGACCTCGGACACTTAACACTTAATAGCCTTGTGACCTTGGGCAAGTCACTTAACCCCAATTGCCCTGCATTCCCTCCTCCAAAAAACAAAAACATAAAATATGTTTCACATTCTGCTTTAGTTGGCTACTAACATTGTCAGCTCCTAGCCTAGGATCTGTCTCTACCCTCTTCCTTACTTCCCCAATGAGGATCCTGTGGATGCCTTCCCTTATGAAGTAAACTAAGAGGAAGGAAGGGAGCAGAATTGCCAGGTTTCCCAGCCAGGTTTTGCTCACGGAATGGAGTTCAGTGCAGAGGAGCAAGGGTATAACAAAAGAAAATTCTGATAGTAACTCCACAAGAAATTTACATCAAAGAGGAGGCATTCAAACGAGTGGACTGACTCAGATACTGAAGGCACCATCACAAAGGGTAGAAAATCTTCTGAAAGGGAGAGAAATCATATATAGAATCACCCATGCAGCAGTATCACAGGCCAAAGTAGAAATAAAATGAAATAACCCATGTGAAATTTAGACTCTGGCTGTGTCCATAGAAGAGAACTAGAGCCTTTGTATTTGAATACCACCAAAGAATCTCTTCTGCCATTCCCTGGACTGACTTAGCTACTATAGTTACTACTGTTCTAATAAACTGAATCCCCTGAGCCCTGACTTTCAGCAATGAGTAGACAGAAACAGAAGTGGTTTGGTCATGTAACCACAGTAACCGTCCTTGCACATATCATTGTGCAGAGAACAAGAGAAAGAGAAAAGGAAGGGAGGGTCTCTAAGGATAATCAGGCCTGTCTCTCTCTCCAAGTAGGAATATCTCAAGCTTTCCTCTTCCAAGTTGAGGGGATCTAAGGAGTGCAAAACCATGAGACACTTAGTAGATGTTCTTTTGGTTTGCACTGTATACTGAAGCATAGAGAAGGGAGGGGACAAGGGGGGATAGGGAATAGTGTGTCTGGCACTACCAATTTAGGGCTCTGTCTCACTTTCTCAGTCTCCTTTGTTGGACTCTCCAGACTATGTCTACCAACTTGGAGTATCCTCCAAGCATCTATCTTGGATCCTCTTCTCCCTCTGTACTATCTCATTTGGTGATCTTATCAGCTCCTATGCATCCAATTATCATCTCTATGTAGATGTCTATATATTTAGCCCTAACCTCTCTGTTGAAAGAGACCTTACTCATCTTACCAAATGTCTTTTCGACATCTTCACTGGATGTTCTATAGACATCTCAAATTAATCATGTTGAAAGTGGAACTCTTATCTTTTCCCTAAGACCATCCTCTCTTCTGAACTTCCTTATTACTATGGAGGGTACCACCATCCTCTCAGTCCAAAAGATTGTATCTTCATCATCATCCTTGACTTCTCACATTCCCCCCAGGTATCTAATCTGTTGTGAAGTCTCCTGTTTCCCCTTCTCCCTATACACATAGCTGCCACCGTGGTGTAGGCCCTCATCACCTCTTATTTGCATTAATGCAATAGTCTCTTAATTGATCTCCCTGTCTTAAATTTCTCCTCTCTCTAATCCATCTTTCATTATTCTGACCAAATTTCATAAAGTACAAGTCCATGTTATCACCTTACTAAATAAATTCCATTGACTTCCTATTACCTTCAGGATAAAATAAAAAGTTCATTCTTTGGTATTTTACAAAATTCATACTGTGGAACTTTCTTACTTTTCTAGTCTTCTAGCACTTGACTCCTCTTCACTTACTCTTCTACAATCTAAGAAGACTGGTCCTCTTTCTGTTCCTTAAACAGGACACTCCATTCCCCATCTCTGTGTCTTTTCACAGGCTGTCCCCTATGCGTGGAATGTTCTTCCTTCTCATGTTGTGTTGCTTTTCCTGTCTTTCTACATGACTCAGCTCAAATCATACTTTGTATGGAGGCCTTTTTTGGTTACCTTTCTCCCATATTCGGCAACTTTCCCTTTGAGATTAGCTTCCATTTGCACTCATATATCTTGTTTGCAAGTAATTATTTGCATGTTGTTTCCTCCATTAGAATGTAAGCTCTTGGAGAATGGAAACCAGACTTTTGCCTTTTTTTGTGTCCCTAAGACAATGTCTGGCACAATATTAAGTGCTTAATACATGTCCATTGAATCACTGATTGTGCTGAATCAAAAGACCCCAAATTTTTTAACTTGAGATGTACCTGGACTCTCTTGTCACTCAGTGGAGGCTATAGTCTTCTTTTACTCTGGTGAGAGATGGCATGATAATATCTGCTTTCTAGAACCACTTACCTGGGATTGTTTCCACTTCATTAGAAGCTGACTGTTCAATCCAAAGATAACAAATTCAAGGTAGCTTTCTAGCAGCTTTTTTTTTTGAGATACCACATATGAAATAATGTAGGGAAAGGTCATGTGACTGTATCCATTAAGAGGGGGACTTCCATTGCATTCATGTACCAGGTAAATTATAAAAAATTATTTTCAAATACACTTACTTTCTCTTGTTATTCCCACATTGCCTAGTGATTAACGGAATGACCCCTCTTGTTAGACATTGAAAGTGTCAAATCCCATCTGGTTGACTACTACAGTTGTGTGTGTTTTGTCCCTCACCCACCTCCCTTTCTCTTTCATCATCTGTGACCTTCTGACGGCCCAATCAGAAGAACATCATTCCCCACCCAGCTTTAGGAATAGCACTTAGAAAAGTTGTTTAAGATAGAATCATGATTCAGGAAATAGGGGGAGGGGAAGATGAAATGCTCATTGATTAAGTTACAGAGGTGAGGTGATTTCAGTTTAGACAAAAGGAAACAGTCCTTCTGAAATCAACAGAGCTATCAAAAAAAAAATAGAATGTGCTGCCTTCATAGGTAGTGAATATTTAGTTGTTAGAAGTATCCAAGCAGAGGTTAGATGACCTATATTGTTGTTGACAGGATCATTGTTCAGATGAGGGTTGCACTAGATAACCTCTGAGAATCCTTTCCAAGTAGAGATTCTATAAAATCGTGATACTTGGAGTTAAGACGTATAATGGATGTATACAATACATCGTCCTGATGGACTTGGGGGTGGGGAATTTGTACTACAGACCAGTTCTACCTAATGCCATCAGGCAAATGTTGATGGTACTTCAAAAGGTCTGCCTTTCCAGACAGAGAAACAAAGAACCACATGATTTCTTTGATTCTCATCATGACCTTACAAATTATAGACTTTTTCTGCTTTGGGAAATTATTTTCTATTTCTCCAAATCATATGTCCAAACTCAGCACCTTGGACAGGCTGCTAACTCTGCAAGTTCAAATCCTTGGCTCAGCGATGAGAAATGTTTATTTCCTTTGTCTAACCCACCCCCAAGGATAGAAGTCACCTATCCAATAAACTTTTCATTAGTGAATACAATAAACCTTGCATATATACTTCTATTTGGGAACGCAAAAGAAACCATTAGCCTAGGGATTGGAGCTTAAAAAAAAAAAAAGGAGAGGGACATCTGAAGGAGAGATCACATCTCCAATAGTAGGAGCAAAGACTGTCTCTATTCTGTTTTATTTTGTTTTACCCAAAACAACATGATTTCTTTTTGTACTCACTTGAAACAAGAACTCAAGATACTGCCCTAAAATTTGTCTAGGGAAGTGCGCAATACATGTTAACGTGTAATGCTTGTGTAAAAATCATAATCACCACATACCTATATTGTACTTTATGTATATGAAGAGATATATGTGTATAAAAATGTATATGGAAATACAGATACATATGCGTAATATTTAGAATGTTGTATGTACATAATTAAACTTCAAACTTTGCCAAATCCTAAAAAAAAGTGTCTCATCACCAGCAGTTTTTCTTTATTCCTTCATCAAAGAACCATATAGCAGCTTGATACATTGAAACATAATGTTCATGGTACTAAATTCAGCTTTAAACAGCTTTAAACTAGCTAGCTTAAAAATGAAGCACTAGCCAGGGCTATCTAGCTATCGGAGGGGTCCAGAGGATTGTTCATCCTCAACCAAGTGTGGTTTAGGGTCCTTTCAAGTTCACCAAATTCACTGATTAATTAATTCAGTCATTGGTTCATCCGAGTATTCATTCAGTTAGTCAACACAGATTGGTTGATTTTTGCTCTGGCCATGTTTCTTCCACAATAAAAGTATAGGCATGTTATCAAGATGCCTCTTTTACATATTCAGACCTCAATTCTTTACCCTTCAGTGGGGAATAGGAAACCACAAACGTCTTAATCCTCTCTGAAGCCTCAGTCTTTGTTTAAACTAAACAGGCAAAGGGAAGAGGATTATTCCATAACCCTTAGGAAAATCTGAACAGACTTAGAAGGAGATGTCATCCCTTTGACTTCAGGGACCCAGTTTTTCAGAAATTTGGCTGGAGGGTATGGGCTCCTTCTCTGTCATTCCCACCTTCCCTCCCCATCTCCTCCCCCACCCTCATGCATATGTGTGTGTGTGTGTGTGTGTGTGTGTGTGCCTGCCTGCATATTTTTTTCCTGTTCATATAAAGTGTTTATACAATTGAGAATGCAATCTTAAGATGATTGCCGTTCTTTTTCATGCAGTCTTTTAATACTAATAATGTCTTTTGTAATCAATAATCTTAGAGTTGGGAGGGACCTTGAATGTATCTAGTCAGACCTCTAAAAGTATGCATTCTCTGATTATGTTCTAAAAACATCCAATCCCAACTGGTGGTTTATCAATTTCCATTTGAACACCTCAAGCAAATGGGAACTCATAGCTCTTTAAGAGAGCCCACTCACATTTGAAACTGTTGTAATTATTAGGAAGTTCTTTTTTTAAGAGAAAAAAATCTAACTATTTTTGTATACCTTTCAGACATTGGTTCCATTTTTAGCCTTTAGAATAGAATCCCCTTTTCACATGACAACCTTCCATATATTTTAAGAAAGTGAAAGCCTGAGTGTTCTCTTCTCAGGCTAAATAGCCCAGTTCCTTCAACATATTTCCAAATGATATGGTTTCTGTTCCTTGCAGGGCCGTGGTAGAAAGTTAAATATCAACATCTGCTCATCTGGGTGTTTCCCAATCACCCCTGCTTTCCCATCCCCCATCCACTTTAATACATCTTGATAGGAATAGGTACACCAATCATACATCTCTGGAGGCATTTCTGTGTGTGTATGTTTTTAATAGCATGAATTTTGTGGAAAGATAACGAAAATGCATCTGATCCTTTAACTGCTGTGCTTAAGAATAACTAGATAAAGCCTCCCTTGCTAAATGGAGAGATAACAGCAAAGATTTTCATTACATTGAAGTGGGTTGGTAAATAGCTATGTCTGCCAAAGGCTAGCTTGAGGATGCTAGGTAGATGGATTGACAGATGGGGAATGGATAAATGGTTTAAATAAATAGATGGGGGATAGTTGCATTAGGGAAGTGGATGAGTGGATAGATGAAATAAGGGGGAGATAAATGGGGAAATAATATGTGAATGGCTAGGTGAGTGGTTAGCTGATGGAGGAATAAATTGGTACATAGATGATTGATAGTACTCTGAGTGCCTAGATGGAGTAAGAGAAGGATAAATGCCCACCCTAGCAGGGGAACAGATAGATGGGTGAAAGTTATGGAATAAGTGGGAAAAGAGGAGGGTTGGGTGTGGGCAGTAAGAAGCTGATGAAAGGGCAGAGGAAAAGGGAGAGGAAGAATAAATGATTACCAAAGCTATTGCTTGACCAGGAAAATTGGTAATCAGCTACATCTGTAAATCATGCATTCAAAATAAATCAGGTGTCCTAGAAACTACAATCATCTATCTATGCATTATATTTTTTGACACTTATTTTCAAAGCATATTGGCCTATTCTTCTTTTTTATTTGTACCCTATCTCTGGTGACAGAAACTAAAGCACAGGGAGGTACAAAGTGATCATGGTTGAATGGGAAGTCAAAGACAGAACTGAGGCCAAAACCAACCTCTTATTCCTCTTGGGGTTTATTGCCAAATTACAAAGAATTTATGAAAAGAAGTTGGATAATTTTAACTCAGCTTCCAAAATATAGGCCACATTTGTAACAACAGGCTCTGATTTAGATGCAATCTTAATGAAAAACCAGGAGTTAAAAAAGCCATAGAAATATATTATAGAATGTCAGAGCTAGACAGAACCTTATAGACTGCCTTTTATAGTTCCATTATTTTAGACATGAGGAAACCGAAAGACAAAATAAGTTAAATGACTCGCCCACGATCATATAACTAGCTAGTAGCAGAGTTAAAAGGAATACATTGGTCAAGAGATAACTGAGAGGTTAGATGGTGGAGGAGAAATGTGGGAACAGATAAATAAGGAAGAACTGGGGTGTGGAGGTAGGGCTGAGTGAAGCTAGAAAGATGATGATGATGATGTGATAATGAAGAATCAGAGGAAAGAGAAAAGCTGTCCTGATTCTTAGCCCAGTGCCTCCCACCCCACCCCACTCCCATACACTGCACTGTCTTACAAATATTTCTATGAAAGAGAGGCTAGAGAAAAATTAATCATCAGCATACAATTCTATTTGAATCAACCCATGAGATATCTCTTTTCATGTTTACAACAGCATAGTAGTCTCCAATTCATTGACTGCAAGCAATAGGAATCATACAGAGTAAAATATCAATACTGAGCATCACTATTATAATTTTGTGAGAGTTCTCTCTTGTCCATGACCTCATATGTATATGTGCATGTGTATATGTATATATGTATATACATATAGAGAGAGCGTGTACTGTTGGCATGTTCCACATGGGTAAATTGAAAGAAGTTTGAATAGACCATCTTCAGAAAGGTATTGATTTTATCCACATTGATCCATTTAGCATATATGCACAGAGGTGAGGGTGGGTGGAAATGGGGAGACATGAAAATACTTGATGCAATTTTCAAGTCACTGGCACATATGTGGGTAATTACATCCTGGCCCAACGTACATGTTCCACTATGCTTGCCAACCCCAACATCCAACAAAGCCTAATAAATAACCCCCCAAAAGGTACAAATTTCTTCGAACTTTATTGATACACTGCACAATCACAACCATCTCTTATTCATCCTGAATTAGAAAAGGTTACAACTACAATGTAACATGCACAAAAATTCAGGTAGTATATTCACCCTTAATACAATTATTGACCAAAAAATAAGAAAAAAGAAAAAACAACTTCATTGCTTTTTTTTGAAATAAGAAAAAAACCAGGGAAATTAAAATAAAAAAGTAAACAAAATCAAAATAACTCTAGAAGGCTGACAAAGTTATACTCTTGTTTCTGTTCGATAAATTTTTAAAGCATTTGAACACAGATTTGTTTTTAAGGATAATTGTGAGAATGTGCACACCCATATTCTGACAGCTAGGACTGCACCATTGATAAGTCATAGAGAACTTTGTTAAAACCTAAAGAAGGACTCAGAACTGGACAGATACATTTTCATACACCCACACATTCCTCACAACTGCACTTGACATGTCACAAAAATTTTTGAATGCTTAAAAATGCTCCCCATGAGTGATACAATGGGCAGCGATTCCTGTTTCACCATGATCACTTTTATTACCATTGTCATCAACTCTACTTCTGCTAGATAAGGTTGGCTGTGGCTCAAGAGGACTCTAAGGGGTTCATGATCCTACCTTCTTCACCTAGGGCTATTGACAGCCATCTGAACAATGCTGGGGCCCGATAAAGAGAAGTCCTTTAAACAGAAGTCCTTTTAAAAAGCCCTCAAAAGAATTGAGCAGAGTCAACTATTACTTTTGGGATGGAGACAATTGAGCCTGATTAAGTCCACTTCACTTTACTTGAGATTCTGGATATTTTGCACCTGAAAGCCATCCTGAACTGTTTCAATACTTTTTTTTGCCCCATCTTTTAATTGCAAATGTAATTCTTCCTCCTTTCATTTACTTCTCTTCTTTTCAGCAAGCAATATAGAAAATGAGACCAGCTTTTTTTTTTTTGCTCATTTGTTTGTTTTTGGTGATCATTAGGACTTCTTATCATGTGGTATATGTTAGAAAATGTTGCCTTCCAAACTGCATACCTGTGAAGATTTCCAGCATTTCCTCCACTTTGTGTGTCTTGGAGGAGAGGCTGGAGGGAGGGTGGCAGCAAGTGGCAGACAGGTTGGGTGGTGGTGGTGGTGGTGTTATGGTCAATGAAACTGGACAAGTACCAGGACTAGTAGTTATGCAAAGAACAAAAACAAAGAAGGAGGGGGAAATATATTTCACCAAAAAGTAAAACTTTTAGCTACTTCCCCTGATTATATATATATATACATAAAGATATGGAGATTCACTTTTGTTTGGCTGGTTTCAGCTATTTAAAAGCCAGTTTCTCCCTGGTGACAGCTCAGTGTCAAATTGGGGAAGATGCTTTTCCCCACTCTTACCCACTCCTCCCCCTCCTTCCTGTAATAATGTTGGCAGGGGCCACACAACAGCTGCAGAAGAGAAGACACTTCAGCTGGGAGTATCACTCCTCTTTTTCATATTTTGTATATAAAGACTCGATGCAGTGACAATTCTATGCTCCCCATGGGGTTAGCTGTATTCCTTGGTGTTCTCTGCTCTTCTCCAACTTGGAATATCTTCTGACCTCAGGTGTAATGTGCTAACCTCCTTTAGTTGGAGAACAAGATGATTGGGCAGGTCCTGAAATGGGCCTTTCTAGATCTGGTATGGATCTGCTTTGTCTAGAGTCCTGGAGCATGCCCCTCACTCAAAGTTCAATGCTGCTCCGCTCCTGAGATGAAACCACCACCCAAGCAGTGGAGTGCTGTCCTCCAAGGTTTGGCCAGGGCTGCAGGGGAAGAGACTTAGGCATCTTTCAGATACTAAAGTCTGCCATTTCCCTTTGTTTAGATGAACACTAACAGATCAGAGCAATAATGCCCAATATTCTAAGCTTAAAATATGTGCATGTTTCTAGGACCCTCCCTCCCCCTCCCCCCCAAAAAAGAAAACCCAAAAAAAGAAAACACACTTAGACTTGCAGATGACTGTATCAGGCACTTGACATTAAACTACAGAAGAACAAGCTTGGCATTAGCCTTACCACGAGCACTTTCGTTGACATTACTTTGGTGGAAGTGTTAAACTTTGCTTTGGGAAAGGGGAATGACAGCTTCTTAGATTCATTGCTGAATTCCACTTGGCCTCATCTGCATTGTTTGTCTTTTTTTGTCTCCTACTTAACAAAATGGGAATGGGCTACTGGCTGGTCAAGAACTTGCATTAATATAAGTGTCTGCATACCCTTGTTCTTCCATTTGCAACCATGGGCCAAATCTGCCCAAAAGGCTTAAGGATTCTTCCTGCAGAACTAAAAGCCATACGGAAGTAGTTAAATGCTCTATTAGTGGAAAAATGGCAAGTGGAGCACTTATGCTCTATGTCTTACGATATTTTTGAGACATCTGTTGTCTAGCGGTGTCATCACCACCAAAATTAAATTAACAAAGCAGAAAATCATGAAAGCGTCTCCTAGAAGGAACATCATTGTCCTTCCCAATAGTCTATTTTCACAAGCCTCCCTCACCTGTTCTCCCATGCATGGTGGTGATAAGAAAGAATAGTTTTATTCTGTTTCCTAACTTACCCCTTCCCCCTCACCCCCCGCCCCCAGTGTGCCTGGGATGAGAGGAAGAAGGTGGGTGCTTACTGTGGTTTTATCTTTTGGCTAGTACTATCACTAGGAAGTGGCCACCAGCTAATAGATATATATGTATTTTTTAACCCACAGTAACTCATAAGACTACCCACCAAGATATGAATGGGATGTGATTCACATTATTGGAGGGAGAATTCACAAAGATGATTTTATGGATCCTTAATTTAAGTGTAGCAAGAGGGCAGGCTGTCAAGTGGTAAAAGGGGGAAGGCATGGAGATAATCATTCCAGATCATATTTCTGGGGATGCTTTAAGTACTCCTTCACTAAGAGGAGGAGAGAATCCTTCTTTTAGAAGGAAAAGTGAAAGTCCAATAGAAAACATGCAGCTTGGACATTCAAGAATTATGCCATCAAGGACTACTTCTCTCTTCTTGCCCTACTCCCAACATCTATGCTTAGCTCCTAAGCAATGTCTCTAGTTTATCAATATGGCACTCAGATATTCTTCATAAGACATGTCTTACTGTGACCTTACTTATTCAGGTGTCTGTACTGAGCAATTTGAAATGCTTATGTCTGACCTTCAATTCCAACTTCATACCTGCTCACTAGATTGTTCCTGGGAACTTAGAATAGATAGAAAACTGTTGGCAAACCTCACATGTTCCTGGAATTGGTCTCCTGGCAGTTGTCTTTTTCTTATTGTTTGAGGGGACTAAAATTCCATTCACAACAATTAACCTTCACTAGAGTGCCTGGCATTTTGTGCGCTGAAAGCACTAAGGAGATGGAAGGTGTATGGATGGATTTTCTCGATTTGTATGTCATGTTCAGGAGCTGACACAGACAAAACCAAAGAGGCAGCTTGTGATGGTGGAGAAAGAATAAATATTAAACATTAAGAGCATTCGACAGACTATGCCTTAAGAGCAGCACTCCCCCCCCCCTTTTTTTTCAGATAGGCTGCTAACATTGTATAGCATACCAGGTCAGGGAATGAGTGGGAGAATGCCAATGCTGATGATTTGCATGTCCCTCTTGGCAGTACCCTAAGAAGATAAAGAGAGATCTAACCCAGGGTCATTTTTATTGCAATCATTTTTGGTCCACTGGCACACAGGATAGCCAGATCCTGATTGCCCCAGGAGATGCCCCAAGAAAGTACAGACATGAAAGTTCATCTCTTGTGTGGAATCTGGGTCAGCCACAATATGGAGAAAAGGGAGATGGTGCTAGGCTTCCTCAAAACCACTGGAGGGAGAAGCCCCACCAAAAGAGGATATGTGTGTGACACATATTTTCCCCTTCTGTTTACAGTGTTGGGTTAATCAAGTGCTTGGAAATTAAGTCAGTCACTCAAGTGCCCTCTGCTCAGAAGAGCTTCCGAAACAAATATGAGCGCTGTCAACACACCAGCCCTGTAATTGGACTCTATCGGCTTTAAACTGGATAGTTTTCAAACAGGCCAAACCCAGACTGGAGCAGATTGGAGACACTAACTGAGGTGCTAAAGCTCAGACTGGCTGAATGATGTGTTCAGATTGCAGAAGACCAGTGTATGGTATATGTGGTTGATTTTGTTTGTTTGTTTGTTTGTTTGTTTGTTTTAATTTTGATAGGGAATACATATGCCCTGGATTTGGTCAAATAGGATCATAATCTGTGCATCCTTGAAAGGTAGAAAAGCACATGTACTTCTGATGACTGGCATCTTGGCCATTCAAATCTCAAAGGAAAACATCATACTAGTTAGTTAAGGTACTCATGGGACTCATCTGTGTCTAAAGAAGAGAATGTTTTAGTGTATAGTAAGTGATGGATTCCTACTAGACCTCATGGGCTATCACAGCCTACTTTTGGTGGATGGGATGCCACATTCTCAAATGTCCATGTGATTGGATATTGCTTATTTTCCTGGTTAATCTGAGAAAATTGGCTATCACATGCAAAGTTGATATGTAACTAGGAAAGCATTTTTTTTAGGGTAGGTTGATTTGAGAAGGAAATGGGGAGAAAGACAGACACTAGGTGATTAGAGATAATTATAGTGATAGATGAGAAAGAGTAGAGAGGGAGAGACTTGGAGAGAAATGTAGATAATTACAGTGATAGATTGATAAATAGAGTAAATAGATTGGTAGAGAGAAAGACAGGTGGATAGATAATTGGACGGATGGATAGACCAGACAAGTTGAGTAGATGGATAGTCATAGGATTGCTCTGATTGATAGCTAGATAAGACCCAATGAATCAGCTACCAATTTATCCTTTTTTTTTTTTAATCAACCAGCCAGGAATTTTTAAAGAAGAAACTCAGCCCCCCAACCTTTCCTCTTCCTGTACACTCAGCTCCAGTTTCCCACGCTCCAGAGATTTTCTTTCTCGTTTGCAGATGAACTTCCACTTTAATTGGGTTTCACAAGCCCCTTGGCCCCACACCTCTATTTGCTGCAGGTATTTGAGGTGATGGGTAGAATACAGCGCCAAGAGGAAGTGGTAGAATAATATATATGTGTACATATATTCAAAATCCACCCTGATGGGAGAGACAAACCCAATGTCACCAGACACGTAACATGGAGTCATTTGTACAGCATAACAAAAAGTGTGATTTGTTAGCTTAAGAGACACAGACACTAGGACTCTCTGATGTAATTCTTGTCGTGCGCTATTTCATGAACCGAGGTGCATCTCTGGGGCATTTATGGGTTCAACTGCAACAGACATTTTGCCAAAACAGAAGTTATGGGGAACACAATGGGGAGAAGGGCAGAAGAGAAGGTAGGGCTAAGGGAGAAGAAACAGATTCAATTTTTGAACACACCCATGACTGATTATCCTACACATTGCAGAACCCTCCCCACCCCCTCCCCCCATCCCCACTCGTTCAAGCTGAAAAACAAAAACAAAACAAAACTGGTTTGCCCTCCGCAGTGTAGAAGAGTAAAGTCTGTGGTATGGAGAAGCCAGGCGTCGCTCAGAGGACCCTAGAGTTTCTCATCAAAACTTGATGAAGAAGTGGACAAAGAGGGTCCCCAATAGCCAGAGGCATGCCAGTGCTCTGGAGGCAGAGCTTACCCCATCAATGACTGCTCCAGGCCCTGTGGGAGGGGAAGAAAGAGAAATGTTTATAATCCAGGAGGAGATGAGGAAGGTGGCCACCTCTCTCATTTAGTTTAAAGTTAAATATCTTTGCATGCTTCTCCCAAATAGACTTCCCTTCTCCATGACCTGCTCTCCCAATAAGCCTTGACCCTTGTGGTTGTATTTCCCTCTTTCCCCCACAAACTGAAACTATTCAAAAGTTCACTATCTTATATAGCAGGTTTGACCACTAGTCAAATTTGACCACACTTCAAAGATATGTTTCAGAACAGGTTGCTGGGATTACTTTGAGTTGCGGTGCTGGGTCAAGATAAGGGCAAAGAAGGCATGGAGCATGACTGTGGGTGTAACTTCTTAGCATCTGATGTGATTTCTAATTGCATGTTTGGCACCCAAGCAAAAGTAAGAATCTATTAGGGAAGTGTGACAGGTGAATAGTCAAGTTGTAGTATGGCATGAGAGAGTCTGGGGAAGCACTGTGGAATGAAGAGTGATAAGGTAACTGAAATGTATGGGCATACCACAATGGAAAAACTAATGCTCTGCCACATCACTCACTGGCAGGGGTTCCTCAATCCTGGCTTATAAATTGTGGAAAATTATGCTATGGAAGGCCAGCTAGGTGGCACAGTGGATAGAGTGCCAGGCTTGGAGTCAGGAAGACCTGAGTTCAAATCAGGCCTTAGACACTTACTGGCTGTGTGACCATGGAAAGCCACTTAAACCTGTTTGACTTGGTTTTCTCATCTGTCAAATGAGCTGGAGAAGGAAATGACAAATCATTCCAGCATCTCTGCTAAGAAAATCCCAAATGGCTTCACAAAGAGTCAGACATAACTGAAACAACTGAACAAAACCGAATTCTATGGCAGGAAAAGATGAGTCAATTATCTCATTCAAGATTTCCAAAGGAAGTGACCAGATTTATTCTGGTCATTAGTGGTATGTCTGAAGAAGGACCAAAGAAGTCATAACCCAAACTACCACAAGACACTCTTTCCCTGGGAATGTAGTTGCATGGATCAGGAATCCTTCAGCACCATTACTCAGGAACAGGAAAAAGTAAAATTGAAGTTCCAGGGAGAAGTTAATTTGATTTCCTTTAGTTTTGTAGCCTTCATTTTTCCCAATTATGTTCCCATTTCTTCATGGGATCTTATTATGTCCTATCCCACTACCATCCAGGAAATATCTAAGGTAATTCTAGCCTATTCTGGTCACATGCACTCCACCAGGACAAGTTCATTTACCACTGTACCTACTAGGACAATGTGGTTTAATTTGCTAACAAATGGAGTGGATACTGGCATTATGAACAATGAACTCATGTCTACTGTGATGCCAAATCAATTTTCTTCTCTCAAATTCAAGAGTTTCCATATGGGCATTCTTTTCTTCTGCTGAAATATAACATTTATAATTCTCTCACTTAGCAGAAGGTCACACTTCCCTGACAATTTAAGAATTTGTTTCTTGGGTTGTCTGTAGTACCATAGGACGTTCACATAGAATATCAGACTGAGGGCCCAAGTACAGGATCATACCACCTGTCAATGGCTCAGTATATTGCTTCTTCTATTCTAATCCCAACCAATAGGAATTCATTAAGCATTTACTATGTACTATGTGAGGTACTGTGCTATTAAATGAATGGATGACATTAAATAGAGTTATGTATCACTAGGTAGTGCCTAGATCAGTATATTTAACAGAGTAGTTTGGTCACTGTGGAACGTGCCTGGACCGAGAGGCAACTAGGTGGTACAGCAAATAGAGCCCCGGGCTTAGAGTCAAGATGAGCTGCGTTGAAATCCAGCTTTAGACACTTACTAGCTGTGTGACCCTGGTGAAATCACTTACTTCCTGTCTGCCTCCATTTCCTCATTTGCAAAAGGGATAACATAATAATAGCACCTACCTCCCATGACTGTTATGAGAATCAAATGAGATAATATTTGTAAAATGCTTAGCACACCGTAGGTGCTTAATAAATGATTGTTTACTTCCTTCTTTCCAACCTAGACACCTAAGGACATGTTCTATAAAAATAACATCATTATGCTATACTGAATTAATAATAATATTAAATAATAATAGCTAGTATTTATAAAGTACTTCAAGGTTTGCAAATATTACTTCTGGGGGTCAAACCTATAAGAATAATTTCAAGTTAGGGAAGAAATTCAGAAAGGAAACTACTTATCGATCCATCAAGACTTGGCTTAAATGTCTCTTTCTCCAGGGAGTCATCCTTGATCATTCTGGCCAGAAGTGAACTCTCCTTTCTATGACCCTTATTCTGCCTGACTTCTAGAGTTTAATTGTATTCTACTTTGCATTATTGTGTGCATATGTACATATATGTATGTACAACATGCATGGATGTATGAATGTATGTGTGTGCATATATATATATATATATACACATTCATTAACTTCTAACCAAAACTTGGCATTTCCTTTAGTTATTTGGGACCATTATTATGAAAATGAGTCCATAGGCTTTATCAGACTGCCAAAGGGGACCACAACACACACACACACAAACAAACAAATTAAGAACCTCTGTATTATAGATAATTTATTCATATTTTATTTCTTTTACAAAATGATAAACTCCCTGCAGAATATGGCTTACTTATTTCTCTACATGACTAAAACAGTACCTTAAACCCAGTAAGCACTGAATATCTATTTGCTCAATGAACCAATGATGTGGCCAACTGCAACCCCTAATTGTTGAGAGTGTCATAAAATGTCAGCCTCCACTTTGTTGGATGACACTGGATTATTAGCCACTCATTTGGCTCTATCTTGTAGTCTACGATGGTCTTTTAGTGTTAAGAGCACTGCACCCAGAGTCAGGAGGGCTAGGTCTGGTCCTGGCCCTAGTAGCCTCCTAATGGATCTCCTTATTTCCTGTCTCACTCTTCTCATGGGATCACAGTCAGGATCACAGCTTTGAAGCTCAAAGATGCCTTGGAGTTATTAACATGCTGACCGTGAACCGTGATATATTTTGGACAATTTTATTTCAATATAATTGGCTTCCTTGATAATCTAAAGTATTTTGTTTTATGCATTTACAAATGTTATTATGGGAAAGTGTCACTAGGCTTCACTAAATTGATAAAAGGGTCCGGGACACAAAGAGGGCTAAGAACCCCAGATGCATTGCAGCTCTTGATCTTTATTACAGGTAAGGAAAGTGAAGCCCTAGGAATTGACATGAGTCACTCAAAGGTTACACACGTAGGAAGTTAAAGAACAAAGATGAAAAACCAGGTTATCTAGCTCCATTGCCAGAGTACTTTCTATTGGATCCCACAGAGTGCTGACTTCTAAACAGTTGCTAAATTGATATTCGTTACCCACAGTCTGACGATTTCCTTTCACTACTTAATAAATTTCATTGGCTCCCTAGGGAATACAAATACAAAGTCCTCATTCTAAGTAGTTAACATCCTTCACAACCCAGATCCATTTTATCTTTCCAGAAGTCTCATATTTGTCATCATGCATTCTCCACTTCAGCCAAACTGGCTTACTTGCTTATCACTTTCATTTGTGAATTTGCGCTGGCTTAGACTACCTGTACTTACTAGTACTTAGAATAAGTAGCTGCCACAAGACTCACCTCAGATGCCAGATCTCCACAGGTGTTTTTGCTTCTATTAACTCATCAATAGAATGTAATCTCCTTGAGGGCAGCAACTGTTTGTTTTTTGTCTTTGTGTGTGGCACCCAGCATGACGCCTTGCTCTTGGTACTTGCTTAGAAATGCTTCATGAATTGAAGAGAATTAATCTTCTCTGAGTCTTAGGTTTTTGACCTATCTGATAGACAGTTTGGATTCTAAGGTCCCTTCCAGCTCTCAGAATCTGATTCTATAAATAGAATATTTTGAATACATGCTACAAGTGACAGCTGGGAGGGCAGCCATCAGGGTTAGCTCTCTCATTCAAGCAGGAATTTTGCCAGGCTATGTGCAATTAGCCTCCTTTTTGAAAAAGCTATAGGATAACCACTAATTTTGAAACCCTTTTACCCACTTTTTTTGATTCTGCTGCCTATACAGCTAAAGCTTAATTTATTCTTTAGCAAATGTGAGTAAGACAGGAAACTTGGCAAATGGATAGAGTAATAAGCCTATAGTCAGGACTCCCTGGGTTCATATACCATCTAAGTCACTTATGAATGTAGCTATGCAACTATGGGCCAATTGGGTCCTCTCTGAGCTTTTGGGAACTTTCTAAGACTTAGCTGCTAGGATGTGGGTTAGTAGAAAACATATAGGTGAACAATACCCACAAAATGTTATCAGGTAATGTTGTAACTAAGGATCATGGGACCATAAGTCTAGACCTGGAAAGGACCCTAGAGGTCAATTAGTTCAATTGCCTCATTGTATCATGGTGAGTGTGGCCAGCTACTAGGTAAGGAAATAGTAGAGTTAGTTCATTCAAGGACTGAATTTAAGCCAAGGTAACTAAGATCAAGGGTGGCGCTAGGTGGCACAGTAGATAGGGTTCTGGGCCTAGAGTCAGAAAGACTCATCTTCCTGAGTTCAAATCTGGCCTCATACACTAACTAGCTGTGTGACCCTGAGTAATTCACTTAACCCTGTTTGCCTCAGTTTCCTCATTTGTAAAACGAGCTGGAGAAGGAAATTGCAAACTACTTTATTCTATTTGCCGCAAAAATCCTAAATGAGATCACAATGAATCGGACATGACTGAAAAATGTCTGAATAACTAAGATCAAAACTAGCACAATTTTGCTAACATCTTTAAAAAACAAGTTGACATTTATATAGTACCTTTTCTTAGGAGAGGGTCAGGAGGAATTAGGAGGTGCAGACTTATAATTTCTTTGGTGTCAGGTACTCCCTCTATCAATAGAGATTTTGAAGGGCTATATATTTTAGAGTTCAGAGCAGAGGTGTCAAACACAAGAATGCAACACTTCTAAGTAGGGCCTGAACTAGATTATAATGTAAGTGGAACATATTCAACAACAACAGCTGATAGAATGTATGTTTTTCTAAATAAATATGCCACAAGCAGGGATCTTTACATAAAGGTTAATTGCTCTGCTTCTATTTGAATTTGACACCATTGCTATAGGGAGTCCCCTGCCATATAAAAAGTCAGATAGCCAATGTGTTCAAGAAATAGAATTTGGTTCTAGGTCTTCTTGACTCTCTAAACAATATGCCACAAATACCCCATAGCAACTTTGGGAGGCAGGAAATTCAAATATTGCTATTACTACTATTCAGATGAAGAAACCGAGGCTCATATGCATTTCCCTTGCTCATAGGGTTAGTATTATTAGAGCCAAGGTTTGAGCCCATATCTCCTGACACTACAGGCATACTTTCTTGCCATGTACCAGAAACTCACATAGGGTGGCTCAACAAGAAGCTTCCAGCAGATACTTATAATTTCAGGATCAGAAGTGAATGGGAGCAATACCTCTGTGCTTACTGGGGACAATAAGCTACCATGGACAGTTCTGGAAGAAATATCAGGCAGGCTGTGTTCTCCCTGCAGCTCTGCCTAAGCAGCTCTGTTACTTGGTCAAGTCACTGGGACCTCGGTTTCCTCACTTGTGAGACGAGGGGGTTGGGCTCATGTTTTCTTAAGTTCCTTCTGCCTCTGACATGCTCAGATTCTCTCTCTGAGGTGGAAGTTTGAGAGACAAAAGCTGCCACCAAAGTTCCCTACATTTTGATTCATTAATTGCAACTTTACAGTAACCCTCAGACAGTAGATAGAGTGCTGGAGTTGTAGTCAGAAAGTCTATAAGAAGACTAAGTCCTCTCTACTGTTCCACCTTGATGTCTCAACATGGTTGATGATTCAGTCAACTTTTAATTTGAGGGGAGTGGTAGGGAGACATATTAAAAAATTCTACTACAGAATTCAGGATTCTAGAAGTGGAGCACTTCTAGCTCTCAGGACCTGATCTATCAAGTGGACCTGGCCAAGAGTCAAGGGATGAGACTAAAATAAGAGGCTAAGTACAGTGTCCCATGGAGTGGCCCACAACATATATGATGTGGTTGGAATGGCTCTTGAAAGCCTCACTCCTATCCCCTCATCACAGATGTATGAATGACAACATAAGAGATTTATAAGATAAAAGATTCAGGATGGCAAATATAATACCAAGCCAAGGACAGATCGATCCCTGGGATATTCCCCTAGAGACTTGTCAGTAAGGTGAAATGGACCGATTAATGACTGACCTTTGGATCCAGCAATCCAGTTCTGAAAACCAATCAATCAATAGGAATTTATTAAGTACCTACCATGTGCCAAGAACTGTGCATCTTATCTAACTGTACTACAATCTAGCTTCCATATCATATTTGAACACCATAAGCAACTGTATTTTTATTTAAGCCACTGGAACAAGATTGCATAGTCTTTTCAGTGAAATATCTAATCTCACTGTGAGGAGACTCTCCAAAGGGAAGATGATTCAGTGGATAGTGTGGATGCATCTGGAGTCTAAGGACTTGGTCCAAATTTGAGCTCTGTCACTTATTAGCTATTTGACCTTAGACAAATCACCTAACCTCTACATATCTCAGTTTCTTTATCTGTAGAATGAGGTGGTTAGATTCCAGGGCAAGGATGGGGAATCAGCAGCCTTGAGGCCACACATGGCCCTCTAGGTCCTTGAGTACAGTCCTTTGACTGAATTCAAACTTCACAGAACAACTCCATTTTGGATTCAGTCAAAGGGCTGCACTTGATGACCTAGAGGGCCACATGCGGTCTCTAGGCTGCAGGTTGCCCACTGTTGCTCTAGGGCCATTATAGCTCTAAATCCGTGATCATGTATTTCAATCCCTGCCTGATGTGGGAGTTTAAAAAGAAACAAAAACCCATTTTAGTCTATGGTATCAAAGGTATGAGATTTGGGGATTAAATCAAAGCATTCCCAGAAATGTCTGAGTTATTTAAAGACAATCCTGAAACAATTCCTAAAAATAAGCATGATTTTGCATCCATTGCAAAGGCCACCTGGTCCACTTGACTCCAGATCAGGTTTGACACTAAATGTTGAAGACTTTTCTTGGGAAATCCCATCCTTTTCAGAGAGCATATTTTGAGCATCCAACTCTTCAACCAGGACCAGGAAAGTGCCACGCTTAGGGAATCTTTCTACATGCCTGGTTAACATTGATTCAAGTGAATTAGAATGGCTGTTACACACATCAGCCTTAATTAAATATCTTTCAGGTAAAAAATGAAAGTGAGGACACTGATTCATACCCTTTTCCCAGTTCTCATCACTCCCCCCTTATCTTTTTCCAATGCCCAAAATAAATCCCATCTTTTGCTGAATCTGTTCTATGCTAGAAGTCGGCAATCTTGGGAAGTAAAAGCTCAAATGATTATACAAAGCCATGGGGTAGACTATGAAAGACAAAAGATACCTGAAAGACAAACATACCAAGAAGAATAAGTCATCCTTTGGACCAAAAAGGGGAAGAGAAGATAAGACAGAAATGATCCCAAGGCAGAGAGTACGCTAAGATGGCATCAAGTTGCCAGTCAATTTTTAAGATCAGTTCATATAAGACAGAAGAATTCTGCAGCTAAACACCAGACCTTCATTGAGTAGGTACTGAGATAGAAAAGAAGCCTGCACACCTTCCAGAAGTTATTACTCATGGCTGATGAAATATGGTCCGTGCTATCCTCTCTAAGGTGGCTATAGTGGAGTAGAAACAACATTGGACTTTTTCTAAGTCTCCTTTCTAAGACATCCAGGCACTTCTCCATAAACTGAAATTTCTCTAATTTTTCACTTTCAAAATAGGGAAAATACTTCAACCACCTATTTTCTCAGAGTTGTTAGGGGAAAAGCACTTGGCAAACCCTAAATGCTATAACATTCTTTGACCGATGCAAGATGGCACAGGGGAAAATGTATTTGACTTAAAGTGAGAAGGTCTGGGCTCCTATCTCAGTTCTGTCTCATATTAGCTACGGTCAAGTCACCTCTCTTTCCTAAGCTGCAGCTTCCCCAAGTCCAAAATAGGAAGAATATCACTCACACACATGGAGGAATGGATAGAGAGCTGGCCTTTTTTTTAAGAAGATCTGGATTCAAGGCCTACTTCTGACTCATACTCGCTATATATGATTGGACAAACCACTTAATCCCTCAGGATTCCAGGCACTGATAGAGAAAGTCCCTCTTGCAGGCTCCCTATACTGAGAAAGTCATGTGAATAGTTGGGTATTAAAAACAAACAAATAAGCAATAGTAACAACAACAAAAGAAAACTTCCCACTACTTTCCTCAATGACTTTAAAAAGCAGATATGAAATAACAAGAACATTGTATCTGGAGCCATAAGAGTAGAGTCTAAGTCCTAACTTAGGTATTTACTAGCTATATGACCTAGGGAAAGTCACTTAACATCCCAGAGCTTCATTTTCCTCATCTGTAATATGGGACTGATCCTATTTGAATTACATTCCCTAAAGGATTATTTTGAGGAAAGTGCTTTGTACATCTTTTCAGTATTAGGTAAATTTGAATTAACTCTACTAAGCACTAGGCTTTTTAAAGTCTGAATTTAGATAAGGATTAAAAAAATGCAGACTAGGTAGCTATGACTGACATCTATAGAATGGAGCTTCAAACTTTACAATTTCATTGAAATATTCAAGAGATAACTGATGAACCACTTGAGTGGCAGGTGTTGAGAACCAAGTACAAAAGCTAGCATGAATCTTAGGAAACAAGGTAAACTCAGGGATGAGATCCTGCCATCTATGATATTAAAACCTTGTGCACCTTGCAAGTGGTAAATGAAGTAAAAATGTGTCAAAAATGTCTCATTCCTCCATGCTGCTTTGGAAATCTGGTATACTTCTTCTGTAACAGTGGGCTCTCTATGGCAGAGATTAGATGGAAGTGGTAGGTCAGAGAGAGAAGACCTAAAACAGCCTGAGAAAGAAGAACTTAATGATCTAAGGCAGAATGATCTAAAGTAGAACTTGATGATCTAAGGTTCTCAACCTGTGGGTTATGTTCAATTTGTAACAATGAAAATACATCTTGCATATCAGATAGATTCACAATAGTAGCAAAATTACAGTTATGAAGTAGCAATGAAAATAATTATATGGTTGGGGGGTCACCACAACATGAGGAACTGTATTAAAGGGTTACAACGTTAGAAAGGTTGAGAACCACTGAAAGGGAATGCTCAATAAACTATCATGAGAAATCAAAAAGGAGGAATTTCTTCAGGAAATTTCTAGGTAGTCTGTAAGTAAAGATGTGAACTGTCTGACCTTTCTAATGAGGAACCAAAAGGATAATGATGTTCTTAATGATTAAAAAAGAAGAGCAAAGAAATCTAATTAGACAACATGTATATGGTACTTGTTGGTGGAACACAAACCTATTTTCTGTGGTGCCAGCTGATGAAGGCGAATCATTTGCCTTCAAAAGGAACTTTCTCTCTATTGTTCTTAATTACAGCAGAAACATGGTTCTGTGTTGTATTACAAGCAAGCCTGGCCAGGCTTTGTAGTGCAATTAGGATTTCTGTATGAAGAAGCAAAAAAAAAAAAAAGGCGCCATCTTTGTTTGTGTTCCTTAATTCTCTCCAGTTTGTTCATTCCACAAAGATGAAAGCTTAAGAAGTGGGCATCAAAAGTTAATTCAAATCTGTTGGCTCATCATAAGCTTGAAAGAAACAAGACTTTAGTCTTTGCTTTCCCATAAGCTCTAGTGTCTATGCTGACATCAGCATGCCCTTCCCCCCCCCTTTCCAAGTGCCATGCGTAAGTGTTAGAACTCTAAATGCCTAGACTAATAACCAGATGTCAATGATTCAGCGAGGGGAGGGTGGGGAGAGAGGACAACAAGGAAACTCATCAGAAATGAAATGTGAAATGTCTGCATATTTTTTTCTAATATGTTGACTTTTTGCAGGTTGGGGAAAATACAAGTGATTACACTGCTGCCATCAGCCAAAAGCAATGGTATTTCTCTCTGACTCATTCCCTCCCACCTGGACCTAAATTGTAGATTTTTTCTTTAAACACCACTCACATTATCAGCAGGAAATGGACAAATATGTGCAGCCTTTGATGTGATGCTTTTACAGGAAGAAATCTTAGGATGAGCCTCTTCCTAAACTGTGAATTGGAAAGTATGATGTATCCTCAATTATTTGGAAGCATTGAGACCCCAAAAACCTGATTCTAATTGGAGACTAGTGGAAGTAGGGGTGCTGAGGGAAAGGTCAGAGAAATAGCACCCCAGATTATATGGGAGACCCTAAGATTAGGGATCTGGTCATCCTTTGGTTTATCTCTTAGATAGTGGACGGGTTCAAGTTAAAGAGATGATGGGGGTATAGGGAAGATCTTTTCCTGGATTATCAATAACTCGCCAAACATTTATTAAACACGTTATCAATTCAGAGGAATGGTAGTGCAGTGGATAGAGACCAGGTTCTGCTACATGGTGATTCTGGACAAGTAACTTCACCTTTCAGTGATCTAAACAAGACCCTAAGATCGTAAGTTGTAGAGAAGGTGCCGGTCTGCCCTGGTAGAGGAAGTTTCCTCACAGAGAAATTGCATAGAGTAATGAAGTCATGGGACCAATCCCTATTGCTTTCCCAACTATGGGACAGAAACTGTACTAGGCACTGAGTAGTAATAACTACTTGCATAGAACTCTACAGTCTAAAACGTTCTTTCTCATGCATTAATATAGTGGAGCCTCACAACATTCCTCTGAGGCAAATAGAGTAGGAACTAGTTTCCTTGTATTATACTGAAAATGCTCAGAATGTTTAAAGGACCTGTAGAGCTGGGGCTTAAACCCAAGTTTTTTGATTCCATTTAATAATTTTAAAGCAGTAAGTAGATATATGCCATCTAATTCAACCTTCTCATTTTATAGATGAGGAAACTGAGTCTCAGAGGGATTAAGTGAAACTCCACACTGGGAGACACCGACTTTATCGTGGAAAGCATACTAGTGGAAGTTTGTAGAAAGAATCTTTAAAATGCTTTTGATCAAGTTCATCAGTCCCATGGTGCCACTTGAAGGAATGGAGCAAAGGTCTTCATTTAAAATTTTCTCTAAGTCAGGTTTCTTAGCCTTGTTTGTGTAATGGACCCCTTTGTCAGTCTGATGAAACTTATGGACCATTTCTCATAATAATACATTTAAAAACACAAATATATATTTGATCATTAAGGCAACCTTTAACTGAAATTATTTGTCTTTCTCTTTCTTCATCTGTCCCTCTCAAAAGTTCAAAGACTCCAGATTACAAATTCCTGTTCTAACTGAAACTATATTAAGACAGCAGAGAGGAGGCAACGAGCAGGGCTCATCTGGGAGTAAGGCAAGAAGGTTAGCAATGGGAGAGGTCAGTCTGTAGAAACTCTGAACAAGTGAGATTTGGTTTGGCAAGGTGCTTAGAGCAATGAGTATGGTGGGTGTGGGGAGAGTAACACTGGTGAAATATGATCAAGGCCCCTCCCTCCTTCCCCCTACCACTGTTCTTACTGGCAGTAGAAGCAAACACTGCAGTCATGGCTGCCTTGGGCAGCTAACGCTGCCTGAGAAAAAGCCCAGATGCTCACTTGTACCAAAGCATACTATTTTCATTTGCAATTCCAGCCTTCCTATGAATTACCTCTATTCCTGACACTAAATTCCTTAATGCAACTAATTTATGTCGCTCCAATTTCACAGATAAAATGTGAGAAATCTGTTTTCCTCACTGCTGCATCTCCTCCTGTTTCCCGGCTTTGTTTGCTTTTTCCTGTGCTTTGCCCCTGCCAGCTCAAGTAATCCCAGCGTTTATATGCCTCATTAGGCTCATCGTGCTCTCCACAGTGCCTGATGTAATCAAGTCAAGAAGCCTTCCTCCTTGGGCCTCTCTGGGCAGAATTGTGAGGCCTTCTCCACGGCAGAGATGTCAAATGAGAATGCCATGGTGATGGGATTGGGAAAGGGAGGACGGCTCCACTGTGACATCCTACTGAGCCAGAGTGGACATAAACTGGTCTGGACAAACCAACCCCTTGTTGCAGGATGGCAGGACATGATGTCAGAATGCCAGGGTACCAGGTGGGAATTTGAATTGCCTATTCTACCTAATAAAATGCAAATACTTTTTGGAGTATGGCTCTCCCTGACAGTCTTGGCAACTGACATCATTTTGTAAGTGAAGGGCTATGAGTCTGGAAGGTCAGTTTCCCTTATCTTATTCTTTGCATGCCTTTCCTCTTAGAATCATTGCAACTTTAGAGATGCTAAGAGGCAAGAAGATATTCCTCTGGTATCTGGAGTAGATACAGAGTCAGAAATAATACCCCTGGGTGTACAGCCCAGGGGGAACCAAATCTCCCTTGACTTTAGTTTCTTGATCTGTAAAATGATGTAATGATACCTTTAGGCTGGAGATCAATGGGTTGGACAAATAGGATTTAGTTGTTGTCATTCAGTCATTTTAGTCATGTCCTTGTGACAATATTTGGTGTTTTGTAGGCAAAGATATTGGAGTGTTTGCCATTTTCTTTTCCAACTCATTTTTACAGATGAGGAAACTGAGGCAAATAGGGTTAAGTGACTTTCCCAGGGTCACACAGATAGTAAGCATGTGAGGCCATATTTGAACTCTGATCTTCTTGATTCCAGACCCAGCACTCTATCCACTGTGCCATTGACCTGCCCTCTAAGAGAAAAAGAGGGGAATTTATGAAGGGTACTAGAGAGAGATTATTCTCCTGGTCAGAATGAACCATTTTCCCATTGTCATCATCCATCCCTATCCTTGTTACTGTTGGTCTAGACATTTCTCAAACCCCGCACATTTTAAACTGTCTGTTCTTCCATCATGACCTAATTTTTCCATCCTAGCAGTCCTTTAGCCCATCAAGGAACAAACCTGGGAATACCAACAATGGAAGTATTAGTAGGAAGTCAAATACTATGTACTTATTTAGTGATTTTCCACTTTTCCAAGTACTTTTGTGTGATATTTTATTCATCTTCACCACTGTGAGAAGTAGGACAGTCACTATTATTCACATTCTCCAAACTGGAAAATGGAGGCATAGAGAACATGATTAAATTGGTGCTTGTGATATTCATAATGCTTTTCAGTTATAAAGAACTTGACACCCATTGTATAATTTGATCCTCACAACATTCTCTCCTCTGATACTGCCTCCACCCTGCTACAGACTCCCATCTCCTCACACCTCGCCTATTGTATAGCCTGCTGATTGGTATGCCTGCCACAACTCTCTCCTCACTACTGTCTGTCCTTTACTCAGCTGACAAAGTGATCTTTCTAAAGTACAGATCTGACCATGTCACTCTCTTACTCAGAAAAATTCCAGCGGCTCCCTATCATCTCCAGGATCAAATATAAAATCCTGTCTTTGGTGTTCAAAGCCTTGCATAACCTCTCCCCTCCACCAAATCTTTTCAGTTTTCTTACACCTTGCAACCCTCCCAACCTTTTCAGTTTTTTTATCCCTTATACCTCCCTCCTATCCATGTACTCTGCTACCCAGTGACACTGTAGCTCTTGATGTTCCTCAGACAAGAAACTTAATCTCTCACTTCTGGGAATGTTTACTGGTTGTCTTCTATGTCTGAAATACTCTTCCTCCTCATCTCCACCTCATGGAGTCTCTGGCTTCCTTCAAGTCCCAGTTGAAATCCCACTTTCTACAAGAAAGGTTTCCAGATCCTTTTTAATTCTAGTGCTTTCCCTCTATTGCAGTGGTTCTCAACCTGTGGGTTATGTTCAATTTGTAACAATGAAAATATATCCTGCATATCAGATATTTACATTACAATTCACAACAGTAGCAAAATTATAGTTAGGAAGTAGCAACAAAAATAATTTTATGGTTGGGGGTCACCACAACATGAGGAACTATATAAAAGGGTCACGGCCTTAGGAAGGTTGAGAACCACTGCTCTATTGACAATTACCAATCTATCCTGTATATAACCTGTTTGTAGGTAGTTGTTTACGTGTTCTCTTTCCCATTAGATTGTGATCTCCTTGAGATCAGACACTGGTTTTTTGCCTTTCTCCATATCCCTAGTACTTAGAACCGTTCCTGACATATAATAGGTGCTGAATAAATGTTTATTGACCACCTAAAAGCATTAAAAGCAAGAACTAAAATTTTGTTTTTGCATATAGAGAACCTTGGAGACATTAAATGACTTGCACAAGGTCACACAACAAATCAGTGGGAGAGGTGGGACTTGAATATAGGTCTTTTCACTCCATATCCAATGCTCTTTCATTAAGTCATTTTTTTTTATGTATCAAATAGCTGGTCAGTGGCTCCAACTCAGATTTCCTGGCTTGTTCTGTTTCTATTTGACCAGGATACCTCATAGTAGAAAAAACAGGATAAGAAATGTGATGGCAGGATTGAATGGTAAACACGCATGGTTAGGGATGGGAGATTAGCTTTGACTAATCATGTTCTGTGGCTGTCCTGATTTCAAAGGAGTAGGCAGTGCTGGCTATATCTGGACAACTCAGATCTCACCACCTACTACACTAGACAGTGGCATTAGTTTCTAGACTTGGATCTAGGGTTCACAATGTACGTTAGTGCCCTGACCTGCTTATCTTCTGGGCAGTATTGCCTATTGGAAGAAATCAAATCTCAAATATAGGCCAATTCCAACTGAGCCTCTACTTTGAAAAGGCAGCTTTTTCATAATAAAGCTTTGAACATATCTTTGTCTCCAAGGAGAAGCTACACTAGATTCAATGCACTATCTTTGCAGGTCAACACAAGGCATTCATCTGCTTTGGCCTCCCATTTGACCCACCCCTTGATGTTGTCTTAAGCATAAATAAGACGGTGGTCATATCACCAAAAATATAACCCACTTGCAATTTATTTTTGCAAGGCAAGTGATGACAATATCTTCAGTGTGTGCATGGCAAAGTCACTGCATTTTAAGTGAATGCTACCATGCTGTACAATCTGAGACCCTTGAAGTCTATCCCTTAGAGAGAGATCAGTTAGGGGGGTAGAGCAGGCAAGGGGGGCTTCTGAAGTAGGCTTAGTTTCAAAAGCATCAGCACAAAGGCAGGCAGATGAAGAAAGGAACATGCTGTACCCACCTGCCACTGCTGATGATGGGCTTATTTCTAAGACACACACAGCACAATGCACACACAATGCAGAGAGGAAACAAAAGACATAAATCACAAATTTGAGATGGTTGATGGACAAAGTTTAGCTAATGTCAGTGCTGAAAGCTTGTTCAGGGGTCCAAGGTAAGCATGGAAAGTTGATGTCCTCTTCGCTCTATGCATCAGATGCTCCCCTCTTACCAAACCTCAGCAGATAAACAAACAAACAAATAAATTCCATATGGCATACATATATTCCCCACACTGGGACCTATGGCACATGAAATGAGAAGCTGAGGGAACATTGTCACAAAGGAATGGACATGAGATGTTTGGGGAAGTAGGAACAACTGTGATAGGTTTCAGAGAAGGTTTCATGGCTTGGGAGTACATAGCCCTACATATTAGAAAATGATTCTTTCAGGGAATAATTAGATATTTGGAAGGGGTGGGGTTAGGATGTAGCTGTACTTGGATTTCTGCTCTGTTTATTCCAGTAGATTGAGAATAAAAATGGCAGCAGAAGGTTGTCTTAAAAACTGAAAAACAAAATTCACCAGAAGCATTGAATATTGTGACCAAAGAGACCTTGGGAATTCCTCTTACCCATCCCCCGACCTCTAGATGGTACTGCATTTGAACTCCCAATCATAATAACTGTCTACACTTCAGCAAGTCAGACACCATTGAGGCTGGCTTAATTTCTTTGCTCCTGTGACAATCAGAAGAATGTTAACTGAAAGTAGATGCATGCCTTGTAGTGAGAGCAGTTGCACAGAAACCACCTCCCAAAGGGATCAGGGGACCTAATTCATCTTATTAACATTCCGTTATCCTCTGGGAGAGCAGGGAAGGGGAAGAACTCCGCGTTCCTTTACTCTCAGGGGCACGGGCCACACAGAGTCTCTCAATCTCACTCCAAAACTAAGCCCACTAGAGACATAGACTTATTTTCTGAACTCACCATACAATGTGATGCTGGCATTTGTGTTCCCCAGCTTGTTTGTGGCCACACAAGTGTAGTTCCCATAATCCTTTTCTGAAACATTGAAGAAAGTCAGTGTGGACATGCGGCCTTTATTCTCGATTCTTACTCCATCCAGGCCAGTGGCTAACCTGAAATGAGAGGGAGACATTTTCTATCAGGTTCTATGACAGAATAAGAAGTCCGATAGAAAGATGCTGAGCTATGGGTGCTTCTGTACCACCTTCAAAATACTCACATGGTAATTCTACCTCAGGGACTTCCTCTTATATAAGGTCCCCCTATTGCTCATCCCCATCTCCCTAATTCCAAGCATCATCATCATCATCATCATCACCATCAGGAGCAAAGAGGAAAATCTGGTCAAAAGTAAGTGGGAATCCTAGGATCAGAGATCTAGAGCTGGAACTTCAGAGGCTCCCTACTAATCCCCTTCCACTAGCTGCCAGAAGCACCAAAAAGGGCTTGCCTTATCTGTGCCTGCCTCTCCAAGCAGCCATTCCATTGTGCTCCAAGTACCCTTTCTGGCCATCTACAGCTCTATAGTGCTTGCCTTGTCTCTGTCTGGAAATCCTTGGGAGTCCTTCCCCTCTTAATCCCTTTCTAGACATACACAGCTACCTGTCTAAACACTGGGACAACTCTACCCAAGGTCAAATCCCTTTGCATAAGGATAACTTACACAAGTTCATTCCTCAATGATTAGCATAAACCCACCCCAAGAATATCTACCCCATCTGAGTGATTCTAAACACCCAGTTGCCATTGTTCAAACCCTGTTCTCCAAAGCTTTATTGTCATCCCCCTCAACCTAACTCCCTCCCTCAACATCTGACTCTAAAATTACCCAATTCTTGCACTCTGCTCTGTAAAATGCCTCTTCCGTGGGTAACAAACTGATTTTTCCTCTTAAACCTTTGCCTTTCTCACTTCCTCTATCTTTCTTGCAGAAGACCTAGCTCTGAGACCTAGCTCCCTCCTGATGACACAGTTTTCCTGACTACCTTTTCCAACATTGTTATTCCTTGCTCTTCATTGGCACTTCCAGGCACTCCCTCTATCACCATCACTCAGTAACCTCTCCTCCTTTGAGATTCATTCAATCCATATTTATCATCCAGTTAACATTCTGGTGATTATTTTCTACAGGCCTCCAAGATACTCTCCTTCCTTCCTAAGTAACTTCAGTGCCTGGCTCTCTCCTCCCAAACTCTGTTCATTCTAGGGGGACTTCAACATGCATATTGATACTGACTTAAACACCTTAACTTCCCAATTCTTCAGTTTACTAATTATAACCCTTCCCACCATCTCATTACAGCTATACACAGATATGCTATTGATCTTACCATCACCCACAAGTGTTTCAGATCTATTTTTTATCTTACAAGTCTATCAACATTCTGCTTCCACCTATGTCTTGCAACTCCAATCCCTGTCCTTCATCCTCATTGAAATCAGCAGTCCTCCTAGCCCTCAGTTCTTTCCCTGATCATCACTCCTGTACTTAACTACATTTTTCTTCCTTCTCCATCTTTACCCCTTGATGAACTAGTTGAACTCTTGCCTTTTTATCCTAACAAAGATCTTGACTTGGATTAGTCCTATATTCACTGCCTTCATTCCTACTTACAGGTGCAGGTAAGCAAAGCTAGAGAAATTCATGAAACCTGCTAATTGGACCCTGTATACATTTGTTGTATAATTCCAAATGGGTCCTCACTGTGGCAAGGCAATCCTTTTACAACTTTCCAGATCATTTCTATATTCCATTTACCATAGTGGTTCTTTTAACCTTTTAATTGCTCAGTAAACATCCCAAAGCTCCCGTCTCCAACCTTAAGCTGAGAACTTTGCCTTATATTTCAATAAATAAATAAACTTCAGCCATGTGCAGATAGCTCTTCTCCTCTGTTCCTCACCTCACATCTTTCAAATGCCTTTGAGAAGTGACCCTTCACCTTGCCAAGAAAAATCCCTATCCCAGCATAAGTGATTCCACTCCATCAGATTGTCTTCTCTATCATCCCTTCTTTCTCACTAATCTTAAACTGATTCTTCCTACTGGTTGACTCTCTTCTGCCATGAAATATGCAAATGTCGCCCCCCCATCCTCAAAAAAAGCCTCACTTTATTCATCAATCCCCGTCATCATTGTCTCATTTCCTCCATTTTGTGTCTTAATTCTTTGAGAAAGTTATGCTTAATAGGTGTCTCCACTTGTTTTCTTTTCATTCTTTTCTTAACTCTTTAAAGTCTGGCTTCCAATCTCATTCACTCTCTCCAGAGTCAATAATAATCTCTTTATTGACAAAACTAATAGCCTTTTCTCAACTCTCATAATTTTTAACTTCTCTCTCTCATTTGAAACTGTTAAACACCTTCTGCTCCTTGATACTCTTTTTTTCCAGGTTTTTAGGATACTGCTCTCTCCTGGTTTTCCTCTTACCTATCTGACCAGCCATTTTCTGTCTCTTATTGAATCTTCATCCAGGACACACCTGCTAACTATGCATAATGCCTAGCCTATTGAAATAACCTGATTGTTGATTGATATCCTTGCTTCAAGCCTCTACCCACTACAATCCATTATCCACTCAGCTATCAAATTTTTCTCCCTAAAGATCAATTCTGACCATGTCACACACCACCTTCCCCCATTCAATCAACTTCAGTTTCTCTCTGTTACCTTCAGGATGAAATATAAATCCTCTCCTCAGCTTATAAAGCCCTTCTTAACCTCATCCCTTTCTACCTTGCCAGTCTTCTTAACCTTTCCCCCCCAAAATAGACTCTGTGACCTAGTGACATCGGCATCCTTGATGTTCCTCACACATGACATTCCATTTCCAGTTTCTGAACATTTTCATGGGCTGTCTCCAATGTGGGGAACACTATTTCTCCTTATCGATCCATCCTAGTTTCCTTGACCTCCTTCAAATCTTAGCTGAAGTCCAAACTTTTACAAGAAGCCTATCCCAGTCTGCCTTAATCTTCATTCCTCCCTTCCAAGATTACTTCCAATTTAGCTTATATCTATCTTGTTTGTACACAGTCCTTAATTCCTTGAGAGGAGGGGGGTGTTGTTTTCTTTTTTCTTTTTTGGCATTCTCAGGCGTGTGGTACAGTAGGCATTTAATAAAAAGTTAAATGACTAACTGATTGAAGATCAAGTAGATTAAATGACTTGCTCAAATTCGCAAAATGAAATGTCAGAGACAGAGTTCAAACCCAGACCCTACAGGCATTCCTTCTCCGAAAGTAGGGATGTTTGTACAGAATAAGAGATTTTGAACCAATTCATCAAATACAGAGTATGAAACAACTATCTCAAAACATAAGTACTATCAAATTCTTTCCAGCTTGACAAGGAGATGCATTTGTAGAGGATGCCAGCAGTAAGAACATTTCTGCTCTCTCCACACCTTTCTCTTCTATTACCCACACTGGGGGAAAAAAAAGGTTTTGAATTCAAAAGAGGTGTTTTGGTCTACTGCTCAGCTTCAGAGTAGGTACCTGGTTTCCTCCTTGAACCACTGGAATTCAGCCAGGGGGACAGCAGAAGCTTCACATCTGAGAATGCCTTTCTGACCCAGTGAAACCCCGGTGTTCTTAGCATTTGAGATATAGGGAGGATCTGCAAAGTCAATAGTTAGATCATAAAAGAGTTGCTAAGGGAACACTTGCATGATGCCAATGAATTTCCTAAAGATATCTCTTGAATCTAGCATCCCAAAGAACAATTTCTCAATTATAGGTATTATATTTACACTAATATCTATTTTATGAATTCTTCCCAAACCTGTACTGCTTTCATAAGGCATGCAAGGGAAGGATACAACTTGGTACCCATAGATACAAAACAACCCACCTGAAACTCAGTAGGAATTACAGAAATCAATGTGACTTCAAGAGAAAATACAAGCAGCACTGAATATGGGAGAATGCACCTTGGTAGGGTATTTGTCTAAAGATCCCACCCCGAGTCATTCAGTAAATTGGATAGGATGAGGCCCCTTCTTCCTTTGCTCCCCTTTCCCATTTTTTGCCCTTTTACTCCAATAAAGACACACACACACACACACACGCACACACACACGCACACACACACACACGCACACACACACGCACGCACACACACGCACACACATATACACACACGCACACATACACATACACACGCACATGCACATACACACACACGCACACACACACACACGCACACACACACACACGCACACGCGCGCACACACACACATGCACACACACGCATACACACACACACTCCTTGAGAGCTTGCTTTGAATGATAACTCACAGTTCACGGTGATTTTTACTTTCCGTACATCTGGAGCAGCAACATCGTTCAAGGCGCTGCATTCATACTCCCCAGACTGGTCCCGTGTGATGCCAGAGATCTCCAGATACTCATCCTCACTCACAAAGCCTTGACCTTCTAGAAAGAAAAATCAAATGGGTAAATACTCTAGAAGCTGGGAGCAGAAGGCCAAGATAATCAATCAAAAAGCATCTATTAAATACCTCCTATATGCCAGGCACCGTGCCAGCTGCTGAGAATGCTACAAAGACAAGAGCAAAATGTCTGTGCTCTGGAGAAACATACATCCAAGTAAGGAGACCATTTATCCATATATCGGTTGATATCCATATATAGTTAATAGAAATTAAATTGAAGGTAATCGTGATGAAAATGAATGAGTAGATGGGAGGAGGCCTTGTGTGGAAGGTAGAAAGGTATTGAAAGAAACTATGGATTCTAGCATGCAGAGTCATTGAGAGAGAGAGGGACTGAGGGTGGGAAGGAAGGAGGAAGGGAGGAAGGGGGGGGAGAAAGAGAGAGAGAGAGAGGGGGGGGAGAGAAAGAGAGAGAGAGAGAGAGAGAGAGAGAGAGAGAGAGAGAGAGAGAGAGAGAGAGAGAGAGAGAGAATTCCAGGCATGGTGAATAGCTAGAGAAATGGAACAGATTTGAGAGATAACGTGGAACATCAGATAGGCCAATATGGCCAGACCATAGAGAGTATGAGGGAGATAATGAGTTGTTAGAAAATAAACCAAAACGTTATGGAGGCAAAAACCATCAGAGAAAATGCATAATAGATGTTCTATACATGGATTCAGGAAGTTTTTCTAGAAAAAAATGTCCATATCCATTCATGTTTGAAACCCATATAAGAACAAATTTATTCATGACTTCTGACTTTTTCACTAAGTAGAAAAGCTTCTTAAAAGCAAAGGCAGTGACGAACGTATAATACCAAGCAAAGACTTGAAATGAATGGATGGATACATGGACAAATCAAAATTGGGCATATCAGTATAAATAAAGGGGGTTTTAATAGTAAACAGCTGGTGATGAAGAGGGAAAAGGAAGAAGAATTCTGAGAAGATCAACATGCAACCCTTAGCACCTCCAAAATAATCCATATGGACCCACCAAATATTGAAGGCATCATTTGGATATTTCACTCTTGGACGTTTGCAAGATTTTCAAAAGCCATTCATTCCTAATAGCTGTAAAGATCCCAGAGTCATCTACCCTCCCCACATTTTGTACTCTTCTGTAAAATTCTAGACTAAGACAACATAAAAACTGATTTGCTGCCTATGTGTTGATGTTTTCTTGGCAAAGATACTGGAATGGTTCATCATTTCCTCCTCCAGCTCATTTTATAAATGAGGAAACTGAGGCAAACAAGGTTACGTGACTTGCCCAGGGTCACACAGCTAGGAAGTGTCTGGGTCCAGATTTGAACTCAGGAATATGAGTGTGACTTCAAGTCCAGCACTCTATCCACTGTGCCACCTTCTTGTTCCATCTTCATTATAACTAGCATTTCGATAAGTCCTTTAAGGTTTGCAAAGCACTTTACAAATAGTATCTCATATTATGTGCACAGCAACCTTGGGATTTATTCCAATTTTATAGATTAGGAAATGAAGAAAGAGAGAAGTAAGATATGTTTTGGTTTCTCTGATCTGCCACTGAAAATCAGATATAACAAGTAGCTTTTAGTCTATACCTAGCCCTTCTTCTACTGCTAGAAGATCCTTTGTCCTCACTGTCTTTCATGATACAATCTCCTAGTGCCTCAGGTGATATCAACAATGCCTAGTCCCTGCTCCTGTCACCTTCCTAAAGACTGGGTTTAGCTTTGATCAGCAAAAGTCTAGGTTTCTAAAGTGATTTCTGCTCCAGGCCTTGAAAGATTTCTAAATCTAAACATTCTTAGGGAAGAAATACAAGATCAAAGACAACAAAACTGAGTGCTTTCTCCCACACTAATTCCTGCTTCTCTGGTCCCACAGTTATAAATCTTATATAGATCCACCCTTTAAGGCCCAGCTCAAAGACGGGCTCCTCATGAAAGCCTCCTTCTCTTCACAAATAGCAATGATATTCAAAGGTCACATACCCCTTTGAAGCTCCCATTGTACTTTACAACTGCCTTATGTAAAAATGCAAACGATGTATAGCTTCATCAACATAAAGAATCCTTACATGAGAATCTCCTCCACAAAAGCAGAAGAAAGCATATTAATGACTTAGTATATGGCATAGTGGATAGAGTGCTGGACCTGGAGTTAGGAAGATTCCATTTCCTGAGTTCACATCTAACCTCAGACACTAGCTGTGTGACCCTGGGCAAGTTGCTTAGCCTTGTTTGCCTCAGTTTCCTCATCTGTAAAATAAGCTGGAAAAGGAAATGATAAACCACTTCAGTAACTCTGCTAAGAAAACCTCAAATGGAGTCATAAAGAATTGAATAGTACTGAAATGACTGAACAACAACAAAGAAATTAAGTGACTTGCCTAGAACCATAGAACCAGAAGCTTTTACAGGCAGGGTTTGAACTCAGATCTGTATGAATACAAAATGCTACCTCCACTGCGCCTCTAATGTCATATTTTATTTAGCTAAAGGAAGTTAGGTGGCATAGTGGAAAGAGTCCTAAACCACTAGTCAGTATAACTTGAGTTCAAATATTGCCTCAGATACTAGTTTTGTGACTGGCCAAATTCCTTACCTTCTTTTAACTCAGTTTCTCATCTGTAAATTGAGGACAATAATAGCACCTAGCATAAAGGGTTGTTATGAAGGACAACATATGAAAAAGTCTTTGCAAACCTTAAAGAACTGTATAAACACTAGCTGCTACTTCTTCTTCTTCTTTTTTCTTTTCTTCTTTTTCTTCTTCTTCTTCTTCTTCTTCTTCTTCTTCTTCTTCTTCTTCTTCTTCTCCTTCTTCTTCTTTTCCTTCTTCTTCTCCTTCTTCTCCTTTTCCTCCTCCTCCTCCTCCTCCTCTTCCCCCTCCTCCTCCTTCTTCCTCTTCTTCATTCATTGCATCATGATGATTAATGCATGTGTTATTTCCTTCCCACTAGACTTTAAGTTCCATGTGAGCAGAGACAAAACCTTAATTTTTAAAAATCTCCTTGCCTTCTCTCCCCTATAACACCCTACTTTCCCCAAATCTCTAAAATGGAGATCTGTACATAACATTTACTTAATAAATTTTTGTTCAACGTTGCTGGAAACAGACTAAAATTATTTTGCAGGCTCAATTTACTTCCCTGAAAATATTGGATTGTGTACGTATATTTATGTGTATATATATATGCATGTGTATATACGTGTGTATATTTGCATTTTGTGTTTGTGTGTGCATATGTGTATGTATATATAATGTGTGTGTTTGTGTGTGTGTGTGTGTGTGTGTCCATAGGATTTCCTAAAATCAATGCTTCATTGCTCTTCCAAAATGTACTATGGGCATTTGGCACAAGTAATCAAAAATAAACTGTATTTAGCCAAACAAATGAGTACCCAACCATGGGGCTTGGCAAAAGCCTCAGGCTGGGTCACAGGTTCCCCTTCCTACTTGGAGGGAATAAGAAGCCCCACTAGGTCATATCATAGAGGCTGCACCAGCCAGATGTTTTGAGATTCCCCTCGAGAAAGGAATCTCCATGAACACCAATCCATCTGGAAGATGTTTATTCCCCCCAGTGGGCAGGGATTTGAATTTATGCCCCAAACTACCAAGAATCACCCCAAGAAAGATAGATGCTGCTTGCTGAGCAGGGAGTGTGTTTTATTTGTGGCATTTATATCAGTGGGACAGAGCCTGGGCATCTAGCAGTAAATAACTGGCCTGCATGCCTTCCCCCTGGAATGTGGGATTTTATCACTGTCATCTGTTATGCCCTTTTCCTAGGAACCTTATGTGACAAAAGGAGAGAAGGAAAATTCTATAGGAAATTCCTGCACTGGAGAACCTCTTTGTTTCTTTGGCAGTCAATAGGATTTATTGAGTAGAACACAAACTCTTTGAAGGCAGGGGCATTTGGTTTTTCTCTGTATCCCCAGAGACCAAAATAGTCCCTTGTACCAGTGGGCATTTAACAAGTATTTGGTGAATTTTATTAAGGACTCATCGTGCAAAGAGCCCTATAGTTCTAGAATAATAGGATTGTAGAATGTCAGAGTTTGAAGGGACTTAAGAAATCATTTAGTCTATTCCTTTTGTAACAAGGTCCTGGGATTTTGCCTTTTTTAACACGGCTGGAAGCAATATCTTTTAACTATGTCCCTCCTACTTCAGTTTTCCTTTTTCTTTCTTGAAGTTACTCAGGGTAATTTCTGTGGTTTATTCTAATTACTAGGCAGTGATAGAACCTAGAAAAGCCAGTGGAAGAGGGGTAGGGTGTTTTTTTTTTTCCCCAGCCTCAAAAAGCCTCAGTGTTGACTCCTTGGGAAGCACATATGAGATCAGGAAAAATTGAATGGAATTCAACTGCCCTATTTTGGCTAGAAGAAAGGGAGGAGACAGCTGGTTGAGACAGGAAGTTAACAGAAGTTTGCACAACTCGAAATGTGTGAGATAGCTACGAGGTAATTTTGATTCTAGTCATCTCATTGCAAAAGTTGTCACCCTTTCCTGAGAGTCACCAAAGGCAAGGCAGAGTGACAGTGCTGGAACAGAAACCAGTAGGTAGTTGAAGACTTCCATGATAAAGAAGTAGTCCAGGACCATGCTAGGAGCTACAAGACCTTGTGAGGTAGTAGCAGGGATACATTACATCAAATGTTCTTGGATTTTTAGCTGGAAGACAACTCAAGTGTAGTCAAGAAGCTTTTGATAAATGTACACTCTCTGCCAGGTACTATGCTAAACATTGGAAGGAATTTTAGAGGTTAATGAGTCCATTTTACAAGTGAAGAAACTGAGGCACACGAGAGTTAAATGACTTGACCAGGCTCATATGCCTGGTAAGTATCTGAGTCAGGATTTGAACTCAGGTCTTCCTGATTCCAAGTCCACTACTCTCTCCACTATGCCATGTTGCATCCTTCCATAGCAGAGAAGAGTGGTGGGAGCTATAGAAGAATTCTTGAATCAAGCTGGACAGTTCCTAGTTCAAGTCAGGAACTAAAGGAATTGACCCTGAGGAGTGTGGTAAGACAAAAAAACTACGATATGGAACAGCAAACCTAGACCTTGACTTTTCCTATCACTATGAGTTAACGGCTATGCATAAGGTGGGACTGACACTAATTTCTTTCTCACTTGGTCGGAGAGGAAAAGGAAAGGAGTGTTACCTGCTCTCTGGATAGCACCCTAATTGAAGAGCCAAGATATGGGTTCCCAGGGAAGATGGGGACTCAAGAGAGCCAAATTCTGTCTCTGCACTCTGACACCTGTCCTTACTATGCTGAATGTAGTAAGCTTGCTACACATTCCAAGGTGTGATTACTTTAGTTCCTTGTAAAGGAATTGAAAACATTGAGATTAGACCTTGGAACCAAGCAGGTACCCAAACTCTTTGGGGAAATGCAAACATGAGCCATCCAGATTACTTTCAGGGGAAGTCCTCAAGTTTGAATCCAGTTTGTCCATCAGAGAATGAGAGGCATCCCCCAGTTATAACTAATTTTGCATAAATATGGAAACTGAGGCCAAGAAAGGTTAAATGATTTGGGTAGAATCACATAGCTACCACTAGAAGTCTGATTGTCTGAATTTCATTCCAATGCATCTTTCAGTCTATGTCTGGGGACTCCTCTTTTTTACTAAAGGCCATGGGGTATCTTTGGGCTTTAGGGGATATGCTAAGAGTCAGGAATCCCTAGGAATCCAACCTACTGACTGTATCTGATATCAAAATAACAGCAACAATGAGAACAACAGCAAACCAAAACAAGACCATTAGCAATTTTCTTAATCTCGGTTTATGTCCTGTGAAATGGGTATGAAATACCCAAACTCACAACCATCATGAACACAGAGAAAGAGTCCTAAATTCTATTTTTAAACTGTGTTGAGCCTTTATGAAATATTTGATTGGAAGAAAGGATCTAGGCTGCTAAATGCCTGAAGAGATAGGAAGCTGCTGGGTTTAATCAAGCTTCCCTTGCCCTTCCCAGTTCTTGTTAAAATATAAAATGCTGATTTCACGCTGCAGAGAAAGGAGGAAAAGGGAAGAATTTTTTCTACCCCTTTAGTGGCTGCCAGGAATTCAGAGCGGCTGAGTAGGAGCAGGAGGATGGGAGGGAAGGAGGGAGAGAATAGGAGAGAGGAGCAGGGGGAAAGAAACCAGGAAAGAAGGAAATGAGACTTGGAGAAAAAATGTTGGGAAAAGAAAAAAAGAGAGAGGTGGCAAGTGAGAAGGGCTGGGGGACTTTGGACATGAATTATAGGCTTACAGTAGAAGACAGGATCTTAACCATTTTGGGACCATAGTCTCCTTTGCAAGCCTGATGAAGTCTATTGAATTCTTTCTCAGAATAATGATGTTGTCTACATTAATAATGAAATAAAATGATAAATTTTAGTTAGAAGTAAGTGAAAATAAATATGGATTCTTTTCTCATTCAAGTTCATACCCCCCCTTGAAATTGATTCATACACTTTGGGTTAAGAGCCCCTATACCAAGAAAGGAACTACTACAAGTCCCCCTCCCCAATTTATTTTCTGCAGAAACACATGGCCCTCTGCCTCCCCTCCCAGTCTGTCCAACAATTATGTTTTTTTGAGAGGTGTCTTATAATGAGCCAATAAACCAGGGTCATTATGGACCTCCTCTATCCTCTCAGTTATCTCAATAAAAGATTATTGGAAGCAAAAGAAAATAGATTCAATGAGTCAGTGACAGAAATACATAAATAACCAGAGGCCTCTAAGGGAGATAAGCTCAACTCAGTACATTAAGGAGATTAGCATCTACAAGGATACAAATGGGGACTTTCAGAGGGTGTCCGTGTGACAGATGAAAGGCCATCCATCAGAAGACGAGGGGGTCGTACCAGGGCATGACTCTGTCTGGGCCAGCTCAGAGGCAAGCTACACACTTGGCATCAGGTGAGGGAGTGCCCTGGGCCTGTGAGCATTGCGGTAGCCCTTTCTTTTGCAATCTGCTTCTTTTAGGATGGCATCACTCCAAGGACTGGCAGTGCCCAAAGAGTCATAATACGAGGTCATAGCTTTGTCTTGCCAGTAGATGTACAAAGACATTCTTTCACAAGTGTAAAGAGCCGCCCTTCCCCTCCCCTCCTCAGATATTTGAGAGTTTATTACATGAAAGGTAAGGCATAGTACTCTGTGGCAGGGAACCCAAGTCATGCATGATTCCTGCCCTTGGGGAGTTTGTAATCAAGCCAAACAAATATCTAATTTGCTAAGCCTATAGGGTGACTTGCTGCTGTGAAGCCTTACATGTAAGGTTTGTGGAAGATGAAAACAGAGGGAAACTGAGGTTTATAGAAGAGAGGGCATATGAGAACAAGTTGAAGGCAATGGTGGAATGACGTAGATTTTTCTGGGATTCCTCTTCCATTGTGCTTTCAGCATCAAACATCACAAAGTTCTGCCAGATATTTACACATCATATATTTTGGATTCAGCTCTCCTTTCCTTTTTCTTTGCCCAAGGATCACAGAATGTTCCAAGAGGAAGGGACTTTGGAAATCACCTCACCCCACATCCTATCTAACAAGGACTGCTTCCTTTTGATACCATTTCTGGTGGGTGTATGTTATATGAGATGGAGGAGACTAATCATTGTAGAACCAGCCTATCAATCAACAAGCATATTATTAAATATTTATTATGTTCTAAGCACAGTACATACAATTACAAAGAATGAAATAATCTCTACTTGGAAAGGAATCTCTCTCCTAACAAAGGAGACAACAAATACTTGTAAAATTATGTACAGAATGCACAGAAAGAGCTGAAGGGGACCTCAGAGGACATCTAAGTCTATCCTCTTATATTATGGCCTCAAAGGCAGAACTGGGAGCCGGGACCTTTGATGGTAGATCCAGAGACAATTACTACAAATACTCCACTGCTCCATTAACAAGAATGAGAAAGAATGGGATCATTCAACCTTGGCTGTTAAATGACTTCCCCAGCGTCACACTGCTAGTAAGTATCTGGGTTTAGATTTGAACTCAGGTCCTTCTGACTCCAGGGCCAGTGCTCTATCCACTGCTCCACCTAGCTGCCCCTAGATTTCTTTTTTAAAGTTCTTCCTTAGATTTTTCTTTTCCAGGCTCTATGTTGTCTTTTTTTTTTTTAATACCCTTAATCTTACGGATGTCGTCTAGCCCAGGCCCTTTTCCCTCCCTGCTAGGGGGATGTAATAGTTTGATGTTATAGTTTTCCAGTTGGTCTCTCTACATTTCATTTTACTCTCCTCCATTTCATACAACACACACACCAGAAAAACTTGGGTCAAAAATCAGTTTCAGTAGAATGCTGCCTTTCTCAAGAACCTACAATAACTTCCTATTGCCTGTTGTCATAAATAACGATGATGATAACATTCATATCACACTTTCTAAGTTTTGCCTAATACTTTAAATATACTATCTCATTTAACAAACACAGCTACCTCTACCTGACCTTCAAGGCTCCTCCACCAACCCCTCTAGTTCATTGCCAGCCATCTTGTTAATTATTCAGTAGCATAGACCCCTAGCAAATTGACCTCCCTTTCCCATCAGTAAAGTCCTTCAGAGTGTATGGGTGAAGGGGACCATTTGGGAGACATTTATATAGCCCCTATGTGTGCCAGGCACAGTGCTAAGTACTTTACATATATTATCTCATTTGATCTTCATATCAACCCTATTAAGTAATTTGCCCAGGCTCACACAACTAGTGTCTGAAGCTGGATTTGCTCTTATGCCTTTCTGACTTCAGCACTCTATTCACCATGCTACAAACTTGCCTCAAATGAGATGATGTCCAACTGAGAGACTAAGATAATATTCATAAAGGTCTCCTTCTTTCTCCTTTTTCAACCAATCCATGATACCTCAAAAATAATCTTGAGGGGCGGAGCCAAGCTGGCGGCGTAGCAGCAGCAACATATTGCAGCTCTCACATAGCCACCCCAAAATACCCATAAAATAGGACTCTAAACCAATCCTGGAACTCCAAAACGCACGCAAAGATACTTCCCACTAAAGTCAGCTCG